>JAWZYV010010384.1:0-718928 GCA_038373885.1 Cheiracanthium punctorium | reverse complement strand
TTCCACTGGTAAAAATGTGCACGAAAAGTCAAAGGATTGAGTAGTTACGAGCAAGGAAGCAAATAATAATAGGAAAAGATTGAAGGGTAGTTGGAAAAGATTCCATAAAGTTGGAAAGTGTATCGTTATTCATGAGTGTGCCGTATTTTTCTTCCTTGTTCCATAAAAACCCATCTTCAGAATCGAAATCTATCTTAAAATCACCTACAAAAACTATTTTACAATCTTAGCCAAGTACATTCCAACTATACTCCCCCTTTAAAATAAATTGTCGCGTTTTGGCACCAAACTTAGCGATCCTTTATCAAAATTACAAACCTTGTGCGACTTTCAACATTTTATTAACCCCCCCCCCCCCCCCACGGACTTTTAGGGCACCCACAGAAATTTTGTAAAGTCGGCGCCTCTGGTTTCAGTTAAAGTCAGTTGCAGCTTGTACAGCTAACAATACAACCCAAAATAATTCCATTACAGACTTAATTATGTTTGATGAAGGATCTATTTAAAGAAAGTTATAAATTATGCTCTTATATAATAATTTTGAATTTTACAAATAGTGGCATAACTTTTTTAAGTCTTACTTGCATTAAGCTAAGCTTCAATATACATCCTACATTTTTTTTTAGCTCCAAAATTGGTGATAAACGTAATATTTGGCCTTTTTATAGAAATGCAAATGAATTCTGTGCTACATTCTGGTTTTAATTTTTTCAACAGTGTTTTCTTAGCATTTTTATTTATTTATTTATTTATTTTTGTTATTGTTTAGTTTTCCGACTATTTTTATTGTTTGAATGAAACAAGGCAGTTGAGGGTTGCGGACACCCCCCCCCCGCCCCACATAAAAATCAATTGTTAGTCAATATTTTTGAAATTTATGTTGTTTAGATTCTTAAACCTAAATTCTTGTAATAAATGTTTAAATTTTATTAGTGCATCCAGTTAGAAAACACGAATTCGCGGCCATCAATTCTTAGTAAATTTTCTTGAAATTAAAATGTTTAGATTCTTAACCCTACATAATCCTAACAAATATTCAAATTTTATTTGTGTCTCCGGTTGGAAAACACATTTGGAAACGCGATTTCGCATCTTCTTTGTTTCCATGGCGCCGCCAAAAACGGCATTTTTAGAACCAAAAATCGAGGTAGCATGTATATTGAAGGTGCGCCCATATTTATTAAGACTTTTTACACATTTAAAAAGACTGCATATTTTACCTCATTACACGTTGCATTTAGCACATTTCCTAGGCTTTTGTAAATACAACACAGCACCAAAATGAGACTATCATTTATAATTTGATCTCATTATACACTAATAGTTATGCTATCTGTCTGATATAATTTTTTATGCAGATTACTGAGTTTATTCATTAGTTAAGGTATAAAAATGACTTGTTTAGTATCTATGAAGGAAACAATAGACAAAATATAATAAATGAAAACGGTAAAACATTTAATTTAATCTGTTTTTATAAAGACCTTACGATTCCCATCAAATGCATCATAATTAAAAATAATTGCTGTACAAACTAAATACAAATTTGTAGATTTAAAAGAAAAACTTACGACACATGATTTGAGTTTAAGCTGGTTCAAAGAGAGTACGGAATAACAATTATTAAGCAAATTGACGATGACCAGGGCCGGCCCAAGTGGGGTGCGAATGTAGGCGATAGCCTAAGACCCCGCGCTTAAAGAGGCCCCGCTCCTCGGCCACTTTTTTGCTATCACATTGGACAGAGCTTGGTAGATGGTTGCAATATATCCCGAAAAAAGCCGAGAAATAAAACTAATATGTACTAGCAGTGCTAGTAGTAACTACATAAGACATGATAGAAAAGAGGCCCCGCTCTTGCACTTCGACTGGGGCCCCGCCCATCGGGTTTGCGGGGCCCTAGGAAGTCGGCTCGCTTCCTAGGCGAGCCGACAAGGAAAGCCTACTCAAAGATTCATAAGATCTTCTTGCAGCAGATTTGATAAAGTTCAGATAGCAGAATTCTGAAATGAGAAATTTCGAGGGCCTTATCAACATCGATTAGCACAATCTGAGATAAGGCGATTATTTGCTTGCTGAAATAGATATCGGTAAACGGCTTTAAAAATTGGAAATTTACCAGCAAGAATTTTTCAAGTAAACAGAAATACAATCAAAGAAGTAAAAAGTACACCGAAAATAAGTAATGTATAATTTTAATGTTTATTTTAAAAAACAACAAAACAAGTGGATAGCTGGGGGACAGGCTCCTAATGCTAAAGCTGGTAGTGGGGAATTTCGAAAATAGCAATAGGGATGTAGAGATTTCGTATCCCAGACAGGAAAGCTCTCATCTCAGAGAACAGAAGGCTCTCGTTCTCGTATTAGAGGACAGATCTGGTGATGTGGTGTGTGAAATATTTTAACCCTTTAACGCTCAGTGGTCCCGCTCTGGGAACACCAAACTCTGACGTTTTGACTGTTGCCCGTCACGAAGAATAGATTTGATTTCTATAAAAATAGTTGCGGGTGGCATAGCTCCACGAGAATCTTTTAATTTTTAGCACGTCATTTCCCGTCAAAAAATGGTCACGATTCTTTTTAAACGCACTGACATCTGCTGAAAAATGAAAGAATGCGAGAACAGCTAGATAGATTGCCCAATACTGAAAAAAGGGCAGCCGTTGCCATCGCTCGACTTGACTACCAGCAAGATGGCGGTCGATCGGAATGTTCATCGCGTGCCACAGATCTAGAGACCCTTTTTCGCGCACAGCCAGTCTGTGTCAAAAAAGGGTCTCTAGATCTGTGGCACGTAATGAACGTTTCGATCGTCCGCTATCTTACTGGTAGTTAAGTCGAGCGATGGCAACGGCTGCCCTTTTTTCAGCATTGGGAACGGGTTGCGCCTCAAAGGGTTAAAATAACTAGTGAATCGGCTATATGGCTCAAGAGCTTTTCGCGTTATAACTGAGAATGATGTTACATAGTAGTAGAGAAATATATATTTATATATGTATCATGTCTGACGGGAAAAAAAAAAATAATAAAGAGGCAAATTGTTAAAATATATTTTTTGAATGTGTTGTCTGTACTGAATCGATAGGTTTCTTGATTGTCAAATTTTATTTAATCAATGAATACGTTTTCCTTTTATTAAATATTTTATGGTGCTTCTCAAAAATTATGTACATATCTGAAATAATAAGTCTGTTTCTTTCAAAACCCTATATTTAAACAACAATTTTAATCATATTATTTTACTTTTAAACCGATATTCTGATTTTAATCATTGATTCAAATCACATGATCTGAATGCTGTGACTGGAATTTACGATTTCGCCCCCCCCCCTCAACATGCTACCCGAGGCACGGGCGTCGTTTGCCTCCTCTAGCTGCGGTCGTGGACGATCTTACATATTTTTTAAATGGTGTACAATGTCTTAAGAGTAACATAATTTTTAATGATTTTAAAATTACAAAGGAAAAACTTACTTTCTAAGCAAGTTAAATTATTTAAAACATGTTCAAAAGGTTTATCTCTTTAAAAATATGTTTCAAAAGTATTTTCAATTAAAATTTATTTGTAATTAGATCTTACACTTTACATAAATGATTAACTTACTTTAATTAACTAACGTGGGGAGATAGATCAGACTATGTAAACTTTCAGAAGAAAATTTTTGATAAACATAAAAATATATTGTGATTGTTGAGCATTCAAACTGGGGGGGGGGGGTGTATCAGTGGCGGATTAATGCAAGTTTATCGGGGGCGGCGGTTAGTTTGACGCTGGGGGCGATTAGTTAGAAGATTGACATATACATCCATTTTATGGAAGTAAATTAGGATCGTTTAAATTAATTTCTTTTTTCTCGGAGGGGGTGCGGTCGCCCCCTCCGGCCCCCCTTTAATCCGCCCTCAGCACATTTTCAGGTAGATTTAGAATTAAATAATTATTACAGAATCTAGAATTAATTAACAGATAACCCATTTCAGGCCAAGCATAGAAATTTTATAAAATGTGGTATTGTTTTCATTGAAATATCCTAAAATTACACTCATTAAGGCACAAAAAAGTTTCATGCATGAAAAATAGTATTTTATATAAGAAATAAAATGGTGCGTATACGCTCCATTGGCCAATTTTTTGGCAAATTTAAGTAAAACAATTTTACGTTTTTTATGACATTTGTTTCAATTTTATTTTATTTTCAAGATTTGCAATTTTAATCCATTATAAAAACATATGATTAATCTCAAGTGAAATAATTACACACTTTCAAAAAGTCGAATATGTCAATAACCGTTTCAAGTTGAAAAACTAGCTTATTTTGAAAATTTCTCAACAGAAAGTGTTTACTCCAGTTGAATTACTAATACTTTATCTTCAAAACCCTTAAAAATAGCAGAAAAATAAAATTAGTGAAAAATATACGTTACAGTATTAATAAAAATAATATCTATTGAAATGGTGCCTTTACGGACCTTTGGATAAAAATGGGTTAAAATAAAACAGACTAAGCTGATTTTTTACTCGCAAAACTTAGGAAAGTTCTATTTATTGAGTAAAAATTAAAAGTGTTCAAAAAAAACTAAACAGATTAGATGGGAAATCACAACTGCTTTCCGAAATATTATAGGTAATAATCAGTAAATGAATATGGCTCAGAGAATGCATTTTATGCATCAGAAATCCAATGAATCCATCCGAAAATTACTTTTTAATAGCTAATTTATAAAAAAAAATTTAATGTAGTAAAGCTTTTCTAAAAAAAGGCATAGAAAAATAATTTCAAGATTAAATATCTAGCGGTAAATTCAGTTTCTCCGTTGTAATAAATTTAAATGAGTTATTGCTTTTAGTTTGCGTTTTTATGACAACGCAAACAAAATCCCCCAGACATGGGCAGTCTGCCTAGGATGGGCGGGGGAGGGGGGAGTGCCTTGGTCGAACGTCTTTCAAAGGGGTTCTAACGAGTATTTGCGGAGTGATGAAGGCGGGACTACAAACTTTGCTATATTACCGTGTTTACTTGCGTAATAGTCGCACTTTTTTTGCCAATTTTTCAAGGTGAATGTCTAGGTGCGATTATTATGCGAGGAAATCTACTAGATTATATTGTACACTGTAATGATAAAACAGTATTGGTATTATTGTAAATTACTAACTTACCAAATGTCTCCAGATTGCCGTAATTAAACAATATTTTTGTCAGTTGCACACACAAAAAATTATTTTTATTAATATTTATTATTTTATATTAATATTTTTATACACGTAAATGAAGGTCAAATACGTGACTACGACTTTCATGCGGGGAAAATATTTTGACGATTCTTTCGACTTCAAAACGGGGGTGCGACTATTACGCGAGTAAACACGGTAACATAAGAAAGAATTTTCTTTGTTGAGTTCTTCTGGTGAGGTTCTGGCTCCGACACCTTTTTTTTATATAACATATAACAGGTGAAAAAAAACCGCTCCATTTAAAAATAGTCCTTACAGAGTATATGCATTTCGAATATGCAGTGAAACGTCTCTGTAAGGGCCACCTGCCGTTCCATTGAAAATTGGCCCTTATGAGAGTAGCCCTTGAATAAGTGTGACAAAAAAAAAAAAAAAAAAAAAAAAAAAAATTCTTTATTAACATTTTTAAACTCTCTGCATGATTGAACAAAATTTCTATCGAAGTTTGTTTTTTTTTTCATTTTTTCGCGGACAATTTTGGTTTCTAAAGCTTTTTTTTTTTTTTTTACTTTATGAAGCAAATTACTTAAATTCACATCATTTGTTAATGCCTTAGAATGAGATATTATAATAGATAGATAGATATTGCAGTTTATTTATTTCTATTAGCGTTTCCTGGTCATGTTTCCCCTCCCAACTCAAACCCCTAAAGGTTTACAGGTCAAACAAAGTATGAAAAAACCTGTTTGTCTGGTTCCGTGCTCGTAGCGTACGTGCTCATAGCGTACACCCCATCAAGCGTGCTTGTAGCATACATGTGGTGCTCGTAACGTACATCTTCCCTGCCACCTGTTTTCACCACAGTAATAATTGAAAAGAAGAAATAAAAAGGCAAATCCAGCTAAATATAGATCTACTTTAGAAGCGGCCATTTTAGTCCACAAAATCGTAGATTTTATTACTACTATTTATTTTGAACAAATAAGGTGAAGTTTAAATCAAGTCAAGAAAAAGTCATTGTAATTTTTTTTTCTTGTTTAAGGAACTGTTTTACGGCCGATTCCCAATTATAATGAAGTGTTTAAAATAAAAAAATGTATCTAGCGGTGTATACTTCAGAATTTCTTTTAGCTTGTTCGAATACTGGATAGAGCTTCAAATATTAAAAACAGTGCTGGCTATAAAACATTAAAGTAAAACAAAAGGTATCTCAGGACCCCACCTCCCACCCCCCCACCCCCCCCCCAAAAAAAAAAAAAAATGAAAAGGAAAAGAAAGGTTTTCTTGCAATATGAATGAGGAGAGGGAAGGGTATAGGAAAAAACATTGGTTAGCTCAAAATTCATTATATATATATATTTTTTCCCACATAACCCATAAGACAATTGCGCATTATTAGATTCATGAAAGTCTCAGACGGTGCATTACAAAAATTTTAAATACTTGTTAGTATCGGTGCAGTGGCGGACTCTTTCAAGTATCAAGGAAGGAATGATATGATATAATATTAATTATTAATAAAAATAATGGATATATTAATCATATTATAATAACTTGTTTAATAAATGATATTTACGGAGTAACAACTGAAAAATTAATAAAGTAATAATTAACAGTATCATAGACGCACCCTCGGAGGGGGCTATGTGGGCTAAAGCCCCCCCAAAGCGACCCGAAAATTTAGATCTGAACGAATCACGGAAAAAAGCGCACGGAAAAAAGCGCATAATAATGAATGGGTTTGTATTTTGTGAAGAGAAGAGGGGAATTAAAAAAAATGTGAGGAACAAGTGGGCGTCCAAAAGGGCGTAAACAGAGGTACATTAGTGTATTTTGTATTTATCTCTATTGAAAATTGTCATTCAGACAACATTTCCAAGAACAGTGGCCTGATTTGTAAGTATATAGTATGACTCTCCTACACTCTACAGAAGACCCTACAGATTCTACAGACATGGACGCCGGCAGCATAGGGCAAGTGGGGGGGGGGCAATACCCCCCTGTATTTTTGTATGCAGTGTTTTCCCTTGCTTTTTTGCTCTTTCCAACATGGTAACCCAACATGGAAGTAGTCTTTGCCCCCCCCCCCTGGGAAATATTTTGCCGGCGCCCATGTCTACAGAAACTCCTTGTTCCAGATTAAAGAATAGATAGAAAATAAACAAAGGAGTAATAATAACATTAATACTAATTTCAGCGTTTTTTCAATAAACTGATTGTTCAATTTGTTTGTATTCTTAATACAAAGTCCAGAACTAGTGATTCAGTAAAAATTACAGCAGTTTCGAAAAATGTAAATACCATCTCTCACTCAACAGGCAACCCTAAAAATAGAATGTAAAACTCTCACAGATTTAACATGCACGTTCTCTGTAATATGTTATCACATTCAGTCTGATTTGTAATCAGCTATGGCTTATTATTACTGGTTTTCTTTTTATAAATGCAAGAGTTTATTCTGATTCATGCTAATTTATCTTGTTAACTCTTTGGTTTTAAATAATAATTCTTAGAATGAATCTGTATATAAATATTTTTATTTTGAAAGTATTTAATTTAAATATTACTACTTTTTTTTAGACATGCTTTTCTTTCAGAATTAAATTATGGTATTAATAAATCAATTAAAAAAAAACTTCCTTAAAAACACTTTTTAAATCAAATGTTATTATAAGTGCAATGTTTTTAAACAAATTTTCATTTCTAAATTCTAAAAGAAAAACCCTTTTCAAAGAAAACTGGCTAAAAATGATTTAAAACTCATTTCTTAAAATGTAAAATATCGGCTATATATAACTGTAATTAAAATTACTTTTTAATTAGTTTTGTTGGAATAGTTTTAATAATTATATTTTTACCATTATTAGTATTGCAAAGCTTATTCCTCCTCACCAACTTTGTTTAAATATATATGCAAGTCTTTTTATGAGAAAAACTGAAACTTTCTACATCACCTCATTAATGTATAGGCATATTTTAGTTGGAAATTTTTGTAAGAGGGCTTTATAAAAATTAAAAGTTTGTATTTGTTTACATTTAATCTCCTGAAAGTTTTAATTCACCACAATAAAATAACTTTATAATTAATTCTATATGTATAAGGTCAATATATAAAGAAGTATATCCTAGGTCAGTGTTTTTTAGGGACTCTCTATAATAGGGATTGAAAGTGATTATGATTTTTATTTAATATTAAAAATATTAAAATTTTTACTTGCTGTGTAAATTATCAAGAAAGTTATTTTTGTTTTGTGGTTAAGGCAGATTTATACGAAGCATGTCTGCTTAATTAGGGTATGCCTTGGGCGGAGGACTTTGTGAGGGGTTCTGACGCGTCTGGAGAAACAGCCGTGCGGTAGGCAGGAACTCTAGAGCTATACACTTCAGCCGTTTACCAAATTGTTATGAAATTAGTAAAAGAAATATTTATACTATAATGCAAAAGGTCAAAATATATTTTTTTAAAGCTTTATAAGTTAAATTTATATCTTCTAAAGCTCTTTCTGTACTTTACAAAACTCAGTAGACTCTAAAACTTTAAAAAGAAATTGCTGAAAGAAGCAAGAATGACGATATAGAGAAAACTAAATGGATAAGTTATCGAATATTGAACTTCATATATGAAAAAAATACAGCAAGAAGGAAAAAATATCTGTTAAAACAGTTATTATAACTTGATGTAAAACTGTGAGAACAACTCAATTAAGAAAGGGGAAAATGTCATTAACTTTTGTTCACCAAATAAAACTTTTTTTTCATAAAATATCTTGTATTGCATTGAAAAATAAAACACGCAAAAAAAAAAATATTTTAAAGAAACCCTAATATTTAGAAATAATTTAAAACCAGTACAGCAGATTGGAAATCAGAAAAATTGTTTAAACCAAGGGCTTAAAAAGTAACCCTGTTTAAATTAAGCAACCTTGACAGTGAACTTTTTAAAAAATATTTTATCAAGACACAGACTGGAGTTCCTGTTCGCATTTTAAATGACCCGTTAAACAAATGTTAAAAAAAAAAAAAATTTTGAAACGAAATTTGGAGGTGGGACACATGCCCCCCTCCCCCCCCACACACAGAGAGATTGTCATGCTGTTTGTTTTAGATTTTTAAACAAATTATTGTTTAACTGATTTTGCTACGAAACTGGGGGGCATAGGGAGATACGTGCCCCCCCCAATCATTTCAGCACTACCATAGATTTCCCCCTATTTGTTTTGATAAAAATGATTTCATCCATTCTGTAGATGAATTCGGATATTTCCTTCGGAAGAAGGACCCCTTCACCCATCGCAACCCCAGTTTTAAACCATAGATATAATACCATAGATATAATTTGTTTTAAACCCCGAGTTTTAGTGACCGGATGTGTTATCCGTCATTCATCAACCCGCGACGAAGAAAGAGTATATTCCTTCACACTGCCTACCCTCTTCTCCCGGGGCTATTTCTGATAACACACAGTTCTATCTTTGTGCTTCTTGGAAAAACGTGAACGTGACCTTGACAAACACCTTGACAACTCAGTACTCACAGTGGCGGATTATTGGAAGTTTGTCGGGGGGGGGGGCGGTTAGTTAGAAGATTGACATATACGTCCATTTCATGGAAGTAAAATAGGATCTTTTACATTAATTTCTTTTATCTCGGGGGGCGGTCGCCCCCTCCGCCCCCCCTTTAATCCGCCCTTGGTACTCAATTGTGAATGCCCTCACCTCCCTCCTCCCTCTTCCTCCAGTATTTAACTGAAGGCTAAGTGAAAATACAAGTGTTTCTATTGGGGGGGGCATTCAAAGTATGAAGCATGTTAGTGTAAAAATGATGACAAAAAAAAAAAAAAAAAAAATCAAATACTTAAAAAAAAATTCACTTCACCAAAAGGCGCTCTTTCGGATGCCCACTCCTTCCTTACACCCCCCCCCCCCACACACACACATACTCATCCAAAAAAATAAAGCCCTTCAAAATTGTGCGCTTTTTTCCGGTGCGCTTTTTTCCGGGTGCGCTTTCTTCTGGTGCGCTTTTTTCCGGTGCGCTTTTTTCCGCCCACCGATCTGAATCCCCCTCCCCGAATACCAAAATAGCTTTTCAAACCTACAGAAACTTTAGTTTATTTTATCAAAATAAATAACAAGAGTCGTAGTAGTTTCAGTTTTTATCAATTTAATTTTATCCATTCTTAGTGTGTTGTTGTGAAAGAAGAAATTAACTGGTTGCGTAACTAGTAAGGAGATAAACCCTCTCTAAAAAATTTTGACTTTACATTGCGAGAATAAAAGATGGGGCGCTAAAAGTGTAGGGAGGGGGAGGGGGAGTGAATTGTATTAAGCCTTTTCCGTAGAAATATTAAAAAGTCTAGTAAGTTGTAAATACATGATAGCTCTCAATTTCGAATACTAATCTTAACAGAATTATATGCTAAACAAGGAGATTCACTTTAAAATGATAAACAACATTTATTATTTTTAAATTAGAAAAAATATATACCGTGTTTACTTGCGTAATAGTCGCACTTTTTATGCCACTGTTTCATGGTGAAAGTCTAGGTGTGATTATTATACGGGGAAAGTCTAATATATGTAATATTGAACACTCTAATGCTAAAATGTTACTGGTATTATAGTAAAATGACTAATTTACAAAATGTTTTCAGTTTATCTGCCGCATATTAAATATTCTTTCCTTCAATTATACGCAAAAAGAGGCATTTTTCTGTTTAGTAATATTTTTATAGACATAAATGTCGAATACGTTACTGCGGCTTTTCTACAGGAAAAATATTTTTAGAATTTTGTCTGCTTCAAAATGGGGGTGAAACTATTATGCGAGGGTAACTATTACGCAAGTAAACACGGTATGTTTAATTATACAAAAAATAAATAAATAATAACGAAATAATTTTGTTTTCTTTCTTTCATTTATTCTGAAATATCGTTAAAAGATCCGTGGAAGATCCGCTAAAAAAATGTGGATCCGGATCCGGATATTTTTTTTTCATCCGCGGATACAGATACTGATATCCGGGACACCTCTAAAAATAACCATAAATCGGTGTCTTTACAGATAGAAAAATTAATAGTTTAAATAGCAATATATTTTTAAATGATGGTTTTTTATCATTTTAAGAGGTTTCTAGTATAATACATTATGTAGACAGATTGCTTGCACACCTTTAAACAAGAGAACAGCAACGTTAAACGATCAGCATGTCCAAAATCCTCATTGCTTTCAATAGGATGACCAGCAACTCAATTTTCTTGCTAAAGAAGGTGGGTTTTTCCCCCATATTTTATTGTTTTCTAAACTACTATTTTGTGGACTAAAATGGCCGCTACTAAAGTAGGTCTACATTTAGTCGGATTTGCTGTGGTGAAAACGAAAACAGGTGGAGGGGGAGATGTACGCTATGAGCACCATATGTACGCTACAAGCACCCTTGATGGGGTGTACGCTATGAGCACCATATGTACGCTACAAGCACCCTTGATGGGGTGTACGCTATGAGCACGTACGCTACGAGCACAACAACGTTTGGGTTACCTGCGGTTCTTCATTGTGTTACTAAATCCTCCCCCTTCTTTCTTGCAAGTGCAGTTGTTTGGAATTCTGATAGAGTAAAATTAACATTATATCAATGGGGAAATTTTTCGTTCCTAAAATTATCAGCCCTTAATAGAGGTGGCCCTTGAAGAGAAATTTCACTGTATTTTAATTCTTATATTTCACGATGTGGATATCTTTTAAATACAGTTGTCTTGTCTCTCGATTAACCGAGATCGGATTATCCAGATTGCGGCTTATTCGGGGCTGTCATAATTTATTAAGTTGATGATGCATGGAAATTAGCTAAACCACGGTTAACAAATCACGGAGGCCAATTTCACCGAATGAAATTCCTGCAGAAAACGCAGTCAGTATAGGACTGCAGACACTGTTTTCTACTGTACAAGTGAATTTCTTTTTCCCATGCATTTCAAAGAAGCAAAGAAAATACATCTATTTCCCAGAAAAGACCACGCTGGACCAAAGGGTGGTGACAACCTCAGGCCAGCTGCGACCTTCTTGCGCTATTTTCACTTCATACAAAGTGGTATTTCATAATTTGTCTCAGGGCAATATATGAGACTGGAACATTCTCATACTCGTATTTCTCCCATAGACATGTGCACAGAAGACTCTTAATTAGATTACTATGGACATGTGGGATGACTATTTGCATAGGGAGAAATGGCGAGACAGGTGTCATGGGACGTATGTGGTGTCAATTGCAGAGAGCTGATTCTCCGACTCCCCTTTTTCTGTATCTGGCCACCCAGTGCCGAGCGCTCTTTATTCATTCCCACTTCTTTCTTTTGACTTTTGCGAATAAGAAAGGAATTTCTCACTCGGTTTTGTATGCACTGGAAGTAGGACGTCAAAGGGACAAAAGTTAGGAAATGTGCCGATTAAAAACTCTTTTGAATACTAGAATGAGCAGTGCCGTAACTTGGGTTTACGAGGCCCAGGGGCGAGAGTGAATATGGGGGCCCCTTTTAATCTTATATTTTAAAAACGAAAATAGGTTAGCACGTACATGCATTTGTATGTACGCAAAGACAGAATTAAACACTTTCAGTTAATAACAGATATGATATAATATAAGTATTTATTTAAAAAGAAAAATTAAAAATCCGACCTCTATTTTAAATAAATAATTTTTCTACTTCTGAAAAATTCACTTTAAGAACACAATTTACAACAGGCAACATACAACACTAAACCACTAAATAGAAGTCAGTGGCGTGGAAGCTATAGCAAGAAAGGCGTGTGTCATTTATGACATTTGAAAAGGGGTGCAGATTTCTACTGCTAGATTGACGCAATAAAAGAAGCGTTTAACAAGTACGATCTCATCGTTGCAAGGACGTGACGACAGCTATTCTCCCTTCTATACCCATCGTTGCTTCCCGTATGCATACTTGAATGCCTATGATGTAGCCCAACAAAAACGCTTTCTCGAAACAAGAGCATTGAAACATTCAGGTCTGGAAGCAACGATGAGAACAGAAGAGAGAATCGCTACCGTCGCCTCCTTTTAACGATTGGAGCAAACAGGTTAAAGTTAATAAGACACTACTTATTGTGACCTAACTTTTTGATAGCTTTTTCATTTGCTTAATCAATGACCACAACCTAAACCATGAAACAAAGAATGGTCATATGCAAACGAAGAGATCTGTGTCGTTCTTACTAAGAAAAAAAAAGTGCAATTTTGTTGCCTGCCATGGGCACTACTTTACCTACCTGGGTATGCCATTGGGAGAAATATGAATTATAATGGCTAAATAAATTTACTAAAACCCTCCGAAGAAAAAAGAACCAGAAAACACTAGTAATATTCTATTAGTCTGAAAATTAATTTTTTAATATAATTTAAATTACTAAAAATTACAACAGGAGCGCCAAATGCTTATCTATTCGTCTTAAATTTTAGCAAGATGATACAACTGAAGTGGCCATTCATTTACTCAGCTAAGAAAAGAATAAAACACAAAAGAAATGAAACACTTGTCTTTAAAAAATTGTAATCGGATAATAGTAATATTTATTTGTTGCAAATTTTATTCATATTAAAATTCTTTATTTACCAATAATAATATATTAGGAGTAAAATGTTTACTTGAACTATAAACCTCATACATTCTAATCTTCCATGACATTTCATGTAAAAGTAAACATGCATTTCATTTTCATACTTTCGTGCTAAAATATTTATAAGTTATTAATATGAATTTTATGACGTAATTAATATTATGATTATTATAAGTTGTAGTGTTGTCGAAGAAAAAAACAGTAATTAAACTCTAACAGCTTTTACTTTTCGGGTTGTAAAATATTAAAAGCCTATACTTTATATTCCAACATATTAAAGAATGTTTTTTAATAAATACGTTTAGTATTAAATTTTCATATTTGAACACAATGTATTTTTGTTTATTCGAAACTGTAAAATTCAATAAATTATAACAGTAAATAAACACATTACTATTACTTAAAATAAAAGTATGAGTTAGAAAGATTTAGAAATAATTTTTAAGTAATTTTAAACGTAAATTAATTTCATAAATAGATATCCCAAGGTTAAGCTTGAATAAATTTTTTATTAAATAAGTTTAGTACAAAAATTTTCTTATTTGGACACAATTTATATTTGTTTATTCGAAATGGTAAAATTTAATAAATAATAGCATTAAATAAACATATTACTATTACTTAAAATAAAAGTATCAGATAAAAAATGTAGAAATATTGAAAAATTAAGACATGATTTATTGATACAATTATATATTCTGTTTTTTTACATACAGTGCCATGTTATGTGAAGTATAAAATATGAACTAACCTTAAGAATTCCACATTATGTTGCAAAGAATTTTCATCTTCTGATGTTGTATTTGTAGACCCTGAATTTTCTGCATTATGCACCGAATCAGAGCATTCAGCTGAATTAATATTGTCGCTGGATTTTTCTTCCGAAGGTATTAAAGTTTCATCGGAAGAGAACTATCTTCAAAATTATTTTCCTTAAAAAGTATTTCATTTGGAATCGGTTCATTTGAACCTGATGCAATAGGTCTCACATCAAAAGAATCTCCACCTCTAATCCAACATGCCACACTTTTCGCATATTTTTTGCCTCTAATTTCAGCTCAGCAGCTCTTTTACGCTTTTGAGAGAGACCCACTTGCACAAGTCCTTTTCATATTGAACTAAATTATGCATAAGGAAGTTCTACAATGATTTAATCCTATGAAATAAACTGAAGAATTAAAAACACCAAACTTGCTTCCAAATTTTACTAAAAACAAAACTACTCGAATTCAAAGTAATCTCTATTTGTTCGCAATGTTCGTCAGAATATACTGAGCTTCCAGACTGCACTTTCCTTCGTTAAAATACTCGTCTAACTTTAAAAGGTCCACCTTTGCAGAGATGAGAGAAAATATCAAAGAAAAGCAGACATAACTCAATTTATGACAGAAATGGAAGTCTGTTCACCAGAAACATGCATCCTGGTATGTACTGTTTCTACTAAACGATCTACAAATCTTGGAGTGGTCTCATTTCAAAGGACCGTGATACTGTTCTTAGGACAGTGACTGATTGCTTCGGAACAAAATTAAAGGAAGCTCTTTGGCCTTTTAAACCGCGTTAAATAGACGGAAGCACCATGTGTGATCCAGATCCATGGGATACCTACAATTTTCAGACCTTGTTAATTACATCTGAGTAGCCTTCAGCTGTGCACAGCATGGGTGCCCAAAAGATAAGAATAATTTTAGTGAGGGCTCTTGTATTTGTGGGAAGGGACTCATCTCAGGCTTTGAAATATTTTTGAACGAAATCAATACAAAACTTTAAAAGAATTCAGAACGCCGTAAAAATGCTCATTTCGCAATCCGCACAGTGCGGAATGAATGATTTTTAAAATGACACGCAGTACTTTCCAATCCCTATTCTCCTTTTCATTTTTTTTATCATGTTTTTTCTTCATTTGCGAACTAAAAACCTTGTTTTTTGACATTTTATACAAAGGACGGACAAAAGTGCATACTTGTTATAAATAAGTCACTGACTAGAAGTAGAAGAGTTCTAAAACTTTACAAAGTTATTTTTCCTCACGCTTCGGCATACAAACTGGCATACAAAATTACATTACTTGATAAAAAAATTAATAAATCAGGCCCCACATAGACGAGTAGATAGAGCATACAGCATAGTAAGATGGCTGAAGTGTTAAGGTCCAGGGTTCTGTCCTGCCGTGCGGCTGTCCATCTAAAGTTCAAAGTTTTGGACGATTTTCTCCAGATGTAACGTGAATATGCAGCTCTTCTAAGCAGATGCCTCTTTCGTAGCTTTGCCTTAACACAACACAACAACATTAATACATCATCAATAGAGCTCTTATGTGTTCGTGATATAAGTAGTATTATTTCTAATAAAAGTGTTTTCAGCCATTAATCGAGCACTTGATTTGTAAAAAAAAGGTATTTTTAATTTCATATACTGAAGTATTTAATGGATTTTACATGAATTCCAGCTGAAATGTAGCATTTATTTTCATTGTCAGTTCGAGTGTTTATATAAATATAATGAATGTAAAAGAATGTACAATACGCCGTGATTATTACACAAGTAAAAGAAAAGGTCGACCAAAGAATATCAAAATATTTTGCAAGAGGGGCTCAAGACCATTAGTTTTTAGAAAGGGAAAATAAAATGATGTAGTGTCAATTTAAGTAGTTTAATTTTGAGTTTTACGATATGCGAAAAAAGCAGCTCATGCTATTTGGTATTTGGAGTTTTGTATGCCATGTCAAGCCATTCCTAATTTAGATCCTCATTAAAAGGAAAAGGTAATCTTCGAGCATTGACTTACTCTAGAAAAGTGTGGAAGGAAACTTCAACTCCATATATTTACTATGCGCAGTGGCGTACACAAATGGTGTATGGGGGGATTCAACATCCCCCTCCCCCTTTGCCCATGCATTTTTAACATAAAGTCCGAACATTTTTAAACATATAAAGTACGACTTTTATTTAACCTAACGAATTACTTCCATACCCCCCCCCTCCCCCTTCTCTTACAGGAAATCAGTGTACACCATTGATTATGCATCTGCACATTCTTTGTAAGTGCATAAAATTTTGGTAAGTAACAATTACAACAAAAAGAAAAAGCAGGCCTTTTGATTGAAATTACCTAAGTGATATGATAATTTTTAGAAATAAGAGGGGGGGCCCCCAAAAGGATGTTTGCTTCAGAGTGGATTTTTGAAGCCCAGATCACGTTTTTCTAGAATACACATAACGGGAACACAAGGTCATTAGTTAAAGAACTTTGACTCTAAAAATACTGGCATATAAATTTAACTTTTCAAAATCAGCTGTACATATTGTAACACAGCGGATCTGTTGGTGAGCTGATAGCTGTTTTGTAAGCAGTAAGATATTTTTTTGTGTGTTTTCTGCTTAAACAGTGCTAGGTGATCCGTTTAGAATATTAGATGCGCAAATCTAAAAAGTTATAAAAGAAACAAAAAATAAAACAAGAAGTTGGGGGGGGGGGAAATAGCTGTATGGATTTTGAGGCCCCTACGTGTGGGGGCTCCGGGCATTCGCCCCGCCATACCTCCCTATTTTTACGGCACTGAGAATGAGAATGAGGAGTTTTCGAAGTTTGGAATAGCAATTTTGCAGACTGCATTTTAAGTGGGGGGGGGACACACGCCCCCCGTGGGAGGATCGGCCCTGCATCCACCATGTTTAGTGCCTTATCTAATCGACCATGGTGGGGCGTGTGTTTGGTTTTATTTAGGGTGATAGCGCCGACCTCCCCTTCATGTTTCTTTGCATAGATACAGTTTTTTAATTCTTCGACAATGAACATTTAGTCGAGGGGCCGTAGTAGCCCAGTGGTTAAAGCGTTAGACTCGTAACCGGAAAGTTGTGTGCTCTATGCCGACCTATCACTAAAGACCACCATGCACATGCAGTGTACGTGCCGGTTAAATACGTAGTTCCGAAAGTCCTCTCGGCGGTCGCTAGTAGTTTCCGAAGGGTGCCAATATTCAGAAGTACCACACCTTCTGATAATGATCCAAATTGTGCCGGAAACTCTGCGAAGGACGTATGTAGCTCTGAAAGACACATTTAGTGACGTGAGCTGTCCTTTCCTGGCAAACAAACAAAAATTTAGTCGCCTTTTCCACAAAATAATGTTATCGGTGAAGTGTAAATAACATTTACGCGAAAATAGGAATGTTTTGGAGTAATAAAAAGAATAAATAAGATAATATGATTTTTAAAATATGCATTATCTCTTGCACGTTGCATGCTTTTCTTGCGAATTCCCTGCCGACGTTCTGCCCCCCCCCCACCGGTAGGAAACTACTGGTATAGGTATATTCATTACGGAGGGCGGAAAAAAGCGCACCAGAAAAAAGCGCACCGGAAAAAAGCGCACCCGGAAAAAAGCGCACCGGAAAAAAGCGCACAATTTTGAAGGGTTTTATTTTTTTATGTGTGTGTGTGTGGGGGGGGGGGGTGTAAGGAAGGAGTGGGCATCCGAAAGAGCGCCTTTTGGTGAAGGGAATTTTTTTTTAAGTATTTGATTTTTTTTTTTTTGTATCATTTTTACACTAACATGCTTCATACTCTGAATACCCCCCTCCCAATAGAAACACTTGTATTTTCACTTAGCAGCTTGTTAAATACTGGAGGAAGAGGGCATTCACAATTGAGTACCAAGGGCGGATTAAAGGGGGGCGGAGGGGGCGACCGCCCCCCCCCGAGAAAAAAGAAATTAATGTAAAAGATCCTATTTTACTTAAATAAAATGGACGTATATGTCAATCTTCTAACTAACCGTCCCCATCGACAAGCTAACCGCCCCCCCGACAAACTTCCAATAATCCGCCACTGTGAGTACTGAGTTGTCAAGGTGTTTGTCAAGGTCACGTTCACGTTTTTCCAAGAAGCACAAAGATAGAACTGTGCGTTATCAGAAATAGCCCCCGGGAGAAGAGGGTAGGCCGTCGCGGGTTGATGAATGACGGATAACACATCCGGTCACTAAAACTCGGGATTTAAAACTGGGGTTGCGATGGGTGAAGGGGTCCTTCTTCCGAAGTAAATATCCGAATACATCTACAGAATGGATGAAATCATTTTTATCAAAACAAATAGGGGAAAATCTATGGTAGTGCTGAAATGATTGGGGGGGGGCACGTATCTCCCTATGCACCCCCCAATTTCGTACCAAAATCAGTTAAACAATAATTTGTTTAAAAATCTAAAACAAACAGCATGACAATCTCTGTGTGTGGGGGGAGGGGGGGGGCATGTGTCCCACCTCCAAACTTCGTTTCAAAATCTTTTTTTTTTTATTAACATTTGTTTAACGGGTCATTTTAACTGTTCCATTTAAAATGCGAACAGGAACTCCAGTCTGTGTCTTGATAAAATATTTTTTAAAAAGTTCACTGTCAAGGTTGCTTAATTTAAACAGGGTTACTTTTTAAGCGCTTGGTTTAAACAATTTTTCTCATTTCCAATCTGCTGTACTGGTTTTAAATTATTTCTAAATATTATGGTTTCTTTAAAATATTTTTTTTTTTTGCGTGTTTTATTTTTCAATGCAATACAAGATATTTTATTTAAAAAAAAGTTTTATTTGGTGAACAAAAGTTAATGACATTTTCCCCTTTCTTAATTGAGTTGTTCTCACAGTTTTACATCAAGTTATAATAACTGTTTTAACAGATATTTTTTCCTTCTTGCTGTATTTTTTTCATATATGAAGTTCAATATCCGATAACTTATCCATTTAGTTTTCTGTATATCGTCATTCTTGCTTCTTTCAGCAATTTATTTTTAAAATTTTAGAGTTTACTGAGTTTTGTAAAGTACAGAAAGAGATAAATTTAACTTATAAAGCTTTAAAAAATATATATTTTGACCTTTTGCATTATAGTATAAATATTTTTTTTACTAATTTCATTACAATTTGGTAAACGGCTGAAGTGTATAGCTCTAGAGTTCCTGCCTACCGCACGGCTGTTTCTCCAGACGCGTCAGAACCCCTCAAAAAGTCCTCCGCCCAAGGCATACCCTAATTAAGCAGACATGCTTCGTGTAAATCTGCCTTAACCACAAAACAAAAATAACTTTCTTGATAATTTATAGAGCAAGTAAAAATTTTAATATTTTTAATATTAAATAAAAATCTTAATCACTTTCAATCCCTATTATAGAGGGTCCCTAAAAAACATTGACCTAGGATATACTTCTTTATATATTGACCTTATACATATAGAATTAATTATAAAGTTATTTTATTGTGGTGAATTAAAACTTTCAGGAGATTAAATGTAAACAAATACAAACTTTTAATTTTTATAAAGCCCTCTTACAAAAATTTCCAACTAAAATATGCCTCTGTACATTAATAAGGTGATGTAGAAAGTTTCAGTTTTTCTCATAAAAAGGCTTGCATATATATTTAAACAAAGTTGGTGAAGGGGAATGGTAAAAATATAATTATTAAAACTATTCCAACAAAACTAATTAAAAAGTAATTTTAATTACAGTTATATACAGCCGATATTTTACATTTTAAGAAATGAGTTTTAAATCATTTTTAGCCAGTTTCCTTTAAAAAGGGTTTTTCTTTTAGAATTTAGAAATGAAAATTTGTTTAAAAACATTGCACATATAATAACATTTGATTTAAAAAGTGTTTTTTAAGGAAGTTTTTTTTAAATTGATTTATTAATACCAAAATTTAATGCTGAAAAAAAAAAGCATTTCTAAAAAAAAGTAGTAATATTTAAATTAAATACCTTCAAAATAAAAATATTTATATACATATAAATCATTCATTCTAAGAATTATTATTTAAAACCAAAGAGTTAACAAGATAAATTAGCAGGAATCAGAATAAACTCTTGCATTTATAAAAAGAAAACCAGTAATAATAAGCCACAGCTGATTACAAATCAGACTGAATGTGATAACATATTACAGAGAACGTGCATGTTAAATCTGTGAGAGTTTTAGATTCTATTTTTAGGGTTGCCTGTTGGGTGAGAGATGGTATTTACATTTTTCGAAACAGCTGTAATATTTTTACTGAATCTCTAGTTCTTGACTTTGTATTAAGAATACAAACAAATTGAACAATCAGTTTATTGAAATTAGTATTAATGTTATTATTACTCCTTTGTTTATTTTCTATTTATTCTTTAATCTGGAACAAGGAGTTTCTGTAGACATGGGCGCCGGCAGAATATTTCCCAGGGGGGGCAAAGACTTCTCAAGGGGGGGCAAGACTACTTCCATGTTGGGTTACCATGTTGGAAAGAGCAAAAAAGCAAGGGAAAACACTGCATACAAAAATACAGGGGGGGCATTGCCCCCCCCACTTGCCCTATGCTGCCGGCGTCCATGTCTGTAGAATCTGTAGGGTCTTCTGTAGAGTGTAGGAGAGTCATACTATATACTTACAAATCAGGCCACTGTTCTTGGAAATGTTGTCTGAATGACAATTTTCAATAGTACAAAATACACTAATGTACCTCTGTTTACGCCCTTTTGGACGCCCACTTGTTCCTCACATTTTTTTTAATTCCCCTCTTCTCTTCACAAAATACAAACCCATTCAATAGTGTGCGCTTTTTTCCGGGTGCGCTTTTTTCCGGTGCGCTTTTTTCCGTGCGCTTTTTTCCGGTGCGCTTTTTTCCGTGATTCATTTATTACATTCGCCTACAGGTCTTAGCGCATTCGCTTGAAACTCTGTGTGGAAGAAGTGTTTAACATTGTCTTTTACATAAATAAATAAATTAGGGATTTTTCGAAATTGCTTATGTAATTATCCAGGCGGGGGACTGTACCTCGAAAAAGCATCTGCAGTTAAAAACGAGTCATCCGGTAAATGCTCATGAATTGCGAAGTTTTTTGGACTATTAATGATTACTATTACTAACTAGAAGTCAGAGCCCGCTGTGGAGGCAATAACACCGTACTCTAGAAAAAACATTTGACGAAAATATGACACACTCAATATATTTAATCTTCGTCCACCTAAAATAATTAAGTTCATTCAATTTTTATTATATACCCGAATCGAATTTCATGCTCTTCTGGATACGCGCAGAAACTTTTCGTATTCGAACGATTTCGTTTGGTTGAAACAGACCCTCTTATATCAATGCTTCATGCAGACGATCATTTTAATGAAAAAAATTAAACTATGTTATCTGAAAAAAAAAAAGTTTAAACGAACTGACATCGCAGCTTTCCCTTCAAAGCCTGATGACCGTGACTTCAAATGTTACGTTATTGTCACTTGCAGAGCACAATTTTGTCACGAAAATCATTCACTTTTTTTTTTAATTCTCAGAAATAAAATGTTGCTGAAAATGCCAAAAAGGGGCTTGAAAATGAGGGAACGTGTGGCTTTTCAGATTTTTAAAGGAGCGCAAATTGTTTTCTATATTTTTATATATAACTAGCTGAAGTACATGTTCTTCGCACGGAATGGATATTGTTAAACCAACTTATTCAAACGGAAAATAGATAAATTATACTGGTTATAGATTTAATTGCCTACAAAAACTGTTTTACTATATTCGTTAGGCATATTCTAACTATACTTGATTTTTTAAAATAATGTTTGGAATGTGCATCATAATCCGCGAGTGTGCCATATTTGTTTTCCTTGTTCCATAAAATACTTCTTGAAAATTGAGTCTACATTAAAATCGTCTACTAAAACTTTTTGGATATCCTCGCCTGGAATATTCTTACTATACTCCATTTTTATTTTCGCGAATATCGACACGAATACTCGATTAAATAAACAATAGGGTTTGCAATTTCTCGACAAATATGGACGCTATCGCTGATCTATGTCCAGTTTTGGAGACTTATTTTTTATGCTAAACTTGGCAATAAATCACCAAAAACGAAAAAACTTGGCTAGTTTTCACATTTAATCTGACAGTCCTTTAACCCTTTAACGCGCAGTGTTCCCGCTCTGGGAACACCAAACTCTGACGTTTTGATTGTTGCCAGTCACGAAGAATAGATTTGATTTCTATAAAAATAGTTGCGGGTGACATAGCTCCACGACAATCCTTTACTTTTTAGTACGTCATTTCCCGTAAAAAATGGTCACGATTATTTTTAACAGCACTGACATCTGCTGAAAAATGGAAGAATGCGAGAACAGCTGGATAGATTGCCCAATGCTGAAAAAAGGGCAGCCGTTGCCATCGCTCGACTTAACTACCAGCAAAATGGCGGATGATCGAAACGTTCATCGCGTGCCACAGATCTAGAGATCCTTTTTTGACGACAGCTATCTGTGCCGGGCGATGGCAACGGCTGTGGCACGCGATGTTTTGCTTGGCGCGTTATACCGTCGTTGGCGTCGTTTTATTTACAAGCTCGCAATCTTTCTTATATATCAGTTTGCGAGCGCAGTTTTGTTTTTTACGCTTTTCTTTTTTGAACTTATTTACCTTATTGGCAAGGTATAACTTTAAGAAAGTATTTTTTAACGTTTACATCCGGAGACTCAAGACAAAAACTTTCATTTTTTGTTAACATTTTTCTCTTAGTTATCAGTTTTATTTATTTTGTCTTGTCTAGAGAGTTAAAAAAAAATGAGAGCATTTTGAAGTCAGTGATAAAATTTGCGAAATAGAAATATCTTTTCTGCTGGAAGAAGAGGGGAAAATCTTAAAAGAAAAAAAAAAGAACGATATTCCCATACTGTCCCCCTCTCCTTCACAAGATTTGCTTACATGTATATCAAGGTGCAAACACACACACACACACACACACACACACACACACACACACACACACACACACACACACACACACACACACACACACACACACACACACACACACACACACACACACACACACACACACACACACACACACACACACACACACACACACACACACACACACACACACACACACACACACACACACACACACACACACACACACACACACACACACGCGCGCACACACACACACACACACACACACACACACACACACACACACGCACACACACACACATATATATATATTCCAAAATCTGCTGAAATTATTTACTATATAATATATCAAAAAAATAATTAACTTATGTAAAAATTACTTAATACATAATTTTAATTAACAAGCAATAGGTAATTAAAGATCATCAGAAAGAATAAATATTTGAAATATTTTTTTTTATAATACAAAAGGAAAAATAAACACAAGTTCAAAGCTCATCCTAAATATTTCAAAATCTGCGAAAATCATTTACTTAATAATAAACTATTGTTAAAATAATTAACTTGTGTAGGAATATTAACTAGCAAGAGTATTGCTAAGTATAGATTATCAGTAAAGAATAACTATTTGATATATTTTCTTTTTATTATAGAGAAATACAAAGTTTCCAAAATTAATCACTAGATGGCGGCACCATTCATTTCCTGAGAGGATCTCGGGGAAGTATAAGGGCATGCGCATTGATAAGTTGGTTTGTTAGAGGGGCGGGGGCTAGACGCTTGTGTTTATCGCCACTTTACTATACCTAGACAGACCCCACTTTTATTCTTTTATAAGACTATGTCGTTCAGAAATTATTGGGGTGACAACGGACTTCGCATATTATCGCTCTGTTATTCGCAGTCAGATATATACCACTTTCTTTTAGTTTGTAATAGACTTTTAAGTTGGATAGTTGCAGGTCCTGTCTAAGATTGACAGGGATATGATTATTATAAGATAGTACATTAGTATGAAAAATCTGGATACATATATATATGATGGGTATATGAATAGAATTCTGAAATATTGAATGGTTTATTAGCACAGTATAACAATACGGTACTGCATTTTGAAACTACGCTGTCAATTTTATTACCATGAGGCAAGACTAAAGGCGAATAGATTAAAACAATGGCCAATAATGGAAAATAGGCAAGTCCTTTAATCCTACTAATATATAAATGTCAATATTTGTTTGTATGTTTCTTACTCTTTCACGCGGAAACGGTTTGACGAATTTGGATGAAATTTAGAATAAAGGCTCTTAAGTCCAAAATTAACATACAGGCTACTTTTTATCGCGCGGAAAAAAAAAAAAACTACTTTTCCTATAATATAAAAAAATTAATCTTTTATCCAAAAAATAAAGAATACAATTGAGTTTTTATTTTACGGAGCCGTCGACAGATGGTGCAAACTTATAGAATACGCAGTTTTTCATTAAAAAACCCCCATCAGATTTCCATTTTCGCAGGCGAATTTGAAATAATTGTTAGACGGTTTCATTTTATGTAACGAAATCTTAATTGAATGTGTCACGTCACAAACCACCAGAATGCTTTTTTTTTAACGGCATGTAAAAATATAACCTTTTTTAACAAGTAGATCTGCAGCATTAAATATACATTTGTAAGAAACGCACTCTATCACTATTATCGTTAAATGTTGCTAATGACTAAATGTCATTCTATCTTCTGCTACGCCTGACTTGGATAAAGAATACACCTGAATAAGTTTTTGAAACATTCATTCAGTTCGAATTGTGCATTTTTCCACGCAGCTTTTTCCCATTCTATTTCTATTGTATTACATCCAGAAAAAGGATGTTAGAAATATGAATTTTAAATTTGTTTAATCACACTTATGATATAGGGAAGACACATGGATTATGATAACCTTTTAATATATAGCACTTTAATATATAGTACGTATTTAAAATCTGAAAGTGTTTCAGATTTTCTTACTTTTAGCACTATGTTGCTATTTCACTCAGTCCCAGAATTTTGTCTACGCGATCTTGTAGACAGGTTTTGTAGATATGAACTGTCACGGTGAAGATCTTTTCAAATGTGCTTGCCAGATAATGTGGAGGGGGGGGGCGTTAAAAAATCTTGAAAGTCTCACAAGGTTTGCAATTTTTGATAATTGCTCGCTAAATTTGGTGCTAAAACGCGACAATTTATAATAAATATATTACGAGTATAGTTGGAAAATGCTGGCGAACAGTGTAAAATAATTTTAGTAGGCGATCTTAATATAGATTTCGATATAGTGTTGTATGGAACAGAGAAGACAAATACGGTACATTCATAGATTATGATACACTTTCCAAATGATACTTATAAAGGTGAAGTATAGTTTGAATATGCCTAACGAAAATTGTTAAACAGTTTTGGTAGGTGATTTTAATATAGATTTCAATTCCGAAGAAATATTTTATGGAACAAGAAAGACAAACACGGCACACTCATGGATTATTATCCCCATTCCAAACAGTATTTAAAATGGTGAAGTATAGTTGGAATATGCCTGGCGAAGATTGTAAAACAGTTTCAGTAGGCGATTTTAAGATATAAAGATGGTTTTTTATGATACAAGAAATAGTTTATTCCTATTTTAACGCCCCCACTCTGGTCAACCTAAAAAATCGCTGCTCTTTGGCGGGCTTTGCAGTCATGGGTCTCTAGGAGTTATGTACAAGTTTCAACGTCCCCCAAAGAACTAGATGGAAACTAAAGTGAACAAATTAGCGATAAACGCACCAGTTAAGGAATTTGAAGGCACATAATTATTAAAACTACATTGATTGGCTACCCAAAATAAATAAAAATGTAACGGAATGCTGTACTTATATGTTGTTCCAAATCACTATTATAATTCTAAATTACGATTGCCACATAAATACAAAAAATCGTCATGATAACTGAATATGTTTAATGATCGCTACCTTGGCGTGGGTCGGGGCGTTAATGTAAGAATCAATCCAAGACAGATAAACACGGCACACTCATGGATTAGGATGCAAATTCGGAACAATATTTATAAGTGAAGTATAGTTGGAATATAGTTGGTGAAGATTGTAAAATAGTTTTAGTAGGTGATTTTAAGGTAGATTTCGATTCGAAGAGGGATTTTAGGGAACAAGGAGGAATAATACTGCACACTCATAAATAATGATACACTTTCCAACTTAACGGAGTAAGGAAGAAAAATAAGGACGACGCATAAATTATGATACGCTTTTAATATATAGCACTTTAGTGCGCATTTAAAATCTGAAAGTGTTTCAGATTTTTTTCCGTTTTTCGATAACGGCCAATATATCCAGAAGCTCTTCAGAATTAATATAGGAGTACTTTTTTGTAGGTTTTTATCACCAAACCCTCTTATTTTTGTAACCAGGGGCGGCCCGACACAGTAAGCATCGCATCGGGGAGCCGGCTTCGAAGGGGCGTCATGTGGAACTCAAAAACTAAGTAGAGTATAAAAGGGGGGCGACTTTTTTACATTATCGGGGGCGCCACGTGCCCTAGGACCGCCCTGTTTGTAGCCATCTTAATTTTAATTTCCATTCAGAATCTGAGAGATTTCAGTGTCAAGGAAGCCGGTGAGAAGCAGTATTCTCTCCGAATAACATTTATTAAGATGCCGAACCAACTGGTTGTCGTGAGCATAAAATATTTTTTTAAAAAGGGGCATAAAATATTTTTTTAAAATCTAAATGGTTTCTGATATATAATTAATATTGCATCTCAAAAACTATATTTTGTCCTTCAGCACCATTAGTCCAATGCACCATTGGTTATTGGAGCATTTATTGTGTTTTTCCGTAAGCCAACCTTACAAGAAAATTAAAGATTTTAAAAAAAGTTTTCAGCTAAACTTTTCACAAATACTTCAGTAATACTTTGGTATGCTAGCGATATTTCTTCAAGTAATACAAAAATAAAAATAACCGTTTTTTTGAACTGCACAACAAAAACATTTTACTCAATAAACTTTACATGAATTACAAAACCGGAAAATAAAAATTTTCAGTGGGTTTATAATCTGTTTCTGCACATTGCAGTCAAAAATTTGAAAAAATTAAGTTGTTGATATATAAAGCGTTAAGCACTCTGTTACTTCAATTAAATTGATACTTTAATTTCAAATTAACATTTTCGGTCCGTGATGTATATAACAACAAATGAAAAAATATAGAAAAACTAATTTTAACTTCTCAAAAAAAAAAAAAAAAAAAAAAAAAAAAATCAACAAAAGCTATCAATAAAAGGAAATGAAGCAGTTCTTTATCCTTTTGAAAATTCAAGTATTTAATTGCTGATTTGAAAAGGCAAATGACATTATTTTTTACGTTTACATTACAATATAACTTGAAGCTACAAACACTAATTTCCTTGTAAATAACATATGTATTTTAATTCCCTTAAGCGAAACTGATACGAAGCGGGAAAAAAAAAATCGGAACCTTCATATATTCTTCTGAATTTGAAGATGATCCCTTAAAATAGGAAGGAAAAAGATCAACAATATCTCAGAAAATTATCGTAGAAAGTTCGTAAAAATTTATTTGGGGTAGTTTGAAGTTTTTGTCTCCTTTTTTTTTTTTTACTGATTAGAAAACGAAGTTTGTGTTCATTTATGTGAAACGGGTTCTTTATTCAAAATGCATGATTAGTAAATTAAAGTATACATTATTCGGAAACGAATGTTATTTATAACTTTGCTGTAATGACGGCCGAATAAAAGTCACGTGGATATTTTTTATCTTCCATAGTTATACCTTTTCCCCTGTACACTGCTTTTCCAGAATGTACAGCATGATCCCGTCATGTTACCGGCAGTTGTGCGTTTGCTAGGTTGCTACACTTTGTTTTGTATTATTTTGAACTATCACACGCACAGAAACATCCTTCCCAGTTTGTCCTACAATCTAGATACACAGCACATTATGAAGACGTTCAATGTTGTGCGGCATGCGACAATTACAAAAACAAGATGATGCTAAGGTAAAATATTTTTTTTAATGCGTGTTTGTTTTTCAGATAAATACGCAAATGTAATACTGCAGAAAAGGGGCCAAATCGGTCATTATTCGGCTATTGTTTGTCTTACAATGTATACCATTCATTTAAAAATTATATACACTTTAATATTAAAATTTTTATAAGGGGTCGTCTTCATATTTAATTATGCATCAACTATATTCTTTTAATTCCAGCAAGCTTTATTAATGACTATATCATTTTATCTCTCACCCCCTTTATTGAAAATTATACTAAAAATGTGTCCCAAAAATGCGACATAAAAGTATGCGACATAATTTTACATATATTTAAATACTATTAGTTCACAACAGCTTTAATCTATTGTTATACTATTTCGTAAGCTGTAGAATATGCATCACATGCATTTTTCTATAAATAGGTTACAATCATAAAAATTTCAACATGGAGTTACCATGCGAAATACACGAAAGATGAGAGATAAAATGACATGGCCAATTAATATCGTTTTAATATGGAAATAATGAAACTAAAAAATTAGGGGGGTTCAGGGGGGTCTTTCCCTGACAAAGCTCGAGCAGCCGAGTTTTTTTTAATTATGATTTTATCAAACGAAAGAAAACCTTCAAATTGCCTTAAATACAAATTTTCACAATTTTTATATGATAATTTCAAGAGATATTGAGAATTTTTTACTGCGCGATTTTAAGGCTTTATAATCAAATCACGTATTGAGACAATATACAAAGGTTTGGAATTTTTCGCCTTTTAACGAGTTCGTTCTAGAAAATAAAATTGCATTATTTTCTTAAAAATGTATATTATCAAGGAAAATTATGTTCCTAGTCTTAAGGTTTTCTGTACTCAGAATATAAAAATAATATCATTTAATTTTTCTTCTAATTTCAATTCGACAGTTTCAAATTTGAATTTTCAAAACGATTGAAACATTGTATTATAGAGCATTGTATAATAAACAAACTTTCTTCTACTGATAACTTTTGAGAAAATGTTTATTGTTTGGAAAATTTAATGTTTAAAATAACGATTTTGATAATTTTCAACAGTTGTTTATTACATCACGAACCGAAAATATCAATTTGAAATTGGAATTTCATTTCAATTAACGTGAAAGAGGATGTTACTTTTGATTTATAAACGATTGAAGAACTTTTGTATTTACACTTTATCTGGCGGTGTTCTAACCCTTTCGCTTTTAGTTTTCCCATATTATTAGTATTAAAAATTTTAACATAATATTAAAAAGTGAAATACTATTATTATACTGTACTAATAATTTATTGAATATTTTAGATGTTTTTCAGCGTTATACATTTTACTTCAACTGTGGCATTATCTTTAAGTAATAAGACAGTGGTGTTTCTTTAAATGGTCTTATTTTTCTTGTAAAACTTTTTCATATATCGTTGCTAAAGCAAATATTACATAATGAACACTCTCTAATATATTTTAAAATTGTTGTATTTTAAAGGTTGTTTTTAGAGACGTGAAATGTTGCCAGAAACATCGGAAAGAGTGAGAGACTCTTCTCAACTGACGTATGCGAGCACGAAAGTTTCTTAGCAATAGCCAAAGTTGAAGAATTATTTCGTGTAAAATAAAGGAATAAGCATAAATATTTTTCATGTAATAAACATAGAAGAAGGAGTATTGAGTGTTATTTTAAGAATAAATAAATAACTAAATAATAAAAATAAAATATGTGCGAGATGAAATTAACACTACTATAAAGCTCCCTCAAACTTTATAAATGTGTAATTTATTTGCTTCAAATGTGCTGATTTTAGTACCGCGAGCATTTACTATTTTTGAGGAAAATACATCTAATTTACATATTATATATAAAAATATGCATTTCAGAGATAACTTTCGAAAAATTATCTCTTTACAAATATGATATATTTCCCTTTATTTAATAACTTGTGAAAATCATCAAAATCGTGCATTTTAAACATTAAAAATTTAAAATAATAAATTCTTTCTGGAATGTTATTAGTACAAGGAAATTTTTTTGTTATATAATACTCTAATGCAATTAATCATTTAACAAATAAAAATCTTAAGAGGAATTGTATCAATTCAGTTCGAAAAAATTTCGTCTCCCCCAAACTTCGTCTTAACGAGGGTTTATTGTATATCCGTACCTGTCCTCTCCATCTCAAAGATAAAAAAGTCGTTCTATCGCTATTCCTTGTAGCGGAAAAATGCAGCATCCCTGGGACCATCAAGAGCGCGCACACTTGCAGTTGCCTAGCAACCGAATCTCCAGTCCTGTGGCGCCCCCTGCGAAATCTGCTGCTTTTACTCCAGTATTTTTGTGGTCGTTTCTAGAGGATTGCCGTTCTATTTTCATGCTCCTAGAATGGATAGGATTTAGCATCGTGTCTGTATGTTGCTTCGGCATTAGTATTTTTCTCACTTTTTTATTTCTTGTTAGTGTAAGATATCGTAAGTTGATGACGTGAGAGCTGATTCAGTTGTGCTTAACCAACTCGGGTGCCACAGATTATTAATTTTTTTTTTTTTTAATTTATATTTGTATGTGGGCAATACGCGATAGTATTGAATGTTCCAAGTGTAGATGCTTTATCATTTAACTGAAAGTGAGAGATGAAGGTATAAAATGCTTGTTACGTGAGATGCTTCAAAATTTCGGACTAGAAATAAATCTAAGGGAAAGTATGTTTCATTTCACAAGGTTCATTTAAATAGGAGAAAGGGGAAAATATTATTTTGAAGACATTAAGTGCAGAAGAATCTAAATTTTTTTTATATATTGCTCATAATTTGAAATGAAATTTGCTTGGATTGCCAATTCTGTTTTACAAAAATCGCAACACAACAAAATAAAACAAAATTTTGAATTATCTAAATCCAAAGTGATCGATTGTGTAGAAAAAAATACTATATCATATATACAAATCAATAGCAAGTTCACTGAACAGTTCTGAATTAGCCTGGGTCGAATAAATTCAATGATATTATTAGGATAGGGAATTAACAATATTTATTGAATAGATTTATTAGTAGGAAGCGTCTATACTGATATTCTGATTTACTGACGTTTTCGATGTTGATCAATGCTCTAGAAATAGATAATCAGCAAGTCAATTGATCAGTGAATGTAAAGTCATTTTGGAATTCTATAAATGGAATGAATCAGGGAAAAAGAAAGAAATGACGAATATTTTAAATGTTTTTCACCTCAATACAGTAACACATGTGTTTAATAGACAAGCTGTTTGATGAACATTTTCATTCAGTGAAAATTTGTATTTTCAAGCACAACAAATGATTCAATGATTAACTGTGCAAAAATTTTTTATGAAGACGTTTCTTTGAACAGTTTTAGTGTTTGGGTATAATTCTCATTTTACGTTTATCAGTAAATCGCAATCTGTAATATTGAAATTGATGTAATCACACTACTGCATCAAACTTTCGAGAAGCTTCTTTTTCAGTTTTTCTTGACGCGAGATCTCTTCTCCTGGCAAATAAATAAATAAATACATACTTCCTGTAAATGCTAACGCTCAACATGTGTAAACGTCACAGATACAAGAGAAAAATCACGTGACGTGTCTTTGAAGTGAAATCCACGTTCATTTATTGCAAAAGACATGGATCTCAGAGCGACGCACTCCCTTGCTCAACGCGTGGGAAGAATTTCCCCCCAAAAAACTGCGATTTGCAGCTACAATTATTCTTGACATCGCAGTGACTTACAATTACGGTGCCAACGTCGGCAATGGAAACCACAACAGAGACTAGTGGTTTTTCTCTGTGAAGAAGAAGACGGTCTTGCAATACACCGAAACGTGTCTCGTATCCAGACGACAGAAAAAAAAAGTGCTCCTTAGTGCGCGTGTTTTAACTCCGGAATATGTGTGTGCGCGTGTTTCAAGTGCTTTGTTGTAGATAGGAAGCGTCAAGTTCCTTTTCTGGAAGTTTTATTCGATTATCCGGTATTTTGGATCGCTTAAACAATGGATGGAAGGCACTCCCCACAGTTCGGGTCTCGGCCCTCTTTAAATAAAGTGCATTTGAGTCCGAGGTCCTCTATAACGATGTTTGAGAGAATTCCTGGCATTGAACAGTCGTGGTACAAGGCAGCAAAGTCAGAAGAAAGGTGAGTAGCGATTTCTCTGTTTTTCTTCTGTCATTATATTTGATTTAAACATAAAAAGGAGAGGGGAATCGAGTAAGATATTTTATAATCGAAATTCCACACCATCACCAGAAAAAAATAAAATAAAGAATTAAACAAACAAATAAATAAAATAAGATAAAAATTATGTTATAACATATGTAAACTAAATGTAAACTATATGTAACTATATGTAAACTAAATTTTAAAATATACATATAATAAAAAATATATAAAATAAAATTTAAAAATAAAATAAAAAAGAATAACAAATAATCATTAAATAAATAAAATCAAAAAGGGGTAGTCTCTTCTGCTGCCCCCACGATATAAATCAACTCTGTGAGACCTGATTAAATAATTTCTCTTTGAATGAAACAATTTTTCTTTTGATAACAAAGATTAAATTTGTGATTAAAAAATAAAATAACCCCTAATTATTAAAAATTTGAGAAATGTCGGGTTTTCTTTGTGTGCACGAATTAGGACACCCACCCAGTACGACAGTATAGACAATTTTTGTGCCTTGAGTTATAGACGCAGGGTCTGAAAGGGTTAACTTAGGACTGTTTATCGTTTATTTAGTTGTAAGGCTCCCGTTAAAAAATGGGGAGCTGAAATAATTACTAACATGGTACATTGCGTTTTAATCCATATTATCGTAACAAATCTACTAATACAACCTATTAGTTATACTATCTATCTTCGTTACTCCCCCATTAAATGCTCAATTCAAGTTCTCCATGGTTCATCAGAAGAAAGTACTCTTAATCTATCTTAATCTCGTGAAAAATGGAAAACTGAGGAGCTAGTATTGAATGTGTGTATGAATCTCGCGCATCTTTTAATTTATAACTTCAAGTGTTTAAAACAAATCCTGGTTGGTTTAGTGAGTTCACCTGTGCATTTCTCAATGTCACTTTTGAAAAGGAGTAATATTAAAATTTACGATCAAGTTCTAAATAATCATTATTTTTCTTTACGTAGGGCTTTTATTATGAAACGTAATCCGACGTTAAAGCTCATGCACTGCTTTTAATAATTTTTACACAATATTTTTTAACTGTTCTCATCCTAAACTTGACGATATATTGGGTGAAACCCCGCACCGTAATTTGTTTGCATTTCTTCGACGTATCAACATTCTTTACTCAGTGTAAAGTGTACACTTTTCTCTGACTGGTATCTGGATGGGAGCCCCCATCCAAATGTCCCTTTTACCTTGTCCATTTTACCTCCTTTTTACCTCTCTACAGTTCGCTTTTACTGATTTTAGACCTCAAAGATTTTAGCTTTACATATTTTATGCAACACGTTTTTACTTGAAAACTTTGTTTTACTATATATACACATAGTCTGGCGCAGTATGTCCTTTCTGGACCTTGTGCCATTAAACCCCAACCAACCAACCAACCAACCAACCGACGTTAAAGCACAAGGTGGGTATAAACTGGCTGTGCGGCACAGCCAGTTGCGTCAAAAAAGGGTCTCTAGATCTGTGGCACGCGATGAACGTTTCGATCGTCCGCCATCTTGCTGGTAGTGAAGTCGAGCGATGGCAACGGCTGCCCTTTTTTCAGCATTGGGCAATCTATCCAGCTGTAATCGCATTCTTCCATTTTTCAACAGATGTCAGTGCTGTTAAAAATAATCGTGACAATTTTTTTACGGGAAATGACTGGCTAAAAAGAAAAGGATTCTCGTGGAGCTATGTCACCCGCAACTATTTTTATAGAAATCAGATCTATTCTTCGTGACTGGCAACAGTAAAAACGTCAGAATTTGATGCTCCCAGAGCGGGAACACTGCGCGTTAAAGGGCTAAGGGTTTACCAGGATGAATTGAGGGGCATTAAGGGATGAATTGAGGGGCATTTTCCCGGGATATTTTTTTTAAATGTTTTAAAATCCGGTCACTAATATTTTAGAAAGGAAGCGAAGGTAACAAAGAGTTAAGATTACTTGATGAGAAGTTTGTGAGTACATGCAGATGGAAAACGAAACTTAATTATTCATAAATCGACAAATGTGCTATCAAACTTTTAGGTATAGTTATCAGCTTTTTTTTTTTTTTTTTTTTCAAATGCAAGTACTCACTGAGTGTTGGTCTCTTTATTATGGGGTCACGGTATATGTGGATCAACATCGCCTCCTGCAGGCTTGGAGAGACCTGATCCTGGATGAGCACCCAAAGAGGTATCCTTTAAACATGAAGGACATTGGAGCTACTGCAGATTTTACCTGTACTATCTCTCTTTAACGTACACAGTCTCACAGTAGTTCAGTTGAGAGAGGTTGTCACCCACCCAAGCTCTGGCCAACGTCTGTTCTGCTTAATTTTCTGTGTTTTGATGGGAACAGAGCTCCAATCGACTGGGCCACTGCGATCTCAGTTGTTAGCTATTATAGTGTAAACATAATATCAACTTTTCTAGGATTACTACCATTAGAAAATAAAGCAGCATCATTTTTTAAAATCAGTTTAAATTTGCAGTTTAACATCGATCAATCAATTTCGTGTATGGTACGGATACAAAATAAATACATACACTATTAGATTTGGAAAGAACATTATAATCAATGTTTTTAGAACGTTTCATTTTATAAATTTTAATATAAACGCAATTTTTTGACATTTAATAGTTTAAATTTATTTTTAAAAATATTTGTAACAGTTTTAGCGACTTTTACCAAAGAACAGTTCTTAGCATGTTCAAGCGTTGTTAAACTGTTCAAGCGTTGCGTCTTTGCAAGTGGGACTATATTTTAAATATCATTATACTTTCAATCACAGAAACAATTTCAGAAGACGTTTTGTTACTTTTTATACCATGTAATTTAGAACAGACAAAATGGTTTTTTAAAAAAGTGATCCTGTGTACGAAAAATTAAAATTACTAAAAGTGGAAAAGTCCTTTCTGAAAAGTTTAATTAAAAAAAGTCCTGAGATAAGAAAAAATCAAAGTGGATTTTTATGGGATAAATTTTTCCATAAACCACTGTGACGTCACACCATGCATGTGTTACTGTGAAAGTCCGAAATCTGGAGAATGTTGACTTTTGCCGGTGAATGTCAACATTCACATAGTTGCTTGATATATGCAAAAAATATTTGATGAATTTCCTTATTTTTCACCTACACCGGCAAATGTCGACATTCACCATGTACTAATGGTGAATGTTGAAGATTTGCATTTTCTTCTTTGTATTTCATCTGCGACAAAACATCCCAAAGGTAACACAATGTTTTCGAATATCTTGCAGAGAGGAGTGACCAATCACGGTGAGTACAGTGGGTCACCCTGAAAAGGAGTTTTCACTGCGGCTAGTCCACGAAGAATAGATTTATTTCTATAAAAATAGTTTCGGAGACAGTTCCACGAGAATCCTTCACTTTTTAGCACGTCATTTCCCGTAAAAATATTGTCACGTTTATTTTTAACAGCACTGACACCTGCTGAAGAATGGAAGAATGCGAGAACAGCTGGATAGATTGCCTAATGCTGAAAAAAGGGCAGCCGTTGGCAACGACTGCCCTTTTTTCAGCATTGGAAAGGGTTGCGCTTCAAAGGGTTAAGGGCAGTCTCAGAGGCGTAGCCATAAATTTTTCATGGGGGGGGGCGGGTTACGACTACTGCAACTCACATATATGCACACATGTGTGTGATAATAGAGTGAAGAATATACATTTTTTATGGCGAAAAATTCCTCATGGGGGGTGGGTTATGACCCCGTAACACCCCCCCTCCCCTTGGCTACGCCCCTGGCAGTCATTTTAGCGTGAGAAGAAATAGTGGTGGATGTCTTTCTATAACCATGCAGAACCATGGATTCATGGGGAAATCCTCTTCCCCAACAGAATAAAATATTTTTGCTACGTTTATGCTCGGCTTCTCTTTTCGACCTCCGCTAGCGTATATCTGTGCTTGTTGACAAACACTGGTGGTAGTTCAAATGCATTAGAATATAAGCAAACATTCGGTCTTTCATGGACATATTTGATATGCGTTATATTCGCGCCAGTGAAAGTCGACATTCTTCAATTTCGGTCTTTCATAGTAACATATGCATATTCGACACACTGACTTTACGACTTAATGTGATAGCATTGTGCAAGTCGAAGAGAGTTTGAGGCGACGGACAAATGGATGCCTTGAGCAATTTTTGTGACGCCACATGGTAACCTACATGGACGCCCCTGCCTTTATCACACGGTGACGTCACATTGTGACTAATTATCAATAACACAGCGACGTCACTGCTACGTCAATGTTCGACAGGAAGAGAAGTCACGGAAGGCGTGCATTTACATCACATTTGTGACGTAATGAACGTGATCACTATGTCACTGCCATCCTATTTGCTGTGCGGGTTGCTTCCATAGAGATGTGAATACAAGGAAACGGCATTAGCTATCTCCAGCATTGGACGACCTGAAGTAACTGTGTTGGTCTAAGTATGGCGGGCCATTTAGTTGGTTCCTTTCAAATAGCAGTAAAAGATGCACGATTTTACTGATTAAAAAGTAAAGATGAACAATTATATGATATAATATTTCTAAACACAAAATCTCAGCATTCTACAGTTAAAAGTTTTACAGTTTTGCCACATACGATATTGCTCTTGGCGCCATCTTAAGTGACATTAATTCTTTAAAATTGGAACTGTCACCATAGAATAACTCTGTCGTATTGCAATGTGGTCTTGGTAATATGACGGCGCTGTTACAGTTTGGCTTCACTATCAGATAGCTAATGCCGTCTCCTTATATTCATATCTTTATGGTTCTTTCTTTGGCTCATAAGCATTTGATTGAAATTCTCTAAATGAGGGCTTATGTACAAGTCATTTTCTTCCACTCGATTTTGACACATACATTTTTTTACAATCTTCGCCAAGCATACTCCAACTATACTTCACCATTTTAAGTACTGTTTGGAATGGGCATCATAATCCATGAGTGTGCCCTGTTTGTCTTTCTTGTTTCATAAAACACATATTTGGAATTGAAATCTATATTAAAATCGTCTACTAACACTATTTTACAATCATCGCTAGGCATATTCTAACTAAAACTTTTCTAGTTTCTAGCCAAATTTGGAGGATATCGCCAAGCTAGGTTCCGTTTTGAAGTTATTTTTTGGCTGCAAACCTGGCGATCATTTATCAAAAATGGCAAACCTTGTGTGACTTTCAAGATTTTAATCGCCCCCCCCCACCACCAACCCCGCGTTATTTGGCAAACACATTTGAAAAGGTCTTCACCGTGACAGTTCATGTCTACAAAACCTGTCTACAAATCATGTCTAGAGAGTCGGGTATACAAAAATCTAGACGTGAACAAAATAGCACCCTAGTGCTAAAAAAATATGTATGTCCGAATTTCTCTCACCACTGGGTAGTAGTACGTTAAAACCAAATTATGCTAAAAACCTATCTCAATTGCCCCACCTTACCATAATTGAAGGTATGATGCGATTACTTAAACCAATATTTCCCAACCTTTTACACCTGCTGGCCGGAGAAAATAGCAAAAACATTTCAAAGACCATTGTCAGCTAAAAATTTAAAGCAATATTGTGTTGTGTGTTAAAGTAAAGCTGCTCGAGGGCTATCTGCTAAGGAGGGGTCATTTACGTGGAGGACTTTTAAGATGTTATAGGGCAAATACACGTTACATCTGGAGAAAACCGCCTATGAATTCCCGCCCGTTAGATCGATAGATCAGCGATAGGCTCGAACCCGATACCTCCACATTTCAGCCATCTACCATGTTCAGTGTTTTTATCCACTTGGCCATAATGAGGTCTTAAAGCAATGTATTAAGGGGGGCGGAAAAAAATAACGTTTTTGCGTATGTCAATATTTTGCCTAGCAAAAACTACAGAAGTTATGTCTCTACTATTATTCTCTATACTATTCTCTCCTTTTTAACACTCTCCAAAAAGGTTGAAAACTGTTTATTTCAAATATCTTTGTTTTCATCACACTTACCAGTTTTTGTGTAAGGCACCTATAATAAAAAATACATTTCCGATATTCATTTTGTCAAGAACATGAAGGGAAGAGTGTGGCAGAAGCCGGCTTTACCCCACGAATTTCGCGTTGTAGATTGAGGCGTTATCCGACCGGGTGAAAGCAACGCCCCCTAGAGAGGAAAGCCACGGCGCTTACTTGTGACGTCACACCGAGTAGGTAAAGCAAAGCGTTTCCATTGGGTTTCTCCTCTCTCCCGCGTCCCGGGTAAAAGAAAAGAAAACTCGCAATGCATCATGGGAAAGCGAGGTCATCTCTGCATTAACCCTCCTTTCGACTAGGAATCTTTCTAACCCGCATTTTTTCGCCTATGTAGGGGAAGCGGGGTAGAAAGCAGCGAAAGTTCTGGCATTGACTCCGCATTTGTGTGCATGTAAACGGGCCTATCTTTTATCAAGTGTAATCGGTGAAAGAGGGATTAGTTTTTGTATAACCATGGTCGGAAAGTTTACTATCACTTGAACACTTTTCTAAAGTGATTATTAACTCATTTGTGCCTGGATATTTTTGCGACTTTCTTCGATTTTTACTGATAACAGAAATAACAGATAAATTTCTGATGTCAATTTATTGAACAGGAGATGATTTCTTTTAAAATCATCTCTTGTTCAATGCATAAAATCGAAATATCAACATCCTACTCGGTCATGTAAAAATATTTTGTAGAGTTGAGGTTAAATACTCATGAATAAAGGCTAGGAAAAATGAATAACGTTTTCAACTAATAGCGAATATGCCGTCCCAAAAAAGGGACACTAGGCATAAATGGGTTAACCCTTTATAAGGTCGTGGTAAGAATACTTACCACCTACGGTCTATTCAATACCGAAATCAATTATCATTAGTGAATTTTCTGATTTTTGTTTAGTTATATTCGATGTATATTTTTTCCATACATCTAGATTCTAAATTATATTTGGTATGGAACTTTTCTTTCAGTCGTAATTTTAAAGAAAGCTCGAATAATGACTCGAAAATTGAGCATAAGAATCATCGCTTTTAATTACATATTTTTGTATTTAATTCCGTGTACAAGCAGCAGGTCGTTTTCCGACTTCGATTTTGTGAATAATTAATGTATTTTCCTGTAAAATTCCTATGTTTGTTTAGTACTTGTTTCTCCAATTTTCGCGTGGGATATTACAGTAGAGGGAAAATATATGAATTAATCCCAAAAAATGGGCCAGAAAATTCCCGAGTACTTTCGACTCTCTGCACATAAACTCGCCTTATAAATAAGGGTTAAAAGATGATCTCATGATCAACCGGTTTAACAGGGAAAAAAGTAAAAAAGAAAACTAGCCCTTCAAAGCACTCCATCATAAAATCGTCCATACATCTCGAGCGAATTATACTTTGTTAGCACATTGCTTGAAATAGTTTGAAACGGGTCAGTGCCAGTCACATATTACGGAAGGGTGCTATGAACTAAACATTTTCGCATGCCATCGGGTTATGGAAGAATGCCAAGATCTTCCACCGGGATCGATCAGAGAGCTGCTTTCTCAAGCGGGACATCGGGGAGAGATCTGGCTTTGCCAATGTGTGTAACTGGGTCCCCCTCGCTTTCTGTAATTCATTGACCTTTTACAGGCCAATGTTCCCAAATGGGGACATCGAATTAAAAATTTATTGAAAAATTAAATTTTATCAATACTGACTTGAAAAAATGAGCAGCTATAGGTAAAAGACGACTTGATTTTTACTTTCCGAGCATGTACCATGTAAGGAAAGTATTCTAATCATGAAAAAATTCGACTTCGAGATTTTGGTGTATTGACACGTTTTGAGGTCTTCTGAATTCATTGATGCTATTTTTACGAGATTTCATGTATGTATGTGTGTGTGTGTATGTGAGTGAACACGATAGCTCCTAAACCGGGCAGTCGATTGAGCTCAAATTGCGTATATATGTTATAAATCACCGTCGCAAGACCGGTATTGATTTTGGTGTGTATAGGCCTAATAGTTTTTCTAAAGGGCTACGACAAAGATTTCTTTTACATTATGGTCTATGGGGGGAAATTCTTGAAAGTGCGCTAGCGTTTAAACGGTACATTCGATCGAGCTTAAATTGGGTATATATGTTATAAACCACCATCGTAAGACCGGTTGATACACTCCCTCCCACGGCCCTTGCTAAAGAGGGGGGGTAAGGGAGAGTCCCTCCCCTAACACTCGCAAAATAGGTATCTAATTGGCAAAATTGGTGAAAAAATTTTGACGGAAACGATAATTTACTTTCAGTTTCTGGTACACTTGGCGAAATTACGCAAATCCAGTTGGCAAAAGTAAAAATTTAGTAATATAGCTGATAAAAAAATAAGCAAGTTGGTAAAAACCGATATTTGACTTGGCAGTTTATCGACATCCGGCAGTTTATCCCCCCGCCCCCCGTATAAAGTTCTTAGCAATGGCTCTGCTCCCCTCCCTTTCAAACTTAATTCGTATCTTCACGAATTAAGTGTGAAAGGGGAATTAATACGAATTAATGAAAGACTTATTCAAAAGTAAGTCTCATTAATTCTTAATATTTCACTTATCATTAAACTATCCATCACTATATTTCGTTTTTGAAACCAATGTAAAAGTGTAGTCAGAAACGACACGTGCTTCCAATAGGGAACACAGTGGAAATTGTATTAATTTTTTTTTTTTCCATCAATGATTAATATCTTTTGACCAACGTATTAGAAGATGAAATATACTAATTTAAAATATGCCTGTGGATCTGGTTTTGGACTATAAAAGGTTAAGAACTGAATAAGACAACTCAGATAGAATGGGGAGTGGGGAAGACAGCGATTTGTTTTTACACCTTAAGCCTCGTTTCCGCCAAAATCACGGGATAAGCTTTCTCCCTGTATTTCTCGTGCTCGTCATATTTCCGGACAATAGTGTTTCTGAATGTTATGCGGCAGAAAGATAAGAGCATTTCAATTCTTATGCACGGAATTTTTTTATATCTCATTTTACACAACACGAGATAATGCCATTTTTAAATAGAGATTACTCAAATACACGTATGCAATCTAAGTTCACTTGTTTTTACTTATGTTTAAAGAAAACTTTTCGAACATTTATTTGTTTTACGAAGTAAGATTGATAAAATTCTCCTTAAGTGTTTAAAGCATATATTTTTAATGATTTCCTGCTTATCCGGCAACAGACATTCAGTCACAATAACCCTGAATGTTGGCTTTTCCTGGAAATTTAACTTTTTTTTTTCCTTCGGGCTAAAAAAATGTCCAAAACATTGAAATAAATACAAATATTGTACATCAGGCACTTATTTTCATACAATTGTCTGGAATTAATAAAAACAGGCACTTTTATGACCGTTTTCTTGAAAATAATGCGACCGTTAAAGATTTAAATAATTAGGGGGTTATTTCTTTTTATCTGTCTGTCAGATGATTTAGTTCGTTTAACGAGCTAAAATGAGATTTTTCATGGCCAGTAGTGATCAGACACCACATTTGCACAATTGTTCTTAGCTCTTTAACGCGCGATGATCACGCTATGAAACCACCTAATTTCACCACTTTCAGAGCTAATCACAAAAAAAAAAAAAAAAAAAAAAAAATTCAGCATTAGTAAAATTTCCTACCTCAATTTCAGAAATACCATCTATAGATTCCACATAACGAAGCTCGGGACAGATCTTTAAACGTTTTACAGCAGTCTTCAGAAAAAATGGTATATTATTCATGAAATTTAGGTCAGAAATATAACAATCTCTCCTGGTATCTAGAAAAACTGGAAAAGTGCTGTAAAAATGCTTGCCCTCAAATGGTTAAAAGGATTCACTTAATGACATAAAGAATAACGACCTTGTGACGAAGTTCACATATTTTTCAAGTAATTTTTATGTTCATGTTTCGCCTGTTTGAAAATTTCCTTATTTTGTTACAAAATCTTACTTTGTTTTGAAGCTCATGTTTGAAAAATAATATTTATATATGTTTTGATATTTTATTGATTGAAAGTTTTTATAATTTTTTTTAAGAAGTAAATTTGGTTTGATGAAAAAAAAATAATAATTAAAAAAAAAAGAGTTTGTTTTGAAAGTTGATAGCAATGCCTGTGCTGCAACTAGATTGCATTGGACACATTTCAGGATTTGATTGCAATCATTTTGACTTGATTCTTTGAATTATGTCATGACATTTATTAGAACCTTCATTGACATTCCTTTATTTAGAAGTTTCATCTTTGAAATCTATTTTTAAATTTTAAAACCTAATTAAGTGCATTGAGTATATTTGAGATTGTTAACAATATTGAGAAACTTTTATTTCTTATTTTGCATGGACGTTAATAATGCAAATGACTTTGAAAGTAAATGGAAAGTTTAAAAAAAAAGTTTTTGCACGTGCAAAGTTGTCTGTATAAAGAGATCTCACATCTATGATGTCATATATACATATATTATTTTGAATATTCAAGGTTAATTTTTTCTTTAAATTTTTCACATGTGTAATTTTGATATTTAATGAATAATTGAATCGTTTTCTAATGTTTTTATTTGTAGCAGAGTGATGTTGATATTTTTTTGCAAGAGGTATTTTGTAATGTATTTTATAATTTGTTCTCCTTATTGGGTATACTGTTGTATTGTATTTTTGTGATGAGCCCTCATAAGCGCTGCGTCTTAGGCTTCTTGTGGAATTCTTGGGTTAAAATTCTTTGTTAAAATTTTTTTCTTTCTGGCATCAAAATTTTTTGTTGTTCTGTGGAGAGATATATGTGACGAAGTTCACATATTTTGCACGTCTTAAAATAATGTTCTTTTGTTTTGTCTAAATCAAATATTCCGTATTAATCTCTCTCTCCATTTTGTTTTTCGGCTCGATAAAATGTTCTTCCTTTTGCGCGACCGTATGTCTGGGATTTCGGGGTTCCCCTTCTAAATTAATTTCCCTTTAGCGTGTGCTATGTAAGTTCTTGGTGCCTCTCGGTTGTCCGTCTTTGCTTTCTCACGGAGGTTGTAGGCTTTTGTTTTGGCGATCGCCAAATTCTGGCCCTTCTGTCTTGGCGATATGCATTTAATCCGTTGGTTTCAAAATTTTTATATGCATAACGCTTACCGGACAGTGTTGTTACGTGGTCAGTGTCTTATGAGTGCTCATCTTTTCCTCGCCAGGGTATTACAGCTGGCCAATTTTGTTAAGTTTTTCGAAGACTTCACCATAGCTCTCCGTTAGAAGAGGTTGTTTTCGATTCATTATGGGACTCCGGCACGCCGTGTGGCCGGAACGATTAGATCAGTGCCCGGTGTTTATTTTTTACTGAAGCAATGTACTGTATGAGATTGAACTTGTTTCCTTTAAAACTGTTTTGCTGATACCTCCAATAAAAGTAGCTTTTGAGAGTTCGAGTCGTCTGCCTGTTTTCTAAGTGTTCAGCTTAACTCATGGATTTCCCACTATAATTCATGTAAAAACGGCCGAGGGAAAGTTCCTTAATCCACCATCGACAACTCCCTCACAGACCTCGACCCGTGAAATTTATGCCATTTATTGTACACTGTTAGAAATATAGTAAATAGTTCAACGTTTCACGGAAATTCCGGTGCCAATTTAGCTGCAACCAGTATTTTGAAAAATGTGATGCTAAGATTCTCCATTTTAGCGGTGTTTCCTAAAGCACTATTATATACAAAATTAATACACACTACCAGAAGAAAAAAGTTCTACTCGGGATTCGAACCCACAATGACTGGTTCAAACGACTGTGCGTTGACAACTAAGCCACGGAGTGACAAAATATTTTAGTAGAAAAACAAATTATATATAACATTGTTTTATCTCAATTTGCAATAATAAAATTTCTTGTTAAAATAGAATATTGGGCTCCGGTATTTTACACGTGATTTCAGAAAAGTAATAGTAACTCACAAATATTTATGAGTTATGAGCTATAATCAGTTTCTGTTCTCTTTTAAATGAATGTAGATAGACATTGCAGTCAAACGCGTTTATTCGATGTCAAATGTGGTAGCTCCTTTACTCAGCCTATATTTTTTAACAAAGGTTCTTTCTTCCATTTTTGAAAGATTTTTCGTGCAACTTCGATGATGAAACTTCGTGCACCACCTCATGGATGTATGGAGCACATTTTACAAATTTTGAATTTTTTAGAACAAGGGTTGTATACAAATTTAAAAAGTGCAATTTTTTAAAAGTTTACCAGATAATTGTTTTTTCTTAATGCAGTTTTTTTAAACCTTATTTTGAACATTTTTTCAAAATACATTGCCAATCTATCTCTTATAGATAAAAAATTAAAGCGTGTCACCACTTATTTGGGACACCCTGTATGCATTCATTTAATACCGTTCTTGGCTATTTGATCAGATTAAGCGGCTGATTTTCGGTAACAAGTGATTTTAAGTGACTGATTTTTGTATTAAGAAGCGATTCTATGGACAAAAATTCGAAAGCAATCTCATAATGCTTCAACCATCCCTGTTTGAGGAGTGATTTTTTTCATTTTAATAAAATTTTTAACCCTACAAGGCACCTGGTACCATATGTAGAGCAACCACTTTAATTATTCCTCTACGTCTATAAAATACTAGTATAGACATCTGTTGGTTTTTAAAAGTGATTATACATAGATAATACAATGATATAATTCAGGCAGTTGCGTGTAGATGTACTTACTGTTCATATTGTCAAAACTGATTGAAATTTAAACAGCCATCCTTTGAATGTGGTTTTGTTTATTTTAGAAAATTAACTAAAAATGGCTAGCAAAGAGTTTTGACCCGGAAAAAATTACAAATAAAAATCTGAATATGATATAAATATATGTGTCTGAAATAAATATATGCGTGTTGGCGTTCGTCTTTGATTTGAATACAAAAATTTCAAAATAAGTACCAGAAATGTATAGCTAAGTACCAGTGTACCGCATAGGAAACTGAAATAAAAAAAAGTGATTTTCTAGTAAAATATTAGGTTATTATTTTTAGCACTCGGGTGGTATTTCTTTCAAGCAGATTTTTGAGATTTCTTTCAAGCAGGGATTTTTGTCTACGCGGCGCGCCGTGGTCACTTTTCCGTTTGATCCATATTTTCTGCCCATATTGCTGACGGAAACATGGACTATCCCTTCAGATGATTTTCAAATGCCAGGATTCACTTTGGTCGGACGGATAGACAGTGGTTTCCAAAACAGAAAGCCATCTGGAGTTATGATTTTTATAGAGGAAAACTTAATGAAACGCTTTACGCGAGCCCGATCAATGGTGTTCAAATGGTGATTGCGCATATTCAAGATAAAGTGAGATTTGCAGCCACATACACTAATACTACAATTTCTAATGAAAATAAATTAGACGCTCTATTCGAAACGTTGCTGAAGGAGGATGATTGTAAGACTGTTTTAGTAGGAGATTTTAACAAAGATTTAAATTTCGATAAAGGATCCGATTTCATAACTGAAATGGATACTTTAGATTTTCCAATACGCACTCATCGAAAACATTTCACTGCTAGGGGCGAAACAACAATGGATGCTATTTTCAGCAACAAAATTATGCGGACAGGAGTCTATATGAGGACTTACAGTTATCATTTTCCTCTATATGGCAGAATTGTTTGAATGGATTTAAAAAAAAAAAAAACTGAAATTTTTCCAGCCGAGTGCGTAAATAAAATTTGGAAGAATTTCAGATTTTTTTTTTAAAAACTATTTTGCTCCAAATAATAATCACTAACATTATCACATATATTTATTTCAGACACAGAAAAAACATTGAGCCTTGTAGGGTTAAAAACAGACTGTAATATTTCATTAATGCCTTTTGCATTGTAGAAAATCCATCTTCAAACTTCAGAATAATAATAATAAAACCTCGGCTGTTCGAGCCTCATCAGGGGGAGACCCCCCTGGACCCCCCCCCCTAATTTTTTAGTTTCATGATTGCCGTATTAAAATGATATTAATTGACTATGTCATTTTATCTCGCATCTTTCGTGTATTTCGCCTGATAACCTTATGTTGAAATTTTTAGGATTGTAACTTATTTATAGAAAAATACATGTGATGCATATTCTACAGCTTACGAAATATTGTAACAATATATTAAAGCTGCTGTGAACTAATAGTATTTAAAAATGCGTAAAGTTATGTCGCATACTTTTATGTCGCTTTTTGGGGACACATTTTTCGGACGATTTTCAATAAAGGGGGCGAGAGATAAAATGGCATAGTCATTAGTAAAAATAAGTCGGCTGTTCGAGCCCCGTCAAAGGGAGACCCCTCTGATCTGAAACAGGCGCGTAGCCAGGAAAATTTTTCGGGGGAGGGATATGAACTTATATGTGTATAAATAGACGGAATTTCATCACTAATCCAAAAATTTCGGGGGGGGGATATATCCCGATATCTCCCCCCCTGGCTACGCCCCTGATCTGAACCCCCCAATTTTTTAGTTTCATTATTGCTATATTAGAACGATATTAATTGACTATGTCATTTTATCTCGTGTATTTCGCCTGGTAACCCTATGTTGAAATTTTTATGATTGTAACCTATTTATAGAAAAATACATGTGATGCATATTCTACAGCTTACGAAATATTGTAATAATAGATTAAAGCTGTGCTGAACTAATAGTATTTAAAAATGTGTAAAATTATGTCGCATACTTTTCTGTCGCTTTTTGGGGACACATTTTTCATGCAATTTTCTATGAAGGGGGTGAGAGGTAAAGTGACATAGTCATTAAAAATACTTTTCGATTTATAGTTGTCGTAAATTTGAGCAGAAGAGCACATCGCTCGCAGCCTTGCTACACCACAGAAAATCATCGAGCAATGAGAGTCATAAATTTCCATCTCATTAAAAGTTTGTGTCTCCACTCTTTGAATAAGCTAAGCACTGGTTTAGGTAAACTGAAAAACGAGACCGGGATTACGTACTCATGGGGAGAAAGAGAAAACCAATTACCGCTGCCCAGCCGTTCCGTTCCGGTAGCTAATTGAGTGGTTGCTCATTCTCAGCTGCTTCATTTCCTGGTGAGATTTGAGCTATTCTCTGCGATTTTTTCTTCGTATATTAAATACAGAGGAGTGCCTTATTACCGAACAGCCCAACTAAGCCTCGGTCTAGGCCCCTCAAATTTTAGGGGTCCCAAAATCATTAAAATACTTTATAAGTTCAGTTCTCTCTATCTTAAAGTGTTTAATATAAAAAGGTACAAATTTTTCTTTCTTTCTTTTTTTTTTTTAATCAAGAAAACCGACTTTACCATAGAAAGAAAACCAGATTACTTCACAATAAAGAAAAATTATTCCCACTGTAAATTATTAGGGTTTAGGGATGGGCGTGAGACGAAAATTAGGCGTCTCGCGTCTTGCAAAACAGCCGAAAAACTTAGTCTCGTCTCGCAAAATCCCTATATCATAATGCAAAAAATTTTTGTCTCGTCTCGCAAAAAAGTTGTAAATCTGTGTCTAATCTCGCAAAAAGTCGTCTCGCGTCGATCCCTACTAGAGTTTGTCAAATCCTCCCAAAACATAGCAGATATCGCCAAGCAGTGTTCAATTTCGGGAACCTATTTTTTGACTCCAAATCTGGCGATAAATAGCCAAAAGGGGTCAAACTTGGCGACTTTTGAGATTAAGACCAGTGCCGTTACTGTCAATCCTTGCAATGGTTTTAAAACACGGTTTTTCCGCTTTTCGAAATATCACCAGAAAGTGATATAATTAGTATAGAACCACCCATGAGCTATCCCCTTTCAAGTAAAAAAAGTGTTATCGAAATCGGTTCACACGGTAAAAAATTATCGCTGTACACACATAAAAAACGTATATATACGCGTTGAACATAGTATAGTATCTCTTCCTTTTTTGAAATCTGTTAAAACATCTATGACAATAAATAAATTGTTGCAATTTTAAAGCACTGAAGTCCACCCTTTATGCACACTAAAGTCCTTTGCCACCCTCTTAATTTCGGAACGGCTGCTGTTATATTCGTAAAAGTGAATTCTAGGTATAGTAAAATAGCTATGCGATAGTGAATGAAGCCGCCTAAGGCGCCACCTGGTCGAAAACCGTGGAGCGTGGAGTTAGCATTCCTAAATCTAAAACGGATCAAAATAGGGGGGGGGGGAGTTACTGGGACGTTTTTTCTCCAGATATAACGTGAATTCACGTTAGTACTCCTTAAAAAAGTCTTCCGTCAAAGGCACGCCCGCACCTCACCTACGTAGATGCCCCTCGTATAGGCTTGCCATAACACAAAAACACACAAAGCGCACATTTTAATATGAGATTTTAACCACTTCATTATTCTGAAGGAACTGATTCTTCCCGGTGGATAAGTACAGAAAACGCTGAAACTTTGGGCGATAAATTTCTAACTAAGTAAATTGGGCGCGTGATCTTTCAGATGGGGGAACAAGGATTAGGGAGATCGGGTAAAAGAACATCCGGAATAAACATGCCGGAGATGTCGGAGTAAGAAAGGCAATTACCGTTTGCAAAGCCCGGCAGTTCCGGTAACTAAACCATTCTCAGTGACTCCATTTTCCGAAAAAAGTCCAATTCGGGGTGTTTCATTTCAAAAGGTAGATATATTCTAAAGAGTGATAAGAAATTTATTTAAAGATGCCATTCATTTTGTAGACGTTTTACGTGGTTCAGACGTCAGCTATTGTTTATGAAGAGCTTAACAAGTGACTTGATATTAAGGAAATGCTGTTAGCAAGTCCGTAGATTTATTCAGAGTGTGGTGTGTTGTTAAATTGTTAGAAGGCAGTCACTTATTATTGCAATTGGTTCGGGCACAATTGACTGCAGTTTGATGTGGTAATGCGTTGCAGGTGTGTATTTAAAATACAGGGTGCTGCTGGAGAATTGTTAGACATTTTACAATATTAAAAAAAAAAAAAAAAACACCGAGTACTTTAATGATGGCCTACTTACACAAATGCTAGATTTTCGTCTTCTACAATTTTGTACCAAAAAATCTGATAGATGGAGCTAATTGGCAAGAGATTCAGGAAAGCGTAGTGGACATGACGGCTATGAAAATATTTGGCAATATTACTTTTCAACCGGACGGCTCCCCTCCACGCCTGTGCACTATGTCTCAGTCAACATTTTGTAAATAGATAGATAGGTCGCGGTGGTCCAATTCAATAGCCTCCAAGATCGCCGGATTTATATTCCCTTCGGCTTTTTTCATGTGGGGTTACATCAAAAATTTTGTTTACAGGGCTATATGCCCAAACGAGCAGGAATTCAGGCAGCAAATTACGACTGTTATTCATTCTACAACTCTTCAGATGTTTTCAAATGCTTGGAATGAAATCTACTATCGTTTAGGTGTTCTACGAGCCTAAGCCGAGTGTATGCCTAATACATCGATTCGACGTATTTTCCACGGCTTCTCTATCCCCAAAAGCTGCAATTATTGTAGGAATTAAAACCGAGAGACACAACTATGAGAGTATCATTTGCCAAGTGGGCTATGGCAATAACTGAAAGCCACCCTCAGCGGTTTTTCAACGGTTTCTGGAAGAATGTTGGACGTCGAATACGGGATAATACCCGACGCATCCACTGCATTCACCCAAAGTGACAGTCTGGTGTGGTTTCACCCTAACTTTCATTGTTGGATCAATCTTCTTTGAAGAATCGCATCCGATATCGGGCTGGAAAACTTGCACAGTGACCACTCAGAGTTATCTCACTCTTTTGCGTGACAAAATCTTGCTAGTCTCAGATCAGAATGCGTTATCTGTAGGAGCCATTAAGCAAGATCGCGCCACGCCACACTATGTCTCAGTCCCGTGAAACGACTCCTGTTGAAAACATTTTGTGAAGACAGAATAATAAGTCCAGGTTGCAAGATTGCATGGCCTCCACGATCGCTTGATTTCGCTCTGGTCGATTTCTGGCTGTCGGGTTATCTGAAATCATTAGTGTACTGTTCATGCCGTTCAACGCTAGCCGAACTCAAAGATTCTATCTATCTTGAAGTTTCTGCAATTCATTCTGACATGTTGAATTCAGCTTAGTTGTGTCTTACAAGGTTCTGGAGATTATGTTGAACACTTGTTATTGCACGAATAAATAAATGGAATGTACTGTTGCCAGTTCATTGTGTTTCGGTTTGACAACGTAGTCTACCGGTGAATTTTTAACTATTTTTTTTTCTGTTAAAAAAATCCAACTTGTTTCCGAGTCTTGTCTTGCAAACAGCACATCTTTATCATTATTATTTTAAATTTCATAAATGTTTAAAGTTTTAACAAACTTTCGGCGCACCCGGTATATTTTTAATTGAAAATAATGAAGGACTGTACAATAAATAAAAAAAACAACATTCATCCTATTCAATGAACTTTTTTCTAATTATTTTTTGTAACTAAATTACAGAGCTATCATTTTTTTGTGACTGTACAAGCTATTTAGACTAACTTGGCAATCCACAATGTAGGAAAAGACAGGGCCGGTCTGGACTGCAGAAACGGCCCAGACAATTTGAACAGATGGTTTCCAACTTATATCAACCGGTCCCTGATTATTTATTAAAATTAAAACAATATAAACATTAAAATAATGGATGAAGTACATGTCTCAAATGTAGTATATTTACAAAAGTATATTTACATTGACAGGGGGTAATAAAAATGTAATCCATTAATGCTATTAAACTGGTTGACCGATAAATAAACTCTGTTTTTGGGCTCGAATATCGGTATACGCATGAGGGAAGGTCATGGCCCTGAATAATACCTATTCAGTAATAACCTACCTACCGAACTAATTCCCCACCTCCTTATTTTTAATGCATACATGTTTTCGGCAAAAAATTATATAAGGTATCCCAAAATTTACGCATCATTCAAATTAAATAGCACACACAGTTTTTTTTAATTGAAGCATAAAGTACGTTGGATAGGTAAAGTAAATAAAAAACTTTGTAAAAAACACACATAAGATGTTATAGGTAAGAAGATACGTACGTTTCGGCCAAAAAATTGTTTTGGCCTTCATCAGTCCAAACACTTCGTCGCAAGGAACACAGGGAACTGAAAAGAGATAAATAAGCAAGCATGTTGCCACAAGGGGCAAAGAAAAGTCGAACAAAACCACGCAGAGGGGAAAAAAATTAAGGGATAAAAAGGAAAGGAAAGAAGCACAAAAAATAATAATAAAAAAGTAATAAAAAAAATTAATAATAATAAAAAAAGGAACATACGAATACAAACACAGACACAAAAAAGAGAAATAATAGAAAACAGAACAAACAAAATAACAAAAAACAAATATAACATAAAAACACTTTTTTTTTTAAATTAAAAACCATGAACAGGTCAGCACAATATATATATATATATATATATATATATATATATATATATATATATATATATTTAAATAAAGAAAGACGTAAAGGAAAGACAGTAACACACGTACACACACATAAAAAAGGGGGGGGGAAACAAAATAAAAGAATAGAGGGGGAAAGGGAACGAAAGAAAAAAAAAGGGGGGAGGGGGGAGTAGACGAAGAAAGTGAATAGAACCTTACAACAGCAGCTTCCAAGCAGAATGAACGAAAGGAACGGAAGAACCATCGTTCACAAGACGTTCTAAGTGCTGGGTAATGGAAAAACCTTCCAAAAAATCAAGATGGGAAAAAGACTGATGAGTGCACAAAATCTTAGCCTTAGAAAAAAAAAAAAAAACGATGATTGGAATTCCAACAATGTGAGGCAATAGAAGATTTGGAAAGTTATTTTTTAAACGCTGTTCAACAATGAAACGCGTTGTTCTTTCCTATAGCGGTGCATTTTTTTCTAGCCCTAAACTGTCCGCTGTCAAACTGTTTTCTTTTTATCGTTGCCAACACTAAATTAACTATTTTTCTATTTAATTCAAATCTTGCGTAAATTTTGGGACACCCTATATCATAAATGAATCACATGTTATACATTATTATGTGAGTGTACTTGGTCTACGATCTTAATCCACGAGCGCCCAACGGAGGGTTTAAAAAAGTTATGCCGAATAATTGTAAAAACATCTGAAACTTGATTTTCTTTACTTTTACTCAGAAGGAGAATTTCCCTTAGCTGACATTACAATTTTCTGAGAATTTATCAGTTGCGCAGCTTCATTATGCTGAAGATGCTAATTAATTTCGGGAAAAGTAGATAAGGCGCTGGAATATCGGGTGATAAATTTCCACCCAAGCGAACTGGGTACATGCTCTTTCAGTTAAGGAAGCAGGGGTAGGTTGAGAGACTGAAGAAAGAAAAATCTAGAATAACACGAAGAGAAAGAAAAGCAATTACCACTGCTGCGACTGAGCCGCGCTGTTCCGGTAAAATAATTGAGCTGTCTTTCTCAGTTAACCCTTTAACGCGCAGTGTTCCCACTCTGGGAACACCAAACTCTGACGTTTTGACTGTTGCTACTCACGAAGAATAGATTTGATTTCTATAAAAATAGTTGCGGGTGACATAGCTCCACGAGAATCCTTTACTTTTTAGCACGTCATTTCCCGTAAAATAATTGTCACGATATTATTTTTAACAGCACTGACATATGCTGAAAAATGGAAGAATGCCAGAACGGCTGGATAGATTGCCCAATGCTGAAAAAAGGGCAGCCGTTGCCATCGCTCGACTTAACTACCAGCAAGATGGCGAACGATCGAAACGTTCATCGCGTGCCACAGATCTAGAGACCCTTTTTTGACGACAGCTGGCTGTGCCCGCGCACACGATGAACGTTTCGATCGTCCGCCATCTTGCTGGTAGTTAAGTCGAGCGATGGCAAAGGATGCCCTTTTTTCAGCATTGGGAAAGGGTTGCGCCTCAAAGGGTTAACTCCATTTCCTGAGAGAAGTTCAGTTACTTGTTAAAATAGAATATTGAGCTCCGTAAAACCGCCTTATTTCAGCCCTTTCAGTGGTGGTCGCAAAAAAAGTATGGTTAAATGGTCCAAGATCTGAATAAGTGCAGCCATAGCAAAACTACAAATTTTCAATATTTTAGGAGTGCTTTTCATGTCTTGTTTTGTTGTATTTGAAATATTTTTTTTCGGATTTGTGTACTTCTTCAAGAAGCCGCTTATAAATCATCGTCGAATAAACTGAACAAGAAAGAGACGGGTTTTATTAGCACACAGAAAGGAAATTTAAACAATCAGGGTATTGAGTGGAAATCGAACCCACGATCAGAGATTAGCGTGGAGGAGGATAGACCCTAAACTTCCAAGTCACCGGCCCCCGATATATAATCTTTTAATCACTTTTGTTAAGTAATGGCAACATACAAGTATGAATTTTAAAAATAAGTGACATGTTATAATAACGACACACTGTATCGATTAATACAGAGGGTGTTTACACATTTTTAGAACGATTTCGATAAAGAATTTTAAAAAAGTAAATGTTTCAGAATAAAAATTTTTGGCAACAGCTTATTATTTGAAATTAAAAATATCGTCTGCTACTTTTAAATTTATTCTTCTTTCGAAATGTCATATGTAAACAAGCTGTGGATTGAAGGATATGTTTTTGCACTTTCCGAAGAGAAATATTCTTATTCCATAATTCAAAAACGTATTGAAATGCATTGTATTAAAATTTCTAAGTGCAAAATAAGCAACATTATTAATCGGCAAGGTAAAAACCATCAATCATTATTTCTACATGGAAAGAAGACTTCGAAAAGAAGACTCCGCCAAACGAATATCCGAAAAAGGTATGTACTGTATCAAATGTGTCTAAAGTGAAATCGCTGGTAACAAGAGAAAATCCGCCAACACAGAGATCAATTACAAAGTCTTTAGACACATCTGTAGCAACAATAAATAAAATAATAAACCAAGATTTACAACTTAAAAAAAGCTAAAAAACACAATGTTCACCAGCTTTTGCCGAGACATGTGGCTCAATCAAGTCATTCTTCGGAAACTACCACTGCATTCCTTGAAAAAATGAAGACTGATACAGGTATTGCATATATACCTTTTCAACATATTCCTGCGAAGTCCCCTGACGTTTCACGTATGGACTATTGTGCCTTTGGTCTGTTAAAAAGAGCTCTTTGTAAACGCAAACCCACCGCGATAGATGGACTCTGGAAAGTAGTAGAAGAGGAATGGAACGCAATACCCCTGGAAATTTTACGAAAAGCTCTTCTATCATGGTAATCACGATGCAGACTTATAGTCCAGAAAAGAGGCTATCAGATCGAACATTAAAAAAAAAATAGTCTTTACATTTTAAACATTAATTAAACGGCCCCGAAATCGTTCTAAAAATGTGTAAACACCTTCTGTATTTCATCTAAATTAAAAGTATTACATTCGTCCATTTTTCAACGAGAGCTTACAATTAATTAAACAATAAGCAATCCTATATTAATATATATATATATATCCCCATTAATTTCAACAGAAGATATGCGTTTTTTAATATAAAAAGTGGATCCTATATACACAAAAGCTAGTCACCCCTGTACTTCACCTTTCTGATGTTCTGCAGCAAAACCCAGTGATACTTTGAAGAGAACACATCGAGTTCCTTTAGATAACCTGGTATAATTAGGATTCCAATCGAGTTTATTGGACAAAAAAGGGGGAAAGGGAAGGAACATCGCTAATGCTTTTTTATTGGAGGCATTGCGATGCCGAATTAGGATCGGCCGGAACAATGAACAATTTTATCGAGAGGTTTTTGTTTCGGGAATACGAATTATAAGACTTTCTTTTATCTGTCTGTTCTAGAAAGGTAACATCTTTTAGAAAGAAGGATTGTCGTATAACTTGTGATGAAAAAAGAAGAATTGATTTGTTCTATTAAATTACTGTCTGTATTGATTAAAGGGTTGGATGGTTTCCATTTTGGGATTAACTTGCTCCATGTAAACAGTGTATAATTTTTCACTCTCCAGAATAGTATACTTTCAATTATATTAATAAAAAATTACTGTAGGTTGCAGACAACTGTCTATGTGGAATTTTTTCATTTTTTAAATATAGGATGATTGCAAATAAATACCCCAACTTTAAAAAACTGTGTCCTCTAAGCAAGGGCTGGCCAACCTTTGCCATATCATGCGCCAGATTTTTTCGTAGACGAGTTAAGATGGCGCCGTGCAACTTAAGCACCTTTTTACTTTCTTATGTTTACGGGAAAAAATGAATACGGGTAAACTTTGGTATAGGAGAGGAAAAGTGATAGCGTCTGGGTATGAGATTGAAATTGTTGTAATGAAGAAGATAATTCCAGCATTAAATTTTCGGATATTTAGTAAGTGTTACATTTTTGATGGCAGTGTACTTTGGAATGTAAAAATGCTTCCTTTTGATATAGCATCACAAATGATAAGAAATAACATATTTCAGGGAACAAAATTGGTTCGAAAATCTTCTATTTCCCTAAAAACAATAAATTAGCACAAGGATGAGATGTGCCACTTGAAATGATCCCAGGGGCGTAGCCAGAAATTTTTCATCGGGGGGGGGGTTACGACTACTACATGTCATATATATGTATACGTGTGTGTGATAATGTAGTGAAGAATATACATTTTGTATGGCAAAAAATTCCTCATGGGGGGTTATGAACCCCCTTGGCTACGCCCCTGAATGATCCGTTGCGCCACTTGAAGTGATCCAATGCGCCAAGTATGGCACTTGTGTCACAATTTAGCCACTCCTGTTCTAAGCAATAAGAAGTTGCGTACTATTTTACACATCGTTATGAGTAAGAAATTCATAAGTTTCTCATTTCTTTTTTTGGAAGTAAAACTTCTTTAGGCGAAACTAGGGAGTAACTCAGATTTTTTTTTTCTGACGGAAGTAACGCTCAGTAAACGGAACTTCAGACGGAAGTCAGCTCCACGCTGACCCTGAAAAAGAAGAACCACAGAAAATCTTACCTTTTCGACCGCTCAACTGCTTTCGCCGACTTCATCCTGTGAAAATACGTAGAACCTGTTAGGGAAAGACACGGCGAGAAAAACAGTCGTGAGACGTATCTTTGAGACATCAATCTTTATTTTATACATCAGAAAGCGTTTTGAAGGTACATCCAACATAATATTTTACATGTAATCCCAATCTCACAGGAGCTTCTCGATAATTCTCATTTTTAGATGAATAATATATATGGTTTTGGAAAAGCACAAAGAAACGGACCCTGGCTGTAATCAATCCCAAACAATAGACAGAATCACGGACAGAACCTGCAGTTTAAAAACACGGATACAGAATAATAATTCGAAACCTATCAGCGGACGAATTTAGCGCTTAAGAACACTATGATAGAAAAACACAAAAAAATTTACACTACCTGCATTCGAACCCAACAAACAGAGGAAAACACCAGTTAAAGAACACAGTTAAAGTATAATACTAGACTATGGACATTCCCTCCATTCAAACCCAACCTCCAGACGGAGCAATGGTATAAGAAAACAGTTAAAGGATAATACTACAACATGGACACTTCCTGGATTCTGAGTAATTATCATGAATTACCGATGATTCTTACTGGAAATTTTAATGTTAATTTTCGCTCTCAAGAATGTCAGCCGTTAGTTGATTTTTTAAAAGAAAAATTTGATCTAACTATGAATACTTCTCGACTTCAATCAACAACGCGCTTCGGTACAGCGATAGATGCTGTATTTTCAAGAAAATTTATGTTTCACATTATGGTTACCACAAACCTACAATTTCATACATAAAAAATTATGATGACATTTAAATACCTATTTCTAATGAATAATATGAATATAACATTTATATAATCTTTGTAAAGTACATTAATAATAAATATAATTAAATTATAATATGATATTTATTTTAAGTTAAAGTTTAATCATTTCAGTGATATGCGTTGTAAACGTCAAAGTTTTACTTCAATCGCGCGTAAAGATTACACGCACACACTTTTTTCTTCTTTCAAGAGCGGTGATTATGTTTTCCAACAGCGGCCTGCAGAAAGTCTCAACTCAACTCACTGTGATTATTATTTTTGGCGCTACGGAAAACATAATTTTTTTTAGCTCTACAAGCTGACATGGTTAAACTGAAAAAAAAAGTAATTACTAACCACCGAAACTGTAACACCAGACATGCTGAAAAAAGTGTGGAAACAAATTCCTGTTACAGTTATCGTTCGTGTTACTAGTAGTGGTCGCTAGAGTTCAGAATGTATCTTTACAAAATGTACTTTGCACTCAATTAGCTAAATTTATAAATACGCTTGTCTTTTGTAGTTTTCGGAAAATAAATTCTTAAGCACAGAAATTACATCACAAAATTGGTTCAAACATACATGAAAGAGTACTTTCACGCGCCACGTGTATTAGTTTACAGTTTTATTTATTTCATATTTTAAACACCACTTTTCTGTTGTATGTCCTTATCAGCATGCATTATGCTGCCTAAATTAGCATGTATTTTGTCTAATGTTGTTTTGTGCGTTGTAGTTCCATGACTGTTGCACTTTGTCTGTCCAATCAGTAACGGCTCGTGCCAGTTATACATGACGCTTCGTTTGTAATTCAATAACTTCCCATTCGTTCTCGATGAAAGAAACATCCAATGATCTCGACACCTTGTAGAGTACTTTGCGCGTGAACTATGGTATGCGGACGAGCATAATCTTGCTGGAAATCGAACTCTGGAATAGTCTTAAGAGTGGTTTCGAAACCGGTTCATTTACCAATCGGTTGTACAAATTTGTTGTTAAGGCAGTTTGCAAAACGTCCAGATTGCTGACGTCAGAAGAATATAGATTTAAAGCTTGTGCCATCCTCAGTCTTCATCGCATTTTGACTTCTGGTAAAGTTTTCCATACCCAGAATATGAAACGTTTTGCGAACGACGGTTCTTTAATTTCGATCATTTATTCTCCTTGGAAACAGTTGTTGTTTAACTCTGTCTATTTTCTTTTTCTGACTCCTTTTATTTGCAAGTAAAGGTGCATTTATAGTATTCTCTGTACACACGCACACATATATATACATCAAAAACGTGTTGTTTATTTGTTAAAAAAATTATTTGTTAAAACGTTGTTGTTTCTGTTACTGTTATCTTTCTGTTTTTATTTTATTTTTCTTTTCGACATAATTTTGTTATTACGTATTTTATTTATTTATATTTTAACTTACTATACTACTTTTGCAAATTTTTTCTACTCTCCTCATTTTCAACTTTTATTCTCCCTTGTTTTCTTACTTCTTTCGAAAATTAAATTCTTTTCCTTTGGAATTTATCTCTCTATCACTTTCTTGGTGTGCATGGAAGTAGGAAATCTTTTGCTACAAAGAAGTTTGGACCTTTTTTTTTTACCACCTGAAAAACGGTCGTAATGTACTAATTTTATGTGTATGTGTTCTTTACAAAGTTTATTAATTTTAAACGATCTTTGAATTTCTTAAGTTTGAATTGCTCTTATCTTTCCACAAGCATACCATAGGTATATTTGCCACAAGTCAGTTAGTATTTTTAAACCTACATTGTATACTGTAGCTAATTAGCTAAACTCTCATTTTACCGTAATAGAAAGAAAAAAAAAGGTTTGTCTAAAATATGCATTTAAAATAAATGTACGACCGTTATGGAAATAATTTTATATTTAAAAAATGTGCATCAGCATTATTTTTTTGGGCAAACAAGCATGAATTCATGGCATGTGCTACTGCATCCAGTTCGGCGAATAATTTTTTTTGCGAATTTTCGATAATTTTCGACATTTTTTTTTTTTTTTAGAATTAAAAATAGAGATAGAAATGAATTTTTTCTTACACAGTATATACACACATTATAGACTACATATAAAATAAAAAATATTAATTTAATCCATGAATTAGTTTTTAAGAACTAATTAATAAGAACGAAAATTTTTGAACAGTATGTCAGTTTGGTACACTTTTCTAAAAAACTATTAAGTTTATCGCTTTAAAATTAGGTAAGGTATTAGAAAACATATTGTCTGAAAATAATAAGAAGCTATTTTCATTTTGGCTCTAAAGAAATAAAATTAAAAATCTTTTACTAAAAAAATTTAAAAATCCTAAAAATAAAACAAACAAAAAAGTCATTATTTTCAATTTTTGTTTTACCCATATCTCTAATGTTAGGTATTTTTAAAGAAACGAGATAGTTAAAAATTTAGGAAAGTTTCAACTGTTTACCTGAAACGGATTATTAAAAAAGTGTACCAAAGTATAAAAAAACCTCACATTTTGAGAAAAAGGTAAAAAACGAGAGCTTTATTGTAGAGATGAGTTCGGGCTCACTTTTTGAAGCCCGAGCCCGCCCAAGCCCGAAGACTTTTAATCCGAGCCCGCCCGAGCCCGAGCAATATTATTAAAGTTGGAGCCCGAGCCCGCCCGAGCCCGAAATTTCAGCTAAAGACAAATAAAATTAACTACTTCATTAAGAGGATACAATAATTTTTGGAGCTTCACACACCTTCTAGTCCCCCGTGCCGCTATTTTTTTAAATAAGTACGTCTATTTATCCCATGAATCACTTTTTAAATTCTGTTTCAAGGAGTATGTTCAACAAAGGAGAAATTTTTCACGAGCCCGCCCGAGCCCGAACGCAATCGTGAATTACAGAGCCCGAGCCCGAGTCGGGCCCGGGCTCGGGCTCGAGCTTTCGGGCTCGGGCTGAGCCCGTCTCATCTCTACTTTATTGTAGCCAAACCTCGTATGTTTACATTTTAAAAGCCACATTTTGAGTATTTATATATTCTAAACCAAGACAAATTATATATGTGTGGAATCGTCTCAGTCTGCGCAATGTTTTAGGCCAATAATTGAACATTCGAAAATCTGAGCCATTTTATATTCCATGTGCCCTTAAGTGTGGGAGACAATTTACAACACTGTTGAATTTTTACAACTTTATTTATGAGGTAAAACAGAAATGGAGACGCACAACGTTACTTAATCCCGTGATACCTTTATTTTTGAAAAAGATAATAATAAAAAAAAAAAAAATTCACGATATCATCCCTTACGGCAAATGTTGAAAATATTCGCCATCATTTTAGATGCAAGCATGAACACGTCGAACCAATTTTTTTTTTTTACCACACTCTGGAATACTGTTGGTGTTATTGACGGGACATCTTCAGTTATTATTTATTTTAATTCATCCATGTTTGCAGGATTTGTCTGGAAAATCCTATCTGGGAGCGAACATTTTCAACATTTGCTGTAAGGAACGATAATGTAACAAATTTGAATTAAATTGTGTTTAAAAAAATGAAATTATAATAGGATTAAGTAACAAAGTGCGCCTCCCCTTTCTCACAAATAAAGTTGAAACAGTCCACACCTCCTAGATATAGAAAGCCTTCCAACTTCTACGTCACCAAGCTTTGACGTCATCACTAGGCCTACAAAAGTGACATCATCACAGTTTTAATTTCATAAAAGAAAACTATTTAAAATTTTTGGTGAATGCTACAAATATTAGAAAATATCGTAAATAAAATAAAATTAAAATACCTTTCTCATACAAAATTATTCATTCTGATCTATTTCCTTATCATATAATCTAATTAGTCATGGTTAGAAACTGCCATTTGTCGTAAAATTATATTTTTTTTTTATCTGAACTTAGTAAAATATTGCTGTTTATGGGTAAATTCACCAGAAATTTTTAATAATTCTATTTTGTGAAAATAATGATGATGATGACGTCAAAACTTGGTGACGTAGGAGTCGTAAGGCTTTCTACATCTAGGAAGTGTTGAAACAGTCCAACAGAGAGAGTGTTGTAAATTGCCTCTCATGCTTAAAAAAGGTTTGAACAATTATATTTCAGTGTTAGATTAGTTGCCACACTCGTCAGATTTAAGGGTAATAAGAAAAACAAACGTGTGCTCTTTTAAATTGACCCCCCCTGTCAATTCGAACTAAATAAAGTAGAATTAGGCTATATTACTTTCTCTTCCTTTATGAGAATTATAGGGTAAAATTGTTATTGTTCAAATTTGAACATTTTTCATGATTTTTCTGGGATGAAACTACAGGCTGAAATTTTTAAAAAATATTTTTCCTTGGATAAATGAGCCTAAATGAAACTACAATTTTATTTTCAGCCCATTTTAAAAAAAATCATGCATTTAAGGTTAATTCTACATCATCAGTATTTTGAATGCCATTTAAAAAAAAGGAAAATGTATCCGAACTTTAGTGTTTTCCTTAGAAACGGGAAAGAACTTGTTTTCGATTTTGAGTAATTTTCTGTGTACCGCATATGAAATGCACCATGGATGTGTTTGAAAATGCATTTATATTCATTAACAAACAGAATACCTTTGTTCGCGTGTGTGACGAGTTGAGATGTTTGTTTGCCTTTAAGGCTTTGTTTTACGTACTTACAAATGTACTTTTCCAATTAAATAAGTATCGAAACGGTTTTCCGTACATGATGTGACTTGTTGAAAATTTTCAGTGTTTCACGAGTAGAAAAATAGACCAACTACAGCTTAAAGTTGTGTGACTGTGTTCATTTTTGCTTTTAAGTGCGGCTTAATTAGAAATGCCATAAGAAGAAAGAAGAAAAAATATAGACCTTCACCAATTTATTCTGCAGCGAAATCCGTTACTATGTATCTATAAGTCGATATGCAAATTTGTTAAATAACAGCTCATGCATTCTTTACAGTTCTGGCGGGACAGTATACAGGAGATGCTTTTGCTATTAGGTTTATGGATTTTAGTGCCATCAGTGGTACCTTGTGCGTGTGGGAGATAAACTGCTTCCCCCTCCCTGCCCATCCCACACAAACAGAGATACAAATAATAATAATAATAATAACAATAATCGTTTCTCATACTTTAAAAAAAAATTCAATTATTTTCTATTTTTATCATCTGCGTGACATTTTTGCTGAAAAAATAAAAGAACAGGTAGTCTCATCTGCTGAAATTACTGTGGGATATATTAACGCAGGATTACTTATAGTTTTGTTGTAAGCCGTCCAATTAAATTTGATGAATATAGCATCTATTTTCAATTTTACGTCCATGAAATACTTATTAACAAGGTATATTTTGCTTTAATATACAATTTGTTTTAAGAAATCTACTAGTAAACACTTTCCATTAAAAAAAATAATAATCTAACGTCACCGTTGCATAAGTAAAACAAATAAAAGATCATGCCCGTGTCCAAAAATATAAGCAATCCACGTGGAATCTGAAGTGCTCAGTTTAAATATTTAAAACCTGCAAGGTTCAGCAGAAGAAAATAGTTTATTTCAATTTCGTGAAAAATTTTAAAACTATGTAATCCCGAGGAGCTATTTAGGATAGCACAAACTGTGAAATTACTTTGATAGGACATAAATTTATGGGAGAGTTTATCAATCTGCCTCAATTCTTAATTTATGATATCCTGCTTTTGACTGCTTTAAAAGAAATCCCAGTTAGTTCTGTTAGTTTTCTAAGGAAATATTATTACAACGACATTGAAAAAAAATTTTTTTTTCTTTACATATTGATGAATGTTAAAAAAAGGAATCATAGTTTACAGTCATGTTATACCTGCATAAAAACAGTATGAACATAAGTAATTTTGTTTAAACACACTAGTACAATACAAATATAACGTCACGGTACGTGGGTTTCAAAATGCACAAATTGTCCACTTATCTTTAAATTCAAAATCACAGAAGATTCTCAATTTAAGATAAAGATTCCCTATCATTGAGGTCAATATGTTCCACTGGTCAGTATGTCCAAAGCAATATTAGTGTGCCAAATAGCCTTTCACAAATGTATTATGTTCTAGATGAAATATCATTTCTTCTCACACAAGGGAGCGGACAGTTTTGTAATATTTGTAATAAAGTATTTACAATCTAAGATATCAATTCAGTTTTCAAAACTTTCAAATTATTTCCCTCCTAAAGTAAAAATTTGCACCAGAATAACTCGCCTAAACTTAAAAAATGTAAATTTCACTATGCAGAACTTTGAAGGAGCTTACTTCCTAAGCTGTAAAGAGCTTCATGCTAACTGATAAAAACAATTTTTTTCAGATGGCAGATTGTAGTGGGGAAAGCTGTCTATGAAAAAGAAAATAACGTCAAATTTTCAGTATTTGATTACCTGCAGGTGATATTTTGAACTGCAGAGAGATTGGCTATTCTTGACGGGATTTTTTTCTTTTTTTTTCAGCACCGAAAAATTATGGTGTTTTTAATAAGATTTCGAGGGAATTATTTCACCAGTGGCATAAGATTTACGTTACAGCGTGCAACCATAATCGGATTTCTAATGCACCTTTCAACCCATGACTTGAGAATGACGTCAGTTTCACGATACCTAACTTTCTAAGTGTCGGGTAACGAAGAAGGTTTATGGACTTAAAAATTACGAAAAATTCGAGGAGCGGTTGGATTTTTAAAGTTAACATTTTTTTTTTTCTATATTGTTTTACATATTCGTTTACATTTGCAAGCCATTTGGATTTGCATACCAAACAAACAAATTTTCATTACCATTTCTAAGTAGAAGATTATACAGGGTATCTCATGAAGTGGTAACGGGCTTTAATGCTTTATCTATTACAGATAAATAGGCAATGTAAATTGAAAAAAATGTTCAAAATGAGGTCGAATATAATACTTCGTTCAGAAAAAAATCCTCTCATCAATTAAAAAAAAATTACGCTTTGTAAATATGTATGCGACTCCCGTATAAAAATTCCCCGTTAGTAGAATGTGCCCATACATTAATGAGGTGATGGACAAAATTTCAGCGTTTCATCATGAAACGTCTCAGATATATCTTTAAACAAATATTATCGGGAGCTATAGATGAATTTGAATGTAAACCTTTATTGCTACAGTGGAAAAAAATAATTATTTGCTTTCATAATTTCTGTACGTCCCTGAAATGTGACCATCCGATGTGGGGGTTTTTTTTTCCATTTTGAGAGCCACTGAAAAGTGGTTTAAGTCGGCATATTATTAATATTCATATCTCTGATACTTTTAAAAATATATTTCTCAAATTTTGTACATCACCTCATTAGTGTAAGCAACACATTTTACTAATACGGAATTATTTTGTGCGGGGGTCGTATACATATTTAAAATGTTTAACTTTTTGAAAATTAACGAGAAAAATAATTTTTTCTTAACTGAGTCTTATCTCTAACCTTATTTTGAAGATTTATTTTTCGATTTACATTGCCCACTTATCTCTGACAGCTAAAGAATCAAAGCCCGTTACCTCCTTTTCCGTGCATGCAAATTACATTACGCGTTTAAAGATCCATGAAATATTGCAATTCTAGCATCTCACAGCTACTTTTTCGATAGTACGCTTATCTTTTGATACCCGAGGGTACGAAAATAATCCCGATTTTTATATCCCATGTTATTATATTAAAACACGTAGGGCTGGCGACGAGCCATACATAGTTCAATAACAATGGGAAATTGCTCCTGGGTGTATATTTAGATGAGAACAAATGCTCTCTCGCCGTTTCTTATACTAGTTCATAATGCTTGTAAGGTGATTTTTTTTAAAGCTTTTGTTCCTCTGCCAAAGCAGATTGCTACATACGTGGGTGACGAAACTTTTTGCGCTTGATTGTTATTGGGGTGGATTATAATCTGACACCCGAAAAAACTTCCTTCTCCGCTTTAAAGTCGTGCACAGTTTTAACACTTTCGAAGGAAGTTTGAATGTATTTTTGCAATTTCGTTTTGTCTGTCTGTCCGTGATGTGACTATCGTATGCAAGCAGTGATGGCGATATTTATAAACAGGGCGCGTCAAAAGTCCATGCAAGAAAAATAAATAAATAAGATAAATAAATTAAAAAATTAATAAATTAAAAAGTATAGATAGACATATAGAGACAGACATTCATCCATTTAAAGCAAGTACAATAAGTGTAAGAACGTTCATTAAGGCTTAATCTTCATTTAAAGCATAGATGCAGTGGCGTAGCCAGAACTTTTTGATGGAGGGAGGGAGGGGGGAAAGTGTTACGACTACTTCAACTCACATATATGTATACGTGTGTGTGAGGTAAGTGAAGAATATAGATTTTGTATGAGAGGGGTTGTCAGCCGCGTATCCCCGTTTGGCTACGCCACTGCATGAGAAAGCAGACAATGCTGCGCCGACATAGATAATACATAGAGAATGCATGGACAACTGCACAGACAACGCTGCGCCACTGGATGCTTGGCTACGCCACTGCACATGTAACATTCACAGTTATTTTACAGCTTCACATCAGCCTCACACAAGCCTCACACAATTTCAGCCTCACACAATTAAATTAAAAGTAATTTACAGCTATTTTGCGGTTAACCTCAAATTCTCGCCAAGTTTGACCCCGACACATTGCCAAATTTGGCCCAAAACAGGAAGTTGGCATTGGAAACTATTTTACAATCGATGCGCTTGCTATGATTTATCTTTCTTGTTTAACCATGCTTTTAGCGAGGAATAGAAATGCCAGATAAAGTTTCCTCTCATAAATTACACGATACCTTCCTTTATCACTCAAACTTCCCAAAACGTACTTTTTTCTATTAAGTCTTCTTATGAAATTGGAAGTTTAGGGGAATGATGCACGAGAAAAACTTCAAAGTTAATAGATCTGTCCAAACATCCAACGGCTTAAAGAATACAAAAATGATTTATGCATGTTTTAAAATGATAAAGCTTTTGCAAGCAGAACATGTAAAGCGTAAGAATATGTACTTTATATGTAGTCGAAGTTATGTTAGGTTTTAAAGTGCTCGAGGAAAATAAAATACAACATTTATCCGAGGTGAAGTGTAGTTAAGGAAAAGGTACAGGCTATAAGGTGTTTTGTTGAATTTAATAAAATTTTGCTTGATTAAATATAGTGGTAGAAACGATTTGTTGATTAAAAAAATTTGTTTGATTCAGCCTAATTGATTTTACAAAATGTCTTTATTAATTAACAAACCATTTTGTGGATTCGTTTGTGTGTTATGGAAAGCCTACACGAAGGGCATCTGCCTAAGGACGAAGTGCCTTTGGCGAAGGACTTTTTAAGGGGTTCTAATGTGTATTCATGTTACATCTGGAGAAAACCCACCCAAAACTGCGATAAACAACCGCGCGATAGGCCCGAAACTGGGATCTCCACATTTCAACCATCTACCACGTTCAGCGTCTTATCCCCTCGGCCATGGAGCATTTTGTTGAATCTAGAACCAACCACATTTAAAATCGTTTAACAATCAATTTACGATGCGTCAATGGATAGTAAAACGACGATGAGAAATTTGATTACATTCATTTCAATAAATGACTGAAAATATTTTTCAAAAAATGAAGCTTTTTTTAATTGAAATACATGATTTTACACTGACAAGCCAAAACATTATGACCACTCCCACATTATTCAATGTACTCGTCTGGACGACATGGAGAGCACGTAATTAAGTAGGAACGGTATTTAACTGTTGCTGGAGAAGGTAGGGAATCATTCTTACACTTACGTTTGGGAGTGCTGGGAAAAGCTGTCGATCTAAGCGAATTGGATAGAGGGCAGATTGTAATAGCCCGAAGACTCGGAACGAGTATCTCCGAAACTGCACGACTGGTCGGTTGCTTACGATCTGCCGCTGTTAGTATTTATAAAAAGTGGATTAATGACGCTGAAACCAGCAGTAGACTCCAAGATGTTGAGCGTCCACGCATCATCAAAAAGAGGACGTCGGAGACTGTCCCGCCTAGTACAGCAAAATCGGCTCAGCTGACAGCCCAATACGATGCAAGTCCTAGTTGGCAAGGTGTTTTGGAACATACAAATCAGCGGACACTGTTGGATATGGGACTGCGGAGCAGACGTCCCACTTTTGTGCTTCTGCTTACCAAGCGTCATTGCCAACTACGCCCTGCAGTGGGACTGGACTATGGACTGGACTATGGATGTAGAAGAGAGTTTTCTTGTAGGATGAATCCCGGTTTCTTCTTCATCACGTCGATGGTCGTGTCAGGGTGCGTCGTTTTCCAGGAGAACAGCTGTTCCCCTCTCCCCGGCAGTCCAGAGCTCAAACACCACCATGGTCCAATACCTGTGCGACCGCTGCTTAAATAGTTGGTACATCATGTCTCCAGTTATCTACCAAGAACTCGTGGCATCCACGACAGGCCAGTTGCAGCTGTTTTGAAGGCCAAAGGAGGTGCAACGCGTTATTGAGTAAATGGTTTTGTTCTTCATTATATACGAGGGCGAGTCAAATGAAAGTGAGCCAACCCCTCCTGCACAAGAATGGTTCGGTCCATCATCTGCGACGCACACGCATAGCACAGAGACATCCCTCATTTATGAAAGTGACGCGAAAGTGTGAGGTAAAACGTTCTTTAAGGCGCTCATACATTGAGTTGAAGACGGTAGCATGACAAAATGGACGCTCCAAAAGAGGAACAGCGTGGTGTGGTCAGGTTTATGACAGCTGAAGAGGTTTCCCAACAAGAAATTAGTCGCCGTATGACTGCCGTGTACGGTGAACATTGCATCTGGACGGTGAACATTGCAATGGCCACTGTGAAGCGTTGGAGCAAACGATTCAGAGAAGGACATGAAAGTTGCAAAGACGATCCAAGACTGGGCCAAAGCCACCTCGCAATCACCCCCGACAAAATTGCACAGGTTGATGAGCTGATTCGACAAAGCCATACAGCCCAGATTTGTCGCCATACGACTTTCACATTTTCGGGAAACTGAAAATGCATCTCAAGGGTACCAGATTCGTGTTGGACGTAGCCGTGAAGGAGTCAGCTACGGACTTTTTGAATCAGCAGCCTACGGAGTTTTATGAGACGAGAATCATGCGGCTCGTTTGTCAATGGGACAAATGTCTCAATGTTCATAGAGACTACTTTTAAATAAAGTACTCTGTTTGTCATCTATTCGCATTGGCTCACTTTCATTTGACTCGCCCTCGTACTAAAAATATACGTGTCACAAAAGGTCATTGCCAAACTTAACATGCCAGTCTGTGATACCATAGCAAATAAGATTTGCACCCGGAAATGTAAACGTCGACCGTACAGGGCGACGTTCACCCCTACTAGCAATTTTGCTCGGGTTACCATCGGCCACGTAGCTGGCCGATGATGGCCCGAGCAAAATTGCTAGTAGGGACAGCATTATGGAAGCGTGATCATTTCAACCTAGGACGTTGCAGGAGATGGATAAATAGGTTTACTAAGTCAGAATCGTACCGCTGCTCGTCCATTCCCATGCAAGCGCAGATTATTGAAGAGAAACTTTATTGGGAATTTTCTGTCAGGGAAAAATTTATTTTCCAATATAAATTTTTGCTTAAGATTTCGATGACTTATGGATCGATACTTTATATCGATAGTCAGACGGGTAATGCTTTACAAAGAATATCGGTAAAGCAGTATGAGTTCTTGAATCTATCGGAAAAAGAATTAATCATTAATCTAATATTTCGTTGTTACTTGAACATGTTGGGAGAATAAAAATGTTCAGGTTGTCTCTTCTGTTGAAACTGCCGCAGGATATATTGAAGTAGGATAACTTATCGATTAGTTAGCTGTAAGACGCCCGTTGAAAAATTATGAATATAACAAACAATTTTAATGGTCACGAAATATTTATTTACATAGTATATTGCGCTTTATTCCATATTATCGTAGCAGATCTTCTATTTTAAAAATTCATAATCTAATGCCGCCATTACATAACTAAAACAACAAAAAGATCGTGCTCTCCTGTCTTAAACTATTCCTGCGAGCCTAATATGCTCGGTCTAAATATTTAAATCAAGGACTAGCAAATGGAAATAGTTTATTTATTTTAAACTCGTGAAAAATGACCAACTGTCCTCTCGAGGAGCTATTTAGAATCACACAAATTGCGTGATATATGGCATAAAATTTGAGGAAGAGTTTATCAATTTCACCCATTTTATTATTTGTGACTTTTTGATTACCGTAAAGGAATCCCAGTTAGTTCAGTAAGTTCACCTAGTTAGTTTTCTGTTTGAGTAATATTCTAACTTGCGGTCACGTTGACATTTTCTTTTTTCATTGTATCGTTCTGGAGGAAAGCAATCCGTTGGTAACATAAAATGCCGTGTACTAAGTTAAATCATCTAATGTTTGCTTTCGGTGCGTGGTCCGTGATTGTAGGCGCCCGTGCTTTTATATCGAATGTTACCAAGAAATGCACAAAATTTCCTTTTCCCAAGCACGCTATTTTATCACATACAGAGGTTAAAGATTAGACGGGCTAAACCGGAGCCATTCTGAATCATCTATCGGGCCTGCTATTGGAGAATGAAAATTGATAGAACGTGTTCCGAATTTCCTCAACCCTACCTCAAGATTAAGTACCTCATGATCACCTACCTCAAATTGGAGATAAAGCTCTCGCTAAGGCGCTCCTGTAATCCCCGAACTTCAGTTCAGTTCAATTCAATTTTCTCAATTGATCGTTAAAGCGAATAGAAACGTCGATCTCTGCCTCTGGCTTGTTTTTTTTTTTTTTTTTTTTTTTTTTTTTTTAAATTAGCAGAAAAATGTTTATGGGATTTAACTCCTTCTGGAACCGTCAAAAATTCAACATGCTCACTTACTTGAAAAACAGGGTTTTCTGATGCGGGTAGCTAAATTCAGCCATTTGAGCTTCTTTTAGCTGCTATGAATTTCATTTTATTAGAATTGTCCAGTACCTAAGAGATAGCTCATGTATAAAATTACTGAACTTCTAGTAGCTAAAATATTCTGTTGAATTTTGTCAAATCTTCAGCATTGGCTAAAAAATGGAGATTCTCATCCAACTGTCCTGTTGAAAAGACAGAGAGGTAGAGAATTCACCCTCTCTGACCTTTGCCACCTAGCATTGGGCAAAGTTACGGAAAGTTATGTTTATCTCTGAAGAATATTGGTCAAACGTGGATCGATTCATGGATTTTTGCGTTTAAGATTTGGAAACAAGATCCCCCCCCCCACACACACACCACCCCCATCAAGGTTTTTGAAACGTATTTGAACTCTTAGTCCCAAAAAGAATAAATGATGAATCCTAACTGTCCTCACAAAATTTCCTACAATCCTTGCGCATCATGAATTGCAACATTTTCTTCTTATTTTACCACCTTAATGGTACATTTTCTTCTTATCTTACCACTTAAAAATCTTTATCTAAACTTCGCTACGTCGTTTTTCAACAGCAATATACAGTGCGTCACAAAAAGGCGCTGCCAAATTCAACATGCTGGTCTGTCCCACCATGACCAACAAGATTGAAATAGGAACTCGTGACCGGAAATGCAAACGAGTCAGGGGAACTGTTAGAGGGCGATGTTCTCAGGCTTATGGAAGCGTGATCCTTTCAGTCCAGGACGCTGCCAGAGATGGATCAATCGGTTTACTAATTTAGAATTGACCGATATAAATTACGTATATGGTGCCGCGGATGGGAATGGACGAGCGGCTGTGCGGATGTACCTTTGAGAGCAATGCCAACGCATCCTAGGTATAGAAAGCTTTACAACTGCAACTCCTACGTCGCCAAGCTTTGACGCCATCATAGGCCTACGAAAGTGACGTCTCACAGTTTTAGTTTCATAAAATAAAACTATTTAAAATTTCTGGTGAATGCTACAAATATTAGAAAATATCTTAAATTAAACATTAAAATTAAAATACTTTTCTCATACAAAATTATTCATTATGATCTATTTCCTTATCATATTATCTAATTAGTCATGGTTAAAAACTGCCATTTGTCGTAAAATTATATTTTTGTCTTAAATTATTAAAATATTGCTATTCATGTGTAAATTCACCAGAAATTTTTAATAGTTTTTTCTTTCTTTTTAATGAAAATAAAACTTTTAAATGTCGGCCTAATGATGACGCCAAAACTTAGTGGACGTAGGAGTTGAAAAGCTTTCTCTATCCTAGGAGGCGTTAGCAATGCTCGCAGGCCTAGTGGGCAGGGAGAAATAATGTCAAAAGAGGTGTGACTTTTATTAAATGACTTATTCATTAAAATACCTCCCTGTTTACGGTACCATAAATGTAATGCATATCAACCAAGTCTGTGTTAGTAAACCATTTCATCCATCTAAGGCAACGTCTTAGGCTGAAATGATCAGAATGCTTTCATAAGCCTCCGAACATCGGCCTCTAGCGGTGGCCGTTTGCATTTTCGGAAACAAGTTCCTGTGTAATTCTTCTTTGTCATGTCATGACAGACCAGCATGTTAAGTTTGCAACGATCCTTCGAGACACCCTGTAAATTTATCGCATTCCCACTGGCTTCGTCCCTGAATAAAAGAAGTTTATTTGATTATTTGGTTTATATTTACTTAATACGATATTAATCGAAACTTTTTCTTTCCAGGTGAGTTCTTATTTTTGAAATATTTCCTGCTTGTTTTCTGCTGCAGAGGTAAGACGAATTTTTTGTATTACTGTGAGCTCTCGATAGCGCGAAGTCTCATAAGTGAAATATTGGTTTATCTCGACGTTTTCATGAATTCCTAAAACAGCTTAATATTTCGAACACAAAATCACCCCCATATCGCGAACTCATCTCCTTTAAGTCGAAGTTTTGGTAAAAGTTTTAATTTCGTTTCGTGCTGGGAAAATCCACAGAATAAAAAAGAAAGAGCGCTATTCTTTTTGTTATTATTATTTTTTCTCTCTTTTCACCCCCCTAAAAAATAAAAGGCAAGGTGTGATCTTCATCTGAAAAGTAAAGGGTGAAATCTTCCAGACTTTACCGGTTATGGGGGCAAAAATTCTGAAACGTGTCCCAGATCGAAAAGGTTAAAAACAGTTCAACCTAATTATTTACTAGTTTGAAGTACTGAAAGTAAATGTCGAAGATATAGTAGTTCACTATCTGTTTTTACAGGTTAGGCAAGGTATTTAACATTTTCTTTTTCCGTAATTAAAAAATAAACTTTAGTAGAACATTCTAAAAAAGGTTTAAATATTCTCGATACTTTGATGTAGGATATTGTATTCTATTATCTTGGCGTGTGTTTTGAAAAGATAATTTTTTTCTTTTTTGTTTCTCAAGTTAATGTGCCTGTTTAACGAGTAGATAATTTACATAAATTAATTACATTCTTGAAACAAAAAGGTTGGGGATTAAAAATTTAACGACAGCTTCTGCTTTTCTTTGTTCTCCTAAATAATTGTACCCAATGCAACTTTTATTTTATCACTAACATTTTTTAAACATTATTATTCCTTTGTCTTTCGCATCCGTATCACACAGATGCAAATTAATTAGCGTTGTTTTAATACAATAACTTTAAGCCTTAATTTGATTTTTTTACGTTTAAAATAACTGGCTTGATGAATTCTTCGATAATTTTTGTCACGTATGTTTTTGAAGTGTATCAACAGGTGGCAGTGCTGTGCTATTTGGGGACACGAGTAGAGTTATTGATTGCCCATAGCAAAATACCAACGTTTGGAAGATCATCGTCATTTGTTCCTGAAAACAATGTCATGTGAATCGTGGGAATCCTTTTAATCACTTCTTAAAAATTTTTACACATGTTTTGTACATGCACATACAGGGTTAAAAAAAAAAAAAAAAAAAAAAAAAAAACTATCTCTATATATGAACACCTAGTGCTGCCTTTTCCGCTCAATCAATCGACAGGTAGGGCCGCCATTTGAAGGGGGCAGTGGCAGCCCGTGGTCAAAACTGATAGTGCAGCCGGAAGCATATGAGCACCCCCCCCCCCTTTCCTCCGGACAGGAATGGAAAATCTTTGTTACTGAATTCGAAAGCTGCGGATTAAGCCCTCACCGAGGGAAAAAAAAGAAATTGCATAAAAAATGTAAGAGATCCTATTTTACTTCCATAAAATGGACATAAATTTCAACCAGCAGCTCTTATCCTCAAAATTGCATTAATCCGTGTCTGATTCGAAGTTTCCTTAGAATTTTCTTTTGTAACGATAACTTGAGAAGAAAAGAAAACTTACTTATTTTTTATAAGTCAAATCAATCCTCCTTTCTTTTAAACATGCGAATCGGTCAGTGATGTCCCCATAAAAAGGCGTTGTTTTAATTCAGATATCCATAATTTTAAAAGCTCTTTAAAATTTCTCATGTTTAAAGAATTTTCTCGCTCGCCATGCCCTCTAAATGCCAGTTCTTGCTTACTTAAAAACAATACTGCTTTGATGGGTAATTGTCCATTCATAAGCGTCTATTCAGGCTTACCTTCTTGATAAATTCAGCAATATAAAGTCGAGAGTTTTCCAAACAGCCGTCTGAGCCAATGAGTTAGTCGAGTTCTCAAGTTCAGGCGCCGTTAAAAAATTTTTCATCGGCTGTATCAGCTGCATACTCCCTATGAAGGAGGGGCTGCTTACGTAGTCGTTGTCATGGCAACGATGCTGCCAATTTTCTTTTTAGCGCTCTGCGCTGAACCAAAGATTTTCCCAATTGAATTGAGGGAAGATTAAAGTGCTTTTTTTTTTCTGAATGAGCGATCCGGCCACAATACGTTTTTTTTTTTGTTTGGTTTTTTCGGAGATTTTTTTTAATTTCCCGTAGGAATTCCACAATTCTAATCTGAATTTAGGAAAATTAGTAGAATAAATTATTTTAAAGTATGCGCTGATAATTTCAAGTGCAGACCGGCTGTACTTGCTGTATCCCACGAGCCGCCACTGGAAGGGGGGGGGGTACCCATAGGCGTTAAAGATGCGTTCGGGCTCATTTTTTAAAGCCCGAGCCAGAGGACTCATAATTCGAGCCCGCCCGAGGCCGAGCGATATTATTTAAGTCGAAGGCCGAGCCCGAACCCAAAATTTCAGCTAATAGGTAAATGAAAGTCAATTACTTCATTGATAGAATATCGTAAATTTTGCCGTTTGTACAAATTAAAGACAAATATCATAGCAAGCTCTTTATAATTCTTTCTAAAATCTTTCTAAAATCTTTCTAATACTTTTAATTCTTTTTATTCAATAAGTTTATCAAATAATAATAATTAGTTTATTTCTCCCATGAATCTCTTTTTAAAATTTGCAAGGAGTATGTTCAATAAAGGAGAAATTTTTCACGAGCCATAATCGTCAATGACACGTAACCGTAATCACGAGCCATAATCGCCAATTACAATACGAGACCGAGCCCAGTTCGGGTGCAGGCTCGGGCTGAGCCCGTCTCATCTTTAATAGGAGTAACTTGCTAATGGCAAGGGGGGTGGCAACTGGCCTCTCAAAAATTAACAAAAAAAAAAAAAATTCAGGTTATCACCTACTTGAAAACATTTTCAGCAATAGGAAACACCCCCCCCCCCCAATGTTACATGCTGATTTATGGAAATGGGAATACCGGCCCCATAGTATCAGGGCCTGCAGTTTTGGATGCCGTAAATTACAAAATAACAACAACAATAATAGTTACATGTAAAAAAAAAAAATATGTAATCATTTAAAATTTAGGTCAAAGTCAGGCGTAGCACACGATAAAATGAAGTTTAGTCATTATCTTAGAATCATTTAACGATGACAGAGCATCAGTCACGTGATACAGTGGGTTTCTTTCAAATGAATACTAAATGCTGCAGATCTACTTATGAAAAAAAAAGGTTGTATTTTTGCACGCCGTGAAAAAAGAAAAGCATGCTGATGGTTAGTCACGTGACTCATTCAATTAAGATTTCGTAACATAAAATGAAACCGTCTAACGATTATTTAAAATTTGCCTGCTTAAAAAGGAAATCTGATGTTTTATTAATTAAAAACTGCGTATTCTATAAAGTTTGCGCCATCTGTCGACGACTCTGTAAAATAAAAACTGAATTGTGTTCTTTTTTGCAATTTGGGGACCCGTCGTAATCGTGGGGTAACAGGCGGCCGCTTCTAACGCCTATTGGAAAACGCTTCACTGCGGCGCGTGTGTTAACACACGCCGCATCACACATACTAAAATATTTTTTGAGTCACCTTTTTTAATAATCGGTGTAACATTTTTTGCATTTCTGTTTTTAATCAAAGTATGCCTCATTCTCCTAGTAGCACAATTAGTCCAAAAGACGTTTAAAACACGTTTTTTAACGTCAAAAAACGTGTTTACAACGTAATTTAAACGTTTTTGAACTAGATGTGCTACTAGAGTCTCGTACAAAGAGAACGTAAAGCTAGTAAACTATACGTTTAGCTAGAAAAGTATACGTTTAGCTATATAACTAACATATACTATACTAACGATACTTAGCTATAGCTAACGTATACTATACTAACGAAAAGTATACGTTTAGCTAGTAAACTATAAATTTCATTCTGTGGCTCTTGTTCCGTTTTCATTTGAACCATATTTATATAAAATCCTCATTGGCAAGAAATCGTATTTCAATCAATCAACTTTTACGAACCAAATATCAACCACTTGACAAACCGGTAGGAAGAGTGGTAATGTAATTTCTGAAATTACATTTTAAAATGAACTACAAATTCATTCTATGGCTTCTGACCGATATTAATTTGAATCACATTTGCACGAAATGGTAGAAGCATAGTCTTACAGTACCTGTTGAACTAGTATAGAGCTCATATCGCATCAAAACCTATCACGAGTACGTATGAATTATTCAAAGAATTCTATAAGTAGGAATTCAGTTTGAAATATGAGTTCTAAGTGGTTTTTTAGTTTTTGGCGGAATGTGAAAATAGCGCATTCCGTTTCCACTATCTTATCCCTGCATATTTTTCCAAATATAGTTTCTTCCAAATTTTGAACCTGTATCAAAACTCCGGCACCTAATCTCAGGAGGCAGTGGCATGATTTATGCCGTTATGGAAAAGTTATGTTGTGTTCTATTACGCAGTATCGAAAGTTTATCTATGTTTGGTCTGGAAGGGATAAAGTGTGCATATTTCAAAGATTATAAAAAGACGTGAATAGATTTCCTTTTTCGATGGCACGGTGTTTTTTAAATTTTACTTTGAATACGTCTATGAGTTTCTTGTTTTGAAAGTGTGGTTAACCCCCCTAAGAATACCATTGTTTGTGCTTTTTAAATATTTTTTAAAAAGTTTTTACGAGATTTTGAGGGATTTAAAAACTTACATGTGCACACTCACACATGGGAAAAAAAAAAAAAACGATTAAGAATTTGCGGTTTGCATGAATAAGATTGGAGAGAGATCGGTTACAGGCCACTTTAGTAATTTAGTTACAAGCCAAGGAGTGACCTCTTAACTTTAAAAGCTCATCCCTCTAAAATAGAACATTAATTTTAAAAATAAAATGATTTCTCTATTGCCAGTCTTACTCGGCGCTTTGTTTCTCTCCAACATGTAGTCTTTTGATAATACACAGAAGGTATGCAACTTTGCTTTCTATACTTTTGACAATATGCTAATTCCATACTTTGTACTCCTACAATGCCGATGAAAATTATTGCTTTTCAGAAATCTGCATTACATACTAATCCGTTAACGAAGGCTTCTTTAGTTAAAAAAAAAAAATACTGTCTATTCAACTTTCGAGAAAAATTGGTTTTTCTTTATGCGTCCAAAATAGAACATCCATCCAGTTCGGCAGTATAGGTAATTTTTGTGTCCCCAATTGGACTAGGGATGGACGCGAGACGAAAAATTGGCGTCTCGCGTCTCGCAAAACAGCCGAAGCTTGTCTCGTCTCGCAAAAATCCTATATCATAATGTTAAAATGTTTGTTCGTCTCGCAAAAAGCTGTAAATCTCTGTCTCGTCTCGCAAAGTCTCTCGCGTCATCCTAAATTGGACGTAGGTTCTGAAGGGGTTAATGCTAATTAGTGGAATTCCGCTGCTCTTTTATTTAATTAAAACAAGATATCGCATGCACGTGCACGTACTATGTCTGTTTTTCGGATCGACATGGTGTTTCTTTGGTCTCAGCCAAATTTAGTACGAGGGTTCACTTAGGACAAGCCCTGACACGTCTTGAGTGATTTTTTCAGAATTCGAAATAGGCATTATCTATTTTATGTTTTATGCTACTTTCGGCCGTATTTCGAATGTATATCCGATATATGGTGACAACTCGGCAAACCCTACTTTAATCCAATGCGAATGTTTAAAATTCATTACTTGCGTTTTAATTACAGATTTATATGTAACTAATTGCAAAACTCGATTATTTCAGCTGTAGACTAGTAATTTTAGGTTAGATTAAATCTTAGAATAGTAGATAATTCGCTTAAATTCGTAACGCCAACTTTAGAACATGAACATACTTCAGGTAGTTTTCGATTTACAGTTGATCCGTCAACAATCGTGCGCTAATTTGTACCAAATGTCGTTATGCTTGGAAACTTTTGACAAAATATCGTCATATCTGTTAAATGAGTTCCTAAAGTTCAACCAAGCTTGGTAATATCTTAGTTTTTGCTTTAATAAAAATATTTGGTTGTTATCTTTAGCAGAAATCACCAAACTCTAACTGTTAGGGAAATTTAAATACAGATAACTAACGGTCTAATCAACCGATTTACATGCAATAAAATGCAAACTTCGTTTATTTAACGTGCAAAAATTTTAGTCTAAATTAAATTTTAGGAGATCAGATTCCTCCTAAAATTTCCCAACGCCACCTTAAGGGTATCAGCAAACTTCAAGTATTCAGCAATTTAGAGTTCAGGAACAATTTACTTCCTTTGAATGACTCATAAATTTGCGTTTTAAATTTTTTTTAAAGACAGAAAACTAGAGTCTCCGCGAAAAGAACTGCCAATCAGGTGGTATTAAATGATCTAAAAAGAATTTAGTTAGTATCATAACTAAAATCACTTCAGAAATTTTCAGGAATAGATGAAAACTGATTAAAGAAGCCGATTTTAAAAGACTTTTTTGAATTTATTACAGTGATTAGGCTTCAAAGCATGTAATAATATATTTAAAACCCGTACTTGATTTTATTTTGCAAAAATAATTAATTATGCAATTTATGATAGTGAATTATGTGATAAGGTATTTATGGAGACCCTTTACTATGATTTCATAGTGACCTTTGGGCTCTTGGATCTGGTCCAGCCTAAGGCTAAAGCGTGTGGAATAAGTCATACACACACGGAGGTATTCGTCTATTTCAAAAAAAATGTATATGGCATTTATAGTTCTTCTGCTTGAGTACTCACACATTACAGATTTTGGCAGTTTAGAGACATGCATCTACTTCAAGTAACAGAATCGACTTTTATAACAGCTTACCATTCATGTAAAAATGAAAATTACATGTAAAATTCTTTTACAGAGTCTCGAAATCTTACATTAACAATAATGTACACCTTTTTCGTGGTTAACTCCCAAAAATCTGGCCAAATTTGGCTCAACACAGGTAGTAGTAGATAAACGAGAGTTCTGCTCATGCGCAGCCATGTTAATCGTGCGCAGCCATGCAAGTGCGTTCCCTGGGTCGAGAGAGAGAGGGGGGCGTGGTCGGACCGGATGTGGGGAGCGGATGCTAAGACCGGAAGTTCGAAGGGTTGATAAGAATTTTTTTCCTTTTTTTCAAATAAGGGGACTTGTAATTTTTTCAGACTTTAAGATATTTTTGAAATAAGGGGACTTGGAAAAATTTTCAGACTTTAACAATTTTTCAAATAAGGATACTTGTAATTTTTTTCAGATTGTGACATATTTTGAAATAAGGGGACTTGTAATTTTTTCAGACTTTAAGATATTTTTCAAATAAGGATACTTGTAATTTTTTTCAGATTGTGACATATTTTTCAAATAAGGGGACTTGGAAAAAAAATTTCAAATTTGAACGCGCAACCTACAAAAGAATTCATAGGCTAATGATTGTTGTCCATTAGGCCGAGAATCCTTCAGGTATAAAATTGTAGGTGTATTGTGTTATACTTTAGTTTTCAAAATGAATTGGGACTTTGATTAATTTTTCGAAGTTTATTTTTTATTTATTTAGTTTTCTTTACCATTTAGTAATAGAACCAATGCAAATTGAATAAATGCTGCTTAATACATACTTCTAATTTTTGTATACCGTTTAAGATTATAGCATATATTTAATAAGTAACAGTTTACTAGAATATTAAAGTAGGGTTTAGGATACCCATACATTTTCTACAAATTTCTTCTACTGTTAGGGAAGTGAGAAAATTATACCATAGAACGATTTTAGTACCTATAGTTTTTACAAATAATGATTTAGATAGTGTATAAACTTTTTTATCTAAACATTTTTTTTTCTTAAGAGATTTTTACCCAAGTTTTAATTTTAAGTTAAATAAGTAATTTTACAACAAATATTTTTTTAACCAACAGTTTTAATTTTCAGTTAAATAATTTTACAACAAATATTTTTTTTTAATTAATTTTACAACAAATATTTTTTTTAATCAAGAGTTAATTTATTTTTTTAACCAAGTTTTAATTTTAAGTTAATAATTAATTTTACAACAAATTTTTTTTAATCAAATGTTTTTAATTTATCAAGAAAAAAAATTTAATCAAGTGTTTTTAATTTTTTGTATACCGTATTTTTGTTAAGTAGCCGTTTAACATTAAAGTAGGATTTAGGATACCCATACATTTTCTACAAATTTAATCTACTGTTAGGGAAGTGAGAAAATTATACCATAGAAAGATTTTTACAAATAATGATATAGTCTTATATTTTATTGCGAGAAAACCACTTTAGCCATATACCCCCAAAACTCAAGTTTTCGTATATGAAATGCATGAATACGCGTTAGATCCCCTTAGAAAGTCCTCCTGCCAAGGCACCCCTCATCCTAGGCAGATACCCCGCGCGCAGGTTTGCCTTAAAACACAAACAAACAAAGTATTTATCTAAACATTTTTTCTTACCCACACATTTTTGATAAATCTTAGACAGCGATTATACTAGCTTATATTTTCTATAGATCAATTAGAGAAAAAATTGCATTTTTAGTAATCCTACAAAATATTTTTACTGTATATCACAAGTAGAGTACCATGATTTATAGAGTTTGAATACGATACGAATTGTATATCACAAGTAGAGTAACATGATTTATAGAATTTCAATACGATACGAGTTAGATTGTTTATGTGCGACACTCATTTCAGATTGACTATGAAAGCATAATTTTATACATGAATCAACCTTTTTAGAGATATGTACTTAACCTATTTTATAGAAAGGTGAGCATAACTAGCACAAACTTTTAGACTAGATAGTACTATTGTTAGAAAGTTGAACTATTGGAAATAAAAATTGAAGATGCGTTTTAGCACAGTTGTATACTGCATGTACATAAATATCTTTCAATACTTAGATAGTTTAAATCGCAAATCATTACTTGAACTAAAAAATACAAGGTTTTTACTTACGTGAAGGGACATCGTGCTAAATCTTCGAGTCTCTGGACAAAGTACCAACATCTATACGGCTAGCAAGACCGGAAAATCGAATAATGATTTAAAATACATTATCCCTAATTCCCGGTCCAACTAGCACATTTTCATTCATTCTTAATACCATCATATGCTGAAATAGGTATATTATTTTGACACTAAAAACAAAACACATTTGAAGATATTAAACGCTTTAAAAGTAATTTTTTTCTTATAACAATTTATCAGATTCACAATACTATTTTATGTAGGATAAAATTAGTTAGCAAGCGAAAATTTAATCTTAATTAGAATTTACTGAAATACAGATACCATGCATGCCTTATTTTCTATTAGGAGAAAGCCCTCAAACCCCAGTTTTTGTATACAAACTGCATAAAGTACTTCTACCGATAATGCTATTAATATTAATTACACTGGATTACCAACTTAAAATTTCGCAAAACACCAAAATACAGAAAAACATACATTAACATAACAAAAAAATCACACTTAAAAGTACAACACATCAAAAGTGCAACTATAAGAACCACATAATTATTTTCAATTAGAATTACGGTATCAACTTATATGTAACTAAAATAATAGAAAATATTACACTTACCCTGTACTTGTACACGCGAGAGGCGAAAATAATATAAATAATTCGCAAATAATCACACAGCAATGAAGTAAAATCCACGTGCACCCTAGTACAGCTGATAAGAAATTTAGAGATAAGAAAGTGCCTTGAGGCTCTACAGAGCCGGTACAATAAGAGTTGGCCAGTTTGCCGATAAGATAAAACCAGGGAGGGTGCTAGGGGAATACCGAATTGTGGGGACACGTGTTTCATTCTACGTTCAAAAATGGGGACTTATGGATTAAGATGTTTACTACTTAAAAACATAATCTAATTTTTACAAACGCATTGGAACTTTGTAAAGGATATCTATTGAACACGTATTAAATACATTATGATTATTCTTCTGATCGACATTATATCCTAAATTAAAATATCAAAGTTAAGCTACAACGATTAATATATTTTACGTAGTTTAGGAAAATAATGAATCATTAAATTAATTTCTGTGAAACAATTAGCAAAGATCATTGTACTAAAGCAAATTATTTTTGTTAAGTTTTGATAAATAACAGTAATAAATTATAGGCATTGCAGATGAATGAGTATTCACGTATAAAATAGGTATTAAAATTATTGTTTAAAACAATTTTTAGAATAATAAACTAAAATTTTTATTTAATAAAGTCATAAACTAAAATTATTAATTAAAACTTGTTAATAAATTAAACATATCAAAATTTTTACACTCAATTTTTTTTATAGACTTAAATTTTACATAGACATCCTTTTAATAAATGCATAAACTAAACTTATTGTTTAAAACAATTTTTTACAATAATAAACTAAAATTTTTATTTAATAAATTCATAAACTAAAACAATTTTTACAATAATAAACTAAAATATTTATTTAATAAATTCATAAACTGAAATTATTAATGAAAACCTGTTAATAAATTAAACTGATTACTCTAAAAGATAGCTAATCACAACATATATCAGAAAAAATATAAGCAATTATAATACCTGAAAAATACCGGACAACACTCTTGTTGCATGCGGACAAAACATCTGTTTGCACGGCTAAAGAATTCTTAGGTATCCGTTGCAGGAGAACTTACCTACGCCCAACCTACAAACTCTACAAATTTAACGGCAACTGGTTTTCTCTTATCAGGTATCACAGATCAGATAAGAGATAAGGAAGTGACATGCGCAGAAGACACGTGATAGTGACGTGTGCAAATCTATGTTGATTCAATATCCGCTAGGTTCGTTGGCAGGATGTGCTATTTACATTGAGTGGCAACTCTCTGTAACAGGCTAAGACAAGTTAGATGATGCAATATCTACAGGTTTGAGAAAGGTAGAGGGCGCTTGGGTAATCACGTGATTTTTATTTATTTATTATTTTATTTTATTTTTAAAAAGAACCAATAGGAAGATATTTTAGTTAGATAAAGTAGGGAAGTGTTTGTTGCGAGACTCCCTTTACACTGTGTGCGCCTATACTTAAGACGTGTGTTTTAATTGATTTTTCGCCGAGTTTCAAAAATGTCTTTGCTTGAATCGATCGAAAATAACTTTAACATTGAATACACTCCCGAGTTTTATACTCAAAGTGATGCTGATGTGTTGCTGCAAGAAATAATACAATTGCCTTTAGATGTAAAGCCTCTGCAAAGTATTGAAAAGGAAATTTCCCCCGAGTTTTGTACTGAAAGTGATGTTGATGTGCTACAGCAAGAATTGTTTCAGTTACCCCTGCAAAGTAGTGAAAAGAAAATTTCCTCGACCCGTAAAGTAATTACTTTTGCTGATGAAGGAATCAATTACAGTTTACCTGGAGCAACAGTCTCTGTTTACTCTTGGATACCCATTTTGCAAAAAATACGTGAAGATCTACAGAAAGTGACAAATTATGAATTTAATATGGTACAAGTGAACTTTGGCTCTGAAGAACAACCTAAAATTGAAGATGGCAACTACGAAGATTTTAATCTAGACCTATCATCGGGTGTATGCATTCTAAGTTTTGGATCTAAACGAACTTTGGATTTTAAACCAGCGAACTGTGAAACCACTACCATTAAATTAGAACATGGTTCAATGTGTAAGATATATCCCCCAACCAACAAACTTTTAACGCATGGTATTCCTTCTGAACCTTATGTGACAGACCCGCACATTAACCTAACATTTGCCAAAATGTACATTTATGAGCCTTCCCCGAAAAGGGCAAAGTTGGACGATTGGACGGGCGATCTTTACCATAGCTTATATGCTTCTGTAAATAGTACATGGCACTTGGAAAGACTTATCTACGTTTCACTTCACGATGAAAGAACTGAACCTGAAGGATTCTCGGCCTAATGGACAACAATCATTAGCCTATGAATTCTTTTGTAGGTTGCGCGTTCAAATTTGAAATTTTTTTTCCAAGTCCCCTTATTTGAAAAATATGTCACAATCTGAAAAAAATTACAAGTATCCTTATTTGAAAAATATCTTAAAGTCTGAAAAAATTACAAGTCCCCTTATTTCAAAATATGTCACAATCTGAAAAAAATTACAAGTATCCTTATTTGAAAAATTGTTAAAGTCTGAAAATTTTTCCAAGTCCCCTTATTTCAAAAATATCTTAAAGTCTGAAAAAATTACAAGTCCCCTTATTTGAAAAAAAGGAAAAAAATTCTTATCAACCCTTCGAACTTCCGGTCTTAGCATCCGCTCCCCACATCCGGTCCGACCACGCCCCCCTCTCTCTCTCGACCCAGGGAACGCACTTGCATGGCTGCGCACGATTAACATGGCTGCGCATGAGCAGAACTCTCGTTTATCTACTACTACAGGTCTTGTGTTGTTGGAAAGCATTCCATAATCGATGCGTTGGCATGATTTATCTTTCGTATTGAAAAAGCAAATTCAGTTGGTCATCATTCTTTTGCCCAAGAGATAAAATGTGCAGACACATTTATTATTAGTCTGGTTATATTCTTCTTTGTCAAAGCTTCGATTCTAAGACATTGAGACAGAATTCGATTTCCTTAGAGCCTAAGATTTTGAGGAAAAAGGTATTGGAATATACATATATATACACCTATGGGAAAAATGCCAGCCAGTTATTGTCCATTTAAAGAAAATGTACTTCACTTTGAAGATGTTATTCTTAAAATATAAAGGAAAATGTCACTTTTCGTTATTTCGATAGAATTTTCGAGATTGGGTTTTCCTCCCTCTTCCTTTTATCCTAAAAGAAAAGCAAATAGTTAGATCTGAAAAGTGCGGAACTGCCTCCCGTAAATTGCTTTTGAAAAATGCGTCTTTTGCAGATCATAATATATATGTATTTTTTTTTAAAACTGCCAAAAATTCTACTTTCACGCAAGCTACCACAAAAATAAATAAATAAATAAAATATTCCCCCTCCTCCCCCCCCCCCCCAAAAAAAATGGTGTTTGATGCTTGAAATTGGATGGTTTTGTAGTTAGACAAAGCTAATCGAGGGCTTTCTGCCTAAGGGGGCGGTACCTTGGTCGGAGGATGTTTTCAAGGGTTTTAACGCCTGTACACGTTACATCTGGGGAAAACCGCTCAAAACTCTAAACCGTTAAATCGAAAGCTGCGCGGTAGGCCAGAACGCTGGACCTTTCCTCTATGTTCAGTGTCTTATCCACTCAGTGATGATGAAACGGAATGTGATATGCTATACATACGCACATATACTATATATAAAGTAATTAAAAAACTTTGTAAAAAACACACATAAGAAGTAATAGGTAAGAGGATACGCACGTTTCGTTCAAAAATTGTTTTGAACTTCATCAGTCCAAGCCCTTCGTCGTAAAGAACACAGGGAACTCTGTTCGACGAAGGGCTTGGACTGATGAAGTTCAAAACAATTTTTGAACGAAACGTGCGTATCCTCTTACCTATTACTTCTTATGTGTGTTTTTTACAAAGCTTTTTTAATTACTTTATCGTTTAACACCAGTATTTTGAGCGATTTTTCATATACTATATATGTTGCAGTACTATATGCGCACGCGCAGGAACTAAAAATGGATAAATAGTTGAAATGAATATTTCTGTAAAAAAAAAAAAAAGAAAAAAAAAAGAAAAGGAAAAAAACCTGATTATTTAAATTTTGTGGAATTAAAATATTTCCACTACTTCGTACAGAAAAGTAAAAGCACAGCTGTGTTGTTGCAAAGTGCTTATAATCGATGCGTTTGTTTTTCTTTTTAACCCTTTAACGCGCAGTGTTCCCGCTCTGAGAACACCAAACTCTGACGTTTTGACTGTTGCCAGTCACGAAGAATAGATTTGATTTCTATAAAAATAGTTGCGGGTGACAGAGCTCCACGAGAATCCTTTACTTTTTAGCACGTCCTTTCCCGTCAAAAAATGGTCACGATTATTTTTAACAGCGCTGACATCTGCCGAAAAATGGAAGAAGGCGAGAACAGCTGGATAGATTGCCCAATGCTGAAAAAAGGGCAGCCGTTGCCATCGCTAGACTTAACTATCAGCAAGATGGCGGATGATCGAAACGTTCATCGCGTGCCACAGATCTAGAGACCCTTTTTTGACGGCTGGCTGTGCGTCGATCATCCGCCATCTTGCTGATAGTTAAATCGAGCGATGGCAACTGCTGCCCTTTTTTCAGCATTGGGAAAGGGTTGCGCCTCAAAGGGTTAAGGCAACTTAATAATGCTTACATTACACAAGAAGTGTTGTAATACATAATAAATTAATGTAAATTATTAACTTCTGTTCACCAATATTACCGCATTCTGCAGATAGCATATTTCATTCCAAGCATTATACAACAACTCAAGCTGGTCACGCGAAAATGCCGTTTAGTTTAACGCTAGATTGAATAGCGTGTAGTCTATGTCTGTTGCATGTTATTTAATTTTCAATCAAGGGTTTAGCACGCTTTTATATCGAAAAACTTTGCATTTCACTGTTATTTATTGCCAGTGGTGTAGCTAATCTTTCATTTGTACCACTTCATGTTCATTATTACTACCTATTCTGAGAATATGTTCCATATAATTAGTGCGTCATCCCACGTGATGGATTCTGCCGGGGAGTGGATGTGTCACCAGTGTTTATACCTACCTAAACAATAAAGTTAGGAATTAGAAATTATATTACTTTTGTCAATATACAGGGTGTTCCAAAAAAGGAGGTAACGCTCTTTAATTCTTTATGTGTTAGAGATAGGTGGGCAAAGTCAATTGCAAAATTATGAAAATAAACACTCAAACAACTGGTGTTAAAAGATATAGAACATCTGTAGAACGTCTTGTTGATCTGCAGTGCCACCTATCGGCAACTTCTTGTATTAATAATTTTTCCTTAATAAATCACGAGCGCGTGATCTGAAGTGTCTGTTTTCAAAATTTCAAATAGAAAAACTTTGTGAAAAAAAACACACATAAAAGATTACTTCAAGGCGTACCGGTCGAAACGATCGTTACGCCTTGAAGTACCCTTTTATGTGTGTTTTTTTCCACAAAGTTTGCATTTATTTTATCAATTGCAAAATTGTTCAAAATAAGTAGGAAAACATACTACATTGAGAAAAAGTTCTTGTAAATTTTCAGAAGGATACATTTTTAAATTTATATACGATCCCCGTAGAATATTTCAAATTAGTAAAATGTCCTCCATACACTAATGAGGTGATGGACAAAATTTAACAATTTTATCCTAAAACGTGTAAAATTATTGTACGTGACAGTTGGTCGTAGTAAGAAATAATTTGAATACTAAAATTTCAAAATAAATGTCAAAAGAAGTATAGTTTAGCCTCCGAGTACCACATATAGAACTGAAATGAAAAAGTGATTTTTTAGTAAAATATTTGTTCATTATTCCTTTTTTTATTATTATTTACCCCCAAACCACTAATCACTAATATCATCACATATATTTCTTCAGACACAGAAAAAAATATCAACCCATGTAGGGCTCATAGTACAAGTTATACTCTTAAAAAAAATTAGAAAAGAAAGAATAGAAAACATTCATGACAGCAAATAAAAAGATGATGCACTTTTGCACCAAAAGCCGCAGAGCAAAAATATTTGTTTATACTGTATACAGGATAGAACAAACGTCATATTAGGCCTCTGAATACCGTAGTTGGGTACAGTGCTCAATCTTTTTTAATACAGGGTTGTCCAAATTAAACTTCCCCAACTCAGAGGCCTGTGCAGGATGTTGTATGGGTCATAATGTGATGAAATTTTGAAAACAGACACTTCAGATCACGCGCTCGTGATTTATTAAGGAAAAATTATTAATACAAGAAGTTGCCGATAGGTGGCGCTGCAGATCAACAAAACGTTCTACAGATGTTCTATATGTGTGCCGTGGTTCTCCATAACTCTTTCCATTCGTAAAGCAGTGTGTTCCACTGCTGAACGCAGTGAGTCCACATTAATTCCACGAACATTCCGAATAATTACGTCTTTCAGATGTACCAAGGTTGCTGGGTGTTCTCGGTACACCTGATCCTTTAAGAGATCCCCATAAACAAAAGTCGCACGGTGAGAGATCAGGCGAGCGAGGAGGCCAAGCTGCTGGGAAACAGCGGCTGATCACACTTGCATCGGTGAAAGTTGCCTGTAACACCTGTTGAACGCCAGGAGAAATATGGGGAGGGGCACCATCTTGCATAAATATCGTGCCCTGGAGGCGTCCATGTTGCTGCAGTTCAGTTATCACAAATGTTTGCAACATGTTCTGATACCATTTTCCCGTGACAGAGCAGGTTTCGAACCTTCTCGGATTCATCTCTTCAAAAAAATACGGTCCAATGATGAATGTTGCGGTGAAACCGCACCATACCGTAACCTTTGCAAGGTGCAAGGGCACTTGATGGATAGCGCGTGGGTTTTCACTTGCCCAAATGGGGCAGTTGTGCGTATTCACTTGACCATTCATGTGAAAATGGGCCTCATCTGTCCAAAGGATGTGCCACGGCCAAGCAGCATCGACTTCCATTCTGGCAAGGAACTGCAGCGCAAATGTTTCCCGAACTGCAGGGTCGCAGTCGGACAGCTGAGTAAGACTATGGATTTTGTAAGGAAAATAACCAAGGATTCGACGCATTACGTGCCAGACGGTCGAATAGGTCATATCAACAGCACACGTGCAGAATCCACAACAAGTCGTCCTCTACCTGGTAAAATTCCCAGCTGTCCGGTTCTTTCGAACTTCTTTATCATGTCTCGTAAAGCGCGTGGTGTCATTGGTCCTCGGCGTAAGTTCTTCAGCCTACGGAATTCTCTTATCGCAGCACAGGAGTTCTCGTCATTCTGGTAGAAAAGTTTCATTAACAGAGTATTGTCTTTCAAAGTCGTCATTGTGCATCAGCGAGCTGGAAACAACTTTCTGTGCAGCGCCTGTCTTCCACTTTTGTAGGGCTCGTCTTTTGGATGAGTTGCGCAGAAGCTTTATTTCTGCAAATCACGTTGTTGCAATATGCAAATTACTAGTGTTACAGCGCCACCTATCGGCAACTTCTTGTACTAATAATTTTTTTAATAAATCACGAGCGCGTGATCTGAAGTGTCTGTTTTCAAAATTTCATCACATTATGACCCGCACAACATCCTGCACACGCCTCTGAGTTGGAGAAGTTTAATTTGGACAATCCTGTATATATTTTGGATTTATTCTTTAATTATATCTGAAATACAATACCTCGAATAATAACTGAAATATCTAGGATGATATTTCTTCCCATGAAGAATCTCTCTATTCTAAAAAAAAAGTAAAGGCCGCTGCCTCTGGCGCTGTCAAAAGCTTGTTGTCCTATCTCCTCCTAAACCGTGGGGATTTGAGTTTTGACTAAGGTCCCCACAGATTCGAAAAATTCCGAGGAACCTGCTAAGCTGACTTAAATTTCGAAAATCGAATTATTTTAGAAGATATTAATAAAAAACTGAAAAAATAAACATAATGGTTGCCAGATTTGGCATAAAATCATTCATTCCTTTGCAACAAAGCGTTTCCAAGTATCTAGAATCGCGTGAAATTTACAAACATGAGTTAGAATTACGCCCATTTTAAGCCAAAATAAAAACTATCTTTCTTCTATATTAATAAAACAATGTGTAAACTGTTAGTTTGTTTGAATGTGTCTCGCGTAGCTCGCAGACGGGTGATCGTAGACCTACCAAATTTTGTACGGAAATTTTCCATGACAGTTCCCGACACACCTCGAAGCGATTTTTTTAGAATTCGAATTATTTTAGGAGATATCGATAAAAAAAAGTATCGCAAAAGGCTAATTTTTGCTTTCCGCCATTTCGTAATTGTAACCCCACAGTGGAAAAAGCGACGTTTAAGCTTATCTAAGTTGCCACATTCGGCAAGTTTTTTAAATCATCCAGACTCTTGAAGTAAAAATAAAAGAATAACGATTTTTTTTTGTCTAGATTATTTGTAAGGCTGTTTTTAAATTAAAATATCGTGTGCATGGGAAATCAGAGCAGGAATGAAATGTTTTATACTCAAAAGAAACATATTATTTAGAAATTTTCTGAGACTAAAATGTGTGACTTTTTAATTTGGCGAAACATTAAACGGTTTTGTGCGATTTTGAGGAGATTATTCTAACGCTTGGCGCAACTTATCGTAATTTATCGTCTGCTGAATACACCTGAGAATAAGGTTTTGAAATTTTCATTCAGTTGAAATTGTGCATTTTTCTGTGCAGCTTTTCTCTATTTATTAATGACTATGTCATTTTATCTCTCACCCCCTTTATTGAAAATTGTATGAAAAACGTGTCCCAAAAATACGACATAAAAGTATGCCACATAATTTTACATATATTTAAATAAGTTCACAACAGCTTTAATCTATTGTTACAATATTTCGTAAGCTACAGAATATGCTTCACATGTATTTTTTACATATATTTAAATACTATTAGTTCACAACAGCTTTAATCTATTGTTACAATATTTCGTAAGCTGTAGAATAGGCATCACCTGCTTTTTTCTATAAATAGCTTACAATAATATGAAATAAGTAACTCAAAATGTGTTACACAAAGCTGACAATTTTCAAATAGTAAGTTCGCTTAGACAACAGGAGTTTAGAATTAGCGATTATTCGTATTTCCAAAACAGAATAACTAATATCTTGAAAATGAAAAATAATTAAAATGCAGATTATTTTAAAGCCGGTTCGGTCCAACTGGATTATTTGCTACCAGTAGAAATATTTGGCGGCGTTAACTATGCCATTATAGCAGTTATAGTACATTTTGGATATTTGCTAGCGCGACGAGATGGTATAATTCGTGGTGCTAAGTACGCCAATCTGCAAACGGTTATGTAAATGAAAATATGGATAACGGTTTTCCGGTAACCTTAAATGAACAGTTATTATAGTTTGTGAGCATGTGTAAATTGCCAAATAATGAAAAGTCGCCATTGGTGGCAAGATATCCTAGCTGTTCCGTAGCTTTTATTAACTTTACATGTACGCAAGTCGCCAAATAATGAAAAATCGCCATGGGTGGCAAATTCGCAAGGTGTCCAATAGGTTTTACATTATTAAAAATACAGCTGAAACAGATGTTCTGATTTTATTACGCTTTAGTTCCTAATTAATATAACTTTTGAATGGCAACATTAAATATCATTGTGTGTCTGAGGAGTGCAAATAATTTTTCCAGCGATTATAAGCGGAGTCCGTACTCGAGGTGGAGTATAGCCAAGGACCCGTACAACACGGATTCCCATAGCAAAATATCTTCCGTGTTATGAGGGGGAGGGGGTCTACTGTAGTGTGAAATTTAAATTTTTATGTACCAATGAACATGCAAGAACCAAGCAATGTGTAGCTCAATAACATTCTATCTGATCCAATCTTTGGGTTTTGTCTGTTGAAATTATGTCTTTTTTACGAATAAGCCTTATTAGGGGCCGAATGCCTCATACGAAAAGCGAGCGCAGCCAGTCTGGGGGCCTTGGCCCCTAGTGCAATAAAAAAAAATATTACAAATCTATATAAATAAAATTAGACTTTTGTCTGTACATTTCTTGGAATTCAAAAATTTTGCGATTTCTATCCGTTTCAAGCACCCGGGAATCCGATGCGATCCTCAAAAAAAAGTTTGTCTGTCTGTCATTCTGGACGGGTACTTCAGCTAGTATTTAATATAAGACAAGTAAACATATCTTTTTACTTGTCTTAAATAATTTTACTTTGTGTGATTTTGGGTTTTATTCTTCAATTATATTTGAAACTAGCTGAAGTACCCGTCCTCGACGGGTTAGTGAATGAAAATTTCCAAAAAGCAATAACTTTCGTCAGCATTGTAGGAGTACACAGAATGGATGTAGTATGTTGCCAAAGTAAAGAAAGCGAAGTTATAATTTTCATGTATTGTTAAAATATTACAGGTTAGAGAGTAACTAAGTAATATCATTTCATTCGCTTTAGTCGTAATTATGTGATGCGCGAACGAATATTGACGCATATTGAAATAATTTTCGCAAAATCTCAAAATTTAATCAACATTTTTGAAAAATTTGAAGCCTAGAATTTAAGTTGAGTGACAACCTATCATGTCACCCAAATTAGTTTCATTCCCTGCAGTCTTTATTTCGTGATGCTGAAACAAATTTTCAGCATTTTAAAACGATTTTCGAAAAATCTCAAAATGTAAGCAAAATATTTTTAAAATTCAACGCCTATAAATTAAGATTAGCAACTACCTATCATATCACTTAATTTCGTATCATTCGTATTAGTCGTTATTAAGTGATGTTTGAAGAAATATAAACGTATTTTGAGAGAATTTTCACAAAATCGCAAAATCTAATAAAAATGTTTAAAAAATTGGACTCCTATAGTTTATGTTGAGCAACCATCTATCGTGTGACCAAATTTCATATCATTCGCTTTAGTCGTTATTACGTAATACGGGAACAAAGATTCACTCAGTTTTAAACGATTTTCACAAAATCTCGAAATCTGATGGATTTTTTTTAATTAGATGCTTATAGTTCAAGGTGAGTGACCACCTATCATTTCACGAAATATCATTTTTTCACCTTTGCAGTTATTACGTGATGTGCGAACACAAATTTACGCAGTTCGAAATGATTTTCGCAAAATTTCAAAATCTAATCAAGATTTTTTTTTTAAATTCGACGCCTATGTTTTAAGTTGAGTGACCACCTATCATGACACTCAATTTCATATCATTCGCTTCAGTCGTTTTTGTGTGATGCTTGAACACAAATTTACGCAATTTGAAACAATTTTCGCAAAATCTGAAAATCTAATCAAGATTTTTTAAAAATTCGACGCCTATGTTTTAAGTTGAGTGACCACCTATCATGACACCAAATTTCATATCATTCGCTTAAGTCGTTTTTACGTGATGCTTAAACAAAAAAAGCGTCACAGACAGAATGACAGAATGACAGACAGACAAACTTTTTTTTGAGGGTCGCATCGGATTCCCGGGTACTTGAAACGGATAGAAATCGCAAAATTTTTGAATTCCAAGAAATGTACAGACAAAAGTCTAATTTTATTTATATAGATATAATACCTAGAATGATAACTGAAATACCAAGGAATTTTTTTTTCGTGTGAACAATGTAATAAATAAGGTATCACAAATGCTTAACATAGGCAAATAAACATATCTTTTTAAGCTGTCTAAAAGATATCAACATTATTATGTAACGAAAATTTTTAAACTGCTTTGCAATCTATAATGCAACTAACTTTCTGTGAAAACTTCTATGAGAGGGTAACTATTTAAAGAAATGTTAAGTAGCGAGGGAGATGTTGAAAAGCTAAAATAGAACTAGAAGCATTGTTATTGTCTTCACAAATCCTTAAGTAAACAGGAATTCTTTCCCCAGCGCCAGCTGAGAGCAATAAAATAAACACATCCTTTGTGTATTTTTAACGCTGCAAATGTGAACAAATTTCCTTCAGCTAACAGGGGGAAAAACACTAGGTGCGATATTTGAATCTAATGTTCTGATAATTTAGTCTTAAACTAAATTGTAATTCTAAATATTGTTTCTAAATTTTTGTTGAGAAGTGATCATGATTTCGATTTGTCTGTCTGTCCCACCTTCCGTTCTGTAACTGTCGTAAATATGCATCGATTACTAGGAAATTGATATATGTTAAGTTAATCCTATGTACCGTATCATACATCCTATTGAAAATCGTAAATGTGGCGTTTATAGTTTTTCTACAGGAGCACCCAAAATAATTCTTATACATTAAGCTCTACAGAATTCGTTTTTAAAACATACTTACAAACATTCATCTATTTCATATAAAACAAACTGATATATGTTGTTAGGAATTAGAAAATAATGTTCTCCTTCAAAAATAGTGTTCTTTTACAGTAGCACATAAAACGATTCTAATACATTACGCTCTATGGCAGCTTAGAGACCACCCATTTCAAGCACACGATAAGTAACGAGACAATCATAACAAGTTCTTTTAGAATGCCTGAGAAAATTACTTCAATAGTAATACATTTTTTAAAGTTATGGCTAAAGTCTTATGACGTTTGAAGACGATTACATCTCTACCATACTGATCGTTACATATGCGATCACTGCTGAATATGCAGCAAAATAAGGCAGTTGCATTGAAAAGTGTTTTATATTTGATGCGTTTGACATAATAAATCTTTCTTGTTTTAAAATTGCAGTTAATTGTACAGTACTGAGAAGGTGGTAGATTTTGATCATATTTTGAGATTTTGCGAAAATCGTTTTAAAAAGCGTCCCCCCCCCCCGTCATTACGAAATAAAGAGTGCAGGGGATGAAAAGAAATTTGGTTACATGATAGATGGTTATTCAACTTTAACTATAAGCGTCGAATGTTTCGAAAATTTTGAATTGAATTTTGAGATTTTGGGAAATTTATTTCAAAATGCGTAAATATTCGGTCACGCATCGCATAAAACAGCTAAAGCGAATGAAATGAAATTAAGTGCATGATAGGTGGTCACTCAATTTAATTGTAGGTGTGTTCAAATTTTTTAAAAAGTTTTAATTAGATCTGAAATTATGTGAAAATCGTTTCAAAATTTTAAAAATTTGTTATTTTTATAATTTTATATAAAATTTTTAAAAATCTGTTGTCTTCCGCATATATTACTTACTTAAACGTATAAAATGAAATTTGGGGACATATGATACGTGATCCCCCAATTTAAACAATATCTGTCAAATTAAAAAAAAATAATTAGATTTTGAAATTTTGCAAAAAAATTATTCAAAATGTGAAAATATTTGTCGATTACTTATGAACCGCTGCCTGAAGCGAATGAAATAAAATTTAGTATCGTCACAGGCGGTCACTTAAACTATAGGCGTCAAAGTACTTGAAATGTTTCATAGATTTTGAGATTTTGTGAAAACTCAGTAAATGTTTATTCCATTCCTGAAAAATGGCTATGGAATCGAATGAAGTTTGGAATTATGCTGGACGCAAGTTAATTTAAAACTCTAGATGCCAAAACTGTTTTAAATATTTCATAGATGATGGGATTATGAGAAAGTCGTATAAATATTTGTTCATCCCTTAAAAATGGATTAAGAGAATACAATGAAGTTTAGCAACATGATCAGCAACGATTTAAAAAAAACAATTGTCGGATTTTTTGAAAAATTTGAATTGATTTTAAAACTTTTTTGAAAATGCTTATTCGCTCTTTTTAATTTTGTGAAAATTGTGCAAAAAAGTTTTGAGATATAAAGCTAAAATATCTACAGTGAATGAAACAAAATTTTGTTACAGGTTAGGAATGATCTCTTGACTTGAAAAGTTCATTTAACCAGAATAAAAGTTAAATTTTTAAAATAGAAAGAAACTCTATTTACCACTTTGTTACTCTCTTATCTGGAATCTTTTATCAATACGCAGAAGATACAATTCTGCTTTCTATTCCATTGCCAATATTCTAATTTCATTCTTTGTATGCTGACGAAAATTCAGGCTTTTCGGAAATTTCCATTACGTACTAACCCGTCAACGACGGGTACTTCAGCTAGTGAATTATAAAGCTTAAAAACTGAGCTATAGTAATTACTACTTAAAAAAAATACTTTATATATGTATATCTATTTGTATATACACACAGGGTGCCCGCTATCCATTGTCACCCCTATAATTTCTGAATGGCAAGAGCTATAGTCATAAGAGTGGGGTCTAGGTATAGTAGAGTTGCCATGCTCTACTCAAGAAATTCGCTTACAGAGAGGACTGGCGGCTAAAATTGGAGTTAGCGTTCTTATCTCAAATATGGTACGAAATGCGGGAAAAAAGTCAAAGCTGTTCAGCATCACCTATTTATTATGAAAAGGCATCTAGAGCATATTAATGTTAAAAATTGAAGGCGTAAAATGCGAGGCGTAAAAAACATATTATTGATGCCTTTGCCAGCTCGTCACAAGCCATATTGTACAACATGCAGCGAGGATTGCAAGCCAGCGTCGAGATGTGTATTGTTGCTGACGGAAAACACTTTAAGCATGAAGGATAAGTGAGCTTAATATCGAATAAGTGCAGTTTTGGAAAATTCGACGGAACAAAGGTGCGTTTTATGTCTTCCATCCGTTGTATTATTGTGCGAATTAATAGAAATCATGTGCAAATTGAGGCACCTGTTTTCCCAATGATGTTGAACAACTTCATAATTGACTTTTTTATCGTATCTCTTATAGTTTTTGAGATAAGAATACTAACTCCAAATTAAGCCACCAGGTGGAGCTTCAAACAGCTTCCTTGCTTAGCGCATTGCAACTTTACTATACTTAGATCCACTTTCATGACTGCATAGCTTTTGCCATTCAGATATTATTGAGATGAGAACGGATACAATGTATATTTTATTCTGATTCTTTCTATAAATAACAGTTTTAAAAATCACAACAAAGCCAGAAAAATAAAATCTATTAAAACAAGTAAACGCCAACATTGATTTTTAAAAACTTGAAAAATAAAAGTTTAGTTTCATTCAAACACAGTACTTCATCATCACAGTTTGAGATGTTATCCCCAAAATTTCTTCGACACATTCATCAATTTATTGAACAACGCTCTTAGTTTAAAGCAGCTTTGAATAATAACAATTAAAATAAAATTATAAAATTTTCCTTGCGCCATTTTTATGGATTTTTTAAAATTCTCTCCTCTAGCGAAGTGTTTTCTGTTGTGGAAATAAACGAGCTCTTGGTACATTTTCAAATCTGAAGGTTGCTGGGAACTTTTTATGGAATAGTTTGTGATATTTTCCTTCTTTTTTGATAATACAGAAAGTGATTTATTAAAGCAATACTTACGGTTTACTTTAACGAAATTTAGTACGCAGCTTTATTACTAGGAAAAAAAATGAAAGCGAAATCGATTGCCTTGTTAAAGTAAATTGGTTGCCTTTAACAGTTCAGGCAATATTTCTTCCTTCCTTCCTTTCTTTCTCCTTCTGTAAACAGCTGAATAAGTTTACTCATTTAAATAAAATATTTTGGGGCGATTTTTATCCTTTTCTATTCATTTTGTTGTTTTCTCCTGTTTTTAGTGCGCCTTTTTCCTTTCCTTGGAATGGCAACATTTCGTAATATCTCTGTTTTCTTATGTTTATGTTTGCATTCGAGAGTGCTGAGCTCTTGATAAACGAGCAATCTTTTATCCTGCCTTTACGAGCTTGCGTACTTTACACGAAGTTAATTTTTAAAAATTGCTTTTAACACTGTTTTTGAGTATTTGAAAATTTACGCATCATTAAGAAATTAGCGCTTAAATTCTTAATGTGCATTGTGCACGTCCCCTGGTCAAGATATAGCAAATTAAAAACTACGAGGTGTTCATAACTTTGGCTTTCATCAAAATTAACATTACTTGTAGATTTTGATCGCATAACACAATCTTTTAAACCTTCATTATCCTTTCTGCGAGTAAGAAAATTTGCAGGGAAAAAAATGAAAAGTGATTCCTTATTATAACTATATCCTTTTATAACTATAACTATAAATTGAGTATCTTACCGCACTGTTTGATAATTTTCAGACTGTAAAATCATAAATCATTACATACCAACATCATTTATATTTACTTGCTGGATTATAAAAATAAAAATAAATGATTGTATCAGTATTCTGAAAGCTACCTTTTTTGATAGAAATTACAGACGCAGAATGGCGAAATACCCTCAGCAAAAAATTAAAGTCAGATGTTACACTTTAATACTTAACAGGTTTTCGTGCCACAAGCGAAAGAAAAAAAAATCCCTCATTACAAACAAACATCGTCTGTATTTTCTTGATTATTAATTAAAAGAAAAACAAGTATTCGACGCAATATGCGTAAATTTGCACCTTTCTATGGAATGCCTTGAAATCTCAGATTCAAGTCATATTATTATTAAACAGGTGATAAAAGCAGGAAAAAAGAAATACCATTCCTTATAAGACGCCCGAATAATTTACATTTAGTTGCTTATTAATTACTAATTAAAATTAAAAAAATATTTGACACAGTATCCGTAAATTTACCTCTTTTCGCAATTACTGATGAGGTATGACGAAACGCCCTGGACCTCTGATTCAAGTCATATGTTACACATTAATCCTTACCGAGTTTTCGTGCCAAAAGAAAAAAAAAAGTCATCCCTTATTACAAACCAAAATCATTCATATTTACTTGCTTATTAATCTCAGTAATTAAAATAGAAATAAGTGCTCGAAACCATAACCGAAATTTACCTCTTTCTGTGGAAATCACCCATGCTGTATGACAGAACACCCTGAACATCAAATCCAAGTCAGATGTTAGACATTAATTCTTAACGAGTTTTTGCGCCACAAGCAAAAGGAAAAAAAAATTACCATCCTTCGTTACTCGCCGACATCATTTATATTCATTTGCTTAGTAATTAAAATAGAAATAAATACTCGAAGCCGTTTTCGGTTTAAATCACCAATGTTGCACCACAGAACACCCTAAACATCAAATCCAAATCAGATATTACACATTCAATGTTGGTGTTCGTGCCACAAGGGAGAAAAAAAAACCACCATCCCTAATTACACACTAACATCATTTATATTTACTTGCTTATTAGTTAAAATGGAAGTAAATGTTCGACGCTGCCTCCGGAAATCTACCTCTTTCATTGGAAATCACCAATGCTGCGTCAGAGAAAACCCTAAACATCAAATCTAGGCCAGATGTTACACATTAAGGCTTAACGAGTTTTTGCGCCACAAGCAAAAGGAAAAAAAAAAATCCTTCGTTACTCGCCGACATCATTTATATTCATTTGCTTAGTAATTAAAATAGAAATAAATACTCGAAGAATTTTTCGGTTTAAATCACCAATGTTGCACCACAGAACACCCTAAACATCAAATCCAAATCAGATGTTACACATTCATGCTTAACGAGTTTTGCGCCACAAGCAAAAAGAAAGAAAATTACCATCCTTCATTACACGTTGACATCGTTTACTATATTCATTTGCTTATTAATTAAAATAGAAATAAATGTTCGAATCTGCCTCCGGAAATCTGCCTCTTTCTTTGGAAATCACCAATGCAGTATGACAGAACACCCTAAACATCAAATCCAAGTCAGATGTTACACGTTAATGCTCAACGGGTGTTCGTGCCACAAGCAAAAAGAAAACAAAAATTACCATCCTTCATTACACGCCGACATCGTGTATCTCTCCTCGCTTATTAATATGAGCAAAACGAAAGAAAGAAAAAAAGAGGATTCGTTTTCGCACGCAAGTCTTACAAACCAAAGCAATAAAACGAAAAATTTCCATCGGATCACGAAGGTTTCTTGTCCACCGCTCCTTCCAATAACCCATACATCATTGGTGCCTTCCGTTATTTATGCTCCTTCAATTTTCTGATATTTTATTAGGGAAATTCGATCACTTGCTGTTGTTTTAGCTAACCTGTGTCCCGCCATTTTTTTTTTTTTTTTGGTTACCATTTTCTGGAAACTACAGCCCTCCCCCCCGGTCCCCTGCGCACTTTTTTCTTTCCTACCACTTCTTTTGCTTCTCTTTTCACAGGTATATATTGCATACAATTTTAGTGAAGGAACGTACAGCAATCGATATATTGACTGGTGCAGCCGACGTTCGCTTGGCGCGCTGGTGTTGCTCGCCTTCAGGTAGATAACCCGACACTGACCAACCTGTAGATCGGGGGGAAAAAAGTTTTATTAAGTTTGCAGACTTCTGATTCGTGTTTCGGAGACAAAAAGCAAGCCGAGGCACGTACTTCCTCCCGTCAGCTACGCCGCGTTTTCCGTAACCAAATGTTTCGCGATTTGTGACTTGTTTTGGGAAGGAAACAAAAAAAAAATCAATGCTGGTATACACTTTATTTTTTATCCTTTTCGTCTATTTTTATTAATTCTGCTGATACTGTGTTTAAAAAAAGAAAAAGTGCGTGTTTTTCAAAGTGTCTCAATTTGAGGTTTCAATTTGTGTGTGACAGAGAATTTTACAATCTTGTCTTGTCGATTTTTTCATTAAATATTCAGCGGTGACTGTGTCAAAATTTCTGTGGTACAGATTTTTATAGCAAAAAATAATTGAATATTCAGAAATAATTGGTTATTGCAATGTAACTATTTCATGTTCATAACTCTTTTTTGTTGCACATGAACATATAAAATCATACTGGATAAATTGTCCGAGTGACTTGTAAGATTATTGCTTAATACTACATCGAACTCAAACCTGAAACATCTGTTTCATAAATAAGAAATAACTTTTAGAAGAAGTAACAGTATTTTGAAAAAAAAATTGTCACAGAAAATGTTTACACATTTCGTTATTGAAAGAATTTAAAATGTACACTAATTCACCAAAGGATAGTTTAGCGATAAGTCAGTAAAAAATATTTCATTTGTATACTAAGAACTGATTTCCAAAAATTTAATAACTAGCGTATTACATAGTTTTTATAATTGCTTCTGTTTAAAATAATTACGTACATGCTTATGTTATCTGAATGTAATCAGAAAAATTAGCTATTGAATAGTATTAACTTTTCTTAATTTACACAAAAATACTTTTAAAGAATTTCAAAGAAAATTTAGATTTATTTCTTTAATATGTAAATTTTATTAAGAAATATTAATACTCATTGTAACATTGTCTTTCATATCAAACACCTTTAAAATTGCACTAAACATATTTTGAAACTTTTGAATAAAATAACGCATATTTTAAATGCATACACATTTTATGCAAATAATCACTTTGCAAAATTGAATTATTTGTGATGACAACATTTTCCGTTTCTTGTAAATTAAATGCATTTCTATTCTAGATAAGACTACTAATTATTCACAACTTGAAAACTAATATGAAATTCAATATATACTTATAAATATACTTAACCTTACATTTTAAATGCCAAGTGTTTTTTTTTCTTATTGTAATCGATATGCCTAAAAATAAACATTTTTGAATTATTGTCATGATTTTCCAGGCTTAAATGTTAAATTCAGCCGAGCTACAAATCATAGAGATGTAAAAAAAAAAAATCAAAATTTTATAAAAGTTTTACTTTATTTATATGACACGAAATCTCTTTTATCTAAACATAAATATCCCCGAGTATTTTTCAAGACTATCTCAATTTCAATGTTAATGAAGTATATACATAAAAAATGTTGATTTGACATGGATATTAGAATTTTATCAAATGAAACTACAGCAAAATTCTGAAAAAAAAAATTCTTGACTTTTATTCAAGTTTATAAACTTTAACAGTCAAGTTTCCGCATACATTAGACTTTATAAGAATATCAAACCGAACTGATATTGGTAGATTTTATTTATTGGATAGAAACATTTCTGTTTTAGCAGCTATTGAAAAATATTAAAACTAGAAACTATCTAACTAACGTAAACTTCACATTAGTGCCGGAAATCTTTGATTAGGAAATTTTTTCTTTGCATTCTATTGCGCTTAGTTAATAGTTTTGAACGCTTTCTTGGATGTCTATGGTGGAACAGTGCAACTCAAAAATTTTCTGGGACGAAGACTCGACCAACAGACGTACTATGCGTGTTTGTACGAAAGGAAAGTTTATGTACAGAACAGTTAAGCCCAGAAAAATTGATTACAGAAACAACAAGAACTCCGCCAGAGAAGAATTTCTCATTTGGATTAATAAAGACATGCGCAAACTTTACACGTGGGATCCCTCTAAGTAAGTCTCCTGCATGGTTGCCAACCTTCCATTTTCGAAGTATGACTGCGTATGCTGTGCTTTATGTGGTAGCTATAGTGTCTCCTGTATTCGTAACAATTAGTCGACTTGCATCCAGTCTGCAGTGCTCTTAGATTATGAGCATATACGTATGCCCGAAATATATGTTATTTAGAATACTCGAATTGTGCATGAATTTAAAAGGCTGTGAGATCTTGTGATTGGAGCAGTTTTTATGTATGCTTTAGCGATCGCTTGTTGTTCCAATTAAGAGAAAAAATATTTCTTATTATTCAGGAGTTTCAAATAAAGTGTGTTTAGTGTAAATTTATGCAGTTAATACAAAACTTAAACTCTATGATTAGGCGTACTGTCTTGAAAGCTAGTTTAATGTAACAAATTTTACACTCGTTTCCATTTATATTATATCTAACTCAATTTAAAAATTTGTAATACCATTTGAATCTGATTTACAAATAATGATTTTTAGCATTACTCTCTACGGTTTATGCAAAAAAGTAATAGAAAATCTTAAATTCACAAACAATGCTTATTATTAACAAAGTTAAAATACAACATTATGTGCAATAAAAAAGTCCTGATATCATATTTTAACTGTCAGATATAGTTTACAATATTTTAAAAAGAAAACGAAATTAATACTTTGGAAATTTCCTGAGAAAGTTTAATATAAATTTCGAAGATTTTTCCTAAAGGAACTACTATTGAAGTAAGCATTTTTTTCAGAGAAACATTTGCATTGATATCTTTATGAAAAAGCTTCCAGAAATTCGCTATTAAGTATGGCTGTACAAGAAAACTGAAGAAAATCCAATATTTCACAAAATAGTTTTAATTTTTCGAAAATGATGTATGCTTCATCGAAGCAAGAATATTTCTTAATTTTATAGAAAATAGCATGAAAGATTACACCTCAGTATGAACATTACAGTATAAAAGAAGTCAGACTAAGAACCTATTTTTATACAACACTAACGCATATTTCAAGAAAATAGTACACCTCACATTTTAAATTTTGTGTTTACAATCAATTGAAGAAAATTTATCAAAAGATTCATTACTCTTCAACAAATAAATATAAGGCCATTTCTTGCAAAATCAAAATTACTGATCTACCAAATAAACAAATATTATCATTTAATTTCCGTAATGCTAATTACATTTACTAGTTTTAGATTTGTGTATGTAATGCACTCTTTGTGGTAGTTCTCATAACAACAACAACAACAACAATAAAATAAAATAAAAATAAAATAAAAACCAAGATATTCAGACGAAGCTATTATTAGGCTACAAATAAATAATTTGCATTTTGTGCATGTGGTATAGGTTAGTAATATTTCGATATGAATTATGTTGTAAACATGCATGTTTGTGAATGCTTAGTTTAGTGCAAATTATACATGTTTGCTCTACATGTATAGTTGAATTCATTCGAAATAAACGAAATTTTGGAAAGGTACCACATTGCTACAGACAAGGTGAATATTATTGTTTTATAAAAAAACAAAGCCGGTTTCTTTGAAAGCAAATTCGAAATCATTATACAGTATTTGATAAAATGCTGCTTTTAATTAAAATGTTAAAGATACCCTAAAAATGACACAGGCGAAAATGTTATCAATTTCAAGACAAAATTAAAAAAAAATCCTCTGTTAATATAAAGAAAGTATTAGGGACTATAATCTTCGTGTAGATAATTTTGAAAATGCTTCCAATAAATTATTTTAAAGTATTTGAACTAGGAGAAAACATTCCGAGTCTAAAATCCTGAATTTTTAATTTAATTCATAATATAAGAAACAAAACATTGAAACACACAACTTGGTTTTTAATGTTAAACATTAAGCCTATAAAATACTGCAGGCTTGTTCATCATGTAAGCTGCTGCAATGCGGGTATCATGATAAAGGAAAAATAATTTTTTGGACATTTTAATAAACATTAGTTTTTAGAAACTGTATTGCTCCCAACAGGAGGCAAATATAGGAGTGATTTTGAGTTGATATCTTGCTCCTAAATTCTTATTTTAATAAGGATTATGAAATGAAATTGACTATATTTCTCTGTGGAGAATGCTTAAGGTGTAATTCATATTTCAAGTTTATGCACTTGCATTGCGTTTCGTATTTCAATAAATATCACGTAATGCAACTGACAATATTTGCCTGGTGGAGAACGTAGAACTTACAGCAGAGATCCTCGATATTTGCCAACACTGAAAAGACATTAATTTTTATTAAGACAGCAACTTCAAGGCAAGATTATTGAACATTCTCTGGCGTCACACAAAGCTGTATTTTCCAAAATATAAAATATTATTATTCATAAGGAAATGCATATAAATTTACAAAACTTCTCATGAAACCCTTTGTAGGTGTTTTGCAAAAAGATTAATAAAAGTAGACGAAAAGTTTTCAGGCTCAAACGAACCATGATTCGAATATTTGGATTAACAAAGAAAAATAAAATCGAATTTCCAGATGAAGATATAAATCTTGGGTAAGTGATGCTTTTCAGTGATGATTTTGTGTAACTGTTTTATTCATGTAAAAATTGTAGTTTGCATGCTTGATTTTTCGTCAAACTAGATAATCGTGCTAAGCATGTTTATATGCGTTATGTTCATTATTACTGACTTTATACAAATCAAAATTTATGTGTTCTTGTTTGTTATTTTTTGCATAGGATTTTATTTGATAATTCGTGTAAAACAAATTATTATTCAAACTGAAATCGATTTGGAAAACGATGCAGCGAAAAACCCAGGGTAAAAAATCAGAGGAAAAATATTTTCTTTCTTTTAAACAGAAAACCACGTTTTTACTCGTTTTTAAAATCCTTTTGTACCGCCGCTTTCTTTTACTGTCAGAAAAGCACGTGCAATTATTCAATTGGACTTCTTTAATTAATATGTGTTTTGCAATTAATATGTGTTTCAATTAATATGTTAAGGCAAACCAGCACATGGGGTATCTGCCAAGAGGTGGAGGGGGGGGTGTCTTGGAAGGAAGACTTTCTAAGGGGTTCTAACGCTTTTTCACTCTACATCCGGAGAAAACCGCCCAAACCACCTAGACAGTTAGACCGACAAACGCGCGATAAGCCTGAACCCTGAACCTTTACATTTCGGTCATCTACAATGTTAAGTGTCTTATCCACTGGGCCTATGTAGATGTAATGATAGTTAGGTTTTCCATACCGGAGTGAATCAAGTTCTTTTTAAAACACTTCTGGGTTACAATAAAAGTAAATTCGTGTGCAATTGCGTTCTTTCTAGGAAAGCAGTACTCTTATGTATATAGAAATTGTCTTTTTTTATATATATTTGTGTGCTAATTATTTACTTTTGATATGCATTACTAAAAAAAAAAAGGGGTGACTCATATGTACCCCATATTTGACCCATAACAGCCCACTCAATAATTTAAATAAAATTAAAATAGTTCATTTTCATGTAAAGTGATAATTTGAATAATTTAAATTATTTAAGCTTACTTCATGCAAGTTAAATCATTTTATCTTTTATATTTGAGAAAATATTAAGATGTTTTTGTTTTTGGACCCATAATTCCCCCATATGACCCTACACTTTTTTAATTTGTATACGACCCCCGTACAAAAAAAAAATCCCAATTAGTAAAATGTGCCCCATATACCAATGAGGTGATGCAATCAGCCTTCCATCATAAAAAGTCTATATCTTCAAACAAAGATGAGCTATTTGACCCATGATTGACCACTTAATAATTCAGTTTCAGGTAAAGAGATAACTTGAATAATTTCTAAATTATTTAAGCTTACTTCATGCCAAATTAAATCGTTTTATCTTTCATACTTTAGAATATCACATTCAATATCACAATCATATCCAAATACATAAATTTGAAGTCAGCATATGTTTCTCTTTATATCTTGCATGTCTGAATATTTTCTTTATATGTCAGCATATAAAGAAAATGGCCCTTTTTAGAATATAATTTTCAAATTTTGCTCATCACCTCATTAGTGTATGGGCATTTTTTTTTTCTTTTGTACTAGGGTCATATACAAATTCAATAAGTGCAACTTTTTAAGAATTAACTGGAAAAATGTTTGCCTTTTCCTAGCTTATATTGAATATTTTTTCGATTTACAGTGCCCACTTATCTCTAACAGTTAAAGAATTAAAGAGTGTTACTACCTTTTTGGGACACTCTGTATAACTTGTTTCTCTTCTAAAAATTCATTTTTTATGTTTCAAGTTTGTTTTTAGTTTATTCCCAACTCATGATTTTCCTATTCCCTCCAGTAAATAGCTCTTTTGTACGAATGCACATTACTGTTTCTCTCTTAATGTATTCCAGTGTTGGTTCCAGTACTGGTTTTTTTTTTTATATGGTTCCGTTTATATCAGTGCATTCTGAAAATATTACGAGAACTGAGGCAAGTTCTTCGGAAATTTTCACTAAAGAAATATTTAGAAATCTTTTCTAAAAATAAAATACAAATAAATAAATAAATAAATCCTGCTAATGTACCGTTTCCGCTTTTCGATTCTATTCGTTAATTGAAATTCCTTTTCCAGCAGAATCGGCCTGCCTCCAGGGAATTTACACTTTACTTCATTATGCTCTGAAGTCCGTTAAAATAGCGCTAATAATTGTAAAATTCATCGAATAAAATTAGTTTGTGTGAAATAATTAAAAGCATAAAAAATGTGAAGTAAAAATGTAAAAGAAATAATTATATCCAATCCACCCCCCCTAAAAAATGCACTTTTACTAAATTTTTTTTAGTCGTTTATTTGTTTATTTTATGTAACTTAAATTTACTTTTATACTGAATTATTTACGGCAAATCAGTTAGTGAATAATTGATTAACATCCTTTATTAACTTTTTCACCAAAGTTGAAAAGTGTTTATTATTTTGGTTTGCCTCTCTGTCCTTCCGTGCTCTAAAAGCCCCGAATATGCATCGATTTCTAAAAAATATCTTATACCCACTTATTGTACCAAGTACCCTATTGAAATTGATGTATGTAGCATTTATACTTCTTTTACAGGAATGCCCAAAATAATTCTAATACATTATGTTCTGCGGTTAATCATTTATTAAAGTGTATTTTAAGGTTAGTGTCTATTTAAAACAAACCAGAATTGATATATGTTACTAGAAGTCAAAACCCGTTGCGGAGGCAATTACAACGGTCGCTAGATATCAGCTTTTTGGAGATTTCTGAACAGCAGAGAGTTTTACAAGGTAGAGATGTCGACTAGAGATATGTTCGGGCTCATTTTTTACAGGCCGAGTTGAAGAACTTTTAATTCCTGCCCGCCCGAGCCCAAGCAGTTATTATTTAAATTGAAACCCAAGCCAGAAATTTCAGCTAATATATAAATGGAAGTCAATTACTTTATTGATAGAATATCACACACTTTGCCCTTTGTGCAAATTAAAGAACAAATATTTCCCAAAACTCTTAATGCACTTTGTAATTTATTATATTTTCAAATTTATTACGTAATAATAATAATAAATAACAATATACTTACCAGAATTAATCTTATTATTTATAGTTGTCCAATATCCATTTTTAAACACGCTTAAAAAAAAGAAGTACGTTTATTTCTCACATGAATCACTTTTAAAAATCTGTTTACAAGGAATATGATCAATATAGAAAAATCTGTCAAGCCCGAGCATAATCGTGAATTACAGAGCACGAGCCTGGTTCGGGCCCAGTCCTTGACTCTGGCTGAGCCCGTCTTATCTCATCCCTAATGTCGACCCCACGCTCAACCTCCAATTTGGAGGACCAACCCCCTGATAAATCCCCCAGGATTCAATTTCTAACTTAACTAAATAAAGGATTCGTAGAATTAATTTTCTGTCCCTCGTCTTTCTTATTTAAAGTAATTATTCCTTTCCCCTAAGTTTTCTCATCGTAGTCATTAATGACTTATCTGAAAATTCTTTTGCTGCGACATTAAAATTCCTTCTAACCACTTCTAAGACTAAACTGATCTTTGCAAATGAAGTTTTATCAAGTTTGGATAAGTTTGTGAATCGTAAAGTTACCCAAAAGGAGTAAAGCATGTGCGAGCCTTATTGTTCTTTTTAATCCTCCATTGAAAAGAATAAAAATGTTGAAAATTGGAAGGGTGATGAAAATGCATTTGAAAATTTTGATCCTCGAAAATCTATTTAAAATTGGATCTGTTTACTTGGAAAAATAAACTTAAAGAAGAGAATCGTTGTTTAAATTTTTAAAGCCAAAAATTATAAATTTACAAAAAATGTTAGTTTTTTAATCATTTTACTTATACTTTAACACTTTGGATTTCTCATACAGCGAGCTCTCACTTATGCGACTCTCTCGGTTATACGCCGAATTCAGTTGGCCCCGTCCACGCTTTATGTGGAAATAATACTTAACTCCTCTCAGTTATACGATTCTTATTTCAATTATACGACGCTGTAAAAAGTTTGGGTGATTTTACATTTCTCACTCAAGATTTGATTTCGTAATGTTTAAAACACGAATAATGAATACTTTCTAGCTTTAATCCTTCAACTATTGTTCTCATTAATGAATAGCATTTCTTATCTGAAATATTGAGTAATTCACAATGAAATCATTGTAGTAGTAGTGAAGTATTTTGTGAGCTTTTGTTCATTATTTTATATTTTAATTAGCACCAGAGCTATTAATTTCAACCTTGCTTTTTGTGTAGACACGATTTTGGTACAATTTTCGCTTAGAGTCACTTTTGAAATGTGTTTGCCAGATAACGTGGAGTTTGGGGGAGGCGTTAATAAAATGTTGAAAGTCGCACAAGGTTTGCAATTTTTGATAAATGATCGCTAAACTGGGTGCCAAAATGCGACAATTTATTATAAATATATTTTGAGTATAGTTAGAAAACGCCTGGCGAATACTGTAAAATAGTTTTAGTAGGCGATTTAAATATAGATTTTAATTCCGAAGAAGTGTTTTATAGAACAGTGAAGACAAATACGGTACACATCATAGATTATGATACACTTTCCAAATGGTATTTATAAAGGTGAAGTGTAGTTTGACTATGCCTGGTGAAAATTGTTAAACAGTTTTGGCAGGCGATTTTAATATAGATTTCTATTCCGAAGAAGTGTTTTATGGAACAAAGAAGGAAAACACGATACACTCATGGATTATGATGCTCATTAGAAACAGTATTTAAAATGTCTACGAGATATATTTGGAATATGCCTATAGTTCGAATATGCCCGGTGAAGATTTTAAAACAGTATCACTAGGCGTAGGTTAAGATAGATTTGGATTCCAAAGATGTGCTTTATGGTTCAATAAAGAGTTGATTCCTATTTTAACGCCCCTACTTTCGCCAACCTAAAAATTCCCCGCTCTTTGGTGAGCTTGAAAGTCATGGGTCTCTAGGAGTTATGCACAAGTTTCAACGCTCCTCTAAACAACTACATAAAAACTAAAGTGAAGAAATTAGTGATAAACGCACTAGTTAAGGAATTTGAAGACACAATTATTAAAACTACATTAATTGGCAACCCAAAATAAATGAAAATGTAATGGAATGCTGTACTTACAGGTTGTTAAAAATCGCCATTTTAATTCTAAATTACGATTGCCACATAAATACAAAAAATCGTCATGGTTACTCTATATGTTTAATGATCGACACCTTGGCGAGAGTTGGGGCGTTAAAATAGAAATCAACCCAAGAAAGACAAACACGGCACACTCATGGATTATGATGCACATTCGAAACAATATTTAAAACGGTGAAGTATAGTTGTAATATACTTGGCGAAGATTGTAAAATAGTTTTAGTAGGCGATTTTAAGATAGATTTCGATTCCAAAGATAGTTTTTATAAAATAAGGAAGAAAAATACTGCTCACTCATGAATAATGATACACTTTTTAACCTTATGGAATAAAGAAGAAAATAGGGACGACGCATAAATTATGATACGCTTTTAATATATAGCACTTTGGTGCGTATTTAAAATCTGAAAGGGTTTCAGATTTTCTTCATTTTTTTAAAAATTTATTTTTAATAGTTTAAATTTTGTCAGAATATGGTCTTGGTACTCAAAACGTATCGTTTATTACTACAGGTAAAATAATTAATGCATGTAAAACTTTGAAGTTGTAAAACAAGACGGTCTCTCACTTGTACAACTTTCTTTTAATATATCCCGCTTGAAGAAAAAAAAAACAAAAAAAAAAACAAGAAAGATAAATCATGCGTACGCATCGATTTTAAAACACTTTCCAACACACTAGCGCGCGCGCTCGCACACACACACACACACACACACACACACACACACACACATCCCCTAAGCAGAAGCTTTACGTAGCTTTGCCATAACACAACAGAACACAGTAAATCAGTTAATTAGAGCGTGAGTAATGAATTTTTAAGATTCCCATTGAAATCTTCATACCTTGTTATTACCACATCAGGTATTTTTTGAATTCATGCCAAATAATGAAAATATATCCAAGCTGGGTTTATTTTCCGAAAGATTTTTTTCGCACCGCATTTGGCGATTTATCATAAAAGTCGCCAATATTGGAGACCTTTTGCGCAACTTTTGAGGGAAGAATGACATAGTATTACATACTAGGATAGTATTGTGCTTTAAATGGATGCCTGTCTCTAAACTACTATTGAACGTAATACTTAGAATTATTTTGAGTGCTCCTGTAGAGTTACTATTAATGATACACAACACTATGCGTAATGTATTGGAAATCTTTATGAGCTGTCCTGTAGAACTATAAATGATACAACTACCATTTTCAGTAGGGTACATGGTTTAGTACATGGAAATAATAAATAAATTTCGTAGTAATCGATGCATATTTAGATCATGGACGGACGGATAGATGGACAGGCAGGCAAACCGGAAATTATAAACATTTTTCAAACTTGTTGGAAAGTGTAAAAAAGAGTTATCATATAATTCTTGTTGTTAAATGCAATATTTACAATCAGTTTGAATAGCACCCTCAAAAAAAGGTAGACATTAAAATAAATGGAAAGCGGCCATCTTTTACGAAAGAAAAGAAATTATTATCTACAAAATTCTTGCTTTAAAAGCATCCAATGTGAATCTTATGTTTAGGCACACGATGTTTGTAACTAAAAAAATTGCTAAAAATTTATTTATTATTGAATTGAATTTTATGGAAAAAACCGAATCATTAATTTGCGATTCCCTAATACCTTTTGAATTACTGACGGATTTTACAAAATACAAACGCGATTTATAATCAATGAAAAATATTTGCTACTATAAAATACTATGGAAAATCTTCCTGCGATGCATGCTTTATTTTCCTTTTCAAGCTTATATAATCTGAAAAAACCGCTAATTTCTGACTCGATTTGGAAATATGCCCAAAACTTTCCTTTTGTTAACGTACTGTACATCGGTCATTGTTCGTTTTTCGTTTTAAATGTCGATAACTTCTTCGAAAGTTCATCAACTTTATGACCAAATAATTTTTTTTCCTCCTAAATTATTCATTTCATTTCGAAAAAAAATGTTTTTCTTTTTCCCTTTTTATTAATAAACACTCGCTAGAAATCGATGTATTTTATGTATCGTATTTTTTTTTATTTTTAATATATTTTATATTTTAATTATGAAAATAAAACAATTCATCCCTCTTTATGCCGTCAACATGAATTACAACAAAATCGTGAAAAGAAGTTTCTTTAAAAAATCCTGTATATAGTATGGATTTTATAGTTTCTGATTCATTAGAAAATTTAAGTACTATTTGTATTAATACAGAATATTAAAATTTTAAATTATATTTCTATAACATAGGTATTTCATTTATAAAAAAAGAAATTTCTGAAAATTTTAAACTTGATAATAATTATTTTATTACATATAACTGAGATGGCAGCGCGATGAAAGTAAAATATGTGTATAAAATATGCATCAAAATAAAGCATCTAAATTTTCAAAAGTAATTAATTTATTATAATTTCTTGTAAGCGAAGAAACTTAACAATGCAACTCGAAAACATTTTAAAAATGGATTTGATTTTATGAAACAAATTTGTTAAGATTTCAAGAGTTGATTAGCTTGTGGATAATTTATGAATGTTGTTTATTTTATCCGTTATTTGTTGAAAGTTTGGTTAATGAATTGTTAGATCAGTTTTCACAAGATCAATTAAATGCTTACCAGTGAAACTAAACCGATGTATGATGACTATTTCTGATAAACTTAGTTATCGAAGGTAAAGTTTCACAACGATACGAAATACCAAATACCGAAATATGTCACCTGGTCTCCCTCAGTAATTTTAGGATATATTTTATTTTGTTCCTGAACCCGTTCCTAAAATTCGATATAACAACCATTTTTGTTTGGATTTCTATCTTCTTAAAATATTTTGAAAATAACTTATGCATTACATTAAGAAAATAATTTAAGATAATTACTGCCATGTTACTTTCAAAAACTGCATATTTTCAAGTTAAAAACAAGAATTTTTTTTTCTCATTACAAAATTGCTAATTGTAATGTATGAAAACCGTTAAAATGTCAACATTTTGGCTGTTGAGCAGGCTGAACCTCTCTTCGGAATGAGTTTTAGCCTAACCTCTGGTTCGTGATTTTGTGTGTTCCTTTTTAGTGTTCAGCGATGTAACAACTTTATGTAGCGACTTTGATTTTTGTGTGAAATATGATGTCTATTGATTTTTCTTATAAATGGGAAAAAAAGCACGCAAGTATGGTAAAAAAGAGAGAACGGCGAAACATATACAAACTTTTGATCTGAAATAATACTGAAAGGAAATGAAATTGATTTAGAAAAAAAAAAAAAAAAAAAAGCTTAGCAAAGGGTAAACTGAATTAAATTACCTTTTAAAGTATTTAATATGTAGTGGAAAGAGAAAAATTACCTTTGAATAATTAGCAAAGTTTTAATAAAAAAGGGTATTGCTTGTTTTTAACCAGAAAATAAGCATACTTTGAAAGTAACATGACAATTACTATTTTTGTTTAGCGTATACATATATTACTTTTTCTATGTTAAATTTTATTAAAATAAAGTAAGATAAAAACAGACTGAGTTATCCCCCAATCAAGTTAACCTTTTTTAAATTAAAACAAATTCAGTTCCTGCAATTCTAAATATCTAAAATCCACCATTTGTGGCTCTCAGACCAACCAAGTTTAGCCACCACTGATTGAACTACACGTTAAAGGCTGAATATCAAATACTGCGCAGGTTATTCAAACAAACTATTTCTTAAAAATTAATTTTTTTAGACGAAAAATTATATAATTATTCTGAAATTTTAAAACGAATATCCACAGATGATTGTTTGTTCAATGCGTGGAGGTATGAAATTCATCATCATAAGAAGAATGCATTTTACATCGCAATAAAAACGATGTTATTCATTTAATTTAATTTTTATTACTCTCGTAATGAAAACTTATGTATTTGTTTTGTGCTATTAAATATCTAATTAAAAATTTTTGACTAAATTATTTTCAAATTAGCATTATAAATAAAAAAATTCTGAAATTATTACTAATGCAAAAATAAAAATCGCCTTTTTTCATATAAAAATCGCCTTTTTCAAGATTGAAACTTAATGATTCCTTTCACAAAGTGTAAATTCAATGAATTAAAGTACAAACCTGAGTATGGTCAATCATTATTTCCTAGATAATCAAATCAGTGAAATCAATAGATTTTAAATTACTTTTACTTTGCAAAATTTTAGTATTTAATTTGCACAAGAGATCATTTGCATATTTTTTTTTTCGTTTTAACGTTTAAGTTTCTTCTGTCACACGTAAAGTTTTGTCTTTCTAAAGTTAAAATCTCTACAACAGGATATTTTTAATGCTGCTTATTTAATATTTTTTTAAAATACCGAATATACGATAGTTTTCGAGGATATGCAAATATTGTCCATGTAAAATTTGTGAACTGGATGCAACAGATCCTAAATTTTCTGAAATTCTAAACTATAAAAAAAAAAAAATTCTAGAATAGTTTTAAGGATAGGACTCAATTTTTCCGATTTGAATTTTTCATAAACAGGGTAACTGTAAAAAAAAAATAACACTCGATGAATATGCATTTGTTTTGTATTTATTAATTGATGAAAGCTCTAATGAGAAACGAGATAACATAGGCACGTGAAAACTGAAGATAACATTTGCTACTGCCTTAAAAAGAATTTTAAGGTTAACTGTTCCGGTGAGTCACACGTTAAAGTCTGATTTAATTCTTTTTGTCCTATTTACAACTCCTATTTTCACTCTTTTTCTTTCTCCCTTTTTTTTTTCTTTTTTGTACATGTAGAAAAAGTTTTTAAGTGTTTGATGACGCAATCTTAAAAGTATCATATATAATATATTTGATACATAATACGTAAGATATTATTGCAGGTAAAATATTTAATATTGCACAATGTGATTAATTTATAAGAGTACCGGTTGGTTTTTCTTACTACTTTTAAAATCTGACGAATGTGGCAGCTATTTTAACACTAAAATATCATTGTTTGAACGTTTTTTAAGTGTGGGAGACAATTTCCAACAATCTTGGATTGTTACCACTTTATTTGTGAGGTAAAACAGAAATGGAGATGCACAATATCACTTAATCCAGCGATACTTTTATTTTTGAAAAACGTTATTTAATTCAAACTTTTTACATTATCATTCCTTACAGAAAATGGCGAAAGTGTTCGCCATTATTTTAAATTCAAACATGAACACGACAAACCAGTCTTTTGACGCATTTCGCAACATTACTGGTGTTATGGATGAGATTTCTTAATCATAAATGTTAAGTTATGATTAATGTAAAGTTATGATTTGTTTAAATTGATCGATGTTTACAGGACTTCCCTGGAAAACCTATAATAATAATAATAATAATAATAATAATAATAAAGGAAAAATGTAAAGGGGGAGGAATAATTAATAATGGAATGATAATGCAAAAAAACCGAATTAATTTTTTTTTCAAAGATAAAATTATCACAGGATTAAGTAATGTTATATGTCTCTTTCTGTTTTACCTCACAAATACAGTTTTAAGAGTTCAACAGTGCTGAAAATTGTCTCCCACACTTAAACAACTATACTTCAGTGTTAGAATAGTCGCCACATCGTCGTCAGATTTAAAGGCAATAAGAAAAACAAGCGGGTACTCTTTTAAATTGATCACCCTGTGTAATATATAATATTTCAATAATATATTTTCGGTAAAAAACTGCTATTTAGTGCATGATTTATGTATATTTTTTAATATGTATGATACATAGATTTGATACATTTAATATTGTGTCATCTAAAACTTTGGTTAATCTATTTATGACCAGACTGATTGCATAATTTTCTCCAATCTTTGCTGATGCAAACAGTAACAGATAAATTTCTGACACCAATTGCGTGAACAAATGATAACTTCTTTCTATATGTGCAAAAATTGAAAAGTTTACATCCTACTGGGTCGTCTTAAAATATTTTGTGGAAATGAGATTTAATACTCGTGAATTAAGGCTAAGAAAATTTTAAAACGTTTACAAATTTTTGCGACTGATAGCGTAAATGCTAAACTTTGAGCTTCCCGAGAAAGGGGCGCAATGCATAAATGGATTAAGTTTACTATACGCCCCCCCCCCGCCCCCCTCAAAAAAATGAAAAAACTTTCGCATATTAAATACGCACTAAAATGCTGCATATATTAGGAGCGAATCATAGTACATGCGCCATCCCTATTTTTCTTTCTTATTGTATTAAATTAAAAACTGTATCATCATTTATGAGTGAGCCGTATTTTTCTTCCTCGTTCTATGAAGAAACTTCTTTGGAATTGAAATCCATATTAAACTGCCGATCATATTTTAACTATACTTCGCTTTTGTAATATTGAGATGGGCATCATTATGCATGAGTGTGCCGTGTTTTTCTTTCTTGTTCCATAAAACAATTTTCAGAAAAGAAATCTATATTAAAATGACCTGATAAAACTGTTGAACAGTATTCGTCAGCCATATTCTAACTATACTATTATAAATACTGTTTGTAAAGTATATGCTAAACCATGAATATACCATATTTGTCTTCTTTGTTCCATAAAACACTTCTTTGGAATTGAAACCTATATTAAAATCGTCTACTAAAACTGTTTTATCTTCTCAGGCATGTCTAATCTTCGTTAGGCATAGTCTAACTATACATATCTTTGTAATAAACTATAGCGTTTGCCAGCTGCTCCCCAAATATGAAAGATATCGCCAAGCTAGATTAATTTTGAGAGAGTTATTTTTTGTCGCCAAACATGGCGACAAATCATCAAAAATTGCAAACATTGGCTACTTTCAACATGCTATTCTCCACATCCCTTCGCGCGGTCTGGCAACCCTATTGAAAATTACAACGGAAACATGTCGACGTAAATCGGTCCACAAAAATATGACCACAAAAGTCGGTCCACAAAAATATATCTACAAACCATGTCGCCAGAAAATACCAAAGTGATAGAAATAGCACTGTAATGCCTCCAAAAAGTAAAAATTTTATTTATAAGTAGCACAAAAATATTATTTTTAACACGATAAATTTTAACGTATGTTTTATGCACAAAAAAACAAAACTTTAATGTTTTCATTTTACTTTTAAGTTTTCTTGGAAGCGTATCTGTCAGTTTTTACCTAGCGGATATTTTCACTTTTTTAGTTACATTTACCAAGCAAGCCACGATTAGAATAAATTGGAGCATGACAGTGTCAAACATGAGTAATTGTTTTAGCGATACTAACCTAATGACGTACATCGCGAAATAGCATGCATCACGTGTTCTTTATTGTTTTTTTTTTCAACGGCAGAACATCAAAGCTGAATATTGATTAAAATCAATTAAGCGCTCTATTAAAAAAAATGGAAAACTTGGCGTTCAGGCATACTGTTTTATGGTTATCAATTTTACTCTGTTTTATTAGCCATTGCGTATCACAACCTGGGAAGCAATTTGCTGTTGTAGATTGGATTGGAAGGGATCAAAGAGCTAGGTGAGAAGGCTAATAGTGGTCGTTTCATAAACATTTGGGAAAGCTATTTTTGGTGGTTTTCTGCAAAGAAAAAGATTAATATACACCAAAACACGAGAGCAAACAGAAAACAATAAAGCTTTTTTTTTTTTTTTTTTTTTTTTTTTTTAAGCGAAAATGATCGAGCACACTGAAAGCTGTTGTCGTAAACAACTTTAGATTATTGTGTGTGACATAATTACATAATTTAAATCATGAGACCATGTTTTAAAAATGATTGCATTTAAAATGAAAATAATTAAAATAGTTTTCGTATAAAAACCTCATGGTATTAATGACTATGCCATTTTATCTCTCATCCCCTTTATTGAAGATTGCCCGAAAAATGTGTCCCAAAAAAGCGACATAATTTTACATATATTTAAATACTATTAGTTCACAACTGCTTTATTCTATTGTTACAATATTTCGTAAGCTGTAGGATGTGCATCACATGTATTTTTCTATAAATAGGTTACAAACATAAAAATTTCAACATAGGGTTACCTGGCGAAATACACGAAAGATGCGAGATAAAATGACATAGTCAATTAATATCGTTTTAATATGGCAATAATGAAACTAAAAAATTAGGGGGGTTCACGGGGGGGGTCTCCCCTGACGAGGCTCGAACAGCAAAGTTTTTATTTTTTAACTTTTTTACCCATTTCGAAGAAAATGTGTTTGCTATTTTAAATTCTTATCAAAAATTTTTTTATGAAAATTAAAGCTTTTTATACTTAAAAATTGATATGTGTAAATATATCATGAATAACAACCATAAAAAATGGATATTGTAGATTACTTTTAAAAGATCATATAATTCAAAGAATTTAGTAAGATATTTCGTGCTTAATTTTATGACAGAATGTTTTAAATATTAGGTTTGAACGTTCATAGTATGAATGTATTTGTACACCTACTTTATTTGTTCACATATATTGGAGTCGAAAAAATGCATTTTGATTTCCTTCTATGAACGAAGTATCAATGTTTTAGCATTGTTTTTATGAAATAATTTATTAGAATTCAATTTTGTTTTCGCAAATAATTTTGTTTCGTGATTTGTAAGAATTTTAAATTTTGAAGAATAATATTTATTTGCAGCTTCGTACTTTTCTCGCTTTAGAAAAGTTTATATTGTAATAATACAATATTTCATGGATTATGAGGATGGAATATTTGGGATCTGCCCGATCTGCAGGACTGATTGGGATCTGCAGAAGAAACGCTACGCTACGCCACTGTGCTGAGTACTATATTGGTTCCCGAAAAGAATGTACTAGTACACAATGGCTGCATAAGGGGTTAGCCAGTTTCTTTCGGATTTTAGAAAGCGGTTCGCACCTGAAAAAAATTGGTAACCACTGGCTTAGAATAAGGATGTTTAAAAAAAAATTATGGTAGTTGAAACAAACTAGTGCGGGATATTTTAACGTAAGCTTACTTTTAGTTTCTGGTGAGGCGCTCGTTGAAAAATAATGCATAGTACAAACATTTTTTACTTCACAAAACATATATTAACACGGTACAGGGGCGTAGCCAAGGGGGGGGGGTTGGGGGGTCATAACCTCCCCATGAGAAATTTTTGCCGTACAAAATGTATATTCTTCACTACATTATCACACACACGTATACATATATATGAGTTGTAGTAGTCGTAACCCCCCCCCCATGAAAAATTTCTGGCAACGTCCCTGACACGGTATATTGTGCTTTATTAAATATTATCGTAACATATGTATTAATATTACCTATTACTTATACTATCTATCTTTGTTTCTCCCCATTAAATGCTCTTTAAGTATTTAAATCCTCCATGTTTAATCTCCTGAAATATATCAAACTGTGTAATCTCTAGCGGCTATTTAGAATCGCACAAATTGTGAATATGGTGTAAAGTTTTTGACATTGTTTATGAATTTCACTCGATTTTTAACTTATGACGTTGCCTTTTTCATCTGTGTTGATGTATAAGAAACCCCAGGTAGCTGAGTCAGTTCATCTGGTTATTTCGCATAGGTAGTTTTCAAACGGAGTAATGTTGAACGAATCTGAAAAAACTATTTTTTATATTTATATAGGACAGTTACAGAAAAACGCAGTTCTACATTTTTTAAAAAATCTTATAAATTCGTGTTGTGTGTTTTTTGTAAATAATTGAAACAAAAAAAAAAAGTTCCGATTGGGACATTGTATGTAATATAGCTCTTTACGTCTTCGGTGCGACAAACAAAAGATCAGTTAACTCATCCTTCAGCCATCCTTCAGACTGACAACTGTCCATACCACACGTATGACAAGGTATTGCATCGTTTAAAATTGCAACTTACCAAACCTTGCCACAAAATAGTAGTAGGTGAAGTTATTCGGAATCCAAGGTTTTTATTGTATTAATAACTGCTAAGAGATCGAGTGAGAAATTATTAATATTACTTGGCAAAACGTTTTGGAGCTCTATTCATTAACACAGAAACGGGAATGATTGCGCCAACAACGAAATAATGAAACTAAATTTTACTCCTTTGTGTATGACATTTGAAACAAAGTAACATACTGATCTGGAGTTATAAATTTTGTCTCATTTACACACCTGGTTGGCGTTTATCCATTCAGAACATAAAAGATAATTTTCGGCCAGAGGGTTTCACCCGCTGGTATCAGTGTAAGCTTATCGGATCTCGTAAAAAATAAGTAATATGTTCTTTATCAAGATTAATTAAAAATAACAATACTAAATACTTTAACTAAAAGAATAATCTAAAATATTCTCGTCAAGTCTCAGTAATAAAATCATCAAATCCCAATCATAGTCTTTAAATCCTGCAAATTCTGGTCCAAAAAAAATCTCATGTGGACACCACATGACTTCCTTGTACGTATGAATTATGCATTTTTGATACTATGCAATACAATACATGAATAATATTAAGGTTTGACGATTTCTTGCCAAATATATGAGATATTACCAAACTGGATTCACTTTTGGAAACCTAATTTTGGCATCACATTTGGTGATATATTTCCGCTGGAACTCGCCAAGCTTGACAAAGAGATAGCGAGATTTTGAGCACGGCCCAAAAAATGATTAACCAAGACATTAATGTATTGAAAGTCTTTTGCGTGACCCTGCAGATAAAGCATACTCAGTCGATTGTGTTCCAAAAGGTGTCATTGATACACGTCGGGCAAAATGAATTTACACAAGTAATTGAGCACATAAATACATATGGGCAGTGAGACATCCCGTAGAAACGTGTCAAAATCTTAATGCCAAAGTTATTCACGATTACAGTACTTCCTTTATTTCGGAGAAGAAAATAAAAAAAGAATGGAAATTATAAAATAACTTATTCCTAAATCGATTAAAAATGAAGAAAATATCAGAATAGCATTTATATTTCAATAATAATTTAAAAAAGAAAAAAAATAATCTCATAATCTTTAAGTCCTGCATTTTCAGTCCTTAAAAAAGAAAGGTAGTCATAATTTAAGAATAACACCTAACCGAATTTACTAACACTTAAAAAAAGCAGATGGCGCTACCAAAAAAATCAAGTGAATGAATCAAATAATCAAGGCCGTAGCCAGGGGGAGGTGTCATGGAGGTTTGATCCCCTCCCAAAATTTTAGTAAAAAAGTTAGTAGTTTTTTATTTGTGTTGATTCTGGAGATCATTTAAATTGAAAAAAAAAAATAGTTTTACTATCCCTCCTGTAATTTTTTTCTATCTACGGTCTTGCAAATCCTGTTGGCATTCGGTGCACATACTTAAAGTGCAGATATTCCGTAAACTATTCAAGTGAGAAATAGGTGAGAGTGAATTAAATGCTCTTTCTAACGCTATAGTATACTATCTAGTTTTATACAGTGAAACCTGTTTTTAAAGACCACCACTGGGACTAAGAAAATGTGGTCTTTAAGGAGGGTCGGTCTTTGAATTCAGGTAATACGATACACTGACAAATTTTAAGCGCACTTAATTTTATCAATAGAATTGGAATTTATTTGAGAATTACCCGATTATCACTGAAAAGGCTTTTATATAGATATAATGCAATAAAAAGCATCTATGTATTTCCTTTTTTTTTTAAATAAAATTTAGAGAAAGACAGTGAGTTTTATATATTTTTTATATTTAGTTTTATATAAGGAGAGTTGTATATATTTAGTTTTATATAACGATTCACACACACACACACACACACACTGTAATGTCTAAATGCATAAAATTCTATTTTCAATAAATATCCTCCAAGAAGCAGCAACACAAGTAACTTCGTGCATGCCGCTATTGCATATTCAGTGACTCTGTGGATTATTTAGTGACTGGAAGCGGTGTTACAACTCAACTAAACAAGTGTCAACTTTCGTTTTCATCATACCGCATGATTGCTGATCATCCAAACATCGAACTTACTCAAATAGAGGTATCAGTGGTGTAGTCGAAGGGGGACGCGGAGGGACGCCGTCCCCCTACTCTTTCACTTCAGCCCATACGTCCCCCCACTTTTTATTCTCAGGGGGGACGCTCATTTACAAGGTTTTTTTTTTTAATTCTGTGAAGAAATTAATTTTTTTGTTGTTGTTGTTGTTGTTCGCGCGAGAGCAAGTACATCGGTATAAAAATCAAAAGGAAACTTTTGAGTGTTTGAATCGACTTTACAAATGGGATTGAAAGGGTTTCTTAAACACTTCAGTAGCGAAAACATATCCATGAGAATAGAACAGATTATAAACTTTCCGAACGCACTCTTGGTAAAAAAATGTCTTTCCGAAAAAGTGACAAAAATCGGGGTAGCGTATAGTCACGTACCAATCCAAAAGAAAATCTGTCACTTTGACATTGGATTGTTGCCTCACCATGGCACGGTGGTTATAAAACTAGAAATGGTAGACGGGCTAAGTGTGAAGGTCGAGGGTTCGGGTCCCATTGCGCGTCCGTCGATCTAACCGTTCGGAGTTTTCCGTGGTTCTCTCCGAAACTTTCCCAAATACGGGTTAGGACATTGGATTGTTGCCTCACCATGGCACAGTGGTTATAAAACTAGAAATGGTAGACGGGCTAAGTGTGAAGGTCCCGGGTTCGGGTCCCATTGCGCGTCCGTCGATCTAACCGTTCAGAGTTTTCCGTGGTTCTCTCCGAAACTTTCCCAAATACGGGTTAGGACATTGGATTGTTGCCTCACCATGGCACAGGGGTTATAAAACTAGAAATGGTAGACGGGCTAAGTGTGAAGGTCCCGGGTTCGGGTCCCATTGCGCGTCTGTCGATCTAACCGTTCGGAGTTTTCCGTGGTTCTCTCCGAAACTTTGCCTAGATACAGGTTAGGACCCTTTAGAAAGAACTCCACGGAGGGCACCCCCTCTTGTGTTGTCTTTCTGACGAGGATTTATAACGGGGCTTCGAGCCAAGCACACAAATCCGCTATACGTGTTTACAATAACAACAACATTGGATTGTTGACAAATGTAAATGGAAAAAATTAAGTAGCTCCGATGGCGCGTCCGTAACAGTTCGGAGTTTTCCGTGGTTTTCTCCGAAACTTAGCGTGAATACGGGTTAGGACCCCTTACAAAAACCCCAACGGAGGGCACCACTCCCCCTTGTGCTGTTCTTTTGACGAGGATTTTAAGAGGGCTTCGAGCAAAGCACACAAATCCGATTACATGTGTGCAACAACAAATTAAGTAGCTTACACAGTTGATCCAAAAGACTTATTTTAGATTATTAACAAGTAATCAATAATTTAGCAATGAGTTCAATTTAATTAATTAATAAACAAATGATGGTTAAATTAGTTTTATTGGTTATTTAAGGAATAATTACAATTAATGAATCCGATAAGTGTAGGTTAAATTTCGTGAAAAATGAGCGTCCCCCCACTTTTTTTCTTAGGACTACAACACTGGGTAAATAAGAATTTTTTTAAGAATTCGCGGTCGTTAAAATAGGATTTTAAATAAATTTGTTTCTTATACATAGCGGTCGTTGGTCGCGTCAGGCAGGTGGTCGTTCAATAAGGAAAATAAACCATTATTTATAATTATATGGTACTTGGGACCGCTAAGACATGGTCGACAAGACCAGGTGGTCGTTAAATACGGGGGTCGTTCAACACAGGTTTTACTGTATAGTTAAAGAGGCATTTGCCGAGTATTTCAAAGATGGTCGAGTTGTGTCAGTATCCGAGGTTGTGGGAGCAGCCCGGCCCAGAATAATGACAGCAACTAATCTGTGAACGTTCATCATTTAGATTGGCGCTTTTGATTAGCCTCATACTTTGTGAAATTTTCTCTTTCGAAACCACTTTTTAACTGGAATTTCTTGTATTACAATATTTTTGACAGAAAATATTGCGCATTGCAGTTTATTTACGGTACCCGACTAAGTTCTGCACTCTATATTTGGAGGGGAAAAAACAGAGATAAATTTTGCCAAACACATCAATTATAAAGCACTTAAGGCCATTTGAATATTAGGAGGATTTTGATTTGGTATGAATACTATCTTTGAAAGATGTAATTTCCATATACACAGTAGATATAACCATAAAGAAAATAAAGGAAATCAATCTTCGAAAATAAATAAATAAAATAAATAAATAACAAGCCCATTTCTAAAACGATAGAAAGCTCAAAAATTGTAGTCAACGGTTGTCTAATTTATACACGGACAAAATATCCAGGAGCCGTGTGACGTGGACTGATTTTTTTTCGTTTTTATTTATTTATTAATTTATTTTAAGAGCTTTTATTTTATAAGAAATACGGTGAAGCCTGGTCTGCCCCAATAACTCTTTGTTAAATTATGCTTTGCACATTTTCGTCCTACTTAAAAATCCAATTTTGATTTTGTTTTTGTGTATACATAATAAAGGAAGAAAGTTTCATGTATCTTTAATGAATCAAATGTACAGAATATTCAATATTTCAATAAAATGCATTTTGTTGATGTCTCATATACAAATTCCATATGTCATTTAAATATTAACTGTTATATATTTTTGATAAAGACTGTGCCGTCTTGATAAAGACTTGCGCCGTCTGAAACGGATGTTTTTTCTTTGTATACCCTAAAACAGAATGAAAAGCGGAGATCTAATAAGAACGAAAATATGTAAAGCAGATTTTTATATGGGATTCTTCTTCTTCTTCTTGAAATTGGGTTTGTGTGGTACTGGGCACCTCTGCTCAATAACATTTTGTGAAATAGGCTCAAGCCCAAAGTTTCCTAGTTCCAATAAATTGGGTCGCCCACTTTGCCTATAAAGTCAAACAAACCCTTTATTGAACTAAGGTGTAACTCTTTAGTATTAATGATTCCTAAAGTAGTAAAACGAATAGAGGCAAGAGCATCACAATCAAAAATTATGTGATGCACTGATTCATCATTCTTGTCCCTTTTTTGAGACGGCATTATCGCTATTAGTCGGAAACGTTATTTATTTTTCCTGGCCTTTATTCACGAGTATTGAAACTCAACTCCACAAAATATTTTAACATTACGAAGTAGAATGTAGACATTTAAATTTTTATGAATACTGATTTTAAAAGAAATCGTCCCTTGTTCAAGAAGTTGACATCAGAAATTTATCTATTATTCCAGGTATTAGCAAAAATCGAAGAAAGTGGCAAAAATATCTGGGCACAAATGGGTTAAGACATTTCCTGCATTTGTGATCTTGAGTAAGTTCCATAGTATGGAGGCGTTTCCTCAAATAATAGTGTCCAGTAATGAAGCCTACAATAATACATGTCTTCACTCTAGAACAACTAATTTCAGAATCGCCGATGATCATTCTTTTGGCGTGTTTCAATCCAGAAGTTACTCCAAGTTTCTTTCATCTCCTGTTTTTTTCCATTTGAGAAGGGCGCCTTTTATGGTCTTCATATTGATGCCACAATATGGTTCATCACCAATAGGATTCGAAGACGATCCCTGATTTGCCTGTTCATCCGCTTTTTCATTACCTTCAATTCCAACATGTCCTGGTACCCAAAAAAGGGAAACCTTATTATTGGTTGCCAGTTCCCTAAGAAGGTTTCTACATTCCAGTACAATCTTAGATTTAACTTGGCAAGGATTAAGAGCCTTTAGGGCAGCTTTACTGTATCGAAATTCGCTTACCGTGGTAGAATTTTCTAATATTTAGTAAAAGACAGCCAATGATAGCAAGAACTCCAGCTCGGAATACAGTAGCGTGCCTCCGAAGGCCCCAAAAGGGGTTGACTCTTGGTGATACACCATGCAATCCCGAGTCCAGAGAAGTTATCTTTCTATGATCCGTCCGTAAAAACATGGGATAGTAGGACCATCCAAACTTTCCCATTTCCCTTATCTTTGTTTGTTGGTAAGTCTACACGAAGTACATCTGCTTACGTGGCTGGCTTGGCCAGAGGACTTCAAGGAGTTCTAACGCGTATTCACGTTATACATCTGGCCGAAACAGACCAAAACTTCGTTTGATCTACAGCTGCGGGGTTAGGACACTTCATCCGTCTACCATGTTCTTGTTCAGTGTCTTATCCACTCTGCCATGATGGGCTTCCCGCTTCCCTTAATACCACTCCCAATTTTTAGATTCATTTTTCATATATTTTGAACACATGCTTAAAAGTCTATCTAATCGAGGTACTTGATATTTTGAAACGAGTACCGCGTGTTTACAATTATACATCCGTGTGTAAATTCGTTTAGAATTTACAAACACAAATTAATGACACAAAACGCATCAACGTATTGAAGAAATCTTATCTAATTCTTTTAAGAAATCTTATTAGACACAGAGTGCTAAAAATAAAAATGGCAAAATTTTCACGGTTTAAATCAGTAGCATTCTAGTATTAATGAGAGCAATGGATGTATTTTGTGTTTGGCCAGACATTTAATTGAAGCTTGCAACTTTAAGTTTCCGCCAACTAACCTACATATATTTGTGTCAGTTATTTTTTCAAATATAAAACTGCTTTATATCTCAGCACTAATTGCACAGACGGAGAAATAAAATGTCTATAAATATTATATGAACGCGACGAGAAATATTTCATGACCAGTGAACTAAACATTCCCATTTTATTTAATAGATCTTTGTTGTTATAGATACGGAAACGCAACTTCCGGAAATAATATTCGAATGCCGAAATATTCCCTCATTATTTCTGTCTTTGTTACTCTGAAGCTGCGTGAATAAAAATATTAAATATTTGGTCGTTTTGCCTTAAAATCTACAATTCTGATTACTCATCGGCTTCTTTAGCTGAAAAAATAAATTTTATCCTTATACATACTATATCAGCTATGAAAATCGCACAATCAGCAAATCAGGTACGCTAAGAGTACACGCGCCAGAGTTTTGAGTTCAAACGCTAGTAAAACATGTGTATTCGAATATTTTTTAATTAATGCTATGATTGATGATGCTCTTTACTCGAGTGATATTCTCCTTTGTATAATAGTTGCACCCCATTTTGAAGCAGCAAAAACTCGTCAAAATATTTTTCCTAGATAAAAGTCACAGTATTTGACCTTCATTTATAAAACAGATAATTATCAGCAGCACTCATAATGAATTTATCTGTTCTGTCATTCTTTTGCCATCTCAATGGTCACTCCATAGCGAACGTATGCAAGGGCTCGCGCGCTAAATTTACTGAGTTGCACGTATCTAAAGTTACAGAAAAAAAAATCTTTGCCGATATCTTATATTACGTCCATCCCAGGAACTAATGTGTGTATATTACGAATCTGGACTTTAGTAACAGGCGGTATAATTTCAAGAAGGTTTTAAGAAGGCAGGTATCTCCAACGCTTTGGATGGACATTTTATAGAATGACGGAGATTTTTCAGACACCGATTCACATTAAAACAGTGATACTGATACCCTCAGTGAAAGTGACTTATTATGAATTGTGTATAATGCTATTAGAATTTGTAGTCGAATTTTTCACACGGATTATCTGTGAACTTCATGTCTATAAAAATATTACCATTAAAAGAAAAGTGCCTTTTTGGGTGTATGCAACTGACAAAAAGACTCTTTAATAAACAACACATAATCTGGAAACATTGGACAAGCTACTAATTTTATTATAATGTATTTTTTTACATCACTAATGTTTTAGCATCAAAATGTACAAAATTGTATAGTAGATTTCCCTGTATAATAGTCGAGCTTAGACTTTTACGACGAAAAATTGGCAAAAAAAGTGCGGCTTTTACGCGAGTAAACGCTGTACTTACAAAGAGGAGGCACGGCTTCAGGGAAACGAATTTCAATGATCTTTGGCATATTGGTAGTGCACCCTGTCAGTATACTACGTGTAAAATACTAAGACGCAAAACACAAATGCAGTCGAGAAAAATTAATATTTATTTTTGAACCACTTCACCGAAACCTAAATACACCAATACTGAAAATTAATTCATGTTTACTTCAAGTAAATATTTATTTACTTTTCCATTTATTCATTTATTTATCTTTTTTTTACTAACTGCTTTTATTTTATTTATTTATTTTCAAAGATTGATTTCCTTTATTTTCTTTATGTTTATATCTATAGTGCAAATAAAAATGACATCTTTTGAACGACGGTATTCATGTCAATTCAAAATTAATTTTCCAGTGGCCTTAAGCGTTTTTTTACTCACTGTTTTTATAGAATGTAGTTCATACATTCATATCTGTTTTCATTTGATAGACGAAGGAAAAATATGTAAAACATATAAAAATGCATTTTTCATATTCTTAAAATTATTTAAACATCAAATTCTGCTTATAGTTACTCTATCTATGCAAACATTTATCTTAATATGTATATATGACTGATAACAAAACATTATTCATGCATAATAAAGATAGACAGACACACACACACCCTAAAAAAAAAAAATCCAGGTGGAGCTGTAAGCAGATTCCTTGCATGGCACATGACAACTTTACTATGCCTAGACCTTACTTTAAATGGGTATAGCTCTTGCCGTTCAGAAATTATTGGGGTGACAGTGGGCACACTGTATAAATCCGTTATTTAAAAAATTTTTATTAATTTTTTAAATATGCATACAGGTTCTGCAACAACTGATACGAACTGGGAACATGCTTTCGTGCATCACCACAGCAATAAGTCACGAGCTATCAATGTTGCAGCTTTAAACTTCAAACAACACGCCTCTGGCGAAATTTGCTTTTCTAAAAACAACACTGCTCTCACATATCAGCGACTAATTGGGTAGACGGTGAAGTGAAGTGTTCATAAATATTATATGAAAGCCCACGAGAAATAGTTCGTCACCATTTGGATTAATACATCTCTGTTGTTAATGGATACACAAATATATGTCTTACGTTCCGAACATGCGGAAATATTCGCTCACTATTTGAGTCTCCATTACTGAAGTTGGAAACCTGCGTGATAAAAGAGATTTAATATTCACCCTCCCCCCCTTGATTTCTGATAACTTACTGCAAGCTGGGTTTCTGGAAAACTGCAAAAAATCGATATTTCGGAGCATATTGAACAAACACCAGCTAGCAAAGGAGGCTTGATCTCATACTGTGCAAGACATGGCATCTGACACAGACATCTGTTTATGACATAACAGGACATGACACGACAAAATTTCTCTTGATGGAACACCCAGGCCGATCAAGGCTACATTTCCAGCACACGTAATTTACAGTGTTTTTGTTTCAGAATCATTAAATACGGCACGCCTGCTTAATCCTTTAACGCGCAGTGTTCCCGCTCTGGGAACACCAAACTCTGGCGTTTTGACTGTTGCCAGTCACGAAGAATAGAATTGATTTCTATAAAATAGTTGCGGGTGACATAGCTCCACGAGAATCCTTTACTTTTTAGCACGTCATTTCCCGTACAAAAAAATTGTCACGATTATTTTTAACAGCACTGACATCTGCTTAAAAATAGAAGAATGCGAGAACAGCTGAAGAGATTGCCTAATGCTGAAAAAAGGGCAGCCGTTGCCATCGTTCGACTTAACGACCAACGGCAGCCCTTTTTTCAGCATTGGGAAAGAGTTGCGCCTCAAAGGGATAAACATAGTCAAGTCAAGTTTGTAAATGAGATGTGTATGCACAGGATGTCGCAAACACACTTACCTAGGCTTCTATTCCTTGTTTGTTTGTTTTCTATTATCGCAAGCCTACATCAGGGTCATCATATTTTGGTGTGTGTACAGCTGGTAGTTTGTGAACAAGGGCGCAAAAAATAATTTTTATACATTACGGTCATGGATGCAAATAATTTAAAGTATGTTAATATCTAAATGGTGTATTCGAATAAGTTTAGTCGAGTTGTGTTGTGTTACGGCAAAGCTACGCAAAGGCTACCTGACAAGGATGGGGGATACCTTGGTGGGAGAACTTATAAAGATATTCTAACACGTATTCACATTACGTCTGGTGAAAACCACCAAAAACTCCAGACCGTAAGATGGATAGCCGGGCTACAATCCCGAACCCAGGGCCTTCTCACTTCGGCGATCCACCATGGTCAGTGTCTTATCCACTCAGATAACATGGAGATACTTCTATTCTTTAAACATTATTCATAGGCCTGCACTATAAATTACAATGTTGTGTATAAAAGGTGCAGAATTTTGTGGTCTCAAAATTTTCAGGAGACTGAATGCAAATAAATACAAAATTTAGTTTTTTATATGGCGCTCTCTCACAAAAAATTCCCAGTAAGTAAAATGTGACCCTTACATTAATGAAGTAGGCTTCATGATGGCGTAATTTCAAAAAGTATGGTCTTCTACATCTAGACTGTATTGACTGAATACAAAAATAAAAAGTTTAGTTTTTGTTTATGAGTTATTAGAAATAACCCTTCATTTCAATTTTGAAGAATTGAAACTGGTAGTAATCTAATGTAGCAAAGAAAATTAGTTAAGAAGCAATATAAAATTGCAGAAACAATGCCAAAAAATTCGTACGCAAACGTTTCTTTAACAGTTTTTCTTGCAAACAAAGAAAGTGTTCAGTTTCATATAACGTTCGCGACATGTTTATAAAATGTTGCTATAGATACAAGCTTAAGAAGTTAGAATTAAGTGCTTGGATTTGAGATGTTAATTACATTTTCAGTTCAACCCTCCACACTTAATACATCTGCCCTGCTTTCAAGACGCTGAGCATTTCTCAAATTATGGATATTTCTCCAAAACAGTTGAATTCAATTACTTTTTTGACCTTTTTGCGTGCGAATATGTAGGATAGAAGATATTTAAAACGAGTAAATGGTTTTTCTAAAATGGAAACAAAGTGTTTTTTCTTTGTACTTCGTGAATTGGACGACGGTAATGATATTAAATATTTCTGTTAGGCCTATAACAGTATCCATCAGTGGCGTAGGAAAGGGGGGGGGGTTGGGGCTCAAGCCCGTTACCCCCACCCCACCATACTATTGGAGGAAGGGAGAAAATTGCCACAAATCAGCACAATATGGTGTCATTTCGACAAATTCTGCATTTAGAAACACTCATGAAAAAGAAAGAATGGAGAAAGTTTTTAACCGATAATTAATTGATTTTTAGAAATAACTTTACAACTAATATATATGCAACTATTATTGGTATGGTAATCAAGTACCAAACAAATAATTAAAAAAGTAAATTGCAAATTTCTTAACACAAGAAACACACGCATCGAATGAGTCGTCGTGCGCACTAAACCCAACTTTGTGACGCGTCACTTCGCTCTTGAACGATAGCGGCTGGCCAATCAGAAGTCATGATGAGGCTGGATAACCGTCTCGCCCGCGTCTCTCTTTTGTAGCATTAATAACTTTTTTTTTCTTTTTTTTTTAAACGCACAAATCATGCCATACATGAAATTCTATGGTCAATCATATTTAAAGGGGATTTTTCAGGCATTTACCTATTTTAAACGAAACAAAATTGCAATTGCAATTTAAAAATATTACAACTGTAATTTGGTATAGTAATTTATAAATTAATGGATTTCATAAACAATCCTCTCCGTCAAAAAAGTTATATTAGCACTGATAGCTCTTTTGAAGGGCAAACAAATGAACTGTCAGAAATTTAGTTCTAAGGGCAGTGATTAAAATGAAACCTTCATAGTATCTTATTTTCTTTGACCCATTCTCTCTCGTCGTCGTTACAAAGATCTGGTATTCTAAATCTCAAGATGGGAAGCAACGGAGAGAAAAGAAGGGGAATTACTGCCATAGTTTCAAGAGTTCTGGAGAGAAGTTCAAGCGTTTTGATTGTAAGCGAACAGGTTAACGATCTGATTACCATTAATGGTTATGCAAATATAGTGTTGGATCCAGGGAAAGGGTTAGGGGACTTCAGCCTGCCCCAGACAAAGACATTGCTTAAGGAAAACATTTCCTTCCTTCTACTTTTTGTTTAAGTGAAATGAGGATTTTTTTATAAATTAGCCCCCTTCCCAAAAAGTTTAAATTGCTTTAGGGCACGGACTTATACAGTACGATCATCGACTAGGGACAGACAGGTGAAACAGCGTCAGATTCTCAAAGGAAAATATTTGATTCCTTTTTGATGATTAGCTACATAAGCGCCCTCTAGCGAAGCATAGCGACTCTACGTGATGCAATCTACTACTAGAGCACGAATGCGTACAACATAAACTTAATGAATGCGATCACAGCGCCATCTTACAGGCAAATTTCGTTTAGCTCTTTTAGAATACGCCGATAATCTTCCTGTATCCACGTCTATGCTTTAGGGTAAGATTTCCCTTTACTGTAGATTATTTTAGATCAAATAAGCTCTTTTTAAAAATTACCTCGCCTTAAAATAAATTTCTATTTCCGCCACTGAGCAAATGAAACCATATTGAAAAGGGATTTATAATACATGAGTTCAGCATATTTTCGTTTTAAATGGAACTCCTATATGGGTTTGTTTCTAGACACTCTATATCCCATCCCACTTTCGCCATATCATTCATTTTCATTCCTAAAAATAGCAAAACGTAGCATATTCTTTATTTTTTTCTGCCCTTGTCCAAAAGCTATAAGACGCACACAATGCACTTGCACCCAACAGTCGTTCAACACAAGGATCTCTCGTTTTATCCACAACTCCGGCAATTGTTATTTCGTTTTATGTGTCTCACAGTAAAAGCCATGCTCTCAATTTATGTTGATCATACCGTTACTCCAGGAAGATTAAATGTTATCCTTCTGAGCCATTTACCCTCTCAAATATCTTGGTGTATTGGCACTTTTATTTGTTCTAATGGAGTAGCGCAAAGTGCTTACTTGGCCGCAGATCTTCAAGGGCTTTATTCTGGGAAGAATTGGGAAAGTTTAAACATGCTGTAGCAGTTTTGAATACTTTCCAATACAGTTGAAAAGTGTTTGTCTGTCTGTTCTGTAATTGCTGTAAATTTTTACCTATTTACTTCGGTGAATACGGGGCACGTGTCCTTGGCCCCGTTTTTTGAGGTTCTCCATAGCTCTCCAGGTTGTATCGAAATATCTACTAACATTCCCTTTCAAGCACTCTAAAGGACTGGCACCTATCTGAAAACTCAAAAATGTCTGATTAGCTTATTCAATTTATAAAAAATACTCAAAAAACTTTAAAATTTAATAAATTATATTTATTTTCCTTTTTTATAAAGATAATTAAAAATTTATGTAAGAATGCATAAATTTAATAATAATAGATAATGATAACTAATAACATTTTCATAAGTAAATTAAAAAAAAAAATACTGTTCGTTTTCAGTTTAAAAAAATTCTGAACAAATTTTAGCTTTTTAAAAAGGAAGAAATATATATATATATATATATATATATATGTAATGTATAAAAGGTAATTTGGGTTTTACTAGTTTGGGTATTGTTCAAGCGGGTACTTTCACTGTAAGTTTTGCTTTCCTGTCATACTTGCCACGCGCGCTCTGGAGCTATGTTTTATTTATTTTGTTATTTGTCAGACATCAGGCCGTCGATTCTGAGTTCTTTAGATGTACACGTGTCCTCACGCCCTTGTGTCCCCGAATGCCAGTCATGTTGGTAAATGTGTGTGGTTCGATCAGAGATAAGAGAGAGGAGGAGTTGTGTCTTCGCAGACCACGTGGTGTGGTAAGCGTAAATACTCCCGCACATCGAAAATCGGGGACTTCTGCCACTGGAACTGCTTCATGAGTCCACGCTGATTCTTGTACCCGTCTCCCCTCCCCTCTTCTCATTCTAAATTGTAACTTCTTGTAATGTTCAATAAACCATATTACCTGCCTTAACTCTGAAGCTTACTTGAAATATCTGCCGTTTCATATATATACAAATAGTTAAATTTTCGACTAAAACTGACATACTGTTTATGCGCACTTTTTGGCTTCAAGTAATTTAAAAAAAAAATGAATTTACGACCCCTTAGTAACATCAAAGTATTTATAAAACTAAGAAATTCGTTCAGTGAATTTTTTTTTCAAGGGAAACATAAATATGATACTCGTTTTTAACACTTTCCAATAAAATTAAAAAATGTGTATGGTTTCGATTTGTCTGTCTGCCCATCAGTCTTCTAACTGGCGTAAATATGCATCGATTACTAAGAAATTTACCTATGTAATTTCCATGTACTGTATTACTCACCCTATTTACAGGAGCGCCCAAAGAATTCTATTGCGTAAACTACCTTGGTCAGTAATTATTTAAAATAGACATTCACCCATTTCAAGCACTTCATAAAGTATGGAAAAATCATTTACTGTTATTCTACAAAAGCGCCCCAAACAGTTTCATCACATTACGCTTAATGGGCAGGAATTTTTTAAAGTATATGTACTTGAATCATCTATTTCAAACGCAACCGAAATGATATACGCTGTTAAGGATTACAAAATAATACTCACCATCGAATATAATTTGTAGCATTTATTAGGTCATTTGCGGGAGTACTCAAAAGACTTCCAATGCATTAAGGTCTATGGCAGTTTAGACATTCATCCATTTCAAGCGCAGAGTGCCTTAAAAATGGTAATGAGTTTTGCGTAGACATAAGTGAGCAAACTAAATTGAAAAAAAGTCCCAAATAAGCAAGGAAAAAAGACTACGTCAAGAAAAAATTCCTTTAGTTAATTTTCAAAAAGGGACATTTTATAGATTTATATACGACCCCGTACAAAAAAAAAATTCCTAATTAGTAACATATGTCTCCTACACCAATGAGGTGATGTACAAAATTTCAGCCTTTCATCATGAAAATCTCAGAGATATCTTTAAACAAATCTGGCCAGCGGTTATAAATGACTTTGAATGCAAGCGCTTATTGCTAGAGTGTAAAAAAATGATTTTCTTTCGTAATTTCTGCTGCAACGCGGCCGTCGGATGCGACTTTTTCATGGAAAAGTGGTTTCAATCAGCTTACATTTATCTTCGTATCTCTCTTCACTGATCAGGACATAATTCTTAAACTGTGTACTGTGATTAGTGTATGTGGCACATGTGGTTTTTTTTTCTTTCTACCTACGGGAGTCGTATACAAATTTAAAATGAATCACTTTGAAATTTAACGATACGAGTTTTTTTTAATAGTCTTTATTCCTACCTTATTTTTAACAAATGCTAATGTACGAGTACATTACCCATTTTTCTCTAAAGGATACAGAATTGAGGCGTGGTATCAACTTTTTGGGACACTCTGTATAACAGCTTTCTCTTCATAAAGGATGGAAATATTATTTATTGTTCTTTTACAAGGTCTCGCAAACTTGCAGAAATAGTGGTATAGCTTTTTTTTAGCTTGTGCACAAAATCTCGCAAAATTTAACGTTTATTGACAGACACGTATTGATATACAGTGAAACTTCTAAGCGACCACACCTATGAAGAGACCACAGGAGTGGTCGCTCCTCAATGACGTATTTTCTAAGGCACCGATTTTTTACCCTATCTACTTAATGTTAAAATATCTTCTAGAACAGACCACACAACCCTCTATAAGCGATCGGACCCTGTTCTCTGTCCGAAAATTTTCTAGTATTTCGTCGGAAATAAAGTAAACGAAAACCACGTCCAAACCAGTCGCTCCTAATCGATGCTTTTGGCACGGTTTATCTTTCCCGTTTCTTTAAAAGCAAGTGCTAACGTAGGTTTATATTTCAGAGCACTACACAGCATATTCTTTGTATTATTTTCACCAGTATTGTTCATGAACAACAACAGACGGATAAATGTGCTGCTACTAATGCACTTCACACAGGAGGCGTTCAGCGAAGGGATCTTTATCCACTCCTTGCAACCGTTCTTTCGTGGAAGCGATATATCGCGATTTATGTTGCACTTACCGTTACACTATACAGCTTAAATATTATCCTAGTAAACCATTTATCTTTCATATTTCTTGGCGTATTGGCACTTTTATTTGTTAGGTTGAAGCATCGTAAAGTGCTGCTCGGTTATTGATCTACAACGGTTTTATTCCCTGAAGAATTCAAGATACTAACTTATTTTTGGAATTGCATTTTCATATTTTTAGCTGATCTTAAAGTATACTAGCGTATCGATGTTTTAGCGAGGCTGTGAGTTTTAAAAGTATGTGAGTTTTAAAAGTAAGATGTATGTAATGAAAAATTCGAAGTAAGTACTTTTATTTAAAGTTTGTAAGGATTAGCCGCCGTAATCATGCACCAGCAGGTACTACCATCACTCAAGATGCAGAGGTGTGAATGGGAAATTACCATAAGTTTAAAATAACGTTTAAAACTAGTATAGAATCCAATATTTTGGCTTTCGTACAGAGTGTTTCACGAAGAACCCCTAATTTTGAAAATGGATAACTCAAAAACGGTGATAGAAGCATGTAGCAATCTGTACGTTAATTAAAAAAGTCGTACGTAACCACATAATTTTAGTTACAAATTGCATCGATAGATGCATAAGCAGCGATACGGATGCCAGAAAGAGAGCTTAGACACTCAGAATAACCGCATCATCCTTTCACGCTAAACTCCAGGGCCGCAGGAAAAAAATTCGGGGGTTGGGGAGTGACGGCCACAGAATACGGAACTCATCTTGCTTTGTCTTAACTGTTGAATAGTTCAACGCAATAACTCTATCATCTAATTATTCATTCAGAAAATCAAAAATGTCTTTATACGGAGTATGACCGTATCTTGCATAAACCATGCCTTACCTGGTCGATCATTCAGTGTTTGTCATCAAATTTTTCAAAAGCGCAATATACCGTTAGTCGTCATCATTTCTCGAAAGAAAAATGGTCCAATGGCGCATTTGCAAGAGATTGTAGCGCAAACGGTAAGTTTTGGGCAATGGAACTTTCATGTAGTGCGAAAATGAGGATTTTCTCAGATACTTTTTACCGCTGGCAGCACCATCTATCGGAGCAATTTGTAAATGAAAGTTTGTAGTTTCTGTATCAAATTCTTAAGTTTTTCTTTTCTTTTTGTTTTTTTGTTTCTTTTTTTTTTTTGATAAATATACCACTGGTTTCATGATTCTATCAATTATCGTTTTTGAGTGATTTTTTTTTTTTTTTTTTTTTTAAGTTAGGGGTACTTCGTGAAGCACCCTGTAATAAGCTGAAACACAACTGTATACAAAATTTCAGTTCAATCGAAGATTGTGAACTTTCGACGCTGATAATAGGACAAACTGTGTTATATAAGGAAGAAAGTAAACACTTAATGCTACATTTGTATCTCATGGCATTTATTTTAAATAACAGTTTGTTGCACAGAATTTAAAAGAAAAAAAGATGTGGACACCACATGACTTTCTTGTACGTTTATTAAATCATAAATTTATCTAAACTTATTTCATTTGAAAGAGATACAATACTGCAATAATAATAAGGTTTAGCGACTTCTAGAAAAAGATTTGAGATATCGCTAAGTTCGTCTCACTTTTAAATACTTGTTTTCCTCGCTTAATTTGGGATATTTCGCCAAAAGCCGCCAAGCTTGAGATAGTTTGCAAGATTTTGGGCATAGCCGAAAGTGACCACAGACTCTTATCGAATTGAAGGTATCCATAGATCTTAATGTATTGAATGTCTTTTGATTGACCCTATAAATAAATTACCCAGTCGAAGCAAGAAAGATCGATCATTTAAAACGAATGGATTATAAAACACTTTCTCAGATAACAATAATTTTCACTAAATTTGGCAATGTATTGTATTTAAATCTGGCGAGATTTTAGAAGTAAGAAAAGCTGTATGTCACTATCAATGTAATTTTCTGAGACCCTGTCACATAGGGCTAAGAATTTAGATATGGTTTACAATCGAAGGGAAATGCTTTCACTAAAAATCAAAATTACCACAAATATTTATTTTCGGTTTTCTAAAATTACTCAAAATTTAAATATTTAAAAACTTTTCTAATATAGAGAGAAATTTTGAGGAATTTTAGAAATTTAATAGCATTTTTAGAAATAAAGCATCTTAAAATCTTCTTTTAAATTAAAAAAAAAAGTCAGCCATCTTCTCCGTGCAAAGAACGGGCACACTCAGCTAATATTTTAATAAAATATTTCAAACATAAAAATAAAATATTCCCTTGACTTAAGCTTACTTTTATACTTCTCATAATTAATAATTATCGTATAAATAGGAAATTTTCATTTACGCATATAAAAATTGCATAAATTTTAAATTCGCTTCGATGCTTTAATTTACTTTCTTGTTCACCCTTTAATAAAGACTGAGTAACTGTCGCACTCTCAACCGTCGTCCTCTGTTGCCACAGAATCATAAAAATTTAAGCAAGCCTTTACTATTCATGGAGTTTTGCAAAAGTTCTTGGAGTCTAAACAGTTGTTTGCATTCATGTATTCATTACGCATTAATAGTCAAGTCTGATGCTAACTAGTTTTCTTTGTCTGGGAACGGCCATACGCATTTAAATGAATAATAATGATACGGGGGTTTTCGCACATTATGTTTCCAAGACTGTTATTCAAAAGAAAAACTTTTTGCTGCCTAGAACGAAGATGAAATTTTCCTCAGGGTGTCTCAAAAGTGAGGAAACACGCTTTAATTCTTTACCTATTACAAATAAGTGGTCTATGTAAATTAGAAAAAATGTTCAAAATAAAGTAGGAAAAAAAGCTACGTTAAAAAAAATCCTCTCGTTAATTTTCAAAAAGTTACACATTTTAAATTTGTATACGACCCCCGTACAAAAAAATCTCTTTTGGTAAAACGTGCCCGATGCACTAATGAGTTGATGTACAAAATTTCAAGCTTTCATCACAAAACGAATCAGAGATAGCTTTAGATGGTAAAGGGATAGACATCAATTTGAATGTAAACGTTTATTGCTCGAGTGTAAAAAAATAATTTGCTTTCGTAACTTCTGAGTAACCCCTCAAACGCAATAATCCCCTTCGCGAGTCATTGAAAAGTCGTTAAGTTAGCATATATTTATCTTCGCATCTCTGACAATTTTGCTATAATTTTCAAATTTTGCACATCACCTCATTAGTAAATGGGGCACATTTTACTAACTTGGAATTTTCTTGTACAGAGGTCGTATAAAAATTTTAAAAATACAATTTTTTGAAAAATTAACCAGAGGAATTTTTTTTTAAATCTAAGTATGGACTGGTGAAAACTTTTTTTTTTAATTCTTATGTGTGTTAGGAAGAGTTTTGATTTTTGCATGCCTCCAAGACCAACTTTTTTGAGTGCTCTTTATATTTTGCTCGCGCAAGAAATGCGTTCCAGTTATTCGTTTTGTGAAAAAATAAAAGAAAACATCAGTCATCGTAATATTTTGCAGATTATTTGGACATTAACCAAGAAAATGTCTTAAAAATGCAATAAAAAATCACCGAAGAAGAATAGTCTCTCAGCATATAAATCCAAAATTATATATTTTTTTCATATTTTTTCCCCACATAAAAGAATTGTAATGTTTATGGCAAAATCTGCGACAAACTAGTTTAATACACAAAGGTATGCAATCGGAAAAAAAAAAAAAGACCTTTAGGGTCTCGTAAGGAAATTTCTTTCATCAATGATTGGAAACACTCAGGGATTATGATGCACTTTCTAACGTAATAGAGCCTCACCATGGCACAGTGGTTATGTCACTTGAAATGGTAGACAGTCGAAGAGTGAAGGTCTCGGATTCGAGTCCCATCGCGCGTCCGTCGACCTAACCGGAGTTTTCCGTGGTTTTCTCCGAAACTAAAAACGTTCTCCCTACTTTCATAAGCGTAAATACGGGTTAGGACCCCTTAAAAGACCCCCCTCGGAGGGCACCCCATCCATAGGCCTAGATCCCCCGTGCAGATAATTGTCCTTAATCCCATAACACAACACAACACTCTAACGTAATAGAACAAGAAAGACAATTAGGGCCAAGCCATGGATTGTTATACGCTTTTTATACGTAGCACTTTTGTGCGTACTTAAAATATTAAAGTGTTTCAGATTTTAATTCCTTTTATTTATTTACTTATTCATTTATTTTCTAGTTTCTTACGGCAGTAAGATATCGGCATAAGAACTAAACACCAATTTGGTTATTTTAAAAAATACTTTGAAGTGAAAGTTCCATTATCACACATTTAATTCGTACTGTATCTATCACTAGATATTTTTTTATTTCTCAATAATATCGATTAAAACTTAAAAAGACGTCGCATTACGTAATTCGGTTTTCTGCAAGCTGCCCGTTAGCATTTAGCTGTCTCACCAGGGTAAACAATTTTCGTTATTTTTATGATAATACTAATCAAAACGTTTTTCTCGGTGTCATTTTCAGCAGCAAGCTGAACAAAAGAGCTTAGAAGGAAATGACAGGCATTCATTGTAGGGAGGGGAGAAAAATGGCATTGTATATTCAATAAAAATGGAATGAATTCTAAAATGGACAAATATTGAAATAAATTGGAAATGAAATAAATCCTTTTCCGAAATGTTGTCGCAAATTAGATAGGAAATAAATTTTTTAAGTGGATATTTATGTTTTCTTGCTTTCAGTCATGTACTTATTAATGAAATCGATTCAGTTTTAACATCCGCAATCGATTTCTAACACTAGAGTTCTATTAAAATCAATCATGAGAATATGGGAATATCTTTTGTCCAAATCACTTTTCAAAATATGATAAAAATCAAAGACAAATAGCACCGATGCATGGATTGTGATGCACTTTCACATGATGGAAACCTCTTATTACAGTCACTTCTCACAGCTGGTTGTTTTTGCTATACGAGTACTGAGCTTTATAAAACCTCTATTAAAGGACAAACCTCTGCAGATTTCATTCGTATTAACAAGCGATCCTGGTGACTTACGATTTTTTAAAAATGTCCGTGCTTATCGCCTTACCTAATTTGTTTAAATTGTCGTTTTGTTTCTTCTCCTTCTTTTTTTTTTTTTTTTACTTTGAGGTAAACAATTCTTTTAGTTGTTATTTTTAAAAGTATTCCACTTTTCCATTCTTTTGTTTCAGTTGTTAATTAAATATTTATTATTCATTTCAGTTATGCTTTTTTAATTTTTATCCTAAGCATTAAAAAATGTATTCTTTTATGGTAGTTGATATTCCTCTTTTAAAATGTTATATAAAGCTATGTTCAGCTTTAGGGACTTATTTTCTGGTGCCAAATTTGGCGATAAATCATTAAAAATTGCAAATATAGGTGACTTTCAACATTTTCTTCTACCCTCCCCTCCCCACACCCCGTATCTACACACCCCTCCCCCACACCCCCGCATTTTCAATAGGGTTGCCATGCCATCCGGCAACCCTATTGAAAATGCAACCAAAGCGCGTCCACGCAGATTGGTCCACAAAAATATGTCGACAGAAAAACCCGGAGAGAATGAAATAGCAATCTGGTGCTAATAATATAAAGATTTTCTAACTATATATTGCATGACTTTATTATTTTACTTTTTATAATGTCACTCGAAAACTTTTAATGTTGCATGTATTCAGTCGATGTATGAGATGGGTGAACAAAGTGAGCAAATAAAAAGGAAAGAAAAAAATTTCATTGTTTCATCATGTGCATTTTTTTTTTTAAATGTTATCATGTCACTGTCATATTTTTCGAACTAAACTTTGGAGAAACTGCTATTTTGACTACTAAAATCAAGAAAATGTATACTGATTTGGCAACTTTTTTACTCGTGAGTCTACACTGAAAAAAGGGCTTTGTTGATTCTAGAAAATTTTGTTTGATTGAATGAAATATTTTGTTAATTAAAAAAAATTCTTAAAACCAACAAAATTATTCGATTGAAGTAGCGCCAAACAAATTTTTACTGAATCATCAAAATTTTTGTGAATTAAACGAATCATTTTGTTTATTTAACAAAATTATTTTAAATCAACAAAAGTATTCGGTTGAAATAACAAGGACCAAAATTTTTTGAAACAACATAATTTTGTTCAAATCAACAAAACTTTCCCCCCCCCTTTATCAATGTTGTTATCGCTGCACCCTGGAAATAGTGGGGCTCTCTATGTTTATTTTAAGAAAGTTTTAATTAGCATTATACAATAAATACTTCTTCTTTTGTTTGATTGTACGCATTCTATATTTAGCAATACGAATATGCTGATATGCAACCTTTTATTTCTCAATTCTTTGTAACACTATTTTCATTGTGTATGAGCCATAGATATAAAGACTGATTTTCTGCTGTCTGCCTGTTCTTTTCTTCTGTCACATCGATGTGACAGTTCGTGTCGCATGAGGTGTTACTACAATGTATGAATGCGAAAAATCAATGCCTTTTCCATTCTGGAGCTATTTCCAACCACAGGTTCAATGACAATGATGAAAGGGAACGTAATGTAATTTCCAAACCATGTGTCTGAAAATAGAATAAACTTTGTTGATTTCTATTTAAGGAAACATAAATGGATTTAAAATATCTCTGCCAGAAGGAGATTGTTTAAACTTGATTTTATAAAATAATATTTCACCCATTGAAATCCGCACTGAAAATTGTCTACTGAAGCTGTTTTACAGTCTTCATCCTGCATATTCTAACTATACTTCACATTTGGCAATTTTTTACATTTTAATATACTGCTACGTTATCTGGTAATCCTTGAAAAGTCATTCTTCGTTCCGCCATATAGCCAAAAGTCCGTATCGGAAATTAATAGAACCAAATTTCCCAAAAAGAAAAAGTAGTAAAAACGTTAAAAATACTAACATAAATTTATATCTTGAGAGATTTCGTGTGCTATATTTTTACATAAAATCTGAAACAGTTAACTATTTCGGAACAGGGTTTTAACGCACATGGCACGTGCTGTTTTCTTCCATTGGCTGTCTGACAATCCAAAGGAAATCTGAACAAACTTTGTATAAAAATGTTTAACATAACGTTTACAATTTTTTTTTAATGTTTTATCATACTATATAGTTACGCTGTTCCCTGAATCACTCTCTAACGATTTCGGGAAACCACTCGAAGGTAAAATTTTTACTACCATTACTCCCAAAAGATAAAAAAGTTAAGCATAAAAAGCCTAATAATATTTACATCGTCTGTACGATCTGCTTGAAATTTTTCATAATTATGTATAGAAATACAGAAACAATCTGCGCTTCTTTAAAAATTTGAAAATCCACCCGCGTTTTTCATTTTAAAGCGATTTTTCTCTATCTTCAGCTCCATTTTATTCCCGAGAGTCAAAAAAGTTTATCATTTGTTTGACAAAATTACGATCCGCAAGTGACAATGACGTCATATGGAAGTCACGATCAAGTTGGGATTCCAGTTCGCTTTAAACAGTTTTTCCGAATAATATAGTTTTTTTTTTTTTTTTCATTAAAATCGTCTGCACTGCATGAAGCATTCATATAAGTGTATCTGTTTACACAAAATGAAACTGTTCGAATGCGAAAAGTTTCCGCACGCTCCCAGAGAGTATGAAATTCGATTTGGGCAGGGGCGTAGCCAGAAATTTTTCATCCGGGAGGGGGGTTACGACTATTGCAACTCACATATATGCATACATGTGTGTGATAAGGAAGTGAACAATATTCATTTTGTATGGCAACAAATTCCTCATGGGGGGGTTATGACCCCCCCCCCCCTAACACCCCCCCCCCCTTGGCTACGCCCCTGGATTTAGGTATGTAATAAAAATTGAATATGAAGTTATTTATTTTAGGTGGACGAAGATTAAATACATTGAGTACAGACATTTTCGTCAAATGTTTTTTCTAGCGCCCGTTGTAATTGCCTCCACTGCTTTAACTTCCAGTCATTAAGAATACTCCTAACCCCCCCCCCCCTACACCCACACACACACCGTAAAAGATGTCTGTGTACACCACTAAATCTGAATCTCGGTAGATAATCATTTGTCTTTTGCTCAGCTGTCACCTTAAGCACAACTTTCAAAATGGATTAGAGATACACGTGTCACAATACATCTTCTGAGCCCCCCCCCTTTTTTTTACGTGACAGATAATTTTTTTTGGTACATCAGGTCGCTCAAAACAACAACTTTCGTAATTTTTGATGCAGCTGTTGTGATTAAAAATCAATAATTTATTTTTAGGCGATCTCGAAAGCAATACATAAATTATGATTTTGGTGTATGCGTATACATTGAAAAATAAGAAAAAATAAGTGTCACTGCCCTTGTTTTCTTTTCTTTCTTTTTTTTTTTTTTTTTTTTTTTTTTTTTTTTTTTCTAACGCTCGATTTCTTTCCCACGCGGTTTCTTTTTTTCTATTTTTTGTTGTCGTTGTTGTAGTGTTTTGTATCCCTCACTTATCTGTAAATATTCCTTTTGATGATTTACATCCTTTGTTTTAAATCCATAGATCGAACGTGTTTTACGTTGTTGTTTCATTAACCCTTTAACGCGCAGTGTTCCCGCTCTGGGAACACCCAAATCTGACGTTTGGACTGTTGCCAGTCACGAAGAATAGATTTGATTTCTATAAAAATAGTTGCGGGTGACATAGCTCCACGAGAATCTTTTACTTTTTAGCAAGTCATTTCCCGTAAAAAAATGGTCACGATTCTTTTTAACAGCACTGACATCTGCTGAAAAATGTAAGAATGCGACAACAGCTGGATAGATTGCCAAATGCTGAAAAAAGGGCAGCCGTTGCCATCGCTCGACTTAACTACCAGCAAGATGCCATCTTGATGGTACTTAAGTCAAGCGATGGCAACAGCTGCCGTTTTTTCAGCATTGGGAAAGGGTTCCGTCTCAAAGGGTTAAGGGCTTTTAAAGCACATTCACGTTACATTTGGGTTGGTTGGTTGTGTGTGATTATGGCTACGCTACAGTAGGGCGATCTGCCAAGGGGAGGTGCCTTGGTAGGAGGACTTTCTAAGGGGTTCTAACGCGTATTCACGTTTCATCCGGAGAAAACCTACCAAAACTCGTAGATGTTAGCCATTGGTTCGAAACGACCGTTAGCTCGACCGCTAGCTCGAAGACCGTTAGCTCGAAGACCGTTAGCTCGAAAGCCGCGCGATGGGACCCGAACCCGGGACCTTCACACTTCGGCCATCTACCATTTTCAGTGGCATAACCACTGTGCCATGGCGAGGCACGTCACATTTGAGAATGGCGTATATAGGTTTTCATTTCAGATGGGGTCGATCCAGTATTTAGCTCTTTGGGAGGGGACACATTATCTGCACGGAAATTGTTTCAAAACTATAGGACTTTTTGACTGTTTTTAAAGCATTAAAGAAATGAGAAATTCGATTATTTTTAAGTTAATAGTAATATATGTAGATAAAAATTCAACACTGTGGTGGAAAATTATATCTACTGGACTTTAACTAAGTGTAATAACTGCTTATGTGAATTAATAATAGGATGAAGCATCAAAATAATAATGCGTTTTATATTATAAAGTTATTTTAAATCTTTTCTTACGACAGTTAATATAAATATTCAAAGTAAAAAGTTTTTAATAATTGTTTTATATTTTCGGAGAGACCAGGGATCCCTTGGCTCCCCCTTTCAATACGCCACTGATATCTGGAGAAAATTACCCCTAACTCTACATCGTTAGCCCGACTGCCGCGCAAGAAGACAGAACCCTGTGCATGTACACTTCAGCCATCTCCCAATATTCAGTGCCTGATCCACTCGACCATTTTTCGGGCCAACGCACTTTTAACTGGGGGTCAATATTTAAGTTTACTATAGTGGAAAAGGCGTAAAAGTATCGTAAAATTGTCGTCCGTCTCGATCGTCCCTATAGCTTCCTATTCCCTATAGCGTCTTTTAAGTTATCGTTGTTCGATATCTTTTATTTTTAATATAAAAAAAGCACTCGCTTTATAAAGATATACTGTGTGCGAAACAGATAATGATGCTACTAACGTTACATTCAAACTAAGAAGTGCATTTTAGCTTTTTTGTGACATGAATTCATAAGACACACTTGGATAGCGGTCGATCATCGACATATTCCGAAAGAGCTAAACGCAATTTGCCTGTCAGATGGGGTTGTGAGTCGTAATCATTAAGTTTATGTTGTGCACATGCGCGAGTTAGTAGTAGATTGCATCAGGATTCGTCAGTATGCGTCGCCAGAGGGCGCTTATGTAGCTAATCATTAAAAGGTCGCCGAGTATTTTCCTTTGAGAGGCTGACACTGTTTCGGCCGCCTGTCGATGATCGTACTATATCAAAGTCTATGATTCCCCTTGAATCTACGATCATGTTTACATCGATTTTACAAGATGTTAAAGGAACGCTAGATGGAAGTCCTGATTGTATACTGCTTGGAGTCTGTTGGTCAAAGCACGTTGGAGGTTCTCACTGAATCGAAACATCCTCTTTTGTGGCACATTTGATTTTTGAAAATGGAAAAGGTCTGCAGGTGCTAAATCAGGCGAATAGGGTGGGTGTTCGCGCACACCCACCACGCTTGTTCGTTCTGTTTTTATGCTAAAAACTAGTTCACGCGGCGGTTGCGCAGTAAACCGCTGTACTGTTAACCCCTGCATTGTCTTGTGACCAAGACTAAAGCCGGTAAGCAATGAGGATTTGACCAGCGTTCTTTCGACAGTTCGTATGATCTACGTAAAAATTGTGTGAGGGTGCAAGATGGATTATTTTGAATCCATGCAACAACAAAATAAAAATGCAGTTCTTATTTGGGATGTAATGCTTGTTGTCTGATTACTAATTTGACGCACAGTGTACTGTTACCAAAGAAAAGGTCTTATCGTAAATACGAATAGTTATCGTAGTTAGTAATTTCTTAGAAGTAGTTACACCATTCCTTTGATATTTTAAAAACTAACAATGCAGCATTTTCGGTTTAAAAAAAAATCAAATAAAACTAAATATCTTCCACGATTTTAAATTTCCCCATCATCAAAGTTATCCTAAAAGATAAAGAAAGATTTTACTATCATGAGGCTTAGTCAAACGGTACTGGGAGGCTTGACCTACGATGCCGACTGATACAATGCCTTTCTGTTTTCTTTTTCTTCTGCTTCTTTATTTCTTTCTTTCTTGGTTTTCGTTCTTTGTTCATTCTTATTTTTTACCTTTTAAGTCATGCCCTGTTTCATTAAAAAATAATTTTTTTAAAAGTACGCTGGAAAATAGACAAAATATCGTTAAATTGCCGTACATATAAATTCAAAAGAATTCTACACGTTTCTACCATAAAGGTTATTAACACTAGACCAATGTTTTCACAGTTGCTACTTTCAACTTCATTAGCAAGATATCTTATTTTTTTTTTTTTTTTTTTTTTAGATTAACCCTAAAATGCATGATATTTTTAAAATGGGCAGATAATAAAATTGTAACTTAATTTAGGCTTACTTACGCCAGGAAAAAAATATATTTTTTTAAAATCAGCATGTAGTTTTCCATAAAAATCATGAAAAATTTTCAAATTCGAAAAATTGGAATATCCACTCTAGAGTTCTCATAAAACAAAAGAAAATAATACAGCCTAATTCTAGTTTATTTAGTCCTAATGCTACTATTTTTAATAATTTTGTTTTTATTTTCATTTAGCGATAAAAATGATAGCAAACAAAAATTCGGGAGAAAATTCATTGAGCATAAAAACTACAATTTTTTTCCCATTAATTATTTTAAATGCATATTTAAGACACAAAGCACAAAATTTTCTTTTTACTGTGGAAAAATGAGAGTGTAACCAACTGGCTATAGTTATGCACTGTAGGGTTAAAATCCTGAGGGCGTGTCCTTTTTCTAAAAATGATGTTAACAAGCGAACAGACATTTACTAAAAGTTATCGTACATATTTTCTTAGAAGCAGTTACGCCATTCCTTTGATGCTTTATGAACTAACTATGCGACATTTTCGTGGCCTAGGGTAAAATAAAGCTAAAAACCGACCGTTTTGTGAATTCCGCCATCATAAAATTCTCCTGCTGAGTGAAAGTGCGACGAAAACCCATAATCTTGGGTATCGTGCTGAGATTGATATAACCTTTGGTGTGATATCATCAAGATGGCTGCGAATTCTAATCAGTGTTATGGCTGTGGCATGGATTATATGTGGGGGGTTGGTGCAGTATATCATATGTGATAGAGGCTTATTTGGACATATGTACTTAAATATGTACTTTATTTTCTTGGAAAAGAGTGTAAGCTAATGAATACCAGCTAGTTAAAGCAGTGATGGATTTTCGAATTCTATATCTTGTTTTAAGTAGAATTGCTTTAAAATGAATTACACTCAAACCTCGTTAGTACATCTCTCTGAGGCCACTTAACCGTTTGAGGCGCAACCCTTTCCCAATGCTGATAAAAGGGCAGCCGTTGCCATCGCTCGACTTAACTACCAGCAAGATGGCGGACAATTGAAACGTTCATCGCGTGCCACAGATCTAAAGACCCTTTTTTGACAACGGCTGTCTGTGTCGCACAGCCAACTGTCACTCCATCGATCATGGTTTATACAGCATTTACAGTTCTTCCACAGGAGTACTCAAAAAAATTCCAATTATTACGGTCTACAGCAGTTTAAGAGACATACAACCATATCAAGCACAATACAATAGACCTCTACAACACCGGGATCTTCATTTAAAAATGGTCAGGGTAAATAATAATATACATTTTTTTTTTTTTTTAGGTTATCTACGAAATTTGCCAAGTTTGATAAAGATGCGAACCCAAAAAGACTGTTATGATGAAAAGTATTTAATAATCGATGAGCTTGGCATAGTTTATGCTTCTTGCAATTTTATCCTCGTTTTCAAACGAATGTCTGATCCTCTAATTAGAAAAGGCTTAGAGATAAGGTATTGTAAACGAGTTACATCCCATAGTGGATGCGTTATCCTAGACGCCATCTCTGCTTGCTATGATGAAAAACTTATTAGCGTAACCAGGCTGGCGTAGTTCATGAGAAATTCATCAGACTGCCTGGATGTAATGGAATGTGGAAGTGAGTTCTGAAGTGCAGAAAGACTTAGCACATATTCATTACATAAAGTGGCTATCAACGTCGCAAAATAATTTTCAACTCCTCCCATAGTCTGGGTTTGACGTACAGCTTGTCTGCTGTGTGCGATGGTTTTTGTCTGACATCATTATTTAGTATTAAACAGTAATCAAATATTCAACTACAGCAGGTATGGGCAACCTTTTGAAAGTTTAAGGCTGAGCTTCCGGATTTTAATGAAGTTGCGGGCCGTAAATAATAGGTAGTTGGGAAAAAATAATCATTATATGGTTTATTATACATATTTATAAATTATAATACTAAAGTTAGATGAATCAGAATATCACTTTGATTATTGAGCGGGATCGAATAATTGATTTGATTTGATTTGATTTTGGGATTATGGTCGATTATCTACGCGTGGGATCTAGATCGGAATGTGGTGCTCTCCGTGGGGGTCTTTCTAAGGGTCCTATCCCGCATTTATATGAAGCTTAGGAGAAAACGACGGAAACTTCGTCGTTTTCGTTTGAAACTTTTTCGAGAAAAGAAAATTCTATAGTCAATTTTGCTCATCACTTTGTTACTTTTCTACCTGTAACCCTTTAACAATACACAGAAGGTATAATTTTGCTTTCTATGCTATTGCCAGCATGCTAATTCCACTCTTTGTGAGCCTTCAATGCTGACGAAAATTCTGGCTTTTTGGAAGTTTGAATTACGTACTAACCCATCAACGAGGGTACTTCAGCTAGTAGTTAGAAATATTATAGCTAATCATCTATGTAGAGTAATGTATCCTTGTACCAGTAATTATAAGTCCGGTAATATATCTTCTTTGTATAATACTGCATTAAGATATAATTAACCTAGCAGATTTCTAAAATCTATATTATTTCCTAGTTGCAATTAGAAATATTATAATTCTTGGAATTCTTGGTTGGAGAGGTTGGGGGTTTGGTCGCTGGCTTACATAAAAAAAATTCCAAAATGAAGAAAAAAAGTTATGGGTTCTTGTTTATTGATTTATAAAAAATGAATGGATGATCACTGGTATTCTTTAAATTATCACTTTTTTCCTTTATGATAGTATCAGACATAATTCTTAGTTACTTAACACTAATAGTAATGTATACCTATTTAAATATTACATACATAATATTTTTTGCATTTACTACTATTTTTATTTATTTATTTATTTAAATTATTTAATTTTTGTCATTCTGGCAAGTGGTAATTATTCCTCTTCTATTGGCAACAGTCTGAACATTCTTCACTCTGTCTACAAGCCACGGAGATATACTATATTAGTGGACACTCTCCATAGCTGTAATGTTAAACTTTTGGTACCCCAAATAAGTTTCAATTATGTAAACATTGGAAATCTAGTGACGTGCAGCGATCCTAGCGGCAAAAGAATAAAGCATTTCCCGTGCTGATTGATAACTAGTTTTACATGTTTTTAATTTTCCGACCTAGCATGTGAACGAGATTATGAACACGAGCACTAAATTTAAAATATTTCTTTCGCTTTTGCTTACATGGTTTCCTTAGTAACAAATGAATAAAAAAAGATTTTTTAAAAATGTTCTATCTTAAGATTATTAAAATATGTGAACGAGTGTGTATATCGTGGCTCACAAAAAATAAGTTTTCGTCTGCCGCGGTATATATTTACATTAGAAAATGATGCGAGTTCTTAATGTAACATGAATTTAACATGAGTTTTTTAGCGGCAATTTAAAGCTGTGTTAAAATTGTCACAGCATGAAATAAATGTAAATACTGTTTGTTTGAGTGTGACCGTCATTATAAATAAACACTTATTAAATATTGCATTCACACATACAACATTCTTCTAAATTTACTACTATTTCTTAAAATACATCTTTTGGGCAAAATAATAACACGACATTGCATACATAATATTACTTCGCTTCGAAATTATTGCCTATATTAATTACGAAATAGTATTCTAAGACAATTTGGTAATTAAAATACACCTGAAGCCAGAAATTATTATATATCACGTTCATAAATCTTTGTATTTCATATTTTTTTGAAGTTCCGCTAATTCAACGATCTCCATTTACTTCGCCTCGATTAGAGATGGCCAGTGATTCGATGAGTCGAATCAGTGATTCGAATCTTGGTACTGAGTGGCTCAGTCTTTACACTCACTATCTACTGATTCGAATCTCAAGCCCTCAACTGTGGGGAAATACATTCCAAGTGCGAAGGGAAGGAAAACTTATTTTCCCTTTGCCGTTCCCAGAGATTTTCCCTTACTCTTTCAACTCTTTTCGACTCTTTACGACTCTTTTCGACTCTTTACGACTCTGAGTCGATGGATGATTTGAAACAGCAAACGAGAGTAGTAAGCGCCCCGCTCCGGTAGGCGGAAGTGACGTCACCAAAGGGGGCGTGGCCTAGTGACGTCACGAAGGGGCGTGACCGGAAGTGACGTCACGAGTGGTTTCACTCGTGAAAGGAGTTTCTTTTTAAGTTCTTTTACGGAATGGCAACACCAAGTTTCTTTTTTATTGAGTGGCAACGGATTTTTAGTTTCGGAATGGGACTTTGAATTTTTTTTCTGACTTGCAATTTTTTTGGATTTTAGTTTTGGAATTATTAATGAATTTTAGTTAATTATTAATTAATTAATTTGATTACTATCATCTGGTATTAAATTTTAGAACTCATGTGTGGACTTGGATTTATTTTTAAAAATTATTTTTTCTGACTTGCCGGCCATGGGACTCGAACCCTGGACTTCTCGGTTCAGAGGTCGAATGCGATAACCACTATGCGCCTCCCGGCTTTACTGACGTTCGCTAAAGATCGAAGTGTATTCTACTTTTGGTATCGGACTTTGCAATTTTTTTTCTTGAAATGTTCTTGGAGTTGTGAAATAATGTATTCATTGTTTTCATAATCGTAATGAATATTGCTCAATAATTTATTGATTATTTTAATTATTCATTAATTTTAATTTTACTTTATTATTTTATATTTAAACGGGATGGAAGGAAGGGGACTCTATTTTTAAAAAGTGGTATTTTCTATATATTTTTTTTGCCTTTGCCGGGACTTGTGGAAATATTGTATTCATTATTTTTAATTATCTTAATGAATGAATTTTAATTATTAATTTTAAATTAGTTTCGGAAAAATAAGAGAATTTTTTTTTTCGTGTGGTATCAAGTTTCTTTTTTGGAGCTGGCAACGTTTTCTTTTAAAGATCGGACTTGTAATTTTCTGGAAATAATGTATAAATTATTTTAATTATCTTAATGAGTTTTAGTTAATTGTTTTTAATTATTAATTTTTTTAATCGACGATTCACTTAATTTTGGGGAAATAGAATAATCTGAGTCCTTTTTTTATTTTACTAATAAATCATACATTTTATTTCTATAAAACGTTATTTACTATTTAAACAATCTTGAAAACAGGCATGCAATAGGAGGATTTCATTTTTTATTTTATTTATTAAATATTTTTTCTCTTAAAGAATTTTAATTTAACAAGTCGAATGTTATTTTTCTAATTTTTTAAGATGATTTTTTCTAATCTTAAATAATCGTACCTGTATCTAAATGAATATACCAAAATCACATGCATAGCAATTTTTACGGACCAATGCAATCTTAAAAGGCCCAGGCATACAAATGAAAGTAAAGTAAATAAGACTTCACCTTGCAGATACAGATATACAGTTATACTTTAATCAAATACATGTTTATACAGATACACAGATATACTTTAATCAAATACATGTTTATACAGAACGCACAAAAGGTATTTTGCACACACATACTTGCATGTAAAAAAACATAGGGACATATACTTATGAAAGTAATGTAACTCCGGAAGCGCTCACAAAATGCAAACAGACACATACACTACTTTTTCCCCACGTCTAAATACACTTATACTTTCTTATATAAATCAATGCATCCATAAAATACACGCAAATCCCTTGTATAAAACCAAATGCATACAATAATATATGTTATAAAATATATATTTGAACACATTTTGCCGATAGAATCACATGTAAGTCACTTCACCTCAATACATTTAATCACACACATGCATTCTTACAAAACGCACCAAACACACAAACATACACCTAAAGTACACCTGCACACACATACATTCATACAAAAACACGCAGACACACGTACAAACACACGAGAATAATCGGACGCACACCCACGCAAACATGCACTTGGCAATACTAATTTTTCGCCTAAATAAACACACCTATACAAAAATGCACAAATACATACCGGTATCACAGGTCTAAAAATTCATATAAAGTATACCCGGACGTACTTTGCGGATTGTAACACACACCTAAATCATTTTCATCTAAATACAGTTAAATACATACATTTTTCCGAAACACACATATGTACACACTTAATAGTATACAAATAAATATGAAAATTTAAAAAAGTTTTTGAAAAAATTGAAAATTTTGAAAAGTTGAAAATTTTGGAAAAGTTGAAACGGTTTTTGAAAAAGTTGAAACGGTTTTTGAAAAAGTTGAAACGGTTTCTGAAAAGTTGAAACGGTTTTTGAAAAGTTGAACGGTTTTGAAAAGGTTTGCGACTTCTTTGCACAGTTTTTAAAAGTTGAAGAAAGTTTTGAAAAAGTTTAAACGAATTTGTAAAAAGTTGAGAAAGTTTTGAAATGGTTTGTAACTTCACTGCACAGTTTTAAAAAGACTATTTTTATTTATTAAATATTTGCACTTTTTTCCTTAAAGATTTTTTTTTTTTTTAAAGTTGAAAAGTTTTGAAAATGGTTTGCTACTTTTTTGCACAGTTTTAAAAAGTTGAAAAAAGTTTTGAAACAGTTGAAACGAATTTGGAAAAAGTTGAAAAAGTTTTGAAAAGGTTTGCAACTTCACTGCACAGTTTAAAAATACTATTTTTTTATTTATTAAATAGTTGCACTTTATTTCCTTAAAGTTTTTTTTTTCCTTTACAGTTTGTAGTGATTTTTAATAACAATTTTTACAAGTTAGATGCCATTCTTCTAAATTTAAGATGATTTTTCTTCTAATTATAAGTGGCCATACCTGTATTTTAATGAATATACTCAAAAAACAAGTGCACACTGATTTTTACGAACCAATACAAACATTTACCCAAAGATACAGACATGTAAATAATGTACATCCGGAAACACTTTGCATATACAAACACATCTAACATTTAAGGCATTTTTATCTAAATACATTTCGGAACACATGCACGTATACCAAAACGATAAGTAAACACACACGCACAAACACATGCTAATAATGTAACTCCAGACACACTTACACACAAACGTGCACATACAGTACTGATTTTTCACCTAAATCGAATACACTCATACAAAAAAGCACAATATATACTGAAATACATTAAAATACAAACATTTACCCAAAGATACAGACATGGAAATAATGTACATCCGGAGACACTTTGCACACATCTAATGCATTGCATTTCTGAACACATGCGTGTATACCAAAAACGCACACATGCATACCCATCAGAGACATACACATGCAAATAAGGTATACGATAAAAAGGAAATAATGTATATCACGTCAAGCTTTGAAAGTAGAAATATACATTCTCGCCCCAAATGCCCTTATTCACACACATGTCTACTATAACACATACAAATACATACCCAAAACACACACACACACACACACACACACGCAAACGCACACACACTTTGTGCAGAAATACATACCAGTATCCTAGGTCTAAAAATTCATACAAAGTATATCCAGGCACACTTTACAGATATTAACACACCTAAGATATTTTCACATAATACATTTATCGCATACATACATGTCAAAAACTCCAAATACATATCGAACGCACTTAAATACATACATTTTCTCAAACACACGTACGTACACACTTAATAATATACAAATAAATATAAAAAGTTGAAATTTTTTGAAACTAATTTGAAAAATTTTGAATCTGATTTGAAAAAAGTTGAAAAGATTTGATAAATTCTGAAACGGTTTTTCAAAAGTTGAAAAATTTCTTAAACCTTTTTTTCCCTTATCATTAGTTGCAAACCTTTAATGACAATCTCTGCCCGAATAATATTTTCTATTTATTTTCTTACTGAACATACTTTAAAATAATATTTATTTACTTATATTTTACTTTTTCCTTTTTTTTATAATTTAATTCTTGTTAAAATCAGTGTTTAGTTACATGTTTCTTTTTCTAGAGTTAATATTTATTTATTTATTTATTTTTTACTTAGTTTTTAAAAATATTTATGTATATATTTAGGAATTCTGTAGATTTTTTTTCTGCGCTTATATACAGTTTGTATAAATATTTTACGCTCCTCTTTTATTTTAACAATTCACCGAAGTTAGATGTCTAGATATCCAAATTTTTTAAAAGAAGTATAATAATTCATTAAATATGCGGTCGATTTTCCTATTCTTAAGTAAAACACTTGCACGCCTATTGTGCATTTATAACTTAATAACGTAATTATATGTTAAAAAAGCAGACATACCTGTTTAACATTCAGGTACAAAAATACCTACATTTATCCTATTCACCATAGAATTTGCACCACATTTTTACCAACACATACACAAGAGTTCAGAAATACCAACATAAGTATAGAGACAGATGCATATATTTACTTATTATGCACATATGATAGTACATAAACTGAGAAAATTGAGAAACATTTTTTCCCCTCAATATTTGTTAGAGGTATTAAGAAAATAATTTTTAAAAAATGAAAATTGTCAGAGAAGATACATTTTATTATTGCAAGTAAACTTCTTTTTATTGCTGTTTGGTGCAACTTTTTAAGTAAAGAGACTTTAATGCAGATACAGTTACATTCCTATGTTAGAAGTACAAAAGAGAAAATTGAGAAAAAATCGCCAAGTTTTTTGATAATCCTGTTTTTTATGGTAACCAATATGAGTTATTAGTTACGAATTGGATGAACAGCAAACCGAAATCAAGTAGAATTGTAAAACCATGACAAGAATTTCATACAGCTAAGTACTATTAACTTGTTATTTATGATTTTTTTTACTGAAAAGAGGTATTAAAATAACAGAACATAACCTATTTCTTGAATGAGCATTATAATATTTGAATACGTAATTTACAAACTATCTAACTTAACTTTTTTTTACATTCTTTTCTGCATTTTATTTTCTCTAATAGCAGTTTTATACAGGAATTTAAAATAAGTTATAAGAGAAACTTTCTGCAGAAGAAAAAACAGAACATCAAATGCAAAATGTACATATCATAACATTCACAATTTCTTACTAAAAAAGCAATTTTCAACTTGCGATAGAAGGTTTCCAACATGAAATAAAAATTTTGTAAATAAAAAGTTCTAGAATCTTGATAAATATATGTTAAGTACCTTTGAAATTTTACTGTGTTGAAAGAATATGAAGTACAGATATATTGTTTTTCTGTGCTTATCTCCCAAATATTAATACTATGAAGTGGAAAGTTAAAAAACCAACAAGGCTTATAGGTAATTAAAACTTAACCTTTCATTTGATTAAAATCATTAATCCGTTGTTTTTTCACAATATTCAGTAACATCGGAATACTTAACCATTAATCCTGTAATACACTATGTTTAGTGTCTCGAAAATAGCAATAATTCGTCGATTCATGGTCTTTGAATTTTTCAAAAAAATGTAAGCTGAGATCGGAACCTACTTTGAACGTTCTTGTAAGGCAAGAACTTGATTATTTGTCCAATTAGAAGCAGAATATTTTAATTGAGATGTATGAGCTTTCCTTTTATAAAATATTTGTTGGCCGGACTTGGTGAAATTTTCGAAGATTTTTCAAAAATTGGGAGAAAAGCAATTTATTTTTTGTTTTCAATAATATATCAAGTAAATGAACCTGAAGCATTTTTTTACGAAGTGGTGACAGGACTTAGAAGTGATTTCAGGAGTAACAAAATTTATTTCAGGATTCTCCAAATACGGAAGTACTCTGTTTAATACACAATTTTCTTCAACTTTGAAAATTATACGCAACATACCAAATAACACGGACCTAATAACATGTAAAACTTGACATGTTTCATGAGTTGATAACCCTTTGCGCACATTCTTTTTTTTTCAGAAATAAATTGATTGGAAGGAACTTAGTAGTTTTAGAAGAGATGGTACTTATATTTTCTTCTTTACGTGTTCCGATCTTGGTAACTTCTTAAAATATAACGAACTTGGAGTAATTTTCTTACAAAAAAATTATTGATTTACCATTTCTTAATCACACGAGGAATCCTTACGGTAATCGACTGATTTTTTTCTTTTTTCCTTTTTAGAAATTCCAAGGAAACCAACCTACTTAGAACATTTTACAAGACTGTTTTAAGTTATGGACTTTGCGTACTTTTGGACGATATGAACTATTCCTGAAGTAACAGTTAATTTGCATCTACAGAAATTTACTTTTTTAGCCTTAACGATCGACATTAGTATATTTTACATATTTTAGCAGAAAAACACATTTTTTTTTTCAATTCTTATTGCCCCCAAAAATTATAACACAAAAATTTACCTTTTTAACCTTAACGATCAGTATTTTTATATGTCTTTTGGACAAAAAACAGACAAAATTTTGCCCATAGGTATCCCATGATTAGCATCCTTTTACAGTGGGCTACGGCGGTGCTGTTTTTACTAAGATGGCCTAGAATTTGGCTCATCTGGAAAACTCATCTCACGGGCGGTATCTCTCTCTAAAAACGCTTTCGCATACTGTTACAGCTAATACACGAGGTGTTACATTCATTTGGTCGCTTCAGTGTCGAAAAATATTTTCGGGATTGAAACGACCAAAAACGATATGTAAACAAACACCTCGTAATTTAGCCGTGTCACAGTATGCACATAGGCAGAAAGACACTGAAGCGACAGAGATACCGCCCGTGAGATGAGTTTTCCAGATGAGCCAAATTCTAGGCCATCTTAGTAAAAACAGCACCGCCGTAGCCCACTGTAAAAGGATGCTAATCATGGGATACCTATGGGCAAAATTTTGTCTGTTTTTTGTCCAAAAGACATATAAAAATACTGATCGTTAAGGTTAAAAAGGTAAATTTTTGTGTTATAATTTTTGGGGGCAATAAGAATTGAAAAAAAAGTGTTTTTTTGCTAAAATATGTAAAATATACTAATGTCGATCGTTAAGGCTAAAAAAGTAAATTTCTGTAGATGCAAATTAACTGTTACTTCAGGAAAAGTTCATATCGTCCAAAAGTACGCAAAGTCCATAACTTAAAACAGTCTTGTAAAATGTTCTAAGTAGGTTGGTTTCCTTGGAATTTCTAAAAAGGAAAAAAGAAAAAAATCAGTCGATTACCGTAAGGATTCCTCGTGTGATTAAGAAATGGTAAATCAATAATTTTTTCTAAGAAAATTACTCCAAGTTCGTTATATTTTAAGAAGTTACCAAGATCGGAACACGTAAAGAAGAAAATATAAGTACCATCTCTTCTAAAACTACTAAGTTCCTTCCAATCAATTTATTTCTGAAAAAAAAAAGAATGTGCGCAAAGGGTTATCAACTCATGAAACATGTCAAGTTTTACATGTTATTAGGTCCGTGTTATTTGGTATGTTGCGTATAATTTTCAAAGTTGAAGAAAATTGTGTATTAAACAGAGTACTTCCGTATTTGGAGAATCCTGAAATAAATTTTGTTACTCCTGAAATCACTTCTAAGTCCTGTCACCACTTCGTAAAAAAATGCTTCAGGTTCATTTACTTGATATATTATTGAAAACAAAAAATAAATTGCTTTTCTCCCAATTTTTGAAAAATCTTCGAAAATTTCACCAAGTCCGGCCAACAAATATTTTATAAAAGGAAAGCTCATACATCTCAATTAAAATATTCTGCTTCTAATTGGACAAATAATCAAGTTCTTGCCTTACAAGAACGTTCAAAGTAGGTTCCGATCTCAGCTTACATTTTTTTGAAAAATTCAAAGACCATGAATCGACGAATTATTGCTATTTTCGAGACACTAAACATAGTGTATTACAGGATTAATGGTTAAGTATTCCGATGTTACTGAATATTGTGAAAAAACAACGGATTAATGATTTTAATCAAATGAAAGGTTAAGTTTTAATTACCTATAAGCCTTGTTGGTTTTTTAACTTTCCACTTCATAGTATTAATATTTGGGAGATAAGCACAGAAAAACAATATATCTGTACTTCATATTCTTTCAACACAGTAAAATTTCAAAGGTACTTAACATATATTTATCAAGATTCTAGAACTTTTTATTTACAAAATTTTTATTTCATGTTGGAAACCTTCTATCGCAAGTTGAAAATTGCTTTTTTAGTAAGAAATTGTGAATGTTATGATATGTACATTTTGCATTTGATGTTCTGTTTTTTCTTCTGCAGAAAGTTTCTCTTATAACTTTTGTTATTTTAAATTCCTGTATAAAACTGCTATTAGAGAAAATAAAATGCAGAAAAGAATGTAAAAAAAGTTAAGTTAGATAGTTTGTAAATTACGTATTCAAATATTATAATGCTCATTCAAGAAATAGGTTATGTTCTGTTATTTTAATACCTCTTTTCAGTAAAAAAAATCATAAATAACAAGTTAATAGTACTTAGCTGTATGAAATTTTTGTCATGGTTTTACAATTCTACTTGATTTCGGTTTGCTGTTCATCCAATTCGTAACTAATAACTCATATTGGTTACCATAAAAAACAGGATTATCAAAAAACTTGGCGATTTTTTCTCAATTTTCTCTTTTGTACTTCTAACATAGGAATGTAACTGTATCTGCATTAAAGTCTCTTTACTTAAAAAGTTGCACCAAACAGCAATAAAAAGAAGTTTACTTGCAATAATAAAATGTATCTTCTCTGACAATTTTCATTTTTTAAAAATTATTTTCTTAATACCTCTAACAAATATTGAGGGGAAAAAATGTTTCTCAATTTTCTCAGTTTATGTACTATCATATGTGCATAATAAGTAAATATATGCATCTGTCTCTATACTTATGTTGGTATTTCTGAACTCTTGTGTATGTGTTGGTAAAAATGTGGTGCAAATTCTATGGTGAATAGGATAAATGTAGGTATTTTTGTACCTGAATGTTAAACAGGTATGTCTGCATTTTTAACATATAATTACGTTATTAAGTTATAAATGCACAATAGGCGTGCAAGTGTTTTACTTAAGGATAGGAAAATCGACCGCATATTTAATGAATTATTATACTTCTTTTAAAAAATTTGGATATCTAGACATCTAACTTCGGTGAATTGTTAAAATAAAAGAGGAGCGTAAAATATTTATACAAACTGTATATAAGCGCAGAAAAAAAATCTACAGAATTCCTAAATATATACATAAATATTTTTAAAAACTAAGTAAAAAATAAATAAATAAATAAATATTAACTCTAGAAAAAGAAACATGTAACTAAACACTGATTTTAACAAGAATTAAATTATAAAAAAAAGGAAAAAGTAAAATATAAGTAAATAAATATTATTTTAAAGTATGTTCAGTAAGAAAATAAATAGAAAATATTATTCGGGCAGAGATTGTCATTAAAGGTTTGCAACTAATGATAAGGGAAAAAAAGGTTTAAGAAATTTTTCAACTTTTGAAAAACCGTTTCAGAATTTATCAAATCTTTTCAACTTTTTTCAAATCAGATTCAAAATTTTTCAAATTAGTTTCAAAAAATTTCAACTTTTTATATTTATTTGTATATTATTAAGTGTGTACGTACGTGTGTTTGAGAAAATGTATGTATTTAAGTGCGTTCGATATGTATTTGGAGTTTTTGACATGTATGTATGCGATAAATGTATTATGTGAAAATATCTTAGGTGTGTTAATATCTGTAAAGTGTGCCTGGATATACTTTGTATGAATTTTTAGACCTAGGATACTGGTATGTATTTCTGCACAAAGTGTGTGTGCGTTTGCGTGTGTGTGTGTGTGTGTGTGTGTGTGTTTTGGGTATGTATTTGTATGTGTTATAGTAGACATGTGTGTGAATAAGGGCATTTGGGGCGAGAATGTATATTTCTACTTTCAAAGCTTGACGTGATATACATTATTTCCTTTTTATCGTATACCTTATTTGCATGTGTATGTCTCTGATGGGTATGCAGTGTGCGTTTTTGGTATACACGCATGTGTTCAGAAATGCAATGCATTAGATGTGTGCAAAATGTCTCCGGGTGTACATTATTTCCATGTCTGTATCTTTGGGTAAATGTTTGTATTTTAAAGTATTTCAGTATATATTGTGCTTTTTTGTATGAGTGTATTCGATTTAGGTGAAAAATCAGTACTGTATGTACACGTTTGTGTGTAAGTGTGTCTGGAGTTACATTATTAGCATGTGTTTGTGCGTGTGTGTTTACTTATCGTTTTGGTATACGTGCATGTGTTCCGAAATGTATTTAGATAAAAATGCCTTAAATGTTAGATGTGTTTGTATATGCAAAGTGTTTCCGGATGTACATTATTTACATGTCTGTATCTTTGGGTAAATGTTTGTATTGGTTCGTAAAAATCAGTGTGCACTTGTTTTTTGAGTATATTCATTAAAATACAGGTATGGCCACTTATAATTAGAAGAAAAATCATCTTAAATTTAGAAGAATGGCATCTAACTTGTAAAAATTGTTATTAAAAATCACTACAAACTGTAAAGGAAAAAAAAAACTTTAAGGAAATAAAGTGCAACTATTTAATAAATAAAAAAATAGTATTTTTAAACTGTGCAGTGAAGTTGCAAACCTTTTCAAAACTTTTTCAACTTTTTCCAAATTCGTTTCAACTGTTTCAAAACTTTTTTCAACTTTTTAAAACTGTGCAAAAAAGTAGCAAACCATTTTCAAAACTTTTCAACTTTAAAAAAAAAAAAAATCTTTAAGGAAAAAAGTGCAAATATTTAATAAATAAAAATAGTCTTTTTAAAACTGTGCAGTGAAGTTACAAACCATTTCAAAACTTTCTCAACTTTTTACAAATTCGTTTAAACTTTTTCAAAACTTTCTTCAACTTTTTAAAAACTGTGCAAAGAAGTCGCAAACCTTTTCAAAAACCGTTTCAACTTTTTCAAAAACCGTTTCAACTTTTTCAGAAACCGTTTCAACTTTTTCAAAAACCGTTTCAACTTTTTCAAAAACCGTTTCAACTTTTCCAAAATTTTTCAACTTTTTCAAAAATTTTCAATTTTTTCAAAAAACTTTTTTAAATTTTCATATTTATTTGTATACTATTAAGTGTGTACATATGTGTGTTTCGGAAAAATGTATGTATTTAACTGTATTTAGATGAAAATGATTTAGATGTGTGTTACAATCCGCAAAGTACGTCCGGGTATACTTTATATGAATTTTTAGACCTGTGATACCGGTATGTATTTGTGCATTTTTGTATAGGTGTGTTTATTTAGGCGAAAAATTAGTATTGCCAAGTGCATGTTTGCGTGGGTGTGCGTCCGATTATTCTCGTGTGTTTGTACGTGTGTCTGCGTGTTTTTGTATGAATGTATGTGTGTGCAGGTGTACTTTAGGTGTATGTTTGTGTGTTTGGTGCGTTTTGTAAGAATGCATGTGTGTGATTAAATGTATTGAGGTGAAAGTGACTTACATGTGATTCTATCGGCAAAATGTGTTCAAATATATATTTTATAACATATATTATTGTATGCATTTGGTTTTATACAAGGGATTTGCGTGTATTTTATGGATGCATTGATTTATATAAGAAAGTATAAGTGTATTTAGACGTGGGGAAAAAGTAGTGTATGTGTCTGTTTGCATTTTGTGAGCGCTTCCGGAGTTACATTACTTTCATAAGTATATGTCCCTATGTTTTTTTACATGCAAGTATGTGTGTGCAAAATACCTTTTGTGCGTTCTGTATAAACATGTATTTGATTAAAGTATATCTGTGTATCTGTATAAACATGTATTTGATTAAAGTATAACTGTATATCTGTATCTGCAAGGTGAAGTCTTATTTACTTTACTTTCATTTGTATGCCTGGGCCTTTTAAGATTGCATTGGTCCGTAAAAATTGCTATGCATGTGATTTTGGTATATTCATTTAGATACAGGTACGATTATTTAAGATTAGAAAAAATCATTTTAAAAAATTAGAAAAATAACATTCGACTTGTTAAATTAAAATTCTTTAAGAGAAAAAATATTTAATAAATAAAATAAAAAATGAAATCCTCCTATTGCATGCCTGTTTTCAAGATTGTTTAAATAGTAAATAACGTTTTATAGAAATAAAATGTATGATTTATTAGCAAAATAAAAAAAGGACTCAGATTATTCTATTTCCCCAAAATTAAGTGAATCGTCGATTAAAAAATTAATAATTAAAAACAATTAACTAAAACTCATTAAGATAATTAAAATAATTTATACATTATTTCCAGAAAATGACAAGTCCGATCTTTAAAAGAAAACGTTGCCAGCTCCAAAAAAGAACCTTGATACCACACGAAAAAAAAAAATTTCTTATTTTTCCGAAACTAATTTAAAATTAATAATTAAAATTCATTCATTAAGATAATTAAAATAATGAATACAATATTTCCACAAGTCCCGGCAAAGGCAAAAAAATATTGAAAATACCACTTTTTAAAAATAGAGTCCCCTTCCTTCCTTCCATCCCGTTTAAATATAAAATAATAAAGTAAAATTAAAATTAATGAATAATTAAAATAATCAATAAATTATTGAGCAATATTCATTACGATTATGAAAACAATGAATACATTATTTCCACAACTCCAAAAACCTTTGAAGAAAAAATTGCAAAGTCCGATACCAAAAGTAGAATACTCTTCGATCTTTAGCGAACGTCAGAGAAGCCGGGAGGCGCATAGTGGTTATCGCTTCGACCTCTGAAACAGAGAATTCAGGGTTCGAGTCCCATGGCCGGCAAGTCAGAAAAAATAATTTTTAAAAATAATTCCAAGTCCACAAATTAGTTCTAAAATTTAATACCAGATGATAGTAATCAAATTAATTAATTAAAATTAACTAAAATTCATTAATAATTCCAAAACTAATCCGAAAAGAATTACAAGTCAGAAAAAAAAATTCAAAGTCCCATTCCAAAACTAAAAATCCGTTGCCACTCAATAAAAAAGAAACTCTGTGTTGCCATTCCGTGAAAAAGAAACTCGGTGTTGCCATTCCGTAAAAAGAAACTCGTAACCTTTCACGGTTGAAAACGAAACTAATCCAGCAGCAGCAAAAAAAACAACTCCACCCCACCCGTGACGTCACTTCCGGTCACGCCCCTTCGTGACGTCACTAGGCCACGCCCCCTTTGGTGACGTCACTTCCGCCTACCGGAGCGGGGCGCTTACTACTAACGAGTGGGTGTGGGTGAGTTGGTCACTGAGTTGGTGCAGCAACGTATCTTTACTGATTCAGTGTTTCGCTCTGTTTCGGTGATTGTATACCATGAATCTCAACTCAGTAGAATCTCAAATGTTTCAGTGATTGTATGCGATCGTTGAGATTCGTTAGTTTTCCGAATCTTCTATCGACTCAGAGTCGAAAGGAGTCGAAAAGAGTTGAAAGGATGTTTCATTTAATTGGAGTTTTTTTTCGAATCTTTGGTGTTTCATTTCTTGGTTGGTGGTCGGATTTAAAGTTTTACCTGTCTGTGGGTGTGGAGTGGGCCGAACATCGTTTGCTTTTGGCGGGGGGCATAGGCGTTACTTCCTAAGGGCAAGAGGGGTCAATCCCCCCTCCCCGAAAAAAAATTAAGAAAATTCAAGTATCAGAGCTATTTAATAATGATATTTTCTACAATCGGAAACATTTTGTCACCCCATCCAAATATTACATGCCAATTTACGTAAATGCTCGTGGTAGAGCGGGGGGTGTCTCAAAGTTGTTTAAACCTTTTTCCCTCGGGGGGGGGGGACTTCCTCCTTCCAACTTGTCTGGCTGGTTTAATATTTGTTTAAAATTTAATGAAACATCCCTTTTCTACTTTTAACTTCAATATATGTCCCCCTGCCCCCACCAAAAAAAAAAAAAAAAATAATCATGCTGACTTCAATTGAGTGCTGCTTTCATCTAGTTGTTCTTCCTCCAGGCATTATCGGATGGTTCAAAAGACAATTTCTGTTGACTTGTTCCAGTTTGTCTCACTTTTTAGACTACTTCTACAATTCATAGACGGCACCATCTAATAACATCCTACACAACAAATTTAAAACTTTATTCGGTAGACTTCCTCCTCAATAGTTACAATAGTTCAGAACCAAATTACAATGGTACTTTCTAGATGTAGATTTTTCGATAAACGTTCTCGCACCAAAACGGGACGATCATACCGATGCTTACATGAAGCTCGAAATCAATTACTGAAGGGCAGTTTATAAAAAATATTCAGCCTTCAGCTGAAATTAGTTTCCCCTCCGCTAAAGAGGTTTTTTGACAGAACCTTTTAATTTGTATTGGCAGCCATGTACAGGATGTATTTGCATGTAAATCAAACGGGGAGAAACCAACCGTTCTTCCAGTGGTGTCAAGTATTTTAAACAATCCGGTATTTCGGGGAATTCGAAGCCATTGCTTATAGCTAATTCTGGTATTGTCAATTTAATCAAACAATCGTAACATGTTTTGCAAAATTTGCCAATATCACCGATATCTTTGTAAAAGACTAGTTTTATAAAGTCCGTTGTCGCTCCTTTGGACAGTAAAGTTGTTTTGGAAAGGGTTCTTAGTGACTTTTTGAACCACAGTCGATCACAACAATAGCATTGGTGGATTGGACCATCAGCAACAGCTTCGAAAAATTTCTCAGCTAATTTACGAAATTCTAGTTCTTCACACCTTACATTTAGATCAGTATCTGTTCTTGGTCTTTTCGATGGTATATCTAGACAGAGTCGTAAACGTTTTCTGTCTTGTCTTCTGGATTTGGATTCCGCTTCTTGAGCACGAAAATCTGGATCTTCCCTTTTTCTTTGCATAAATAGACGGTTAGTTTCACGACGACTTTCTTCCGGATTAGACAACTGGCGAGGACGGCCAGCGCGGCCTTGAACAACAGTCCCGGATATATTCTTCTGATATTTAACGATGTAATACTGAACAGTAGAGCGTGAAATACCAAGCCTACGAGCTATTTCACACTGCGTGAGTGGTGTGTCAGAAAAATAAAGCGATATGATTTGGTCTTTAGTCTGTTGAGAAAGCACCATAGTCTCAATCACGGTTAATAGCTTACTTTATTTACTATCAATTATCATCCACGACTTTTTTTGTCTGCCCAAAACTATTACCCTCTTTAGCAGAGGGTAAAAAAAAAAAAAACGGACACGTTAACTTTACATGGTTGGCAGGTTTTCATATGAAGGGAAATAGAATGAAATAAAGTTAGGATTGTGCTTGTCACTTTTAATGAAGGATACAGGGGCAGTATTAAGCGCGCTCCCACAAAAGGACTTTGTAGTAAGCAAAATAACATTTCGCTTTATTGCTGCAGATATTTTTTTTTACCTTGTTTGTCGTTTAAGGGGAATGATTTTATTTTCTTTCGTAATTCAGAGAAATACAAAATAGGGTCTAAAGCAGTGCCGTAGTTAGGGTTATTGACAGTGGCGTAGCCAGGATTTTATTTCGGGGTGGGCTGGGTATCAAATTTAAAGATAAAGTTCAATTGTAAGCTAAGTAAAGGGTCCAGTTTTGGGGGGGGGCAGAAGCCCATCAGTAGGACTGGGCCAAAAATCGATAAATATCGACATATCGGTTTTATTTCAACATCAAATATCCGAAATTCCCATTTTCATTTCAGTGAAATCTCGAATTCGATAAAGGTCAAAAATACAGGCCGGCGAAAAGAAAATCCTGAGATCAATACCAGCTTGTGATGCTTTTGCTACTGCTTTCTCTCCGTTGATGACGATGCCAGATCGCGGAAAAAACAGCTCCATGGTTTATTAGTCTAATTACCATAATTAATTAACGTATATCCCGGAAACTATCCACCGGAGCGCGTTTTTATTGATTCTCGACCCCCCTAGGCTCAACACCCCATCGATACTTAAAATTTCGAATGCTTTGACACCAAACTTAACCTTTTAATCTTACAGGCCCAGGGGGTCATACGAAGCTCCCCTATATTTTCAATTTGGGCATTTTAAACACTAGCCTCCTGCGGCAGCATCTCCAATGCCTGGAAACCATCCCAGAGCCAATTTCTACATGTTTGCAGTCCTTTTAAGCCTCAATCATGGTTAATTAGTCTAATTACCATAATTAATTAACGTATATCTCGGAAACTATCCATCGGGGCGCGTTTTTATTGATTCTCGACCCCCCCTAGGTTCAACACCCCATCGTTGCATAAAATTTCGAATGCTTTGACACCAAACTTAACCTTTTAATCTTACAGGCCCAGGGGGTCATACGAAGCTCCCCTATATTTTCATTTCGGACAGTTTGGAAACCATCCCAGAGCCAATTTCTACATGTTTGCAGTCCTTTTAAGCCTCAATCATGGTTAATTAGTCTAATTACCATAATTAATTAACGTATATCTCGGAAACTATCCATCGGAGCGCGTTTTTATTGATTCTCGACCCCCCCCCTTAGGGACCCCCATCGTTGCTTAAAATTTCAAATGCTTTGACACCAAACTTAACCTTTTAATCTTACATGCCCAGGGGGTCATACGAAGCCCCCCTATATTTTCATTTCGGGCAGTTTAAACACTAGTTTTACTGGAGCAAGGAGAGAGAGATGCTAACTGCCCGAGAACTCAGCGGAGAAGAAACCCGATGAATGGGTGAAGGGTGTTTTAATAGTACGGCTTTCGGCGCAGAGAGAGGGAAAATTTCTTTAGTTGTTTTATTGATTCAAGATTCGAATCACTGATTCGAATCATCGAAGTAGTGAGTGAGTTGAGATTCGAATCAGTAAAATGAGTCGAACCGCCCATCTCTAGCCTCGATGGAAATATAAACAACCTGGATGCGCAGAAGCAGGAGATGCGCAGTTACCCAGTGTGCGTAGCGCCGTCTGTTTGCAACAACAGCGTTATCCAACTTTCTAAGAGAAGTGTCCCCTCCTATACATTTACCTTCGTGCTACAAGCCATGCCTCTCATCCTTCATATTTTCGGCCATATTGCCTCCTTTTTTGTTTTTGATAACAGGACATCCCCATAGTTACATATTTAGCTTTCTTTGAGCTAAGTAACTGCACTAAAATCTTGTTATTTTATTATTTTTATTTTGGTAGAAAGTAATCGGTTCGTGGGGTCTGACGAGTACAGCAGATGCTTGCAATTCCATTTCATTTTTTAATTTTACCAACTTCTCGGATATGCTATTTGATGAATATATCTACTTATGCCTTTTTGAATACGATTTTACGTTCATTGGATATATTAGAATACCTTAACAGAAGTGTGATTGATTCCTTGTTTCGTAAGTTTAGCCATTACCCTATATGTATATATACCTATTTCATAAAGCGAAATTTTCATTTACTTGAGAGTTTTTGAACGCATCTCTCTCATCATAAGTCGAGACTTCACTGTATTACACAGTGAATTCTCCTCAGTGATGATATCGCTTTACTTCATGTAATGAAAAACGCATAAGAGCACTCGGACAAGTGTAGTTCATGAGAAATTCATGAGATTGTCTGGGGAGAAAATGGTGAAGAACGTCTAAGTCTCTTTTTATTACATAAGCGAAATGTTATCACATTGCAAAATAGATTGCCACTCATCCAATGCCTTTGGTTTGATGCACAACTTCTATGCAGTCTCCCTTATTTTTTGTTAACGTCCTTATTTAATATTACCGTACATCTGCTTTTGTAAATGTAAACCCATAGAAACGTGATGAAACCATGATAAGTAAAGGCTTGCTTTTGAAAAATGGTAAGAAACGTTTTAAATTTCAGATTGAGTTCCGCAAATTGTATTGAGAAAATAAATCGTATTCGAAATAAATCAGGTGGAAAATACCGGATGATGTTGTATGCATAGCTTGACTGCAGTCTGCGATATGTTTTTTGTGGTGTTCGTCTGGTTTTGTAAGTACTATAAAAACTATAGCAACAAGATGAAAGACAGCAAAAATGAGTAAAGGTTTATTTTCTGAAAGTCGCAAGAAACGTTCTAAATTTTAGATTGGGGTCTCGTAAGATACAGGGAGCTCCAAAATGATCTTTACAACTTTGATTACGTTTGTTTCAGAAACGGGATGGATAGAAAGGTGTGACTTATGACATAATGTTCACACCCTTAAAGTTTTGGCAGAGTTTAGTATTCCACCATTTCTTGACGCAGGATATCTAAACGATGTTTGAGTTTCTGACGTATCTGACATGGCATGCCCTCATTAATGAGTGTAGTTACTCCTGTGATGCGATTTAGCAATTCCTGGCAGACCTTATTTCTTACAAAGCTGCAAAGAAAAAATTTAATGGAGTCATGTCTGGAAACCTTGCAGACCAGGGAAATGGGTCCTCCTCGTCCAATCCAACGACCTTGAAATGGGTTAGACAAAACTTCCCTAACGATCAAGATACCGTGAGGAAGGGCACCATCCTGCAAGAAAATGATGTCAGGTTGAAATTCTTGCTAGCTGTGGTAATGCAAACAGTTTCAATGTGTCCAGATAACAGTCGCAGTTACTAACGCCTGTACGAAGATAAACGGACCCACCACATTACCATAAAAGTGACAGCATACTTTTGAATTGCTGTGCTTAATTTACATGTTAAAATGGGGATTCTTGGAGCCTCAGATCCCCACATTGTGCCTGTTTAACATCCGGCAAACATGAAAGCAAGATTCTAACCTGAAAAAAAAGCAAACAAACAAAAAACCCCCAGAATTTTAGGTAAGTGTAAACATTAAGCCTCAACCCGCACCTTTCTAATTGTCCCCATTTCGGAAATATACATGATTAAAGTTTTTGCGATCTCTTTGGAACTCCCAACATACTGAAATAGAATAATCTGGAGTGACTCCATTCGACTTTCTGAACACTTGATCTTTAATAAACGTTTAAATAAATTTGACTTGATTCAATCGAGTGCAGTGTTCAGACGCTAGTGTACTTTGAATAATTTGCATCAAAGTACACTATTAATTAAATGCTGGCCCGTGATTTTTTACTTTCCGAACATGTGCCACGTAAGGAAAGTATTCCAATCTTGAAAACATTCGAGTTTAACATTTTGGTGTATTTGCATGTTTTGAGGTCTTCTGAATTCATTTATGCTACTTTTACGAGATGTATGTGTGTGAGTGAAAAAGACAGCTCCTGAACGGTGCGTTCGATTAAGCTCAAATTTGGTGTACATGCTATAAACTATCGTCGTATGACCAGTATTGATTTTGGTATGTATAGGACTTAATAGTTTTTTTACAGGGCTGCGAAAAATATTTCTTTTACATTATGGCCAATGGACGGAAATTCTTGAAAGTGTGCTAGCGTCTAAACGGTGCATTTGGTTGAGCACAAATTGGGCATGTATATAAAAGGTAACGGTCGTATGATCTACATAGATTTAGGTATATGTAGAGTTGATAATTTATTCACGGGATTGCTAAGCATAATTCTTATACATTACGGCCTATGTACGCAAATTATTTAACATGAGCTAGTGTCTAAATAGTGTATTCGTAGAAGTTCAAATTGGGTATGTATATTATATGTCACTATCACACAACATTTATATACATTTTTCTATGTATTGGACTTATATTTTTTTGACAGGGCAACAGATGGGTGTTCTTTAACACTATGACCTATGGGCGGAAATTTCTGAAAGTGCGCTAATGTGTATAGGATACATTCGATTGAGCTGAAATTGGGTTGTATATTATAGGTTACGGTCTCATGACCTGCATAGATTTTTGTGTGTAGAACTGATAGATTGTTCACAGGCTTGGAGAAAGTAATTCTTATATATTACGGATTAAGGGTGCAAATCATTTAAAATGAGCTACTGTCTAAATGGTGCATTCGATTGACATCAAATTAGGTACGCATATTATAAGTCACAGTCTTATAATGGACAAATCTTAGCGAGTGTGCGCCCTAGAGTTTTGCACAGGGCTACAAAAAAGCATTCTTATACATTGCGGCCTATACACTCGAATCATTTTAAGTGCACTAGTGCCTGAACACTACATCCGCTTGAGTTGAATGAAATTTATTTATTATACTTGATAACTGCAGTTATCGGAAATACAATTTTCGGAAAAACAAATTTTCGGAAAGTTGAGTGGAGCCACTCCAGATTTTTTAGTCTGGCGAAGAAACACACATTTCAGAAGTATAGCGTAACCTTACGTCAGAAAGATTCTATCAAATTATTTCCTTAGTTCTAAAGCAATTATTTTGAAAATCCCCCATTACATAAAGAAAGACAACCCCTTTCTTTTTTTCCAAATCAAAGAACATTCACCTTATATTGCAATTTTGTCGGAACACGTAATACTACATCCACAATATTCGCACAGTAAAAATAGCAGTCCTCCTTATCATTCAGCCGCGAAATATTTTCGGGGCATGCCATTATCCGGCAGTACTTCATGAATTTATCATGAATCGGCGCTGTCCGGCAATGTTCATCATTCCTTCCTTTTTGTGTTGGATTTATCAGTGTTCGCGAGTGGACATCGAGTCGTATTATTGGTGCCTTTCATTTGTTGATAAATCTTCGAATGCTTTAATAACTACCCGAATAGACTTCTGAACTATGTGCCTATTGTCAGTTGGGTAATATTTTGAATCTATTTCCTTCTTTTAATTTTATAACTATCATATCTTGATAATTGTTCGAATTAATTGATAAAGTGTGTTAGGCAAGTAGTGGTCTATATTCTGAACTGTGTGTTTGTTTTATGATATTTCTCAGTTATGTGGCTGGATTTGTCCTTCATATTTGTTTTGAATTTAGTACCTATTAAATCGTAATAATAACTCAAAAGAAATATAATAACTAGCCAAGTAGTGGTCACAATTTTGATTAATGTGTTGTGTTTGTTACTAATGCCCTCTGTCAACCGCAGAGCGGTGTCAGATCCTCGATATGGGACAGCGATGGGCGAAATTGAGCGACTTCCATTTCAATGAGCCCAGTGGAAGGATGACCGAGTTTGCTCGGGGTCTCCTAATTTTGAACCAATTCTAGATGAAAGACCTAGTACCTGAAATCGGCATCCCCAGAGGTATTGTTTGAACACGGAAGGAGTTTGGAGCCACGGCTGATTTTACGTGCACCAGCTCCCATTAGCGTACACGGTCCCACAGTCGTCCAGCCGAGAGAAGAATTTACCCTCCGAAGCAGTGGTCAAGCCAGTGCTGCTTCACTTTCTTTTTTTCTTACGGGAACGTAGTTTAGTTACTAGGCCACAGCTGGACGTGTTTGCTTAATGATATTATATATATGTATGTCATAGTACTGTAATAATAATTATAACTATACTGTAGAGAATAATGTTGTACCCCGTTGTACTGCTGGTGTTTCTTACTGTTGGCGTGAAATCTCTAGCTGCGGCTAAGAAGTTCGCGCCAGTTGTCAGATACGTTTATTTTGAAAAACTCGCCTAAAATCCAATTCGCGTAAGTCAAATTATAGCATTGTAGTGCGAATTCACTGTATTACACTTTTATTTAATTGCTTCTAACAACAAACTTATTGGTCTGTGTTTTTCAGCTGACCAGTGCAGTTTTATTATTACTCTATCACGGTTGTTTTTTATTTTAAATAACTGCGAACGTTAAATACCATTCTAGAAGAAATACATAAAATAATTATCATCCACTGTTTTTTAAAATGCGAGCTAGCAATATGAAGTACGCAAAACAAAATAAACTTGGGCCTGAAAGAATTTGATTTTGCCGTAAAACAGTTGTATAACGGAAGGGGGGAGAGAAACGGAATACACATTCGACTTTCTTGAATTATACGCAATTGTAGATATTAAAACGCCAGTTGTCTGTTATCGAATAGAAATTTTATGTTAGTGTTTATCTTCTATTGTGTGTAGTATATTGATCCATTGAGTGTTACCTTGGCTTTGTTTTTTCGAACGTTTAGTCACGCTACCGAGATTTGTTTTAACGACGTAATAGGTCTGAAGTTTTTAATAGAACAAAACACAGTTTGAGCAACTTTGAAGAAAATGTCAAGCTATTTTCATTCTATAGGGCTAACGACTAAGTTCCCGCCGTTTTTATTTTTATGTTCTTAAAACATTTTTTAAAAAGTTTATTTTTCGATAAAAATTGACCACTAATTAATCAATAATGTATCAGGCATAGAGTAAAATAATGTCATTTTTTACCTAGCCAAAATTTTTGAAGCTGACAATACGAAATAGGGCATGCGTGTGAGTTTTTTAGCGTAGGTGCTGGATTGGAAATCTTTTTCTAAAATTAGTAACTTATGGGGGGGGGGTAGGGAGCCAAAACGTTCTTTTTACAAATACTGCTTGATCTCAAATAAGAAAAAGATATCCGTAAAATTCTTGCTGTAAAATAAAACACTCACGAATGCCTAAAAGTCAATTTCGAATATAACTCTTCCAGTAGTGTTGACGTAAAAAAAAGGGGGAGTCTGGCCATTTTTAGTGAAAGAAAAAAAAATATATTATCTTCAAAATCGCTTTAAAATTTAACAAATATGAGACCTATGCTTAGGAACAGCTTGTTTGAAATTCAGTTCTTGTTGACAATTTATTCGTTTGAATTTTATGTAAAACAATACATTTATTTCCGGTAAATCCCATTTTACCTTGTTTCTTACAATTTTTTACCAACATTCAAGAAGATTTTCAATTCCTTGTTGGTAGAAGTCAACCGATTTTGGCTACAATATAGTCGGGCAGAACTAGGTGAGTTTCTGCGGTCAAAATTGCCATTTTTGATCTTGGCATGCCAATCACAAGCGGTTCTTTCAGCTATGGCACAGTCTTAGCATGGAGTAAAACGCAACGGAGAGTAAACCGCAAACGGAGAGTAAAACGCAATCTGTAAACCTGTTTTCCAGCGCACTCAGAGTCCGAGGTTTACGATAGTAATAAAATAAATAGCCACAAAATTGAAAATATTTTCAAAAAAAAAAAAAAAAAAAAATGTCCAAAAAAAAAAAATCCCCTGTAACTCGGGATTATGCTTCTTCATAACTGTCCTAAGAAAAAAAAAATTTTTTTTTCAACATCGTTGTTAACATATAGGGTTATTTAAAAACCCGTTCCCACACGATGTACTCTTGAACCAGATCACACACAAACACGTGATGAGTACAAACAATAGGGTTACCATGATTGGCGATTTTTGGTCGTTCAGGTTTTCAGATTAAACAATAGATGGAATTTCCATTCGTAAAAAGTAATTGAATATCTTGAATCATTTTCAATCAAAATATCTTACCCAGTGGCGTAGCCAAGGGGGGGGGGGGAATAAGGGGATCGCACCCCCCCCCCCAATGAGGAATTTTTGGCCATTCAAAATGTATATTCTTCACTTCCTTATCACACACTCGTATACATGTATGTGAGTTGCAGTAATCATAACCTCCCCCCCCCAGCATGAAAAATTTCTGGCTACGCCACTGTGCCGTTAGTATTGTCTGCATGCGAGGGTAATTGATTGTTTCAAGTAAAAGAATATGTTATTTTATAGTCTTGGGAAAGAATGAAGTGGTTGGTTAGCCAAGTTCAGTACTTTTAAACAGGTACATTTTAGATGCTGTTGAAAAAAAAATGAGGTAAACAACAATAAGCAATCTTATATTTAGTTTTTTCCCTAGAGGTCAAGGGGATTTAACTCAGCTGAATCGAATTCTCCAGCTTCGTTTACCGCAAATGAAAGACTCAAGTATTCGATTACGTAGATAGTTCGATTAAGTAGTAATAATGGTTTATACGAGAAACTTAAAAATTAATTGAAAAAGTAGCAAATGAATAGCTCTTTGAATAAAGTTAACATTCATAGAAGCAGAAAACATAAAATGATGAATAATTGCACAGAGTTATTCATTTTTATTTGTATTGTGACACAAGCATTTGTGAGTGTTTTTCAAGTTTTTCAACTTCATTGAAAAGTAAAATTCGAATTTCTTCAGCTTCGTCTACCCCAAATGAAAGGCTCAAGAATTCGATTAAGTAGGAAAAAAGTAATGATTATTATGAGAAACTTGAAAGTTAATTAAAAAAGAAGCATATAACTAGCTCTCTAAAAAAAGTTAATATTCATAGAGATAAAAAACATAAAATCATGAATAAATGCACGCAGAGTTATTTATTTTTTATTTGTCTGACAACACCAGCATTTGTGAGTGGTTTTTCTTTTCAAGCATTTCAACTTCACCAGAAAGAGCTAAAAAAAAAGGAAAGAAAAATTTATTGTCGTTTTTCATATTTCTAAGTGTTCTCTGCAATTTTCCCCACACAATTTCTTTTTATTCTCAAAATAGATAAATTCGCCGAGGTTACGTTTAACTTAGGAAAGAACATTTTACAAAAATAGTGGAATAAATAAATTACACACACACATACACAATGGGCCAAATTTATTCCGAGAGTAAAACGCAATCTGTAAAGCTGTTTTCCAGCGCACTCAGAGTCTGAGGTTTACGATAGTAATAAAATAAATAGCCACAAAGTTGAAAATATTTTCAAGGTATTTCAACCGCTAATGTTTTTTTTTTTTAATCCTTTTTCGGAAATATTCCAGGCACATTACTTTGTGGAAGAAAATCCCGATGCCTTTATTGTAAGTTCTTTTGTTCTCAGATCAGTATTGCTGGGTTTTTTTAAAGATACTTTTGAAATCTTGATGTAGTTGTTTCTAGTGGCATCCATTAAAGTAAATAATTTTGTATAACATACCCAGCACTGTAAACAAAAAACGTTCCAAAAGTCACTGTAGGATCATATTCTTTAGCAATAACAGCAACCCACTGTCACGCAAAAGAGCAAAAACTGGATACAGTGTTTTCTTCAGTTTTCGCAAAATTGTGAGAGTGTGGATGTAGGAGATTCCTTCGTGTCTGGTGAAGACAGAACTTTGGAAACGTGCAGCTGTATGATATTTCGAATTAGAACTGATATTTATTTTAACCAGTATTTGAGGGGAGGGGGGATTATGACCATAATTGAAATCTTTTACAGTTTTACTGCTTAAAACTCACAACGACGGATATTATTTTTTTCCTGAATCTAGAGATTTCGCTTCATACATAGAATTCATTGATCATTTACCGGATTTAAGGCACCAACAAACTTAAATCAACCGTTTGTAAGTGTTTGCACAACTCTCTACCCCAGCAAATTTAAATGAACCAGGCACGAGCTTAGGATTTCAGCCATAGAGAAGGATTAGGTGGTGAGAGCAATTCTAACCCGAAAGTGAAACAAACACCTTCCAACACAACAGTCTTCTTTTGCGACAAATTTGGCGACGCATGGTAGTCGAATTTCCAGAGATTTTGGGTACAACCTAAATCAAGAAAGATGAATCATGCCATCCATTATAACACACTTTTCAATGTAACAGTATTTTTGAGCCAAATTTGGCAATGTATTTTCCTTAAATCTGGCGAGATTTCGGAGATAATCTTACAAAAAGTGTTGTATTATCACTATAAATGTAATGTTGAGAGATCCTGTAAAAGAGCTTAAAAAGTTTTTTTTCCATTCGTTTAACTGAAAACTGTTATAAACTTTTTTATACTAATTGTACTGCGCTTCAAATGGATTAATGTCTCTCAACTGCCACACATCGTAATGTATTCGAATTCTTTTGAGTGTTCCTGTAGAAGAACTTTTAATAATACAGACTCTATTTTCATGGAGAAGAACCTTAATAACATATATGTCAACTTTTTCTTTCTCTTTTATTTTTTTCAAAACACAGAATATCTTTAAAACATGCTAAAGCCGCCAATATTGGCGACTTTTGGCTGAACTTTCGAGCGAGATGCCCGATAGTGGTTGGAACATTAGCTAATATTATATAGTAGAATAGCATTGCCGTGCTTTAATTGGATGCCTGTCTCTAAAATGTCGTTCACCATATTGTATTGGAATTGTTATTGTGTTTTTGTAAAACTATAAATGCTACATAGACTATCGATGGAGATCATTACTTTGTAATCCTTAACAACATCTATTAAATTTTTTGTTTCTAGTAGTAGACGAATATCTCCAAAATAAGCTTCAAATAATGACTGCCCACAGAGAATAATGTCTTGGAATTATTTTGGGCGTTTCTGTAAAAGAACTGTATTACCTACAATATCTTCAATAACGTACATCGTACAGTACACAGGAATAACATATATAGGTAAATTCCGTAGTAATTTATGCATATTAAACGCAGGTAGAGCACGGACAGGCAAACAATATGGAATACTTTTCTGTGGGTAAAAACTAAATTCTTACTATCCCAAAGCAACATGTTATCTTTCCAAACAAAATTTAAAAAGTTTATAATTTCGGTTTGGCCGTCCGTCCGTCTGTACGCTAACCGGTAACTGCCGTAAATATGTATTAATTTAACAAAACTTACATATGTTAATTTTGTATATTGTACGATGTACCCTGTTGAATATAATTCACGTAGCTTTTATAGTTTTTTTAGAGCACTCGAAACAATTCTAATACATTACTCGCTGTGGGTAGTCATTGTTTAAAGCGATTTTAGAGATGTTCGTCTATTTCAGTGAAAAAAAAAAAATATGCGTGCCATTAAGGACTGCAAAATTTTCGTAAAATGTTCTTTAACACTCTATTTTATTACGCCGGCGTAACAGCTAAATCTACCTGTGTTTAAAATAAGCAGCTTAGCGAAGATGCACAAAGTCCATTCAGCGAAATTTATTACGGAAGTAAAAGTAGCCTGTAGAGTTATTTCCACAAACTCAGCCAGATTATGTGGTTTTACGTTAGTAATAAAATAAATACAACGTTGAAAGTATTAGAGACATTTTAGGAGCTAATGTTTTGCTATTTTCACATCTTTTCTTGGAGAAAATTCAGGCATTTTAATTCACGAAAGAAATGTTTGTATGTCCGTTAAATTTCTTTTGTAGGCCGTTGTAGATGTAGACGAACATATTTTGAATGATGTTTCAAAAATGATACTGGATGTTTAATATTTCGATGAAATCTAAGTTTGCAGTCCATAAGTCAACAAATTTGGCATATAGACTGCACGCGAGATGATTTAAAAAGTTTAGTTCAGAGAATGTTGACTAGGTGGCGCTTTGCATGGTGAATTCAGAAAAAAAAAATTGTGAGTAAATGTGCAAAAACTACTGAATAAATGATAGAATAGTTTATATATTTTGAATTATCTGTTTTCATTGTTTAATTTGCTGTTTTCCATGCAAAGCACCCCCTTGTGGACATTTTCTGAACTAAAGTTTTTTTTTTTTTTTTTTTTTTTAATTCCTTAAAGATATCTCATGTATAGATCATGTATAGGCGGGAGTAGATAAGAAGCCCATGGCATATTACATTCATTGTCATCATTAATTAAGATTTTAGCGAAAGTGGACTTACACCACTTTCAAATTAAAAAAAAAAATGTATGCCCGAAAAGTTTCATTAATTATTCCATACAATCGGAATCAAATTACTATATCGTTAATTCACATTTAGAGAGTTAAACCCAGCATTTTTCTGTTCTCCTGTCTTTGATTAATTGAACATGTTTTATATGCAATATTCTCTTTTCTTGAAAGCGTTCTTTCCTGTGCTAGGTAAACCCCAGATTGTTAAGTCCATAGTTTATAATGCACGATCATAGTTAAACAACGTTTAAAAATTTTCAATTACATCCTGTTACTTTCTGTTTATTTTATATATCTGTAAACAGGAGACAAGGATACATGTTAAATAATGTAACCATAACATTAAAACATTATACGTAATGGTGTTATTAAAATAGAAAACTACCCATTAGCGGAACCATGGAGCTCATGGGAGCGACAGCGCACTAAGCTTTAATTAAGACCGCTGCTTCTGTAATGAAGAACTATTTAAATAGAAATTCGTACAACATGTTATGACCCTATAAAGCTATTTATATAATCATTTTATAGAGGGGAATGACACCATTTATGCCTTTTCATACATTTTGGTATCTCAGTACTTGGCATGGTACGACAAGCTTTTAGGATGACACCCAAAATTTGTAGAAACCCTAACCTAAATAAACTTTATGACAGATACTGTTAAAACAAAGAAGCGGCCTTACCATGGCACAGTGGTTATATCACTGGAAATGGTAGATGGGCGAAGTGTGAAGGTCACGGGTTCGGGTCCCATCGCGCGTCCGTCGACCTAACCGATCGGAGTTTTCCGTGGTTTTCTCCGAAACTTAGCGTAAATACGGGTTAGGACCCCTTAGAAAGACCTCCACGGAGGGCACCCCACCCTTTGACCTAGAGCCCACTCGGAGCTAATCGGTCGTAATCCCACAAACAAACAAACAAATAAAACAAAGAGGCATGGTTTTCGTTGAAATCAGTTCGATAATTTGAAAAACACTGCACTAAGCATAAAGAAAAGTAAGGTATGGGGAAGGAGCGAAGTTGACCTTCTTGGCGGTATTTTAGTTACTTTATTTAATATTATTCGAAGTACTAATTCTTCAGGTGGCAGAAGAATTAAGTTTATATGACTAATACAAAAGCAATTCGCTAGAGGAGAAGGAAGCTTGTTCGTTGCTTTCTTCTCATCGGTCACCAGCAGTTTTTTTTTTTTTTTTTAATTGAAAATTTCGGAAAACAACTGTGGGAACAGAAGGGAAATTTTTGCTGCTGCGTCTTTGCAACGATCACGACAAAAATTTCATTTGCTTACATGGCTTATTAGTATCATACCAAAAGTGGTAATCAGACCGTCTTTGTTAGTTACACTTGCTCTATAGAATATTATCTGTTGAATTTGAATAATTTTTTTTTTAAAGTAAACCTTGAAATTCAGCTAGAAAGTCTAAAACGATTGTAAAAATAAGAAATTCAATGGATATTATTTCTTAGATGTTTATTTTTATCATTCATTAATGTTTTAAAAATTTGAGTTCGAAATTTTTAATTTTATCTAAAATTTTAAAGTGCTTTTTTTTAAGATAAACAAAGCTACTCTTTGGGGAGAGTTAAAGTATTAAATTTCAAGACAAAATCACTATTGAAGTATTTTTAGAAAATAAAACTTAAAGTAAAGATCTAATAAATGATAATGTATATTAAATTTCAAATTTAGATTTGATTGAATACATAAAACTCGACCTTAAAAGTGAAAATTCTTCTTTAAAAATATTTTTACTTATAAATTAAATCTTTTTTTTTTTTTTTTAGTATGTAGAAAAAAAAAAAAACTTTCCTACTTATATAGAACTCCAAGTGCTTCTTAAAGGTAAGAAACAAACTTTCAGTGCATGAAGTAGGTTAAAAAGGGGGAAAAAAGCTAAATCAGTATTTCTCTAACAGATATTTTATTCTTCTTAACTAACTGAATTTTCTTCCAATCTTTTCTTAGATGCATAGGGCAGAAACGGAATTACGAATTTCCGATCGCAGTCGTATGCACAGGTGCTTTTGATGGTTGAAGGAAAAAGTTTTTTTGTATAAATGACTTTATACAAGTCTTGTGCAGATTAAATTTTCACACCACATGCCTTTTCATTTAGTTCATAAAAAAAGAAAGAACAAAAGACAAAAAAGAAAGAAAGAAAAGAGGGAAAGCGAAGGAAAAAATTAACTAAATTATCTAGATATTTTTCGGGAAAAGTTAAAGTTTAAAGCAAAATAATACAGGCTTGAAAAAAATGCCAATAAAATCACAGAGGGAGATGGAGTTGAAGGATTCTGAATTACCAATATTTAGAAAACACAATTAGCAACTTTTTATAAACAGTAATTTTCCGGTTAGAATATAGCAAAGTTTCTCAGTTTAATGTGTAAGGCTATTATTACACTGAAAAAATATTTAATGTGTTCAAAAAGTAGTTAATCGTGGCTGACGAGATATACAAGTTACGGTGCTGACACACCCCTTTGCACTCGAAAAGTCTGATGACCAAGGGGTGCGCGACCATCTTAGCTCGAGATAGCCGTACTTAAATAGTCACACCCCCTAGATCACATGACTCTTCGAGTGCAAAAGGTCTCTTCGAGACAAAAATGTCCGTGCCTGTTGTCCGTCCTAGTCTGTATATCTCGTCATCCCCGGAGGTTAATTATATTTCATAAAGTTTGACAATTCTTATTATTTTGATATTTTAAGAACTAGTAATTTCAAATAGTAATAAATTTAGCTTAATGTGATCAGATTATATGGGTTATTTTTTTCAGTCGGCATACCGTAATATTTTGCAAAACAAGGTGTGCGGAGACCTTTTCACGACATAAATTTTAAATCAATTATTGCATTACAGATATTTTACGATAATGACTATAATTAAGTTTTATAAACAAGTGCAAACTTTTTGTCTCTAGCCAAACTAGAACTCATCGGCTGACCCTCAACTGTACACTTTTAATCTCTTTTTGTCTTCCTAATGCTTTTATTTTATTGCTTTATCTACCACCACCTAATCTCTCTCTCTCTCTCCCTCCCTCTATCACTTTTTTTTGTCTGTGAATGTTTCTTGCCCAATTTCTAATTACTCTGGTTTTCCTACAAATTTTGTTTCTCCGGAATGGCAACATTATGTTCCTTCTTGACTCAGGGGAGTAGCCAGGAAATTTTATCGGTAATTGATATGAGATATAAGTTTGGTAATATGATACAAACGATATTTCTGCACGAATGAAAAGATATTAAGAATCATGCAAATGTGAAAATTTTGGAGAATGAGGGGAATATCGTGATATTCCCTTCCGCCCCCGAAAATGTTTTATGTGTCAAAATATTTGGATTATGAAACAGTTGCAGAGTGATAAAGGAAATATGACACCGTAAACCTTGTGTACGTGACAAGAGCTGTACTAAAATACTATACACTAGATTTATTGTGAATCCTACTGGATCTCAAACATAATTTCTCAATTTACAAAAGATACAGAAATACGAAGTTTGCCCAAGCGTATAGAAGACCGAGGAAATGTCACCAAATACTGACTCAGACTCTTTATGCTCTATTTTTTGTATTATGTACTTTAATTTAATACTTTTTAGATGAAAATAATGAAAGAATGTACATAAACAGAAAAATAAAATCAATTATCCTATTTATTAAACCAGCGTTTTTCTAATTATTTATCGTTAACTAAAACACAGAACTATCATTGTGACTTCTCTAATAATTTTGAAAACCATTGTATAGTTTTTATTTCTTAATATTGCATTACTGTTTTTCAACGCAGTCATTAAAATTTCATACATCAGTCTCTAGCATTGCGTTCTCCTTATTATTCCTCGAACGGTAAAAGTCAAACTCAAAAACGACATAATTTTAGTGAACACGAACAAAATGCTTTAATTACTTCTGAATTTATAGACATGTCTTTCAAAATTGCCTTCTAGAATAAATAACTCCCTCTCAAGTAATCTGAATTTTCATTCAAATTACGTTTTAATCAAGTGTTAAGTAGTCCCCTGCCGTGAATGGGACGTTCTTGGCAGTGCGCCAGCGCTCTGGTGGAATCAGGAGACGAAGATTAAAAAGATAACGTAATACGGAGCAGTCGGTGAATCAGTATTACCAAAGGAAGAAAGTTTTCTTTAGAAGAGACATTTTAGCTAAATATTTTATTATCACTCTCAAAACTTCTGATTTTGCTGTTACGAACTAGTCTTCGAACTATTAGAGAGTCAGAAAAGTTCAAAAACCAAGACCAAATGTTAAAACCAAGGCTAATCTTCATAACGGCCTATGCGCTCAATGACGTCTATCAGACTACTAGCGTCAAGTGACTTTCCACTCGATTACTGATTGGCCCTGAATCATTTTACGTTCAATCTGTAGTGGAGTTGACAGTCACCTGACTCAACTAGTCCGAGAGATGTCAGTCAGTTCCCAGGGCGGTATGAAGTTTGGCAATGGTTAAAGCAGAAGTGATGTACACGAATGATTCCCAACTTTTTTACATGTGCGGAGCGGTATGAACTGGAAAAATATTTCACAGACCAGAGTCTTCGAAAAAATAGTAAACATAATATGAACGTGTATTTTTTTTTTTTAAATCAAGTGTTGTTCAAATTTAATTTTTAGTTACAATGACTTATGCTGCTGACCATATTTTAATAAATATATATATGTGGACCGGCAACAGTCCGCGAACCAATGGTTGGCTAACACTGATGTACGTTGCATGTTAAAATAACTACCAGAATTTTCCCAAGTAACATTTATGTTACAGTTTTGTCCATTATAATGTTACAGTTTTGTCCGTTACTTAGGTCCTGACGCTGCCGAAACTTCGACACGACAAACATGGCAATAATGATGCATGAATATATTTAAAAAATTGAAAAATAGGATTTTCCGAAACTGCCCACACATTTGATGGGCCTGGACTTAGTGAAATTCTCATACTAAAAATCATATTAATTTCTTCGATTCGTTAACCGTTATCTTGTGTAAAATACTTTCATTTTAAAGTGAAACAATTTTATTTTCAAGACTAAAACATCCTACTATACAGTTACTCTGATCCCTGACTCACTGACTTAATGACTTTGTAACAATTCAAATTAAGCGAATCGAAGATAGCTTTTACGATCATTAATATAAACATATTAAAAAGTTATTGTCTAAAAACGTAATAAAGTATACACCGTTTGCACGATCCGCTTGAAAATTTTCCTAATAATGAATAAAAATATAGAAAACAACCTGCGATACTATCAAAATCTGAAATTCCAGTCTTTCCTTAAGCGATTTTTCGCTATTTTCAGCTCCATTTTATTACCGAGAGTATAAAAGTTAATCATTTGCGTTAAAAAATTAGCTGTCGCAGTTGACATTGACGTCGTATTGAAGTCACGCTCGTCAGGCTTTGAAGGGAAAATTGCGATTCCAATTTGTTTAAAATAGTTTTTCCATATTACACAGTTTAAATTTTTTCACAAATAAAGTGATTTCCTGCTTGAAGCATTGATAGAAGTGGGGTTGTTAGCACAAAACAAAATCCCTCGAATGCGAAAATATATACAAAACTTGGTTTTAATATTTTTATCCGTTTTAGCTGTAGAATCCGTGTATAGGAGGAATTTAATTATAATCACTATGTACATACATTGATCTGATTTTTCATTTCTGCTCAACAAAAATTGTCAATTTTAACATCTTGTAAAATTATTCATTTTTTTCTATGTGCGTGTTATTTCCTTCTTCTCTTTTCTTTGTTTTTTGGGGTCAATTAATAAATATTATATTTTTGTGAAATATTTATGACTTTAATTATATATATTTATTTATTAGATAGGGGGCGATGGTATAATATTTGCACGCAGGCAGTCTGAAATATGTGTAACTGGTCGTAACTCGCGTATTTAAAAAGTTTTGAGATAGCAAATAATAATTGGAGTTTATTTTCATTACGAATTTATTTTTATAATCCTTAACTAATACTAATAAAACGTATAGTTCCCCCTCCATACCTTTTACTGTTAGATATACTAACAGATGCGGACAAGTACCCCAATTTTTTTGCAATAGAACAGGCTCCCTTGGAGCGGTGCCAAAATTTTTGTTGTACTCTCACTCTTGCCAAAAGAAAAAAAGAATGAACCAACTAAAGGAAAGTGGATAAATAAAATAAGTAAAGCCTTCTCTCATCCTACTTTAAGTAACGTTACCAGAGTATTTTTTCTCCCCCCCCCCATCTGTTTACAGTTATTGGTATCTAAAATTTCAGTTTCGAAAGCACATTAAGGGGATGATATCGGTTTGCAGCGTTTTAAACAATTTGAAAAAGCATATTCGTAGTTCATACTTAAACCTTTTATGGTTTTAAGGTCTCTCATTCGTATGTTTTAAAACGAGTAAAGTTTCTTCAAGCATGTAGCAGCAATGCGATTAAGTATACAATTTTACAAAATCTTACATAAAAATAGAAAGATGAATGGCTTGAATTTCTCAAATATTTCATTTGATAAAATAAAAAGATAATTAAATAATAAAACCTCTGTTCACATTTCATTTAAAAAAGAGGGGGGGTATTGATCAAAAAGGGCACTTTCTACTGAGAAAAAGGGCAATTTTCCCAACATCCCGCTGGATTCTTTCTGTATTCAGCTAGTGCTCTTTTAGAAGGACATTTTCTTTATGTCCTACCAGGTACACCTCCCTTTATTTTATATTATTATACCGCGAAGTTAGGCCTCTAAGAGGTTACACGTCCCTTACAAAGTAGGATAACGCCATTCGTGCATACAGATGGCGCAACACAGGGGCGTAGCCAGGGGGGGGGGATATCGGGATATATCCCCCCCCCCGAAATTTTTGGATTAGTGATGAAATTCCGTCTATTTATACACATATAACTTCATATCCCCCCCCGAAAATTTTTCCAGGCGCATATCCCCCCCCCCGAAAAATTTTCCTGGCTACGCGCCTGGCGCAACACCTCACTCGGTAACTGCTGATGCATCCTTCAAATAGAAGACATATTCACAAAATGATTATTTACAATGACGATGACACACAAACAAATAATATTCACATTTATTTTATGTAGCGATAGATCTTAACGTAGTTTTAAATTCACGCTAACTCAAGCTCCTAGTGAAATCTCAAACCTCATATCACATAAATAACTCACTAAGGAAATCAAAGCCATTTTATGGCGTAAACATACATACTCGTAACAAACATAAACTCAATATTTTAATCGTCTCAAGGTAGAACATATTTTCCTTTATTTATTCATTTGTTGCTAAGACAACCACCTAAACTACACCATTGCTAAGTGAAAGAAATTATTCAAATTTAGTGCTCGCGTATCATAGCATCGTTCACACGCTAGTCAGCGCGGGAAATGTTTTATTCTTTAACCAGTAGGACCGCTGCACGTCGCTCGATTTCCAATGTTTACAAAATTGAAAGGTAATTTGGAGAATACAAATCCCAATACGCAGCTACAGAGAGTGTTATCTCCTATAGTCTACCGCCGTGATTATATATAGAATTGTACAACACACAGTTTTGTACATAATATATTCATCAAATGTTTGCTTATCCTGTGGTCCCTTCGCACCTCCCTACTGCTTTTACGATGTCGCCCTCTTTTCCTCCTTTTAATTGCAAATGATATAAAATATTTATATTAAATTTTCAGCTCTAATATTTATTTATTTGCCAATTGGGAACTGCTGAAAATATCCAGCTGTGCTTGTATGCATGTGGGTGTTGAGGGTGAAGTCCTTTAACTCTTTGAGGCGCAACCCTTTCCCAATGCTGAAAAAAGGGCAGCCGTTGCCATCGCTCGACTTAACTACCAGCAAGATGGCGAATGATCGAAACGTTCATCGCGTGCCACAGATATAGAGACCCTTTTTTGACGACAGCTGGCTGTCCGCACAGCCAGCTGCGTCAAAAAAGGGTCTCTATAGATCTGTGGCACGTGATGAACGTTTCGATCATCCGCCATCTTGCTGGTAGTTAAGTCGAGCGATGGCAACGGCTGCCCTTTTTTCAGCATTGGGCAATCTATCCAGCTGTTCTCGCATCCTTCCATTTTTCAGCAGATAATCTTGACAATTTTTTTTTTTTTATGGGAAATGACGTGCTAAAAAGTAAAGGATTCTGTCGTGGAGCTATGTCACCCGCAACTATTTTTATAGAAATCAAATCTATTCTCCGTGACTGGCAACAGTCAAAACGTCAGAGTTTGGTGCTCCCTGAGCGGGAACACTGCGCGTTAAAGGGTTAAACAGATAGGTTTTCGGAAATGGCAATAAGGATTTAAGTGACTGCAATTTTAATTCTTACTGTAGAAACGTTTAATAAACAATAAACTAATTTAAATAGTTACATGATTTATTCTGTTACAAATGTGTAAATTTGCACAAACTGACTAAGTTGAAGCCCGAAAAAAAGTTCACTACAGTATATAAAATAGAAATAATTTAATGTTCCGGGTACCAGTGCGCGTACCGGTGGTTGAGGACCACTAGTTTAACTTACTTTAAGAATCTAGCAAAAACAATTTTTTAAGCTACAATTTAATAAGAGAATGCTTGTAAACTACTCACCTCATTAGGTGATTTATTTATTTATTTATGACAAATGCCAGGTTTAAACAATCAAGTCATTAGCCTTCCGGCTTCCCAATATTTTTCAACAATACATCAAAACTTTTACACTTAAGTCCAAAACACGTGTCAATATGTAAACTGTCCACAGAGTCACACAGACAACAAACCGGTGAGTCCTTCAGTCCAATTCTAAAAAGATGGGCACTTCATTAGGCAAAAATGTTTTAAAACCATCCTTTTTATCCTGTTCATGATAGTTCTTAAAAATATAAGGATAATTTTGCGGCTTCAATACTATTTGGAGCAGATTCAATTAAATAAAAAATATCCGTCGTGACGTGTGGAATCCTTTTAGACTATTCAAAATTACTTTTGTGTGTGGCTGAGTTTACTGCGACCACTGGGTAATTATGACCAACGGAACTTAAAATTAATCGTTTGATGATAAAGTTTTCTTCAAAATACTATGCATGAAGCTTATAATGCATTGTTCATGATAAGCATCTTTTTGGGATTAATTTCATGAATCTTTTAAGGTAGTAACAATTTTAAACTAACAGCATATCAAAATTTTTAATAAGCGGGTTTTGACGGTTGGTTGATTATTTGGTACAAAGGAAGAATTTTTAGTCAAGATCATTAAAATTAAATTAGGTTTCAAATGTATTTAAGATCTTCTATGTTTTTACTTTTTCTAACATACTTCATATTTTTAAATTCATGGTCATAATTAACCTGCTAATGGTCATAATTACCCCCGATTATATTCATAATAACATTTTCTTTTCAGTTTTATGATTTTATGAAGTAATAATGACCACCCCCTATAAGCAAATAAGCCTACGGAAACAAAATTTTAAGTAGGTGTTTTTAACAGATCAAAGTTATCACTTCCTTACTTAAATCAATATTTTTTTTATATAAGGAAAGGATTTAAAAAGTTAAAAAGTGTACAAAGTGATCATACTTATCACATATGGCCCTAAAAAGAAAAACAAATTAGAATTGAAATTCTTGTAATTTTACCTGTATGTATATCATTTAATTAAATTGTTTACAAGCTTTTTTTCTCTTTTTTAGGTGAGTAAATTTTCATCATTTTCATTTATCACAAGTAAATAATTTTAAGCTTCAAAATATGTAAGTATTTTAGTATCAGTTATATTTTATTTAATTAATTTACACTTTCTATAACATTTTATAAAATGACCCATTTGCAAATGAAGTTCTTTTAATTTTTCCCACGTGGTTCTTACTGTATCATTCTGCCCAGTAATTTAATTATCTGTAAAAAAAAAAAAAAAATTCAGTAAACGGTATGCATTTATAAGAGAGAGTAGGAAGGGATTGGGATACTTTTATCAAAAAATATTTCTTACAAATTATTTTCTACTTGTACAACTTTGAAAGCTTCAAAATAACACCTTGAAACATTTTAACAAATTGAGAAATATCAATTTAATGGTATTGTTAAAGTCTTAGTTATATAGGAAATTAAAATCGTAAGAAAAATGCCCCACTCCTCCCCTACGTGAGGTAGGAATGGGACGTGTATTTAAAAGTTGAAATTTATGCAGAATTTTTATAAATATGCGGAAAAAATGACAGAGACATGCGTAATTTGTGTTCCCAAGGTTTATTATATTATAACATGTATGTATATATCTAATATATTGTCCAAATCAAATGAAAAATATGCCTGCACACAACTTGTTCTGCCAACTGTCTTTGGCAGATGCAGGCTCTCGGAAATATATTAATTATCAATAATGGAACAATCAGTTTCTTGTGGGAAGATAAAATTTCATTTTTTTTTCTCATCAATTTTCATTCCTCAGCCAAAGTGTCCCATCCCTCCCTTTACACGACATATCAATAAAATAAATTATTCCTAAATCTATCTTACTATACTAGGCCTCACTAAACTCCTAATTTATAAAAGTTATGTTCACAGGTCTACAAAACATTAAGAAGAATTTTGTTAATTACAATAAAAGAGACTGAAAACCTGCATCAAAATTATAAGAATTCTTTTACTTTTGGTGCTGGGAGATAGCTTTTTGTCCCGTAAACTCACAAAAATTTGTAACTGAAATGGTTTATAGCAATAACTATGATGCTATAGTTACTAAACCTTATGGAAAAATCGGAAATTAAAAACAATGTCTTCTTTAGGCAAAATTGATGGTTTCACTTCCTCCCCACTGTCCCATCCCTCCCAATACTTCTCTATTGTTATTTACAATGCATGGAAACTAAGTTTTATAAAAACATGATAAATTATGTATATTATAATAGTTACAAGCAGGGTGCATCAAAAGTATAGCGACAAATTTTTGGGGAGGTAGGGAATATGAAAAGGATTCCGAATCGCAAAGGAATGTGGTGCAGAAAACTTTGTTTTCGTAAACCGGTTAATTTTTACTTAACAAAAAGTGTTGACGTGTTAGCGCAATTTCTGACAATGTTTAACCAAAATTTAATTACTTTTCGTAAAAAATGCGGGATTGAAATTTTTCATTATAAATAGTATTTCATTTATAATAATGCAATTTTCGGAGATAGAAACATTTTTTATAAAACTTGATAAGGTAATTTAACCCGTTATCTTCTGACGGTACTTAGAAGTATCGTAAAAATGAAATTGTTTTTAAAATAAATTCATCGATTCATTGTAATCATTTCTGTAAGTAATCCACTAGCAAATATTTCATCTAATGAGCTTCCATCATGTCTGCATGTTCTATTAAAGTACAACTAGCTGACCCGTGCGAAAACTTCGCACAATATCTATTTAATTCTACAACTGTAAATATTATAGTGGGAAAATGAATAAATACATAAGTACATAATATTCTGTTAAATATTTTCACGAGCTAGTTAGATGCTTAAGAAGTTCTTTTAACCTCATTTAAATATTTATTTTACAAACTATTGACAAAACAACCTGTATTTCTAGTTACCTTCAATCATCCATCCAATCTATACAAAAAACTTAACAACTCCGAGCTGTTCTATTTTTCTTAAACTTTTTATCTGTCGTTGCCACTCATTTTTAAAGAACGTATATTCAATTCATCAGACTCCATAGCAACCTGGAACCATGGAGTCTGTTACATCTTTTTTGGTCACGTATTTACTGAGATCTAGCCGGGGCCTTCGCAATTAGTAACGGGCCTGCTTATGAGTTGCCATCCCTAAAAATGAGTTTATCATTGAGGCCTTTTTTCCCCAGTCACTGTATTCTATTTTATTATTCTAAGTATTATAAATGTTATATTATTTTATTATTTTAAAACAATTTTTTTATACTTTTGTCGTACTAAAGAACTTTAGATGTAGGTAATCGTTTTGTGAATCTTGCGCCATTTTCTTTCATGAAATTTTATCCTAAAATTCGAACATTTTGCTCTGAATGTAAAGGTAAGTGAACGCTTATAATGTATTTAGAAATTCTAAAAATATGTATGTAAATCACGTTTACTGAATAATTACTCATGTGTTATTTATAAATAAATTATTTTAATCAGAAATCGTATTACTTGAGTAGTTTTTATTCTTGTAAATAAGCATGACGTTGTGATACTATTTAGACAATTTAATTTTGCCAGTTGAAAATGTTATTTATCAGTTACATGCCTTGATTATGTGATTAAGACTTACATCTGGTACAGTGCAGAAATACAGTAAATTATAAATTATTGGTTTTTGCCCGTTTGTACAAGCGTTCATTATGCTTGCTCAATTCCTAAGTTCGATTGAGGAAGCGACAAAAGAATAATATATACTACATGAAATGTCTTTATTAAAGAATAATTAATTCAGGGATCACGCTATAGAGCGTATTTTATCAATTTTCTCCAATATACTGGAAATCCCGAAAACACTGAAATGTGCTTTAATACATCATTTGTTAAAGATTAATGTTGAATTGTTTAAAATAACGTAGGAAATACGACTACGTTCATGAAATATTCATTATAAAAATGTCTTTCTCATTTGTGTATTTAGTTATTTTAAACTCATTTTAAGTTATTTGTTTTTCCTTCAAATTATATGCATCTATTTTCTTTATGTCAATATGTATTATAGCAAACAAATTAATCATGAGTTCGTACTTGAATTAGTAACACAATTACTACTTAAAACTACATTAAATAACGTTTGAAAGCACTAAGAAGCTTAAAAAATGCCTGATGTATACGTGAAGACTCGAGCATCCGTAGGCCTCTTTGGATGGCTCATCAAAATACACGCGCAGGCCCGTTACTAATTGCGAAGGCCCCGATCTAGCCGTGCCAGAAAAAAACACCTTTGAGAAATAATATATATGATTTGTTTTTTATTTTTTTTATTAACAAAAAGATTTTTTTCCGAATTTTTGCATATTTTCCCTCAAAAGTAGAAATTATAAGCTTTAACTGGGCATTTTATATATTTTTTTTTTTTTGGTCAAGTATTTAATGAGATCTAGCCGCGCCAGAAAAAAAACACCTTTGAGAAATAGTATATATGGTGGTTTTAAATGGATAGATATACACTCACTTTCTAATCATAACAAGGCAAGGAAAAAAGTATCAACAATAGTGAATTTTCAGACGATGGTTTTATGATTAAAATTAGATTTCCGAAAAGTGTGTCATTCAAAGTATTATTTGCCTTCTTCATTTTCGTTTGTTTTTTACTCTTTTGAAAAAGACTCCTTAATTGCTTATAAAACAGTCATCAGACGTATTACCAGGATTTTTCCGTCAATTTTCTATTATACTACATTAATCAGCACTGATCATTCATTATTTAGCTAAACTAGAGAGAAAAACAACGGTTTCAAGTTGATATTCTTAAGCATTCTTAATTTTGTAGATACAGGAGATTAACTAATACTTCAACACGTTTTGTGGAGTAATTCTTTACGGCTGCATGAAAACAGCGTTTTTGACTTCACATTCTTATGTAATTCTGATCTCAAACCTTTCATGTTTTCTACTTACCCAAAAATTTAGTCGGTATATTTTTGGATAATGTTGTATAGTGGCATAAGAAATTACATCACACAGTACAATCCATACTGATAAAGTTTCTTTCTTTGTATTTTTTCTCGCAGATTAAATAAATATATTAAATATGTTGCGATCAGTTATCACAGATCATTTTCAGGACTACTAGCTACTTGGCGAGAAGCCAAGTAACTTCATAGATTTTCTTCTTAAGTTCAAGAATGCAGTTGCGTGGGTGCTTTTAATTTTACAATCACATTTAGTAATATTTCTGTATCTAAATCAACTATTAATTTTTTTTCAACAAAAGTTAAGTGCCCATAAACACATTTGAGAGGATTTCATTGACATAAAGACTTTTAACATTTTTAGTCAACGAAATTAAATTGTAAATATCTTTTCTTTTAAGATGTTCCCGAAAGACCTTTTCTAAAATTTTAGATAGAATAAACATAGGAAAAGGAATCTAATTAAGATAAAAACATTTTAGCATCTATCTACTTATATAATACGCTAACGTATGCGATATCAAAATCGACGATATTTCCACGCTGCGAACGGCAGCAGCTAGATGTAAACATTAGTCTAATAACGAAAACGCAATTGCAAAAATCCAAATTAACAGTTCAATGACGTCAAACGGAGCAAGCATACGTCGCGCAGTATCTAGATTATAAAATAACAGTAATGGATACACAAAAATGCAAGATCTTTCGGACTTTTTCACCGCTTTAAAATATCAAATTTACGATACTTGGCGCATTCATCGCCCCTCTAAAAAATGTCACCATGCATTGGGCTAAAGCACATTTTAGCCATTTGCTGTTTCAACAGCGGCTTTCATGATGACACCCAAAATATGTATAGCAACCCTAACCTAAATAAATTGAATGGCAAATGCTGTTAAAACCAACGAGATATAATATTATAAGAAGTCGTTGTGTTAAAACAAAGAAACATGATTTTCATTGAAATGAGTCCAGAAATTTAGTCAATGCTGCACTGAGTTGAAGAATAATAAGGTATGTGGGGCGGCGAAGCTGGCCACCTTGGCAGCTAGCATGTATAAAAAAAGCTGTGAATTACTTTATTTTATATGTTTATTTATTTATTTTTTTTAATCTAACACATTCAAAATATTTCATTGCAGCTTTTCAATGTTAAATTTCTTTCATAACATGCGGTTATAAACAGTGCTGCGACTAGAATTCACGTCACCAGTTAGCAAACCTTAGTTAGGGCGCCCCCTATCCCATGGAAACATAACTGATTTTGGCGCCCTCTTAGCTCGTCGCTAAGAGGATGTATTCCGTCTGCAACTCCCTAATTGCAATCTCCTTTATAAAGATATGCTAAAGTGATGTACGGTGTGAAAATATTTTCTTATTACTTTTATACCCTTTAATACTGACTGTTACGTAAATTTTGTGGAGTGTATAACTCCACAAAAACGTGTGGAGTGTATAACTCCACAATAAAGTGGAGTGTATAACTCCTAACATTTTGTGGAGTGTATAACTCCACAATAAAGTTTACATATTTATTGCGTAAGCACGCAAATATATTTTTCCCTTGAAAAAAAAATAAATAAAAAGAAAAGAATCTAAAATTCTTCCAGATTTTATTTACGCACTCGGCTGGAAGAATTTCAGATTTTTTAAAAAAATCTATTCAATCAATTCTGAAATATAGAGGAAAATGATAACTGTAAGTGCTCATATAGACTCCTGTTCGCATAATTTTGTTGCTGAAAATTGCATCCGGTTGTTTGGCCCCTAGTGCTGAAATGTTTTGGATGAGTGCGTATTGGAAAATCAAAAGTACCCATTTCAGTTATGAAATCGGATCCTTCATCGGAATTTAATTCTATGTTAAAATTTTCTACTGAAACAGCCTTAGAATCGTCCTCCGTCAGTAACGTTTCGAATAGAGCGTCTAATTTATCTTCATAAGAAATTCGAGGACTAGCGTATGCAACTGCAAATCTCACTTTATCTTGAATATACGCAGTGACCATTTGAACACCATTGATCTGGCTCGTGTAGGCACGGGTAAAATGTTTCATATTCTTTTTATAACGTTTTCCTTTATAAAAATCATAACTCCGGATAGTTTTCTGTTTTGGAAACCACTATCTATTCGTTCGACATAAGTGAATCCTGGTATTTAAAAATCATCTGAAGGGATAGTCCATGTTTCCGTTAGCAATATCAAATCACTCTGCAGAAAAATGGATCAAGCGGAAAAGTGATCACGGCGAGCCGCGTAAACAAAAATCCCGTGCTTGAAAAAAATAGCACCCGAGTGCTAAAAATAAAGTTCTTTAATAAGAATTAAGATACTCTTTACTTCTTCGAATACGGTTTGGGTTTAAAGGTAGTACCAATAAAATAATCTCGAAACACAAAAATTTAGTAAATTCAAAAAATAGATGTCTACTTTATAGAACAATTTTACAGACGAATACTGTATTGATTACAGTTGTGATGTTCAGACATTTTCAAAGCGTAAATCAATCTGATTTTTTATTTGCTTTATTCCTTCAATTAAGTGAAATATTAAAGAGATTTTAAAACTGCTCTTAATTAACCAGCCTGGTGCTATAAATTAACCCCAATGTCAACACAAGAGCGTCTAAAATTAAGTTAATCAGAAAATTTTTAGCAATCAGAAATGTAACAAGATTTTTTGTTTTTTAAACCTACTGCATATGTAGAAAGTGCTGATAGTTCCGTCAAAAAAAAAAGTATCTGAAATCAAAACTACGGCCAGTTAGCTACACATGTGCTCTAGACTGAGGGGTGGGTTGCCCTCCTTGGGGGTCTTTCTAAGGGGCATAACCCAACATTTACGCTAAGTTTCGGAGGAAACCACGGAAAACTCCGAACGGTTAGGTCGACGGACGCGAGCTGGTTTTGAATCAAGCACCTTCTATGTACCTTCACTGTAGTTCTATGCGCTCGGCCACTGGTGGGGCTTTTCAAGATTAAGCCCCTTCTCCCCGTCAAAGTTAAAAATAAATATCATTGATATTTTTTAATGTCAACATGTTAAATTAATTACTTCAAAGACAAGATAGTATTAAGTTAAAGAACAAAAATAATTATTTAATTTATTGAAAAAATAGCATAAAAAATATATAGGTTATTATAGAAATCATAATCCATTTTGGCTCGGCGGAATAAAATTAAATAAAGAATTAATTTCAAGTTATTCCGCAGAAAGAGGGTAGTAAATAAATGCATTTGAACTAAAAATCATCTATTATGTTGCTCAGCAGCCTTGACTTAGATCAATCACAACAGGCACTCTTTAAGATATGGAATCCACAACGTTTTACAACACTAACTTCAATTTTTCATGGTGCCAATTTAAATTATTGGTTCCTGAAACTCTCATTTTGTTTTTTGGCGATTTTCAGATCTATTCCTTCTAATTATATACTACATAAATTCTCAAAAATATTAATCTGGCAATTTCCTGTTCATTTTTTCTGGGCTTATTCTTGAAACGATGGTTAGAATTTTCAAACTTCCAATACTTTTGGCCAGTAGTGTACCTACACTAGAAGTAAATCGGAACATTTATGGCACACCCTGTAGAGATTATTCATATATACATAATTTTTTAAAATAAAATCTTTACACTCTGAATTTTATATTTCCACTGATTTGCCTTATTTTAGAAATACTGAAGTAAATACTGTAAACTGTTAAAGCAAAAAGAAAACTTTATTTAAATCATACACGATAGATATTTTTTAAATTACGGGTAAAAATTTTTATTTTTATTATTGTTATTATTAATATATATATATATTTTTTTTTGTGCGGCATGTAATGATCCAAAATTGATTTCTATGGCTCTCCGCCAACTTTTATTTCCAGGCTAAAAAATAGTTTGAGAGAAAGCACTTTAAGCTGTCGTCGATAATCTGGGAGGACTTGAGGAAAATAATAAATGGCTCTTAAAGGTATAATTAGATTTTATTTAAAGCGAAATTTCGGACAACCTTATGTAAATTTCGAACATAGTTATACGTCTACACAAAGCAAATGATAATTTATCGAGAGAGAGATATGTTTTAACATGTAATTTGAGATTTGAGTTCCTTTTCGCTGAACTTTTTTCGCTGTTAAAATGCCAGAATTGAAACGGTGTAACATGAATTTATAGTGCGTGTTTTGTCCGTAATATGTATTGTGATTTCTATGCAATTTTGAGAATTTAATCGATTGAAACGAATTTATATGCTTGTATAAGTTTCCGAGCATTGCATAAAACCTAGGACTTTCATGAAGGACTCCTCAAATCTGAAATGACTTTACTGCTATGCATTAAGAGGCGCAAAGGTGAAAAAAATATGGAGTTACTCCTATAGACTTTCCGAACGCATGGTCTTTACCCAGCGCTTAAATTAAATTTGATTCAACTCTATCGGATGTAGTGTCCGCTAATGGTACTTCAAGTAGTTTGAGTAAAAAGACGGCTATATATATATATATATATATGTATGTATAAGAATATTCTTTTCTAGCCCTGAAAAAAACTGTAACCCTTACGCACACCAAAATCTATGCAGTACAGATAGTGACTTATAATATGCGCACCTAATTTGAGCTCAGTCGAATAAAGCGCTAAAGCGTGCTTTCAAGAACTGCGCCGTAATATATATATATATATATATATATATATATATATATATATATATATATATATATATATATATATATATATATTTTTTTTTTTTTTTTTTTTTTTTGTAGCCCTCTACTAAAACTGTAAGTCCTACATACACCAAAATCTATATAGGTTGTGTTACGCTGAGCGATTGTATACTCAATTGGAACTCATTCAAATGCACCATTTAGACGTTAACATACTTTAAATGATTTGCTTCCATAGACCTCACTATATAAGAATTATTTTTTGCAACCTTGTGAACGAACTATTAGCTCTACACACACCATAATCTGTGAAGGTCATGTGACCGTGACCTTCATAGATGTTTAGATGTGCGCCGTTTAGACGCTAGCGCACTTTATCTTTTGTAGCCCTGTAAAAGTTATCCTATGGACAACAATACACGAGCGTCCTATAGGCACCAAAATCAATACCACTCGTGTGAGGGTGGTCTATAAAATGTATACCAAATCACCGTTCATCGTTACCTATCATATATAATATCATCTTATTAATACCTATCACCGTTTAGATGCTAGCTCACTTTCAAGAACTTCCGTTCATCGACCGTAATAAAAACAAGTTTTCATGCAGCCCTGTAAAAACCTTTAAGTCCTATACACACTAAAATCAACAGCAGTCGTGCGAAGGTTGTCTATAATATGTATACCAATTTTGAGCTCAATCGAATGCGCCGTTTAGAATCTATACTGTTCACTCCCATACACACATACACACACATACATATATACATACATCTCGTAAAAATAGCATAAATAAATTCAGAAGGCCTCACAATGTGTAAATACATTAAAATCTCAAAGAAGAATTTTTCATGATTACAATACTTTCCTTACACGATACATGATCGGAAAGTAATAATTGATATGTTGGATTTCTGTGGACTTTTCTACAATGCGATTTGCCGTACGCGAATTGGATTTTAGGCTAGGTTTTTCATAAGTAACGCATCTCACAGCTAACGCGAAATTCTAGCCCGCAAGATTCTTCCGCCTATTGTAAGAAGCACCAGCAGAAACGCGGAGTAGAGTATCATTCGGTACAGTACAGTACAACTACAATCAATATTATACTACTGTGTTAAACTTAGTAATTATTATTTTTACAGTACAGTAATAATTATTACGGTACAATACAGTATTATTATTAAAGTGCTGCCCTTTTGTATACTGTACGTATAAAGCTGTACTTTTTTATGTCTCTTTCTGTCTTACTGATCATAAATTTTATGCCTTCACAATATTGTACAGTATACCCTAGTAGCACAACTAGTTCAAAAGACGTTCAAGACACGTCTTTTGACGTTCAGAACACGTTCAAAACACATCTTTTGAACTAGTTGTTACTAGGATGCAGTATTATGTTGCAATTTCTATATTCTATTTACATGCATTACTGTATGCGGTTAAAACAGTTTAAGGGGTGTTTATACATGCATAAAATAACTGTGTATGTGTTTCAAAAAGTCGTATTAACCCCATTTTATAACGCGAAATTTTCGCCTACGAGAGGAATCTTAGAGAGCATTCCTTTCGTAAATCAAGAACAAGACTCCGCTGTGTTACACTTTGCTGAAATAGTTTCAAAATTGGACATCAGAGGGCGCTGAAGTCACATACACCAATAGTGCATGAAGGTGTGCTTCGTAAACAGAGGTCAAATCCCATTACAATAGTTTCGATATGACCGCCTTGAATAGAATTAACATGACGCAAACCGAAGGATTGATTAAATTCGAAATCACTCGTTGCAATGACTTTACTGATACGAATGCAAGTGCTTGACAAATGAATTGTTAATGCTGTTCCAACGTTTGAGGATTCTTGAAGTAAACAGTGTCTTTCAAGAAAAAGTATTATGAGGATTCAAGAAAAAGAAAAACTTCTCATTGCATTAGGTTCCAAAAACAGTGGTTCAAAACCAATACTTCAGTGTCGTATTGACTCTAACCTGCAGACTACCATCGTTGCAAGGACGCGAGGATAGCAATGTTCTCCCTTCTGTACCCATCGTTGTTTCCCGGCATGGTCTATGAATGGCAATATAGACAAACTGACATTCCACAAAAAATAAATAAATGAGCTATGATTTGTCTATTTCATGTCATTTTTGCATTTTACGAAATCCATATGACGTTTATTCGATTCCCAGAATGGGCTTTGACAGGGCCTTATAATCGCATGGACAAATCGGGACTTTGTCCAGGACCTCCGGCTCAACAGGGCCCTCAACTTCAAATACTCTTCTGAAATATTCTTTTTTATATCAAAATTTTATGAAAATTAAAACAAATTTCATAGATGGGGCCCCCTAAATTCATTAATGCCCTTGGCACCTGTTGGTTATAATCGGGCCTTGGGCTGGAATCGTTCAGTCGGTTTCTTCATAGATTGCAACGTTCGTCCATCTATTAGGTGCTTTCATAATTGAGTGACCATCTCTTCAAGCCTAGTTATGGTCAATGCCTATAAACGGCTAGTGTTCCCCATTATGGGGTAGGGAAACTAATTACAAAGCAGTTGTGGCTGCACTGTTATTAGAAGTAGTTCAACATTTGATCTTAACACTGCACCATGATTTGGCTTGATTTGGCACCATGATTTAGAGAAACACTGCACCATGATTTGGCACATAAACTGATCAGTGGAACCAAATTATGGTGTAAAGTTTCTCCTTAGAAAGCTTGAGGCTAACTCAGTACCATTTTAGTCCAATGTTGGACTATTTCAGTTAGCAGCGTAAGCAATGAACATATTTGTTGCATTAAAGATAGATTTTTCTTTCTCCCTAGTAGCAATAACTCATCGGTCGATGAGAGGCGGGTGAGTTTAATCCGAGGAGAAGAAGCAATGGCCGATCACGGCGTTTCATCCAAAAAAGGGGAAATTTCATCGGCAACTGGTAAGAAATGTCCGCTTGGGGGGCCATACAGCCGATCATCGTTCCCGATGACTCCGATGAAATAACTAAAAGGAACCAATGAGAAACCGATAAACTGTTTAAAATATATTTGTTAATAAAAAATAAACGACAGGCAGCAAAATTTTCAAAAAAGTCCTCTCCGTTTATTATGTTTTCGTTTTTTGGATGCTAACTTTCCATTTTTCTGGGAAAAAAAATAAAAATAAAATAAATTCTTCCTCCACCGGACCCTGAGCGTGCAGAATCAAAGCCTAGCACGCTACCACAGGGCCATTCAGACTTATCATGTATAAGCCAAAGATTGAAGTACCCGTTATTTTAGTCACAGATTGGGACTTGGGTGAAATTTTGACGAAGTGCTGTTCAGCTATTATTAATAATAGTCAAATTATTCGATTGGTAACAAATTAATTTCACTTTTTACCAATGTATGTAAGTAGCAACAACATTCAAAATTAATAATTAGAAAACAATATTGCAAATTGTGTAGGAATTTTAGTGTGATTTTAACTTTCATATTTCTTGGAAACTTTTAAAAATTAACTGATTTCTCTTCTTGCTGTTTACTTTAAGGAGGTTTCAAAAGAATTGCTCATTAAAATGAGCAATTCTTTTGAAACCTCCTTTCCACCTCCTTTCCTCCTCCTTTCCCATCCTTTTGAAACCTTTTGTGCATAAGGATAACGGAAACTTCATTAAAATGAAGTTTCCGTTATTCTTATAATGCAGCTGACGCTCAAACAGATTTTCTTTTCTTTTTTTAACACATTTTTTAAAATTATTTAAATATTACAAACGATTTTATATAATAAACACTTACTTTTTTTGTAAATATTTCATTTAAATTTTTTGTGTGTGTGTCGGGGGGGGGCAAGGGAGGGATATCACCCCCCAGCCCCGTCCCAACCCCAATATAAGAAATTTGAAGTAAATTATCTCATTCATTCAAGAATGTTCAAAATTTCCCTTAGATTAGAAAAGGCACATTAAACCACTGAGACACCTGCAAGGCCCGATGACTATAAAGCTACAGTTTCGGATAAGATATTGTTTGAGAAATAAAGCTAATATTTACCAGCAGTGCTAGTAGTAACTTACATAAGACATGATAGAAAAGAGGCCTTGCGCTTGTGCTTCGCCTGGGGCCCCGCACGCCCCTTGGGCCGGCCCTGAGGCCGTTGTCCGGCCATTAGAAAGAAAAAGCTTCAGTAAGTTTCAGGTTGGCAAAATATTGATCAACACAAAAACAACAATCATTTCCGGTCTCTAAAATATTATCCCTGCATAAAAAATGATGTTTTTATTATCGATTCATTTCAGAAGAAAATTCTGCTTATTAATTCACTTGGACTCGAAAATGGCACTTTGGCAGAAACACTTTATGAAAACTGTCCAATAACAAGCATCCTGGCAGTTTTACCCAATAGTTTACCTCTAATGAATTATTCAACTCGGCTTATTTTTCTGTTGGGCACTTATAAGACACTAACTTTTTTTTTGGAGCGGAATGCTAAATAGTTTTTGCATGAAGAAAAGCACCTCATTAGTAGTCCATTAACGCAGAGTCCAAAACTTTAAAATATTTTCTCTTGCGAGAAGTTGAGTGCATAATATCTTCGTTGCAGAAAGTATTGATCTAATAGTTGAAATTGTTACGATTTCACATAGTTTGCTCTTTAAAGTATGTTAAAAGAAAATTACCATGGCAATCGTGTAGTTTCACTTTTCAGTTGTTTAAAAAAAAATTGAAATGTTTCAACAATTAAATAAATTCCACAAAATGTCGATGATTAAATAAAATTTTAGCCTTTAAAAATAAAAAGCAGTGCGATTTAAAATTTTTCAGCGAAGAATGGTATTAGTTTTGTTTGTCTGCCTGTCCAAGCTTTAGCAGTTGTAAATATGAATTTGTTCACTCCAAAATATACATATTTTGCTACTCAAACATTATGAGTTGGCGGATGTGACGTATGAGTTATGTGATGTTCTGAGCATTTATTTATGTGTCTCAGCTGAAGAAAGGAGAGATTAAGAATGGAATTAGGATTAGAAATAGAAATAATTTATCAAACCACCACGTGATTCATACAAACAGTCGCTAGTTCGTGAGGAGGGAATGGCGACTATGTATTATAAAATGGTGTATAAAAAGTTAAAGCTCTTTTGTAGAAGTACACAGCCACACACACAAGTTCCAATACATACAGCCACAGTACACAGCCACACACACATTACTCCAATACATAGCATTCTGGAACAGAAACTGTTCAACTTCTACTTAAAAGACGATTATCTATTAACAATTTAATAATGATAAGGAGCAAACAAGTTTTGAGGCTATCACAGAATATGGGAAAACGTGTAGTTAATTTACAGGGTGGTTATAGTTAAACTTCTCCGATAAGCAGGGTTTTACATATTAAACGGTTGAATGAATTGCAACTCATTTGGTCTATAGGCCATACATAAGATGCGCTCAAGGATTTCCGTAAAAAAATTAGTTCAGAAAATGTCCCCCAGATGGCGCTTTGCATGATAGATCAACAAATTTAGCAATGGAAATAGCTAAACCGAAATGTATAAACAATTACAACATTTATCTAATAGTTTCCGGGCATTTATTAACTAATTTGGGTCATTTATCTGCTAATGAATCATGCAAAGCTAATGAATCACCTAGTACACATTTTTTGAACTAAACCTTACTTAAGCGCATCTTGTGATAATCCACATGCCAAATCTGGTGATAATCGGTTAAAATATTTTAGCTGCAGAATGCTATTTATATGGGATGTTTAGTTATTATAACCACCTTGTAGTACATGGTCTCACAAAATTGTTCCATACAGTGCGCTTTCAAAGCAGCGATTAAGAAAAAATATTTAGCAACTTTTTACTTACACAAAAGAAAGTGTTTTGATGAATTTAACAAAATTTTGTTAACTGAATAAGAATTTGGCCGTCCCTGTTTTAACCAAATTATTTAGCAAACTTAACAAAATTTTGTTATTGTTTTTCAACTAAAAAAAGAATTGCTAATTAAAAAATGTTTTATTTTAAATTGAGAAACAAAAATGGATCAACAGATCAACGAAAATTTCGTTCATTAACAAAAAATACTGGGTGATCAAAAAGTGCAAAAAAAACTTTAAAAATTCATTAAAAAAAGAACAAATAATGATAGAAAATTGCGGTTTGCACAAACAGGTGTAGAGGGTGTGGAATTTTTTTTGTGACAAGAAGTTTGTAGTTCCAAATGTTAGCGATAGGTGGTGCTGACATGCACAAGGGGAAGCAATTTTTCAATAATAAAACAAATAACGAAATCCCTGTAATCTTTTCTATGCAAACTGCAATTCAATGAATTTTTGAAGTTTTCACGAGCTTTTGATGTATCCCGAGTACATCAAAGTTTAAAAATTTATCAGAAAGAACAAATAACGATACAAAATTGCGGTTTGCATGGATAAGATTAGAGTGATTTCGGAGTTTTTCTTAAATTGGAAACTTGGTTCCCATTGTGCATGTCAGCGCCACCTATCGGTAACATTTGGAACTACAAAACTTTCTTGTCATTAAAAAATATTCTATCATCTTCTAAATCTATTTGTGTAAACCGCAATTTTCTATCATTATTGTTTTTTTTAATGAATTTGTAAAATTTTTACGGACTTTTTGGACACCCGGTATTTGGTAAAAAAAAAAAATAATAAATAAATAAGGAAAGAAAATCTGGTCCACTTTTACATTTTAAGTATGCACTAAGACTAAAGTGCTATTATATATAAAAAGCGTATCATAATACATGTTTCGGCCCTATTTGTCTTAATTGTTCAATTACATTGGAAAGTGTATCTTTATTCATGAATATGCCGTTTCTGTCCTTCCTTGTTCCATAAAACACTTCTTTTAAAATGAAATAAATCTATATGAAAATCACCTACTAAAACTGTTTTACAAACTTCGCCAGGCATATTTTAACTATTTTTCACCTTCATAAATACTGTTTGGAATGTGCGTCGCAATCCATGCATGAGTGTGCCGTTTTTATCATTCTTGCTCCATAAAACACTTCTTCAGAATTGGAATCTATATTAAAATCATCTACTAAAACTGTTTTACAATCTGCACCAATCATATTCTAACGATAATTTACCTTTCTTAAAGAACAGTAGGGTTTGACAATTTCTCACTAAACAGAAGCTATCGTATAGATGCGTTCAGTTTTGGGGACTTAAATTTTGAAGCTAAAAGTGGCGATTTTTAAAATTTTATCACCCCTCTACCCCATCCCGATTATTTGGCAACCCTTGAAAAGTCTTTTGCAGTTTAACCGAGTAGAAATCTTTGTCTGAAATTAACCGCACTTAAGAGCTAAAAAGTTAGTAGAGTTGAATAAAATTTTTCCTTCCCGTGCTTTTATTGTTTATGATATAGTCAAATACAAGTTTCGCATAGCAGTTTTTAACTAATCCCATTTGTATTTATTACATTGCTGATAATTATTGATTCATTTTGAAAAAAAAGTTCTTTTCATTCATTTATTACAAATTAAAAATTGCATTTTTCTCTAACCCTTTAAGAAAACTATCAAACGAGAGGGGTTTTGCCAGCTGTATCCAATAGTTTACAGCTAATGAAACATTCGACACAATTTTTTTTTTTTTTTTTTTTCGTTTCACATATATAAGGCACAAAAATTTTCGAGCGGAATGCCAACAATTTTTACACGAACAAAAGTCTCACATTAGTGGTCCATTAACATAGTCTTTTATTTTGTGATGATTAAGATCACAAATATAACTATTCCAAAACAGTCGAAATTTTTAAAATGCCACTTTGAAAATTTTTCTTTCTTTTCACTTTACACAAAAATAATATGGAATTTGTGTAGTTTGAGTATTTCTTCAAAAAAAAGTTCTTCAAAATGAAATGGGGAAAATGATTAAACACCTTCAGTGTCGAAGATTAATTTTAATTTCGAACATGTAAAAATGAAAGATACAGTGATTAAAAAATCTTCCACTTCCCATGTTCAGCGGAATATAAAATGAATTTTAAAGTATATGTCGTTTAAAGGCTTTTCAAAATCAGACTTTAAAAAAAATATACTTCACGGAATATAAAAAAAATTTAAAAATAAATGTCGCTGAAAAGTTTTTCAAAATCAGACTTTTTAAAAAAGTATACCTCGCTTTCAACGAATATAAAAAAGAATTTGAAAACAAACGTCCCTGAACTGAAAGCATTAAAATCATTCATCATATAAAAAAGGAATTTTTATAATTGTAAAACACCATTTATCTTAGTCAAATTTGTGAATGAAATATAAACTCATCTTCAGAAAAAAAGCTTACTTTTATTTCCCAAATAAGTCGCTTTGTCTCAAAGTAGTCCAAGTTCATTAGGCATTTAAGGTTTTGTATTTGAATGTTTTTAAAATTAATTATTAACATAAAATGACAAAATGATGAAAAATTTCAGGATTTTTTAAAGAGTGGGGGACTTTGTTAAGATCAAACTGTCACTGTAGATTACATTAATTATTATCATCAACTAACTTTTTGTCAAAAATGGTGATTACACCACTTTCAAAGAAACCCGCTCAAACAAACAAACAAAATAATAATAACTAATTAACATTACTGCAAATCATAAAAGATCAACAAAGAATTTGTATCCGCCTACATTAGGGATATTTTTTTTTCGCTTTAAGTTACAATTTAGATATTTTTTTATAATTCTGGAGCAGAAAAAATAAAATTTTAGAGTAGAAAAAGAAAAAAAAATATCCAGAACTATTTAAGATTGTCATACATTTTGGGAAATTGGGGTTTTTATAGTAAATTTTCACTAAAATTTATCAAAATGGCTAATACTGCACACACACACACACACGGTTGTACTGAATGTATCTTAATTCTTTTTTACTGTGAGGTATGTATGATAATGATATTTGAAATGACGAAAGAACTAAGAGAAATTTTAACAGGGAAATAAAATATGGCCACTTACGTGTCTAAATATGCATATTTTTTTTTTTCAAATTTACGGCCTGTTGCCAACAAAAATCTTTCAAATAGAAGCAAATAATTATGCAAGAGCAAATATTATAGGTCATTTCATATTCAATACTATTTTAAACATATACCGAAAATTTCAATAATTTTTTTTTTTTTTTTATAGAAGTTATGGTGTCGATAGTGAAAAGAAAATGCAAAAAACAAAATACTGAGAAAAGTGCGTTTAAAGTTTTTAGCTGATGATGTGTTTTTAAATGGCTATAACTTTCCTTCCAAACGTCGTTGGATAAAAAAGAAAACGGTTTTAGGAACAGAAATGTATAGCGCTCAAGTTTTGCGAATATTTTTTTTATTGATTTTTCTACCGAAATTCGATGTTTTCAGGGTAGGCGGATACCTAATGCGTAACAGTCCGTGCTGATATGCCTTCCAGTATTCAGAAAGTGTATTTATCAGAAAAGGAAGGCGTTTCTTCAGTAATACGTTGTGAAATGTACTTAATGTTACTTTTTAGAATGAAAAAAAAATTTTAATAGATTTTTTTTAGAGTAAAAGCTTATGTTACCTTGACATATTTAAACCATTAAAAATAAATTATGTCAAACACATAGGGTATGAGTCATTCTCAAGAAATGTTACTATTTCCATTCAAAAAAATTATTCTTCTTGAATTCTTCATTGCTAGGATAATATTTTATTTAACAAAATTCAATGAAATTTTTACAATCTACACACTGAGAACGACATAACGGCTTTTTTAGTTTAAGAAAGGATAAAAGGTGTCCACCTGGTTACAAGAAAAAATGAAAAAAAAAAAAAAAAGTCAGAATAAGCAGTTTAGTTTTAAAAATTATTATTTGGCATGTAATAAATATCATAAATGTCCTATTACATTTAAATTATACAGCTCCTCAATGACATGATTAATGAATAAATGTCTACTCTTGTTACTAGATAGAACATTTTACTTTGGCTTCAAACAATGTCGGATTATCATTTCACAAATCGTTACAACAATGTAACAATGTTAGTTTATTGTATTCCTTGATACAATGTTTTATGAATGTACTATAAGTATTTATCAATGTATCAATAACAGAAGCAAAACAAGGAGCATGATTTCGTAACTTTGAGAATGACACTCACACACTTTGGGACAAAGTCTTACTTATTACGTACTTATCGTACCACTTATTTTTTTTTTATCTCATTACTTATTACGTCTCATTACGTACTTCTCTTACCTTATTACTTATTTGTTTATCTCATTACTTAAACTTACTACGTACTTTGGAATAACATCTTACTAATTACGTACCTACCTTATATTACAACTTATTTCTGTATCTCATTACTTATTAGTACGTACTTTGGAAAAAAATTGACTCATTACGTATTTTATTTTGTCACTTATTTCTTTATCTCATTACTTAAACTTATTATGTAGTTTGGAACACTGCAACTTATTTGTGTGTACTACATAGTGCTGCATTAAGAATAGCTATTTTGCCACATTTCTTCTTTCAAAGGAAAGACAGATAATTGTTTTTTTATCTCCATCGTTGCTTCCCGACATGGCTCGGTCTTTGTTGTGACACACTTCTGACCCATCGCCTGTCAACCACGCAGACTGAAATAATTAAAAAAAAAATTATAGCACAAACACATTATAAAAATAAAGAAATCGGTCGGGTATTAAGAAGTCTATAGAAATCGAGGTTTCAGCCAATTTCCCCTGTATCATTACTGAAGAAAGATAAGTATACTATATCGGTATACTCAATTTATTAATAATACTAAAAAGAACTTCATTGCAGCCTTGATTTCTTTAGATTTCTTAATAATCGACAAATTTCTTGATTTTTTTTACGTGTTTAAAAGAAGCGATGGATCAAAAGAGGACCACAACAAGGCTTCCATGAATTTTATTAGTATTATTACTAAGTATATCGATGCAGTACATTTAACTTTCTTTAGTAATAATTCTAGAAAAAAAGGCTCAAGCATCGATTTCTAGAGATTTCTTAGTAACTGACCGATTTCTTAATTTTCCGACGTGTTAAAAAATGTTAGTATAGATTAAAAGTGGGCAACAGCAAGACTTCCGAATTTTATTATATATTGTTACTGAATATATCGATACAATATATTTAACTTTCTCTAGTAACAATACTAGGAGAATTCATGGCAGCCTTGACTGCTAGAGATTTTTTTATTAATCAGGTGTTTTATTATGTGTGTGTGTTAGTATAACGCTTGCATAAATTCTTTACAAGAGGTAGGCCAAAGGCAACGCCCCTAGAGAGGAAAGCCCCGGCGCTTACGCGGGAAAGAGGAGAAATCCAATGGAAACGTTTTGCTTTACCTACTCGGTGTGACGTCACAAGTAAGCGCCGCGGCTTTCCTCTCTAGGGGCGTTGCCAAAGGTAGGTGACGAAAGAGACAGTAATCATATTTTTGTATTTTCTGGTCATTTTTTTTTTTAAAGTAAAAGCCTTTTCTTAGGTTTTGAAGATTTCTTTTTTATGAGCGTATTTTGTACTTATATCATGAAAATAACATATTACGTATATATGTCTTATTTTTTGTGTAAAAGTAATAGTTACATTCAATGAAAATCTTATAAAAGTGATCTTAGGATTTGGCGGTGCCACCCCTTTTAAGCAATCGCAGACTTTATTGAGGACATGTTAACTGCAAATATTTTTACATGTTGTTGGAGTTCGGTATTATGATGTCATTCTCTTATTAGAATTTCAATCAAATGGCACTTGATGGTAATCAGTTCTTAGGCGGTTACCTACTTGAAGAGCTCCCAGGTGTCCTTTATGGGAATAGGACCACTTATACAGACACGACGACGCAAATAATGATAAAATAATTAAAACTTTGAAAATAACACACATAAAAGGCACTTATCAAAGTGTGTGTGTGTTATTTTACAACGTTTAAACTATTTTATCTTTTAAACACCGATTTCTTTTGAGTGTTTTTTGTCAATAATAATGATGCCAGCAACTAAACACAAGTAAAGAAAACATAAGAACAAAGATATATGCTCAGTAAATTTCTTTAAATTGAAAAAAAACAAGAATCTGAGTTATGTCTCTAATAATCTGGCCACCTATTGTTTATTATAAATGGCACGATATCTCCGATTAACAGCAGCAAACAGCGTTTGGATAAAGATTTCATCGATAGAGTCTATTAGTATTAAGCCGAAATCCCCAAACTTCCTTCTTTACTGACACTTTTCCTTTAAGTTCCTTCCTGTGATGCTTGAGATCTTTGAATAAAACATCACGGTAAGTAAGAATGGGAACGACTGATCAAGAGTTATTGAATCTAACATCAGGACATCTTTAGATGGTTTGTTTATTTCACTAAATTCGATTAGTTTATGAGAAAAGAATTTCAAAATAATTGTTCGCTTTTTAGAGTTTCTTATAATCTGGGTTCGTAACTTGAAGAGAACACTTTTCGTATATTATAATAAATTCAACTATCATAATTAACACCAAATATATGACATTTGATGGCCTTATTAAAATGCGTTTTTAATTGCCTCTGTTAATCACCAGCTGAACAGCTGCATGCCTAAAAGAAAACAAGGCCAGAAAGATTTAATGAAATTGTTCAAATTGTTTTTCCCAATTGTTTTTCCCCCCTTAAGGCAATGCACACTAGGGCTATCTGTCAAAGGGCCTTGGTAGTGCACTTTTTAAAGAATTCACGTAGCACCTGGAGTAAACCGACTGAAATTCCAGACCATTGTGTCGACAGCCGTATGGTTGGCCAGAAACCTGGACCTTCACACTTCCACCATCTTCGGCTTTCGAGTTCGGCTTGAAAGTATCATAAAAGCAATATCGGTTTTATCGGTATTTTAACATTGGTGTAGCGGAAAATTCAGATTTAAGGCCGGCGATACGACATGTTGCTGAAATATCAGCATCGTATAGCTCTAGTTGGTTAATTCATTGCTGGGTGTTGATATTTGCATAAATTGTTGCTTGTTAATGTCACTAGTTTCTCTAGTGTCACTAGTCTCCTAATGACAAATTAGGAATATTTTTCTCGTTTCCAGAGATTCATTGTTGAAATTTTTATTGCCTGTTCTCATTTACTTCAAATGTACGTTTTTGCTATATGTTTTAGAAAAACTAATACTGTTCTTTCCGAACAAAAAACAGTTAAAAACGTAATTTCCGTAAACTTCTGCGGCCCATTTAATATTTTTGATTTGTTTACAAACCATTTTCTGGAAACTTATAGTACTTTGTCCCACAGGAATGTTTCCTGAAAACGCATTCTCTTACGAGAACGGCAAATAAAGCTTCTGTATAATGGACTCATCAACAGAAAGGCCATTAGCGTTTTACGATAGCGATTATTCGCTTTACAGTTTTCTCCATAAGATGTGTAAGTGCGTAAATAAAATATGAACCCCTATTGACAAAAAGGATCGATTGATCCGAATCAGTTGACACAATTCTTCCGACTCGGGTCATTTATTTTAGTTGACGTTATTGATCCCGTTGTTATTAAAGGAAACGTTATTTTAAAAATTCATGGGACATTATCATACATTATTCAAGGAATATTGGTTAGCAATACAGGATCCCTTTCTTTTGTGTTCTTACACTGTTTTTACGTAAACAATGTCTCAGGAAATGTCCATTTTAACTGCTACCCGAATTTTGAAGTTTCATATATATTTTCTATGTTGATGTTGTTTACATGCATTTTTATTTTAATGTAACTATCAGTGGTCTGCATAATTCATGGAAATACTGTTTTTTTTTTTTACCCTGTTTTATTTTCTAACAAATTTGATCTCCCCATTGCAGTATCCAAATTGCAGACATATCTTACATTTTGACTGAGCATGGTTGCTGTAATTTTCATATCACTACTTCATTTTGTTCTTGGACAAGCTCTAACTTGGTTTAAGTGTCATTATAACGAGAAATTGTAAATTGTATGCCCATACTGCAACGACAATACTCAGAAAGTTTTCAGTCATGGATTCTGAATTTATCATTAATTATTCTAATAATTTTTCCTTGCTAGTCACCGACGTTTTTTCTCTCCTAATGAAGGAGAAAATCTTAATTCTTTTTTAACGGCCATTTCTAAACTTTTCATGAGAAAATTGACAATAGTTTTGCTTATTTATGCCAAGAGATTCGGTTATGGCAATTCTTTCAGCTACCTGGCTAATGGCGTGAACAGAGACGTATCACAAATGATAATGAAAACTGCGACTGATTAATTTTTATATTTTAGAGCTTAAACCCAAATTTTATGGTCGGAGTAGGGGAGACCGGGTCTTATAATTCAGGGTATTCAACTGTATAGTCGGAGTAGGGGAGACAGGGTCCTATAATTCGGGGTATTCAATTGTATGTTCGGAGCAGAGGAGACCGGGTCTTATGACTCGGTATTCAGTTGTATGGTGGGAGCAGGGAAGACCAGGTTTTATAATTCAAGGTATTCAATTGTATAGTTGTTGTCGGAGTAGGTGAGACCGCGAGTCATGATTCAGGGTATTCATCTGTATAGTCGGAGTAGGGGAGGCAGGGTCCTATAATTCAGGGTATTCAATTGTATGGTCGGAGTAGGGGAGGCCGGGTCTTATGGCTCGGTATTCAGTTGTATGGTTGGAACAAGGGAGACCGGTTTTTATAATTCAGGGTATTCAGTTGTAAGTTGTAAGTAGGGAAGTCCGAGTCTTATAACTCAGGATATTCAATTATGTGGTCGGAACAGGGAAGACCGAGGCTTATAATTCAGGGTATTCAATTGTATGGTAGCAGCTGGGGAGACCGGGACTTTACCAGCCATTAAAATTCTCCTGTTTGTGGATAGACTGTGCAACCAGTTGCAGAATAATTTTCCTCTTTCTTTCTCTAAACACTATTGTAGTTTTTCAGCGTTATGTACGTGTAGTGGACATTGACAACGATTTTCCTAGAATAGTAAATAGCATAAATAAGGCAGCATAATTAATATTGTGTTAGAAAATTCTTTATGATAAAAAAAAGATGTAGATGTATGTATATTATTCCGTGATTATAATCGTGGAATCTATCGTTCCGTCAATTTTCGTTTCTGCTCACTGCTTTATGATTCTTCAACAAATTTTGCTTTGTTTCAAGTAGCGGCAATTGTACAGTATTAATTAGCGATGTAATTTTTCTGCGCTTAGTTGACGTATGAGCATTTCAATTACACCAGTTTCCTGTCGTACTCCTTTGATGTATGTTAACGATCTTATCTTTTATTCATCAACATCCAAATTGCATTTCCTATCACAGTAGACATTTCATTATTTAACTCTTTCATATCGTCCCTTACCAGATCACTAATTAAGTCGGATGTGATAAATCTTCTGGACATCTGGTCTGTTTTTGTAGTCGCTTAATATAGTTCGAAATATCTGTGCAGACTCGTGGCTGTATTTTTGTAAAGGGTTTCGTTTTTTGAATTAGCTGAAAAATGGGGAATTTTTTTTTTTACTCAACAGCTGGTAAAGAGCAATGTCCGCAATGTGTAATATGTTAATGAGGTAGAGTATATTTGAGGTTACGCCTTTGCTCCGGAAAATTTCAACGTAAGATTGCGTTCCTACATTTTATCGAAAAAAATTAACGTCGACGTAAGTTCCTTTTATGGCACTGAAAATTTGACGTCAGAAATCGAAAGTTTCGTAGGATTCATAAACTCCGCCACAAAGTTTACGTCGCACTCGTAATTTGTGAGATTGTCAGTAGCTCCTCAAGATTACACAGTTTGATATTTTCCACGCGATTTAAGTATCTGAGCATTTAAGGAGGAGAAACGAAGGCAAGTAGTATTAGTATTAGGTGGTATTAGATGATTTGTTGCAATGACATGGATTAATACACAATATATCAAGGTAATAAATATTTTGGGAAATTAGAAGTGTTTGCTACGTTCATCATTTTTCAATGGGCGCCATACAACTAACTGAAAGATTAAACGATAAGTAACCGTACGTTAATATATTCCACGGAAGATTCAACAAAAACACTATTTTTATTTTATGTTTGATTGTATGGGATAACTATATATCGCAAAACACCTAGATTTGGCAATTTTGAGGAACTGCGCTGACACTGGCAAATGTAAGATGCAATATGCAATTTGTTAAAAATTTATTTAATAAAAGCAAGTAAAATAATTACAAATTTTGGGTTCATTAACTACAATAGTTTGGCTTTATATATAGTCAACAGATGACGAACACTCTGGAGAATACTACCTGGGTGTTCTAGCCTACCTAATATAAAATAGCCCTATAAAATAGCCATATAGTGCACTTCATTAGTTTATAGAGGAAGATGGCCTAAAATGATCCCCTTAAGGAGAAAATTTGCATAAATATTTAAATAAAACTTATTGGCAGTATGTTTTACTCTATATTTTGCATTATAAATATATTTCGGTAATATTTTCAACCCACAATGAGTAATTAAAAAAATAGAATTTTGAAAAAGTGTCCTAAAGATTATTTTACCCTGAACCAAAGAGCAAAATGGTGCTTCGTTTAAAAATGACATCAAATTGTTTTTACCGGCAAAATAAAAAGATGTAAACGTAATTATGACTATACATAATGAAATAAAACAAGTTTTACAATCAGATAGCACACTTGATTTACTTTATGAAAATTTAAAAATAAAAAAGTGTCACAAACCATAAAATAGAATATTTGAAAATTATAATTAAAAAATTATGGCAACGCTAAACACAGAAATAAATTAAATAATGTCTTTTCCCGCCACATCGAAAAATCGGAATATTTGAGAAGATATCACAAAAATACACAGGATCGCCATTCTCAGGTATCACAGTGCACGCATGCATCACTCATCCACGTAGGCATTTGCGACACCGGATCTAACCTAAATGATAATCTAAAAAATATACTCCATTTAGTAAACTGGCCATATTTCTGTACATGAAAGACTGCTTATCTAAATAAATATTAAAATTAGTGCTTACCTTATGACGAATGTTATAAAATCCAATTTTTCAAAGCATTCTATTTAGACGCCTAATACTGTGATCACTTTAATACCGCCGTTGCTTCTTCTTCACTTGACAGAAAAAGGCTAGTTTAGGTGTTACCCGGTAAATAGTGCTACCTGTATGGAAGAAAATGTATGTGGATCGTTTTACCCGCTAGGATCATTTTAGGCCACCTTTCCCTACTACGAATTCTCGACATAGCTACTGCTTTCTTGATTAGAGACACGCAATACACACATAAAAAGAATTTTCCTACTTGCCAAAAAAAATAAAAATAAAGAAAAGATGTATATTAAGACATGTCTTAAGTATTATTGTCGTAAACGGAATAAATATTAAGCAGAAAATTATTTCAAACGTGAGTATTTCTTGGCCCATTGGAAGGTCTGTGGGCAGTCATTATTTGAAGTGCAATGTATATTTTAGAACAGAATTGAATGAATATTAACTTTTTAGGGTTATGTCGGTGCTAGCTCATCTAAAAGGATATATGTATAACATTTATAGCGCTTTTACAGGATGATATCCATAGATTTAACACTAACGTTATTGGAAAAGTTAATTTTGGAACTTGACTAGTTGAATGATTGTAAGAGCGGAAAGCATCTGTTTTAGTTGAATTTTTGAGCTTAAGTATTCTTGCATTCAGGAGATCCTTTTTGCCGGGCAATGATTATCTGATCGTGATCAGTGTTCATTTGTGGGATACATACATTAGCGTGACAGGGTAGGCTGTTTGAATATTTTTAGCAGGCAGCTTCAGCCTCTCATCTCCTTTTCTTGACACAGAAAATCCAATCCTTCTAGAGAATGCCTGGGCCCTAATCAGCAAATCTATGGTGTCTGCTTCTCACGATACAATGTAGATGGCAACACCAAAACTTACGAACCGTCCATGAACCAGAACTTACATGACGTCATGTTTACTTTTCTTTCCAACTCTGTATGTTCATATAGCTACAGCAGTTGGTGTGGCCAAATCAAGTGTTTCGAGAATTTTACGAACATTTAAAAATTTCGGATCATCGTCACCAAAAAGAAAAGGAAAATGTGGGCGCAAATGGAAAACTACCTCAAAAACGGATAAAATTTTAATTAGAAAGAGCAAAATAAACCCAAGGAAAACAAGTACAGACCTTCGGAGGGATTTATTGGATTATTGTGTAGAAACAAGTACCTCAAGTGTACTGTTAAAAAGCTTCTAAAAGTTGGCCGCAAGGCAAGAAAACCGACGGAAAAAAAACAATTTCTTACTCAAAAAATGATGAAAAAACGCTTAGCATGGGCTAAAAAATACCGGTCATGGACTGTTGACGACTGGAAGGTGATTTTCAGTGATGAAACACATTTATTTGTTCAGGGGTACAAATCAGGTGTAGTTAGGCAAAGTGAAGGTGAAACTCTGTGATCATATCCAACAGACTGTAAAACATCCTTCTAAGCAGATGTTTTAAGGGGATTTTTCACAACAAATGGCACTGAAGGCCTAGTTCCTCTTAAAGGCATGATGAATACTGTCAAATACATAGAAATGTTGCGCAGTAAGCCTCCATTGCTCCATTCATGGAAAAATTTAACGGAACATTTCAACATGACTTAGCCCCTAGTCACAATTCGAAATTGGTCCAGACTTTTATGCGAGAAAATAAAATAAAAGTGCTGGTTTGGCCTGGTAATTCACCATACTTAAATCCCATTGAGAACTTATGGCATATTCTCAAGAATCGTTTAGCTAAGATGAAATTGCACAACAACGGAACAAAGGATAAAAGGTGCTATTCAAGTGTGGCTCCATGATGATGAAGTCAAGAACATGTGCATTACACTAGTGGAGTCAATGCCAAGACATGTTGAAGAAGTCATTCCTGCTAAAGGGGCACATACTTCATACTAATATAGAGATTTATCAATGTACTTAAGGTATGTAATGATTAAAAGCTAAGGTTTTAGAAAAAATCGTATTTTTCCATTTGTCCCAATTAATTCGAACAGCATAGTACCGTTAGACAGAGGACAAAGGAAACAAGAACAAATCAGCACATATTGAAAATTCTTTAATATTTTCTGTAGGCTAAATTAGTTTCCGAGCTCATAGCTGTATGGTGGTTACTGTCCTACTCCCTATGATCATGGTCCGTTTTTGGCATCCAGCCTGTACTTGGTTGTCTGTTCCTTCATAGGGGGTAACGCTAGCTGCCTAATAGGTGCTCCCATTATAAAATAGCAAACACTTCGGTAGTAGTAATAGCATAAAAAGACCGAAAAAGGTTAACTGCTTTATGTTTTTACAGTTCCTGTAAGTATAATACAAAAACCAGTAATTCTGTCAATATGTGCAGCACACTAAATTTTTTCGTAATAATTTTACTTTTTTCGATGAATATTAAAAGCACTTTAAGTGGAAAGCGATTTTTTTATCTTAAATAAATTTACTTTCCCATTACTATCAATTCAGGTTAAGCTAAAAAAATAAATGTAACATAAAACAGTCAAATTCTACTCTTTAAACGACCTTTTCAAAATATACGTAATGCATTTTGTAGAATATTTTATGAAAAAAAAAAAAATGTAAAACGTTATACTTACGAGAAATCTTTTATAGGCAATTCCTTAAACTCCCCACTAAAATGCAAAATAATTTTATGATAAAGAATTGTAAATCATTAAACTCGCAAGTTGCATTACACATTTTATTTTCTTCTTAGCCTTAGTTATTTGCATTCATGAATAATACATGTGTTGAATTAGTGGAAAGGTCATTAAATCGGGAATTGAATAGGCAGTGAAACTCGATTAGATGAATTCATTAACCTTTTAATTAAAAAGTTTTAATTACCTTTATTGTTCAGGGATAAGTATCTAGTCCTCGATAAATTAATATTTTATTTTAACAGTAAATTTCGAGGGTTTTCACCCAATGGATTGTCAAGAGAAAACATATCCAATCAGAGAGATGTAGTGAAAACCTCATTAAGACGAGTGTAGTGGTATACCACTGCGCAAATGTAATAAACGGTAGTCGAAGAACGTGACTGAAGCACGGGTTGAGATGTTTCAGAACTAAGCATATTTGCGAAATACGAGAGAGCGCCCGCAATTGAGAGCTCTCGTAGTTTTAGCTCAGCAAAAAGTAATAACGAGCAAATACAAAATTGAAGATATCGAACGGACGTGCTAGTAGAGAGTTCAAAATGTACCTGAATGGGGAAGGGGGGGGGAAATAAAAGGGGGACTGACTTTAAGTATTTAGGTTTGCCAAAGATTTTCTTTTTTCACATATAGAGTTTATACAGGCTGTTTCACGAAGGACCCCTATCTTTGAAAATAAATAACTCAAACACAGTGATCGATAGAGAAGCACGAAACAAGTGGAATACGTTTATTTGAAGAACCTTAAGAATTTGATACTCATGTCATACAAGAAAAAGGGTGAAGTGCTTGCAGGAGATTTGCAGCCACAAATATTGGGCTATGGAACTGTCGTACATGCGACAAATGAATGTTTTCGATCCCCCAAAATAGCAAATTGAGCCTGTTGCAGTGAAATCCTCTACAAATTATTGTACTAGGCAGTTTGAGCTGTCTTTCTGCGATCCGTATTTCCGTTTGCAGAGTCATCTATCGGGGCAATTTGTAACTGAAATTTTGCGGCTTCTGTATAAAATTCTTTCAATTTTTTAATAAATATACACTGACTCCATGCTTCTATCAATCACCATTTTTGAGTAATTAATTTTCAAATTTAGGTTTTCTTCGTGAAACACCGTGTTTGAATCGCCAAACCAATGATTGAAGAACCATACTTGCTTTAAGTTAATCAAAAATGCGTATACTTTAATGGATGATGAAGGAAGTCATATGGTGTCCACACCAGGGGCTCTATTCTGCTACGTTCCGACGTGTGACATCTTATGACGTCATTCGCAACCTGCTAACGAATGTTGGTATTCTTGAAGGTACGATAGATCTTCAGGTGCGGAATCTCCCTACCGAATGTTTACATTCTAGCATGCATTTCTTCAGAATATGAGTTTTTCGAGCGTTCGTTAACTAGGGTAGGGTGCGGATGACGTCACAAATTCGAACGTTCACTTAAACCAGGTATGAGCAACCTTTGGAAAGTTGCGGGACAAACTTTAGGATGTTAGAAAAGTCACGGGCCGTATAAGTGGGGTTTATGTGGGATTTTGAATGGTTTATATGGGTTTTCTATGAAAATTCGAAATGTTCCGCAGGCCGGATTAAAAGCCTTATGGCGGGCCACATCTGGCCCGCGGGGTTGCTCATATGTGACTTAAACGAACGCGGCAGAATAGATCCACAAGTTTCAAGAAGAAATCTTGGAGTGCAGGTCGCTATCGATAATCAATAATTAATTATTCATTCTTTTTTTCAGACATTCGGGGATCGAATCACAATATTTTACCTTCTTAAAGAAAAGAGGGGGGGAGAGTTATCGTGGTTTTCAAAAGCTACCTCAGCTCATTATTACATAGCAAAAAAGGTATAATTTCTCCTCCCTAGAAAAATTCTCTCCTTCCAATTTCACATCAAGTTTCCCCGACTAGTTACTTAGCCCATGAATAAAACATCGTATTCATCAAAAGAAAACGGTACGACAGATTGATTCCGAACTAATGAAAGCATTTCTCAGACTTCGGTAAATTATTTCATTTGGCACTATCGATTTTGCCCTTATTTGAGGCATTTATCGTACCTTTCAACTTAACAGTGTTTATTTTTCCAAAAGGAAACTGAAAGTCAGAGTAGATTAATATTTTGCGTGTGAATTCTTTAGGCTTTCTGTATACGAATGCCACACTATAGAATTGTTACTATTTGTATAAGACTCGGCTTTTTATAACTCACAATTTTTATTTCTGTTCTACTTTATGGAAGCTTAGGAGGGAACCATTTAGATGTTTTTCAGCTGAATGTTTTGGCAGCCTTAATTCAATAGCGAAAATACAATAAGAAAAACCCATTAAGCCAATAGATAAGAAAACTGCACTGGCATCTTTATTGACATTGGTGTTTTTATTATGTTTCTAACTGAAAATAATTTTGGTCCAATTATCAAATCCCCAGCTAAATGTATCAGACTGATTTTTAGGTATTCTTATGTGTTACATTTTAAAGCAAATATTTTACGTACATTTATTCTATTTGAGTTAGAGAAAGATATGTTACAAAATACAAGGTGTCAGAAATTAAACGACCCTATTTTAAAGTTTCCTGCACACGAAACTATTGCGAGAAAGTTATTAAATTTTATACAAGATATAATGAAGGAATGGAGGAAGGAATGGAAATTTTTTAGAGTGAATAAAAAATTAGTTCAAATGTTCTCCGTCAGGGGGCGTTTTTTATGACTTACACATTTAGCATACATTTATAATAATTTACAAATATTATTTCAACAAAACATGTTCAACATGACGGCCATCATTGTCAGCTACCACAGAGTGTGCTGACCGCAGTGTGTTCGGGGAAATGTTACGAACGTGTGAAATGATGAACGAGTTGTGAAATGGTGTCTTTAAGCATGGCTCCCTAAGATCTCAAGTAGAGGCTTCCCGAAAACCAGTTTCTTCTATCTATGGGATTTTCCGTACGAGCAAAGTTTCGCTCCTTCGCCGATTTGGCGCTAGTACCTGACCCAGCAGTGTTGCCAACTTTGCCGTCAGAAATGGCTAAAACTGTTTTCAAGCTGAGAAAAAAAATTGTAAATCGGAAATGAAAGTACAAATGACTCAAAAAGCATCTGCAGACAAACATATTTCAGCAGTACAAGCACTTAAAAGTAAACGCCAAAGAAATTTAATTTTTCTCAGCTTGAAAACACTTTTAGCCGTTTCTGCTACTTTTAACTTTTATTTGAGCCACTTTTTCACCGGCTGAGTTGGCAACACTGATAGGGTCAGGTACTAGCACCAAATCGGCGAAACTTTGCACGTACGCAAAAACGTAGCTTTTCGGGCAGCCTGTACTTGGGATCTTAGGAAGCCATGCTTTAAGGATCAGGCAAAGTTCTAGGGTTATCACGAATTACCAAATGTTACTAACTCCCCAAAAGCCAAAAGTCACATGGATTGAAGTCTGGAGCCCGGGGAGGCCATGGAACGCCTCCTGGTGACGAATATTTGAACTAATGTTTTTTATTCGCTCAAACTAACTCCCATTCCTTCATTATGTCCTACATAAAATTTCATAACTTTCTCAACAATAGTTCCGTTCTGTAGACAGCTTTAAAATAAGGTCGTTTAATTTCGAACATCCGGTACTTTTTGACACTCTACATCCACTAGATTGTTAGCGATTCCCAGCCGATGGAATAAGCCCCCTAGCGTGTCTCAAAGTGTTTGCAGAAGGGCGAAAAATAAACAGGCAAAGAGCAAATGATAATGCATGTTTTAAAAAATCATCTTATTTATTCTTATTTTTACTCCAGAACATACCTATTTTCGCTTAAAATCTTTCGCTTAAAATCGCTTAAAAAATTCAAACTTTACCGATCATTATTTTGTAGAATAGGCGACGAAAAGTTAACTGTAGAAGCATAAAAAACTGTATGTATGCTGAGGAATGTGAAAGAGCGGCATCGTAAGTTATAATTTTGTTGGGGGGGAGGCACAATGTTAAAAGGTTGGAAACCGCTGAAATAGATTACGAATTTTGAAACGCCTCTATCGGACACCCACTTTACAAATCTCGCATTCGTGCCAAATTTCTTATTACTAGCTCCAGCTAGACAAAAGAATGTGGGTAATTACATATTGGCATACTGAAAAGACATTACTTTCTAATCCAATTAAATTTCCTGAAAATCCATGAATATTTGCATGCATAAAGGTCTGTTCAAACAGTGGGTTTTCTGGACGATATCTGAGCTCTAGTAATCAATGATCCATATGGCGAAAGTCTGGAAAAGCTTGACTTTTAGAGCCAAAATCGCCCGTAAAACCTGATGCCTAAACACACCATAAAGTTACACCGAGTTACAATCAAAGACAGTAAAGCAAAGCTCAGCAGAGAAGGAGAATCTTTGTCGTGTCTTTGTATCAATCAGAGGGAACTGGTTCAGTTTGGTTTCCAGGATGCATGTTTAGAACGGGAATACTGGGGATATATAATGTCCCTGTAAATACTTTAGATTATAGAATGAGACATTTTTGAACCCACTTATTCAATTTTTAGGTCTCTCCTCTATAATCAGGTGTTTTTACCCGGATGAAAATATCTGTAAATCGCTGCGTATGCTAGCGGGTAGGCTCACAAACGGTGATTCTAGTGCTCCAAAAATTGAACGATATTTTCTCGTTACACAAACTAGTCAATTTGCTGTGATTAGTCAGAATACCATGGACTAGAAATGCTTGACCATTTCGTCTATACCAGATGTGTGTATCATCTACGCGCATAATTTCTACGATCTATTCTACTTTTCGAACACAGAAAACAGCCATCTATTCGTTCTAGATGAGAGCGATATTTTTTTTTCTCCGTCAAAGGGAGGTTCAGCCTTATGCACGCTGCTGTCTGAACCTATCCATTGAAAAAAAACTTTTTTTAAATTTAGTCTTCAAAATAATAAAAAATAAAATTTAACCTTTTAAAATATTGTCCTAGTGTTTACGAATAACATGTAAGAGAACTGTAGAATAACTTTCAAATACTATCGGTAGAAATGGTTAATATCGACATTCCTATGACAACGACATTATGCCTATGCTTAACTAATACTTTTAAAAGAGTAATCGAAGCTAACCAAACCACTTTCCCTGTACGTACTCACACGACTACACTATTGTCATATACACTCAGTTATGTATTCTTAAATGTCAAATCATCCGCAAAATTCCGTGCTTAAACTCTTTAAAACGTGGTCGTCCGTTACTCGTAAGTATTGCTCAAAAATATATGCTATCGAAAAATAAAGCAATAAAAATACTGATGACTTTTTTTCTTTTTCGTCTACAGATTTAAATTGCAAGAGACATTCCAATTATTTAAACCGGAAATTGGTTTCGGCAAACATTACCAGATATTACTTTTTGAAATTTTGTATAAAAGTTCATGGAACTTATAGCACCACATATGTAAAAGCCAGCAATTTTAAGTAAGAAAAGCCTGACAACTGACGTTATAATGCTAGTACATTTTCATTTTCATAAAGTAAAGCGATTGAACATTTCTGGTGAATGCCATAAATACTTAAGTAGTTAAATGTTATTTATAGAACAGTGTTATTTACCTACAGGGTGTTTCATGAACTCGTAACTTTGAAAATGAGTAACTCAAAACCTGTGACAGGTAGCAATATGAAACCACTAGTATGTTAATTTAAAAAAAACCCGTAAGAATTTTGTATAGAAGTTACAACATTTTAGTTACAAATTGTACCGATAGATAGCGTTACAAGCGGCAATACGGAAGCCAGAAAGACAGCTCAGACACTGAGAACAACCACATAAAAACGAACTTAATACGCGCATCTTTCACACTACACATCGGTCGTGTGTGGGACAAATGAGGATTTTTTTTAGGATACGAATTGCCACTTGCAGCGCCATCTATCGTCATGTTTTTTAACTATTTTTTTGCCTTCCGTATCAAATTCTTAAGGGTAGTTTTTTTTAAATAAAAACCCCGCAGGTTTCATGCTTTTATCAACCATCGTTTTTGAGTTATTCATTTTCAAAGTTAGGAGCCCTTCATAAAACACCCTGCACTATTCACTATCGCAATTACTCTTGTATGGAAATATCCTTAACTGGAAAGGAGCAGTCTCTGAGATTGCTGTACTATCCGTCCTCTGCTAATCCGCCACTCCGTTTGGTCCAACTATGTTAGAGCCGACTTTTGTTTCTAATTTTTTACTGTAGGATACCTTTTAATTTTTCCATTACGTGCATATGTCCGATAAATACATTTAGTATTGCTCTTTTTCCATAATAACAGCTTTTGTCCAGTTTATTGCAATGTTTTTGCTGTAGAGAATAATACATGCAGCCCGTTATGAGTTCTTCGACCTTTTTTTGTGTTTCGGGCATACTCCCAGTCCCAAAGGTGACTGATTAGAGGAATTCTACTATACGCTACTACTCTTTACATTTTCGAAATCTCAGATTTTAAAAGCCCTGCTTTTTGCTGCCAAATTAAAAGTTGGTCATGTGAATGCATTAAAATTAAGTGAAAAAAATGTTAACGCTCACTATTTAGGGATTTATTTAGAGTTTTGTCCGTGTTCATGTTTTTATGTTTCTGGTTAAAGAATATTATTCTTCATTGAGTGATAATAATATAATAATAATGATGATGTCTTGTCTCTTCTTTATGAACATAATGTCTTTTCGAATTAATGCTTGCCGTTGCTGAGACTTTGTTTTAAGATGTTCGCTGTAGTAGCTTTATGTAGATGGAAGAGACATTTTTTGAATCCTTTTTGTACTAGCACAGTTTACAAACTGTATGTATTCAGCCATTTAAAAATTTAGCTAAGATATAATAATAAAAGAACTATTTTCCATCTTTTCATATTTCTTTTCCCGATCGGGAGTAATACCACTTTATATACGTAGTCTATATGTGTAAGCTTTATCTCATTATGACGGATTTTTAAACCCATCATAAAATCCGAAATAGTAAGCGGTTAACCGTTTGATTGCTAGCAGCGCTATTGCGCTTTTGGAATGTACACTAGGGTGGGCCGAAAAAAGCATTTTTTTCGTTTTTCAAACGCTATAGTGCGGAAAACTTGTACCTATGGTAGATAAGTAAAATGCAAAAAATAAAAATTTTTAATTTAAATTTTGCGTTAGCGCATCGGCCTTAAACTTTGAAAAAATACGCGATTTTCATAATTTTTCTGAAAAATAGAAAACAGTCAAATAATTTCTGTAAGATGTAGCGATAGGCTTACTTTACCAGAACAAAGTATAGGAAACATAAAAAAAATTGCACATTACAAATTAGTCGTAGCACATGACACTTAAAAAAACATGTTTTACAGAAATTTACAAATTGCCACTGAAACAAGGGTTTTTTCCTGATTGTGTAAAAATGCAGTTCCTTTCTTGTCTTGCATAACAGCATTATAATTTTTTATAGTATTACTAGCTGAAGTACCCGTTCTTCGCACGGGAATGAATGGACTTTTTGATATTACGATTTGTGGTGATTACTATTTATTGTAATAAAGAGATATAGCAAAATGGATATCGCTTTATATTGTGTTCAATAACCATGCATACCGAATTTCAAGGCAATCGTTTGTACGGTGCAGAAGGTCATGCGGCGTAGCGCAATCTAGTGGCGAGTTTTAGCAAAACGGATACGGCGGAAATATTCTTCGCATTCAGATATCGATGAATACGAAATTTCAGGACGAACGGCTGGACAGCCCTGTGAAGTTCATGTGTTGACGCAACATCTAGTGGCAAATTATATAGGAAAATGGATAGCGCCAAACTCTTCCCCGTGTTCAAATATCTATGTATACCTATTTTCATAGCGATCAGTTGCACAGTCAAGAAGTGATGCACTGCAGCGCGATCTAGTGGTTAATTAATGATTTGCTACAGTGCCGTCAAGTGGCGAGTTATAGCAAAATGGATAACGCCAAAATATTCTCATTGTTCAAATAGCTATGTATACTGATTTTCATAGCGACCGTTTGAATGGTCAAGAATTTGGCCTGCTGCAGCGTCATCTAGTGGCGAGTTAAAATAATAATGCATTGCAGTGCCATCTAGTGGTGAGTAACATCAAAAGGAACACAGTTAGAATATATTCTTCGTGCTGAAATGTGTAAGTATAAGAAATTTTATGCCGGTTGGTCGAACGGTATAGAAGTTGATGCGTTGCAGCGCCATTTAGCGGCAAGTTACAGCAAAATGGATAGTGAAAAATATTCTCCGTGTTCTAATATCCGCGAGTACCAAATTTCATCGAAATCGGTTGGACGATATTCGCATAGTAAACGGCTAAACGGAATAGAATTCGACGTTCTGCTGCGCCACCTAGTGGCATGTTAGAGGAAAACGGATAGCATAAAAAGCTTCTCAATGATAAAAGACTTAGGTGAACCAAATTTCATGGTGCAACGGTGCTAGAGTTTTTCAACCTCATACACACATACCAACATTCATTTTTATCTATAACCAGTGTCATTATATATCCCAGTCTCAAATAAAATCCAGTTTCAAATCTAAGCCTCGCCAAAGTGCCAACATACGCCATTGTGCAAGCGTTTGTTTATCATATAGTATAACATAATATAATAATACACTCATGTCCATAAATTAAGGATAATGAAGTTCAGGCAAAGAAAGAGAAAGAAGCAAAACAAATTTGACTTATTTGTAAAGTCTATTTATTAAACAAAAAGTAAAGAGCAAAAAAGATGCTATATGTTTGACATAATTAATAAAAATTGCAAGTTTTACTCCCTTGACCAAATTTCAAAAAAGAACCTATTTACAAAAAACAGTATAACATGGTTAGTAGGATGGTTAATACGGAGTATGTCTCCCGGACGATGCAATACAGGCCTGACAACGCCTAGGCATGCTGAGTATCAAATGATCAATCTGATCTTGGGGGATATTACACCACTCATCAAGCAATGCACTCCGAAGTTCCGGTAGACAGGTGGGAGGGGGTTGACGGGCTGCAATTCGTCGGCCAAGCATATCCCACACATGCTCTATTGGATTCAAGTCCGGTGAGTATGCTGGCCAATGCATACGGGTGATATCCTCCGATTGAAGGCATTTGTCTACAATGTTTGCACGGTGAGGACGGGCGTTGTCATCCATAAACACAAATTCAGCACCCATGGCGCCCCGAAACAAACGTACACGTTGTTCCAGAATGACATCCCGATAGATGTGGCCTGTCATCGTTACTCTCTGAACATGCAGGTCAGTTCTGGAACCAAGAATAATTCCTCCCCAAACGAGCCATCTTGCACCACCGTAACGGTGTCTTTCAATGGTGTTCTCTTGGTGGTAACGGGTACCTGGCGCTCTCCAGATGAATGTCCGGCGAGAATCAGACTCCAAACTAAACCTGGACTCGTCGGAAAACATCACACAAGACCACTGTTGCGGTGTCCACAATGCATGCTCTCTACTCCAGGTTAATCGCAGGCGACAGTGAGTTGCGGTAAGTGGAACACATCTGACAGGCCTACGAGCATATAGACCAATGTGCCCTAAGCGTCTGTACACGGTATTCTTGAAACTGTCGTACCGGTAGATGAAGAGAGCTGACGAGACAGGTCTGATGCTGTACTCCGTCTGTTTCTTTTGGCAGTAACTGCCAAATAGCGGTCCTCATTCGGCGTTGTAACTCGGGGGCGACCTGTGCTGTAACGTCTACTCACATTACCATCATCTTGGAATCGTTGCCAAAGCCTGGAGATGACACTCTGGGCGATTCCAAGTTTCTCGGATACTTCCAGCTGGGTACGTCCACATTCCAGTCGTCCGATAATTCTGCCACGTAAAACATCATCCAAATGCCTCCTTTGTGCCATAACTATGCGGTTTTTGCACTGAAAGGCTTTCACAGCGCTTGTGAACAATTTTACTTCTTTGCCACCATTCCTTATATACCCCTCTCTTACACTCTCGTCATTGTGACGTACCATCCACGCCATCTGGTGGTTTCCTGTAATTTGCATATTCTTCTTCAAGATGTGTGTGATCATTCCACAGGTGAAATTTTTATTTTAGAGATCAATTTCTGTGTGATTCTGAATTATCCTTAATTTATGGACATGAGTGTATATACAAGTATGTATGTATATTAGAGTTGGCCGAAAAAACTTTATAGGCTGTTTCATTTTTCTAATAAATGTAAAAATATCAAATATTTATAAAAAAATAAGTAGCTGTAGTAATATTTTAGTAAAGTAAAGTATAATAAAGGTAAATATATAAATCTTTAGTAGTTTATCACACTTTAAAAAATTTGAGAATTTCTATTAAAGCAGAAGCTTTCTTCTGATTTTTTAAAAAGTCAATTTGCGATTAAATATAGACCTTTACTTATCTTTAGTTTTTTTTTTTGGTAATTTGAAATAACATTTCCTTGAAAAACTTATTTCGAGCAGGTATTTTTGATCTTTGCTTAAAATTTTAGGATCAATTTCTTGAATTTCACAATCAATACTCTCGAAATTCACCCCTGGAAGTTTTTCACAACTTTTGAGCTGTTTGCCAATCGGACCACTAAATGATTTTGGCCATCGCAACCTATTACTTCCAGTTCATGAAGTGAGAATCCAGCTTCATCCAAATAGGAAAGAATGCTATTGGTAATGTTTTCAGCAGATCCAGAAGAGCGTGAAACATGGCCAGTAAACACAGAACCTAGTTCCTGTAAAATCGTGTAGTGTTTCTCTTTTACGATTCTTCTAAACTTCTTTGAGTTTATTTTTTCCATCACGAGAGTGTCATCCTTCCTCCCATCAAAATATAGGCCTTGAAGTGGGGTTATGCTTGTCTTTGAACTGTTTTTGAAGTTCTGAGCAATTAACCTTTTTTTCTCTTCTCAGTTTATTTTTTATCAATAACATGGGTGTGATCATTATCAGTTAAGACAGAAAAATCTTGTAACAAACTTAAAGTGATAGCTACCGTCGCTCTATCTGACAATCCATAGCGATCACAAGTCAGCGCAGTATTTTTCAATTTAATGCGCATATGCCGGTGATTTGATTTTAGTATTCAGTTCTTCAAAATTTTTCTCATCAGTCTCTTCTGACGAATCACAATATACTTCATTTAGAAGAAAGTTTCTGCATCACATGCATGAGACCAAGGTGGCTGTGATGATGATTTAGTTTTTACATGTAGATGCAATTTCCTTTCATGTCTTTGAATGAGTTTTTTTGTTTCCTTTAAATCCACTGTTCCAATTTTACCTACGTCATATTTTCTTTAGACGTACAAGAATCTCAGTTCAATGATGGCATCTTTTTTGCTTTTTCACAACTACATATAGTAGGCACAGGTCAGTCATAAACTTCAGTGCTAGTGACCTTTTGACAATTACAGTTTAATGTTATTTCACACTTACACAGCAGAGCCATCAAACAGTAACAAAGATTAACTTAAAGTGATGTGTAATTTGAATTCTTCAGCTCTCTTTTAGAATTTTCCTTTTTCTTTATCTCGATTAAAGGACTTCATAAAATTACAATAACTATATGGTATGAATTTATTAACTGAACATTTCTGTAAAGTGTTACTGTTGGTATTGAAGCTTTATCAAACAGAGATTTAACTTGTGCTGCCACAATATGGGAAATTTTCAAAAAACTAACAAGCCTGGTGTTTGCTTTCAAGGCTAAACTGTAATGTTCATAGAAAAAACACATGAGAACGTCTTCATGAGTTGGAAGTTTGCACAAAGGTAATTCCTTGGGATTACAAAATAACGGGCAACTAAACTCGCTGCGTGTAATTTTCTTGTAAACAGCCATATAATAATATAATCAATTAACTAATTAGTCTTAAACATCTCCATGGTTTTAAACAATGAAAATCTCAAGAAGAGCACGCCGTCAGAGATTCTGAGCGCGCTTCTGGCAGTGCATTATGGTTGAGTACAGCACATTTCTATTGGGAATAGAGAAGCGAAATAGTGACGAGAATTGAAATATGTTTATGCACTTGTAGACCCTCCAAAAGAAGCATTCAAGTAAGAGAGAAATTTCCTAAGTTGGTTTCGTATATTAAAAATTATTTATCATAGAATATGAGTTAGGCTATGCATAAATATAACATTCCATATTTCTATTAAGTTGTGCGTTTTTCAAAAACTCAATTATTTTTTGCAAATCTAAAATAGGAAAATTCTCTCTTGCTCGAATACTTTTATTGGAGGGTGTATGAGGATTTTGATGGATAGCAGTCAAACGGTTAAGCCGTCAAGTAAAATCTCAATCAATGTACACCCACTCACAATAGTTTTAAAGGGTAGGCTAAAGTTTCTTAGTTTCGTTTTTAGAATAACTGATTAGTTTTTTGAAAAATCACGCAATTCGAAAGAAATATGAAAAGTTGTAATTTCGTGCTAAGTCAGTAATGGCGAACCTATGACACACGTGCCACTAGGTGGCACGCAATAAGTATTTCGGCGGCACGCCACAGGCGAATGCTAAATTACTTTTATTTACTTACATTTACCTTAAAAGTTTCATTAAGGCATTCTATCTTATCTTAATATATAACTTATTTTATAACTTAATAACTTATAACTTAATATATTAAATATTTTTTAACTACCGTTTATTGAATTTTATTTAATGAAAACTTGTAATTGAACACATAACAGAGTTACAAAATATAGTTCGATTGTTTGAAATCAAAGCAGAGTTTTAAAAATGATTTGTAAAAGGAATACAAGTGGCGCACTGAACAGCTGAAATAATAAAACGTAATTTAGATGGCACAATAACCGAAAAATGTTCGCCATCCCTGTGCTACGTAATTCATTCGATAGTGAAAGATTTTGTATACAAAATAAAAATCTGGAGAAAGCAAGTATAAAGGATCATGTATAGCTTTGCTTTTGAAAGTGGTTTAAAACCATTTCAGGACTCAGCATATGTCATATTTTTTACATCCGTTAAAGTATTAGATATACCCGAGAGCAACGTCGGTTTTTACATTCAGTTCAAATAAATAAAATTTTTATTACTTGGAATCTGAGCCTAAACACAGGATTTATATTTGTTACATTCCCCGTACAGGCCTTGGACCCTAGTGCAGTCAATCGACCTTAATTCACAAGCATTAAAGCAAGTATTTTATAGTGTAATAAGTATATATATATTGTTTCATCAAAGGTATCAGGGGAAAAAAGAAGTGTGACCATCTACCCTTCTTGAAGAATGAATTTCAGAACGTAATGAAAATGATTTTTAAGTATTCTTGAATGTTGTATTTTACACAAGAGCTTTATAGATATCTCTTTCTCTGAGATATTTTAAAATAACATTTCGCCTCCCTATACCTATAGGTTAATAATTTTGGAAAATCCTGTCTAATTTAGTACCCATGTCAAAAAAGTCACGCTTATGTCAAATTCGTATTACTGGCTTCACCAGGAGAAATATCATGGGCAGTCCTCATACCGGGCTGGGAACTCAATGATGTCTATCGGACTACTAGGGTCAGGTGACTTCCTTTTCGATTACTGATTGGTCGTGAATCATTGCACGTCCAATCTGTAATCAAATTCACAGTCATCTGACTCTACTGGTCTGAGAGTCGTCATTAAGTGACCAGGCCAGCAAGAAGATTGGCTATGGAGAAATATTGGCGTACGAGAAAATAATATTACTTTTCTTCCGGCCCGAATATTTAAAGAAACACATTTAAAACTGCTAGATAAAAGTTTTACTGTATATCACTGCATCTGCTACTAACAGATGGCAGCTCTATATTCTAAAAACGTTCTGTTTATAAAAAATAAATTAATAAGATAAAATAAAATAACTATTTTTTCTTTAAAAGAATGCTGTAAAAAGGTGAAATACTAAATCTATCTTTGACTTAAAACCACCAACTAAACAACCATTAACTTTAGCTTTATGAATATATCAGCCTCTTATCGTACTTTTTACTTTTGCAATAAATAACCGGACAAGAAAATAAGTTATGTCAAATGATTTATGAGAAAGTTCAGATAGCCTTTTTTTCTTTTTCTTTTTTTACAATATATAGGCTTGCTTCTTTGATATGATTTGTTAGTTACAGCCTCCGGAAAGGTGCATGTCTTGGAACGATCCCAAAATCCTAAGAATTTATCTGCATGTTTTATAACACTTAATTTTTAAAACTATATAAAATTAAGTGTTACTGAAAAGTGTTAAGAAAATACTGAAATATTGCCTTTTGCATATTCTTTCAAAACATGGATTTTAATTTATCCGAAGTATTACATTTTGTACACCCTCCAAAAAAAGTATTCGAGCAAGAGAGAAATTTCCTGCGTTGGTTTCGTATATTAAAAATTATTTATCATAGAATATGAATTAGTCTATGTATAAATATGACTTTCCATATTTCTATCAAGTTGTGCGTTTTTCAAGAACTCAATTATTATTCGCAAATCTAAAATAGGAAATTTCTCTCTTGCTTGAATACTTTTTTTGGAGGGTGTACAGTAAGGAGGGTAGTTTACAACTTGAAAGTCGTTCAAAGCTATTTTATAAAGACTAATAGAACTTTATTTTTAACCAGAATGAAGGGTTAAGAAAGTAAAAAGCGCCACTATTTTTAAACAGGAAAACATTGCAGACGTTTGAATGTTTACAATGATTAATGCATGGGTAATAAGCCCAAATCGCGATAACCCCATCTCCTTTCAGATATTTTTTCGAATTTCCAACCCAAAAGAACCATTTTTGTTTATTTATTTTTTTTTTCCAGTTGCTAGCGTGCGTTTACTGACTAATCATTTTTTGAAGACAGCATGTTTTATCAGATTTGTTCCAAATCCGTGGTATAGCTATACTCTAAAACTTTTGCTATATTATAGCACAAAAATTACTGTTCACAAAAAGTGGTTCATTGCGACGCCGACTGTATGGGCACAAAAACCCTAAACGCATGAGATGCAACGCCGACCGAGGAGGGCGTTAAGAGATGTATTATGAATGGCAGAATTCTAAGTCTATACCTGGGTTTCACGGTATGTGGGAGAAGCATGTATTCGGTGAAAGCAATTTTCTCTGCTGCAGACGAAAGCAGAAGCCACTTGAACAAGGTTAAATAGATCAGTTCGATTAATAAATTCTTGAAATATACCGCGCACTGATCAAATGTGTGCGTAGTTGAGTTAAAAAAAAAATAACAAATGCTCATAATAAAATTCTTGCAAGTGTATTTGATTTTACAAAACAAATTTAACTTGTATAATCCTAACTTTGTTCGCCATCCCTCAGTGGCCTAGTCGCTAAGCTACGTTCCCATCAAAACACGAAAGGTTAAGCAGCATCGGAATGGCCTGTGCTTGGGAGGGTGTAAACCTCTCTCGGATATACTGCTGTGGAAACGTGTACCCTAAAATCTATTCGTGGCTCCCATGTCCTCCTGGACTCTATCGTTTGAACTCTCGATACCCCTCTGGCGGTATTGATTTCACGTACTAGCTCTTTCATCTGGAATTGGTTAAAAATTAGGTAATCCCGTGATAAATCGAACGTCCTCCCACTGGGGCTCATTAAAATTTAAATCGATCCCCTTTCGTCCATCGCCGTCTTATATGGGGGATCTGATCCCGCTCTGCTGTTTCCAGAGAGCATTGATAACAACATATATTCTGCAATGATCAAATTTGCGTATAGCCAAGAGAAAAAATGAAAAAGACGTACCAATAAAATTTCGTAACAAATAATTCAAAGGATGGTATCCAATAGTGGTGGATACAGAAAATAATTTTAGGAGGGGTCACAAAATTTCTTGCTTTTTCTTCTTGTAAATGCATTTTTATTTACAAAATAGTGGAGGGATACGTGACTCTGTCGGGGATTATTAAAAATCACTCTAGTGAGGGGCGTAGCCAGAGGGGTCCCCCCCCAGAAATGGGACCCTTTACATAGTTTACAATTTGATATTTAGCTTGCAGTTGAACTTTAGCTTATCTTTTTATACCCAGCCCCCCCCCCCCCCGAAAGAAAAACCTGGCTACGCTACTGACTTTAGTCAAGGGCTTCCTAAGCAAAAACTTCTATACTGATTATATCCCGCATAGTATTTAACGATTCTGAAAGTTTATTTACGTTTTTTAAAACGCTTTTGTATTGAGTATATAAACACTTATTTTTTAAAATTTCTCCTTTCACTCGATAAATGTAAACAGTTTTCAGTTTTATGTGAAGCTGTTATTTCCACCAAAAAAAAAAAAAAAAAAATGTACTGCTAAAAGTACAAAATCAATACTTGGATGAAAATATTATATTTCCTTTAACTAAAGCAAAAGAAAATTTATTAGCACATACATTTTTAATGAACAGAAAAGTTAAGTAATGTCACAAAATTACTATAAAATGCATAATTAATAAACGTTCTACGTTAAATGCATTACCAAAACTTAGATTTAAAATTTTATACATTAGCGTCAGCATTAATAAACGTCACAAATATAATCCTCTATATTTTAATTATACATTTATGATCACAAACGGGAGGGGGGGGGGGAATTACTTTGACGTTCAAATTTCTTTAAACAAGTAAAACTATATAAGGCGTATTATATTTCTTGTCATCTTAATTGAACGAAAAAGTTAGAGTGGAAATATTATCTCATGTATCTTTTATAATTAAATTACTGGTCGTAAGATTATGAGATGATACGAGAAATAAGTATTAAATAAGCCAAGATACCTTTTCTATGAATATTTAAAATTTCAGTAGTATAAGTTTTAGTCATTACGCTAACATTTAAAATTCATTGAAAGAATGGTTTTTTACACTAAAGAATTTTGAAACTTATAAAAAGAAAAAAAGGAGGTGGGGATATATAATCCGGGAAGGAGAAAATTTTTGCATCAATCACCATTACTTGTGTTTTGAGATGAAGTTCCCTTTGCACCTTTGAAAAAAAAATCATCGTTAATTATAATATATATATATATATATATAATAACCGTAAATATATCGTTAATTCGATAGCATTTTTAATTAGAAAAGACTATTTTTGTTCAGTTGATTTCGTATTGAATAACAAACAAGAATATACTAAGGTATTCTATACTAATACCACAACCTGTATTAAGTTATTTAAAAAAAACGATTATACTGTTATGAAAGAAAAGAATAGCTTGTTTACGCCCTAAAATTTGTTATATTAGTTTTAATCACCGAACATATGAATATCAAATGTTTGCAATTTAGAAGTAGGGGACACTTGTGTTCGAGTGTACTTGTAAAATATTTCATACTAGGTTCATAAGTTCGTAGAACATTATACTGCTCGCATACATTTTGCAGTTTGTTTAGCAGTTTATAAACAGTTAATTAAAGCAGTTGCCTGTAGAGGTTGTTGATATCCCGCACAATCACTAAACGCAGTAAAGAATCCACTACGGCTTCTTTAATGTGCGGTTTGCAATGTGCTTCTCATGTACGGTTTGCAATATACTGCTCACATACATTTTGGAGTTTGTTTAGCAGTTTATAAATAGTTAATTAAATCAGTTGCATGTAGAGATTGTTGATATCCTGCGCAATCACTAAACGCAGTAAAGAAGCCACTACGGCTTCTTTAATGTGCGGTTTGCAATATAATTCTCATATACGGTTTGCGGTTTGCAATATACTGCTCACATGCATTCTGGAGTTTCTTTAGCAGTTTAAAAACAATTAATTAAAGCAGTTTCCTGAAGAGGTTGTTGATTTCCCGCACAATCATTAAACGCATTAAAGAAACCACTACGGCAGCCCTTTAGGCAATGTTTGATTTTTTTAAAAATGCAATTTTCTGAATGATAATATCATCAGAACTGGATCAAATTAATATGAGACCACTCCTAAAATATCCCCTTTCCAATATAAAAAATCATCGAAATTGGTTCAGGTGATAAAAAGTTATCGCTGAATGTACATTTAAAAAAAAAAGTTCGACGAACTGTTAATCTTTTGATACATTTCCTTTTTCAAGTCGGTTACTGAGAGAAAACTGTATTATTCTATATTTAGTTCTTATGTACCTCAGATAGAATGCATAAAACAATAAGTATTGTACTATAATGCCAAATAATAATAGTATTATAATGTATTATTAATAGTATTATCAATTTAGATAAAAAGGAAAGTTTGACAGGTCTTGCTGAAATTTAAATTTTATCATTGCGATGGTAGACATTTCCCCCATATCCCCAAGGGTAGAGAATGCAAAAAAGACTCAATGATCTTCACAGTTCAATAGCCTCATATTTCCCCACTTCTACTCTAAACTCAAATATTTAGATTAATTAAAGAAAACATAAAAATACCTCCAAACAAGAAAATTAGGGCGAGAAATTAATGCAAAGCCAGCTTGAACTCGGCAGCAACCCAGGTAACTCATTGGTACTTGATCCAATGCAAAACCCCGTTGCTCACGCCATAAAGATGCTTCCAATGCATTTAAACAGGTCATTTATCTCTTTTATGCCACTCTTTACCAATTATAAGCGCATACGCAATGTATTTAAATTTCACCCTCAAAATTACCCTCTCACGATAATTTTCTGTTCAGTTACCCAGCTTTCCGAGTTCAAAAACCTGATTAGGTCATATATCTCCCGTCATGCACGATTTTAGGCATTTAGCCAGCAAATTTAAATAGTTCAGTGTTTTGTAACCATCGGTGCACACGCTGCTCGAACCGCATAAGAAATTAATGGTATTCAAATTTTCTCTGTAATAAACTGAAAACACGCGGTTTATCTTAGTGCTTGCATAATTATTTCGCTGGAATGCTTCCGGTTTATACACTTTGATTCCAAGTTGAAAAGATAATTTGTAATGGTGTACTAAAGCGAAGAATCCGGAGATTGGTTTGGATTTTAACCCTTTAACGCGCAGTGTGGGGAACACCGAACTCTGACGTTTTGACTGTTGCCAGTCACGAAGAATAGATTTGATTTCTATAAAAATAGTTGCGGGTGACATAGCTCCACGAGAATCCTTTACTTTTTAGCACGTCATTTCCCGTAAAAAAATGTCACGATTACTTTTAACAGCACTGACATCTGCTGAAAAATGGAAGAATGCGAGAACAACTGGATAGATTGCCAATTGATGAAAAAAGGGCAGCCGATTCCATCGCTCGACTTAACTACCAGCAAGATGGTGGTCGATCGAAACGTTCTTCGCGTGCCACAGATCTAGAGACCCTTTTTTGACGACAGCTGGCTGTGCCATAAAAAGGTCTCTAGAAAGGGTATCCGAAATAGCCCGAGTAAGTCGAGCGATGGCAACGGCTGCCCTTTTTTCAGCACTGAGAAAGGGTTGCGCCTCAAAGGGTTAAAAAATCATCTTTCTAGCAATGGCAAAGCCTATGCTGTTTTAGAATTAAATGCATCGTTGAAAGCAAATAGATAATTTGCACAAACTGTATTCTCTTTTTGTTACTCTCTGTTTCTGCAGCTTAGAAGCTAATGAATTCTATTGTAAAATACAACATTTAAACCTTAATTTTCAAACAGTATTTAGATAATGCGTTATATCTAATTTTTAATCCAAGGTTTTTTAAGTTAACGTATACAAGATCCCAAGAATGACACACGGAAAAGAATCAAAGTACATAGCTGAATGGAGCCACAGATAACCTTTGAATACTAGAAGAAATATTGAAAGATCCACGTGTCAGCGACATAATACAGGGAAGCCAAATCTTCGACGTTGCGTCTCTAAAACGATCGAAGATAACGGATTAAATATGGGTTCCAAGGCAGTGCTGGATTTCGGATGCTTTCGTGGTCTGGGAAAAACATAAAACTTTCACCTTTGCCCATCTTACACTTAAACTGCTCATCCGGTTGCTGGGATTCCGAGTTTAGGCAGAAGCTTAAAATTGCCATTCCTTTTGAAGTTTGTTACACTTGAATTTGCCTCCCACAGAAGTTACCGTCTATGCCAGGGACCCTTCCTTCCTTCAAGATACGACACTGGTTTAAACCATAGCTGACGAAAAACACAGGCTGCGGTGCTGACATTTTGGTCACACCCTTTTGCCAACTAAGAGTCATGTGACCTAGGGGTGTGGCCATCTTACTGTGGCTATTTTGGATTAAGATGGTCACATTCCCTAAGTCACATGACCTAGGGAGTGTGGCCATGTGAACTAGGTGTGATTCCATGTGACCTAGGGAGTGTGGCCATCATAATCCGAAATAGCCCCAGTAAGATGGCCACACTCCTATGTCATATGATTCTTAGTCGGCAAAAGGGTGTGACCAAAATGTCAGCATCGCAGCTTGTCTTTCTCGTCAGCCACGGTTTAAATCCACATTCCCTCACCCCCTTTCGGTTACAACTGACTAAATATATTTTGGAGGAAAAATTACTTAAAGTTACGATTCTGTTTTTTTTTCTAAATGAAGTTTAATGAAATCATTAATGAGGCGGTAAAATATTCTGAAATATGCATATTCAGCACATTTCTCTAAAACTACTAAGCGAAGATCTAGTTAATGATTTATATCGTAAGTAAAGTGGAGTCTTGACTTACGCGAGGGTTGCATTCCAAGACCTCTCGCGTAAGTGAAAAATTCGCGCTGTGAAATATTTAGAATTTTTGAAACACATACACAATTATTTTTAACCCTTATATTCAGCCCTGAAACTGTTTTAACCCTTTAACGCACAGTGTTCCCGCTCTGGGAACACCAAACTCTGACGCTTTGGCTATTGCCACTCACGAAGAATAGATTTGATTTCTATATAAATAGTTGCGGGTGACATAGCTCCACGAGAATCCTTTACTTTTTAGCACGTCATTTCCCGTAAAAAAATGGTCACGATTATTTTTAACAGCACTGACATCTGCTGAAAAATGGAAGAATGCGAGAACAGCTGGATAGATTGCCCAATGCTGAAAAAAGGGCAGTCTTTGCCATCGCTAGACTTGACTACCAGCAAGATGGCGGATGATCGAAACGTTCATCGCGTGCCACAGATCTAGAGACCCTTTTTTTGACGCAGCTGCCTGTGCCTTAACTACCAGCAAGATGACTGACGATCGAAACGTTCATCGCGTGCCACAGATCTAGAGACCCTTTTTTTGACGCAGCTGGCTGTGCCGGGCACAGCCAGCTGCGTCAGAAAAGGATGCGTCAGAAAAGGGTTTCTGGATCTGTGGCACGCGATGAACGTTTCGATTGTCCAACATCTTGCTGGTAGTTAAGTCGAGCAATGGCAACGGCTGCCCTTTTTTCAGCATTGGGAAAGGGTTGCGCCTCAAAGGGTTAAGCTATTCCCTAACTATATTATTACCATTTTCCACAGACAGTAATGAATAAAAAATGCATTTTTTGAAAAAGCAGTGTAATTCAACATAACACTGCACAGTAGGGTACAGTATTGTAAATGCACAAAATTTATTATCAGTATGAGATAAGAGATATAAAGTACAGTACCGTACGTAGTACGGTACTGTACTTTATACCGTACGTATGCAGTAATAATAATAAAGTCCAGTACTTCAATAATAATACTGCACTGTATAGTAATAACTATTATACTTTACTGTAATAATAGTTATAACTGTACTGTACTGCACAGACTCATACTGTACCACGCTTCTGCTGGCGGTGTGCATGTGACGAATTCACGTTAGCTCTCAGATACGTTACTTGTGAAAAACTCGCTTAATATCGATTTCGCGATGAACACAAACGGAGACAAATCGCGTTGTGGCGCAAGTCTACAGTGATAATAATGATTTATTGAAAGAAATAACAACTAGGTCTGGGAATCGGCAGCTACTATCTTGCATTTGTTTAATGAAATTAAAAATTTGTAGGTCTGCCAGACGAATCGCGAAACACATTCTTTGAATTAACCCGATCATTAACCGAGTTTTAAACCAGTCAACATCTCTAGCAGGATTGATCTATAAGCCTGCCATTAACTTTGACAGTCTGACTGCTAAGGGATTGCGTGCCTGAAGATTTCCAAGCCCTTGTTTAGGCACTTGGCCAGAAAAATCATAATTTATTTACGAAGAAAACTAACTTTAAGATTGTTGTTGGGTTTTGGCGAATTAAGTTCAAGGTCTTTGTGCAGCGTTTAGCATTGCAGGAACGTGTGTAGCCACCTAAATGATTAATTTCCAGAAAGTATAGTTGGACAAGATGTATTACTTTGTCACGGAATGATGAATAAAAATACATTGTTTTTAACTATTCTTTAAATTGCGCTCCATTATTTCAATATGAAAACTGAAATTTGGAGGTTTTCACTTTTAATATGACTTCGAAATAAGAATTTTAAACACTTCAGGTAATTAAAACTTTCAAGGTTTCTTCATTCATCAATAATTGCTCTATTACTTTATTTCATGTGCGTGAAGAATATTTGCGAAGATAGAGAGAGCTTATTGAACTATGTAATAAATTAATGCGATGGTCTAAATCTGAAGTTGCCAGCATTTTTCCGGATCACCGCCCCTGTAAATGATTAAATTTATTGAAGAACTTATTTTATGGAAATGATTAATAAACAGTAAAGTGAAAAAATAAGTAAAAACTTTGTCAAATAAAACCGTGAAAGGTTCTTATCACAAAGGCTGCCTTTTTACAAAGTTTATAAGTATTTTTACTTTTTAATACAAATTTTTTCCGTGAGTGTTCCTGTTAAATAGTCCACGAGTCTTTGAGTTCCAAAGTCCATTCGATGTATGTATTGCTGTCATTATAGCGTATGCTAGCTTCCAAAGGTAAGTTATCTCAGTCCAGCAAGTGATTGAAGTATGCATACGAGAAAGTAATTCTTCGCTGATTTCTCGTCAGAGATCTTGTTTTCTCTCATTGGAATGATTGTAAAATGTCAATTCCAGAGTGTTTTGCTAATATTTCAAGGAAGCTGATATTCGATGGATTTCGCAGTCAGCCTAGCAAGCCCAGAGAGTATATCCCTGATTCCTATAAACAGTATATATTTTCGCTAATAACTTTCCAGTCTGACTAATGACCCTAGTTATCTATCCCAGAGGATGCGCCACTGATTGGTAAACAGCTTTGCAAATAATTCGTTTTTGAAACACGCACACAACTCCACAGAAATATGAAAAATTATAATTATGCATAACCTAATTCATATTTTGTGATAAATAATTTAAACATGCGAAACCAAATCAGAAAGGTTAACTTTTACTAGAATACTTTTTTGAGCGGGTGTACAACATTTAGGTAAGTTTTTAGTGGGTAAGTCTGTAAATTTTTATGTTAAGAATAATGTTTCCTTATATGATTTTTTTTTTAACTTTAAAACAATCTTTTTCCAATAATTTCTCATTAAATTTAGATTCTTAGCCTACATTTCAACAGTTGCTTCTTTATGAATAAGGACTGTTTGTAGCAATTTTAAGAACTGTTTGTATTGTCAAAATATATACCTTCCCCAAATATTTTTCAATTAATTAAAAAAGTACCAATACCCCTCCGCAAGGAAATAGCTCAGATCCCAAAGCTGTTTAATAGCAAAAACAAAACAAAATAAATCATGGTTAAAACTATTTCATAAATGAGGAAATTATGAGAAATTAATTAATTACAGTCCCTTTATAAACCTTGTTAATAATATTCACTTATCAGTTCCGTAAGACGTTTCATAAATGGAGAAATTATCAGATTATTATCAATCGTAACAGCCTATATACACCGCGTTATTCAGATCCAGATATCAATAACTTCTTCGGCGAAAAGGGATATTTTTCCTGGGACTTCTGTCTGAGATTTATTAATGATTGAGAAATCGATAGTTTTCCTGTTTGCCAGAGAAAAAAACTCTTCCTTGTATTTAAGGGAAGAGAAAAATTCTTTCTGTATGTGAAAGAAGTCGGACATCAATAAAAGTTACTGGACGAGAATTCTTCTTTCAGTTCCACCCTAATCTGTAATTAAAGAGATTTTTTGAAGATGAGTGAAGTTCGTAAAATCCATCTTCGAACTGAAATGCATATCTGGTGCATTATCAAGGCAAGAATGCCTTTCAAATCGTAGTTTAAGAGGACACAGTACTTTTCGAGTTGGCAAATAATAATAAAAACATGCTTGCTGCAATTTATCACAAATCAGTGTTTTGTAATTAATAATAATAATTCTTGTAATACAGGTTTAACTACAAGAAATAGGTTCTTTTCAGTTGAATTAAACTTTTGCCTAAAAAAACTGAACAAACAAGAATTACTTACCTCTTGGTTCCTGCAAGATATTTTTTAACGAGATACCAGTAAGCTGAAGTAATGATTATGTGCGGAAAGCACACATAAAAGGTACTTACGTGTGTTATGTTTCAAAGTTTTAATTATTTAATCTTTAATTATTTAAACACCAGTTTCTTTAGCGTGTTCTTTGTTGCCAGTAAACCCTTCATCTGTATCTGAAATTGAAACTAAATAATACTTTTTTGATTTGTAGCTAGTTAGATACTAAAAATTTTAATAATTTGAATTTCTTATTAATTTTTTTTATTACAAATTAATAGATTGTTAAACGAGTGTAAATTTTGAGGTTTACGAATAAAGGTGTTATTAGCTTCAACTTGCGATAAAAATGAAGTCTACTGTGTCTCACTAAAAAATTATGCTGCAGGAAACTAGAGGTAAATACGATCGATGTTCGTTTTAACGAACGCTTTCAATTTTACGAACTAGCGAGTAGTCCCGAATGCACTCCCATGTACTATTTTACGAACTATTTGAGTGACCCCTACGAGTTCGTAAAAACGAGTGTCAACTGTAAATTGTTTTCTTTAATTTATGTTCAGGTTTTTTATTATTATAAAAAACACATTAATTCAGTTGCAAAAAAATGAATCTATCTAATACTATTAGTAATTATTTTACAGAAATCATTTGTAAGGAAATTATTTAACATTATTTTACAATAAATCACAGCAACCACACTTTTATGGGCATTTTACTGCTCCAAAAGTACTATATATCCGCCGTTAATCCTTTAAAGAGCCATTTTTTTTCTAATAATAATATGCTAAAATATTTTTGGGGTGAGATTTTTTAGGAAAAGAAATTCATTGTGCTTATATATATTACCTAAAATTAATTAGATTTTAAGATTTGTGTGTGTGTGGGGGGGGGGGTGAGTACGTTTCCCACCACCCAGTGAGAGCTATTTTCTATGAGTAAGAGCTATTCAAAGGTAGGACATGTTATGTTTTTCATTTCTTTTTGTATCGCATCACATCATATTTATAAAACATAGTTTGCTAAAACAAAAATCTACAAAAGAAATTATAAATTAGATGTACTTTTTTATTAAAAAATATAAGAATTTATAGATATTACTTTCCGTGAAATTTCAGAAACTAGGCACCGACACCTGTGCTTATAAATAACTGAATTTACAAATTCTGTATTTATAACTACGAATAACCTTGATGAGAAATTATAAAATGAGCGAACTCAAAACGCACTACAGAAAATAGCTCCATAGTGTTTTCCTCTCTTCTTGATTCCAGGCTGATCTTTACTGTTATCTGAATTTTTGTAAACAAAGTTCTACATTAGCATTTACTTATTTGTTTATTTATTTTCATGTTTTGTATATTTTTAAGTTTTTAGCAGATGGCAGAAGAAAGATGGGAAAATAGCTTCCACGACTTCTAAAAATTAATGAAGTTGGTGGGAAGTATACTTCCCATGGCCATGTTAAGTTTTAGTAGGTAAAAAAATGTTGTGCTAACAAAACGCAAAAATAAAATACGAAGCCAGAGGCGGTTTGGAGTTCTAATTGTCGAACAGACAAAAGGGTGACATTGCTTTATCTTCAGTAAGTGCATATTGCTGTATACAGAATTGTTTATCTTAAGGGGTTACCTACAAATTAAAACATTCCTAAAATTTTAACAGTTCGATAGTGACACTATCATTTCATTCGATATTAGAAATCAGCATTCCAAAACTTAAAATTGCCCATTTATTTTCTATACAATAAACAGAGCGAAAAATTCTGGCAGCGAAAGAATTAAGATTTAAACAATCTAACAGAACAAGATCTATAATAATACATCTAAAAGATAACTTTCTGTAATCATAAAAGAGGAAACTGTTTAGCAAATGATAAATTAACTTATATCTATACCTTAGAGCACTTAATTGTCTTAACGAGCTACTGCCCTCAGTCATTTTAATTCATACATAAAAATCTAACATGCTTGGCAGTGGTTCAGTCGATTTAACTCGGTTCCCGATATAACACTAAAAGTGAAGCATTGTCTGCAGCCAATGTTTGAGAGAGTGAACAAGCGAATATATTTTTTGACTGTGTCAATCCAAGTGGTAGGCCTTTCATCCAGAATTGGTGCAAAATTAGGAGACCAGTCACATCAGGCAAGGTTGGCTAGCCTTCTGATAGGTACACCCATAATGAAATTAACAACCTCTCTGGCTCTCCAACTGGTCAAGATTTTACTCGACAGCTGGCCAGGCGACTGGAAAGGAAAGAAAATGTCAGTGTTAAACCCTTAAAGATTGTATTATTTTCAAAAAAATGGTCGTAAAAGTGCATATATTTTTGTTCAAGAAAATTGTTTAAAAGTAAGTGTACGTACTATACATGTATTCATTTGAAGGTTTTGGACATTTTAGCATGAAATAAAAATAAGTTTTTAGAAAAAGCCAACATTTAGGGTTATTATGATTGAATGCATATTTTCCAGTAAGCAGGGAGAAATTAAAATTAGGTTTTAAACAATACAGGAGAATTTTATTAAATTTAGTTCATAAAAAATAAATATTACTAAATTTTTCGTGTCTGATAAATTTTAAAGATTACCAAATGCATGTTTCAAATACACATATTTGAGTAGTGCTGGCATAAGTTAAAAATAGTCTGGTTCTCCCGTCTGCTGTGTAAAATGAAATACAAAAAAAAAAAAAAAAAAAAAAATTCCTTGCATAAGAACTGAAATGTTCTAATCTATCCGTCACATAACTTTTGAACACTCCTGTCAAAAAACATCACGGAAACAAGAAATAGGGGGAGAAAGTTCAGCCCGTGATACTGACAGGAGAAAGATGAAATGGGTTAATTGATAAATTTTAACTCCTTATCAAACATACCTCATGTCTCATAACGAGTTTTAAAATAAATGGTGACAATTATTAGAAAATATTAATCACAATATCCTCTACGCACCTTGTTAATAACATTCCCTTATCAGTAACATGAAGTAGTAAAAAATATATTGGGTCCAAGAATCCTCTTAGGGGCGTCATCAATGATTAGAAAATCGATAATTTTCTGTTTGACAAGGAAGAAATAATATTTTCTCGAGGAAAAAGAACATTCTCTTGTAAATGCAAGCAAATAGAACGTCAAAGTTATCAGAGGAGAATTCTTTCTGTTTGACTAATCTGGAATACAAAAGTTCTTGAAGGGAAGTGATTTTTGTGGCTTGTCACATAATGAATAATCAATGTAAGATTTGTTATAACAAATCGTTAAATAAAAAATGAAAAGTGTTCTTCTTCAAAAACAGTCTGTAAGCTACGAGTGCATGCAAGCGGAAGGATATCTTTTTTTTTAAGTGAATAATTTAAAAAATGGCGTATTTATAGACGACTTAACGCTTAAATGCATATATTTTAACCCTTTTCTCCGCCAATCACGCGATAGCTCGTAATAGCCACGAGTGTAAGCTAAATTTCTTATATCAGTTGTAGTACACTTGATAAACACACTGCACAATACATTAAGTACACTAAAAAACAATGACGCAAGAGGGATACTAGGATACTATCTTCAGTATCCTCAGAAACGACCTACGTATTTGGTTTAAGGCCTGTCACTGTTCCTGAAGTGTCCTATTGTCCTACTGAATCCCATCCGCAAGCCCGGGTACAGCAGGGTAGCGATTTCCATTAAATTTTACAGTGCAATTTTTGAATTACAACTGGTAAAATGCATCATTCTGTACAGTAGAAAACCATGTAGTTTACAATAGCTCACAATATTGTACTTTTGTAACAAATCTGACCATATACACGTATACATAACATGTTCTTCCGTTTTTAAACAATTTTGGAAGTTTAAAAAAATAAGTAAATAAATGTCTGAAAATGATATTTAGGTTTGAAAAGAGATTAAAAAAATAATTTTGAAAACTCAAAACACAAATAAATATATCTGAAAAAAAAAAAAAAAACATTAGGCTCTAGAAAAAGATTTTTTTTTTTTTACAATTTTGAAAACATTAAGCATAAATAAATGTTCTGAAAATAGAATTTTGGCATCAGTATGAGAATATTGTTTTAACCCCATAAAATTCTTACGAAATAAGTGTACCAAAATGAACTGTTTCAATTTTGAGATTTAGAAATAGGGAATGAGTGCCAAAACTAATTAGAGTCATGTTTCACACGCTTAATTAGTTAAGATTTTCTGAAAGAGTCAGGAATTGAGTAAATTCATAATATTAAGAATTTGTTCTATTTAAAGTTGACGTAAGAGAGAGTACAATAGCGAGGGTTTACATTAGTTCTTACAGCATATGCATCAATCTCCTTATAACTTTTCACATTGTTTTTCAAAACATTTCTATTCATATTTACGTATCCTATCGAATTATTTATCAAATATAAAGAGAATTTTTTTTCCAATTCTGTTGTCTTATAAAAACGTATTAGAGGCATATATAACGATAGAAAAATGCAAATTTACTAGCAAATAGAGACGAAGTCTTTACAATATTATGTAGCGATGTAGCCAAAATGGCTTCACAGATGGAATATTCTATCAGTTTCTTATTCCATTGTCGACCTTCTGATGTGATGGCCTTTCTGGCTCCATGCCTAACTGCCTACGTGATATGGAAAAATGAGTGTAATAACACATGTTTAAAGATGTAAGAAAAAACTGGTAGAAGCGGCCAAAATGCAAAACAGCTTATCTTCAAACCTACTTACTATTTTCTTCACTTTTTTTTTTTTTTTTTTTTTTTCAATGGATGAATTTTGTCGGAAGTAAAAGTTTTCCCCAAAGTTTAGACAAAAACGAAAAGATTGTGTACAGAATATCTAAATATCTAAATGTGGAAATACTGCCAGGGGCGTAACACAGAAGGATATATATGACCTCCCCCCCCCGAAATTTTCGTGTATAGTTAATGTGACCTTTCAGATGTATCTACGCAACACAACCTAGATGAAAAAGGCCAAATGTCCAATATTTTGACGTCATTGCAAAGCCTACTTTAACAAGTTTTGTACAAAATACTCGATTCCTCATACATTAGAACTTTTTCCAATTTAAGGGGGGGAAACTTTTCCTTAAAATTGATTTTTTTTTTAAATTTAAGGTAAAATTTTTATATTTCTTTAATATAATACACGTTTATTTTATTTCAAATTAGTAAAAAGCTCGTGTACTTGAACAAATGAACTAGAAAATTTATTTGCCTTCCTATTCTAGGAGGTAATTAATGACATTCTTTTTCATTAATAAATTAAAGTCACTACTTTATTGCTTAACACGTCTGTCATAAACTTACAAGACTTAAATCTAGCTTAAAATTCCAAACAGCTCTTCCTCGTTACTATGAGGTTATGGAAGAAAAAAAAATATTGTAATATTTTGGATATTACTGTGTTACTGCGCATCATCCTAAAAATTCTCAATAGTTCTTCCTTTACTGTTATAAATATAAGTTCAACGTTTCACCAAATAACATGTCGTATACGTGGAACCGTATTAATGGTTCACCCGAAAATTTCTTATAAAAGCCAAGTACCGATTGAACACAGAATTCGGTTCAACGGTGAAAAACAGAGCTGAACGTTAGCTCGCGTTAGGCTGTTAGCTACGATTACAAAAAATAAGAAAACATCTGCCTCATGAATTCTTCGAAAAGAAAAACATATCAAAAAACATATCTTTCAAAAATGGAACAAAGAACATTTGTTAAAAAATATAGGCTGCGTAAATGAGCTACCACATTTGAAATCGAATAAACACGCTTGACGGCAATGAGTATCTACATTCATTTAAAAGAGAACAGAAATTGGTTGTAGCTCATAACTCATCAATATTTTTGAGTTACTATTACTTTTCTAAAATCACGTGTAAAATACCAGAACTCAATATTCCATTTTTAACAAGAAATTTTTTTATTGCAAATTGAGATAAAGTAATACTATATATAATTTGCTTCTGCTAAAAATTTTACCAGTAGAGGTTAGTTGTCAAAGCGCGACCGTTTGAACCAATTATTGTGAGTTCGAGTCCCGAGTAGAACTTTTCTTCAAGTAGTGTGTATTAATTTTGCTATATAATGGTGCTTGAAGAAACACCGCTAAAATGGTGAATCTTAGCACCACATTTTTCAAAATAACGGAGCTAAATTGGCAACGGAATTATGGTGAAACGTTGAACTATATTTTTAAGAGTGTTGTTACTGCGATATTTGTATGAGGCAATTAGAAAAAACCAAATTACTGTAATAATTTGGCCTGTACATAATTGTGTAACACATATGTCATAAGCTTAAAAGACTACAATCGTTCTTAAACTTTTCAATAGCTCTTCCCTGTTACCATGATATTTGTATAAGGCAAATATAAAAAATACTAAATTATTCTAATTTGGCTGGTACTGTATTGTGTCGTAATACGTCTTTCATAAGCTGACAAGACTTGAATTATTCTTAGACTTCCCAATATTTCTTTCTTGTTACCATTATATTTGTAATAAGGTAAATGAAAAAATAATAATAATAACTAAATTATTCTAATAATTTAGTCAGTACTGCATCATATAACACATTTGTCTAAGCTTACAAAGCTAGAGTCGTAAAATTCTAAAGAGCTTTTCCTTGATATCATGATAGTTATATGAAGTGAACGGGAGATAATATTTACAATGAAATCCCGTTGAAAACGACTTGTGTTATTGTCACGGCTAGCGTTAACACGTCTCTCATAAGCTCATATCATAAGATTAGAATTGTTCTTAAACTTCTCAATAGCTTTTCCCTGTTATCGTGATATTTGTATGAGGTGAACGGGAAATAATATTTACTAGGAAATCTCTTTGAAAACGACTTGTATTATTACGTCTGTCATAATCTGACGAGACTAGAATCGTTCTTAAACTTCTCAATAGCTATTTCTTGTTACCGTGATTTATATCAGCGGAGCAGGAAATAATATATTCTTTGAGATCCCTTTGAAAACGGCTTGTGTTACTTACGTATTGATTACTAAATGGCCCAGCTGGGACACACGAAAATTATTTGAGATAACATGAAATAAGCTTTTCCATTTCGGTTAATCATTTGTACAATCTACTGAATTACTCGTTCAAGACGGAATAACGTCTCCTAACTAATTATCCGTGTTCATCGTTTCTCATTAAAACTCTAGTTATGGTTGAAATATTACAGAATGCTGTAATATGCAAGAACTGGATATTAGCTTAGAAAATTAACTTGCGCCATGGTTTTACATTAGAAGAAAATATGTCATTAGAAGAAAATATGTTTTATTTTTTATATATTTATTGTGTAATAACTCTTTTAAAAATATTTATGTAAACCTTTGTGCTGCACGTGGGTTGACACTTGTACACGTGCATTCACAGTAAATTATGAAATAATGAAAAGTACATCATTAAATGTTAAATGCGTTTTGTATAGCTTATTTTGCTTGTCTTTACTTTCAAAACGCTATACTTAACCCTCCAAGAGTCTATGACGCAAAATCGCGTCCACTTCATACCAGTTTTCACTACATTGTCTGTAATTTAAATTATATACCATTCTTAGGTATCACATAAAACATGTTTTGGTATGAAAGCTTGTAAGTATAGTTTAGGAGCTTATTTTTTAATAATTGCAAATCATCCAGTCCATTATTTGTTTATTTTTTTAACTATGTATAATTTTAGGGCTGCATGAAAATTTTACCGTGAAAACAACTTTACATTATTTTTTCATTTCACAGACGCTCAGAGGGTTAAGTAAATAAAGAAACCGCTCCCAGTGATTTTTTTTATTTGGATTAATATGCTAATAGTAAAAAATTTACTCTCATAATATTCGGTCATTATTCAGATTTAACGCGTTTTTACAATTTCACGAATGCGATATTTATGCAAAAATTACTGTAAAAGAAATGTATTAGTCTCTTTCACTTTTCAATAAGGTTCAAGCAAGAGTAGAAATTAGAATATTTAGTCACTAAGGACGAATTATAGGGGGGGGGGGCGACCGAGGAAAAAGAAATTACTGTAAAAGATCCTATTTTACTTCCATAAAACGGATGGATATGGGAATCTTCCAACTAACCATACATTTGCTTACATAAAAGTGAAAAAATAAAAATTTAAACTATAGATTCTCCAGGAACAAAAAGTTTTTTTTGCATGTTTTACTGTAAAGTTGGAGCTACGTTGAAAGTGGGCGTATTAGGAGTATAAAACCATTGCTGATCAGATAAAATGTAAAACAGTAACACAAAGGTGTTTACTTAACGTACTTTACTCTTCTACTGTAAACAGCCCGATGCAAATGCGTCAATACTTGCGCAGTCTACTTATCACCAATAAACAACTTTCAAAGCATATTAGAGATAACAAACACATTCAATGTACTTGTAAGTTTATGCTAACGTAGAACCTACCATACAATACACATCAGCTCATCCTTGTCCTTGTTTGCATGATGTTAATAAAACGTAATCGGGAAATAATGCCAGTTGCGGTGTCATCCAGGAAACGGTTTATACTGCTTACACATTGATTACTGGGTGTTAAATGCTTCAGCTTGGACTGCAATTCTGATAGGAGGTGTATTAGAACTTTTGCAACTGAGAGATTTGTAATGATCCGAGGGATCACTAGTACAGGGTGAAATAAACTCTTCTAGATAATTATCTGTGTGAGTTGTTTCGCTGTACAATGCTATGAATTAAGAAAATAAACCAGAACAAAGTAGTAACTGGGAAATGCATTTAGAGTTTATGAAAGATAGTTTTATTTCACAGCATTACTACTTTTTGTTCACCTGCATTAGGATTTTAACATTTTTCTATTAATTAAAATTTTAGTAAAATAGCACACATAAAAAATACTTATTAATTTTTGCTAATCTTTTTGTATGTATTATTTTACAGTTTTTAATTAACAAAAATTTATATATTTAAAATATATTTAAATTTTAATACAGATGAAAAAAATAGAAGTAATGGTACTGAAATAAAACTATCATAGTTAAGCTCGTCTGAAGATTCCAATAAATGTTATTTTTTAGCACCCGTGTTTTCTGAAGACTTATTTTAGGAACGCTGTCTTTTGTATTACTTTCCATTAGATTCAAATCTGTCTATTCTCTTTTAACTAGTTTTTTTTTCGATAAAAGAAATAGCGTGGGATTAATTTAATTAAATTTTATATTCTTTCCCGAAAAGCGCAGAATAAATTTCAAATTGGACGCCCCTTTTGTTTAATTAAAATGTACGGAAAGAAGTTTTACTGAACAAACAACACAAAATAAATAAGAGCTTTTGGGCTTAAAAATGATTTTGTACCTTGTTTGGGGATAATTATTTTGTTTAAGGGTAATTTTAATTATTTGTTGTTGGCAACACTGTACATTTATTGTAAACATTTGTTTATATAAGATTTTATCCCTCATACTTTTTCCTGTGAGGCTACATGGAAAAGCATTAAGAAGGTGAGTGTAAAAATATTACCTTCAGTAACCTGCTATCCATCTTTTATCATGGTTTTTCCTTTGATTCTTCGTTTTTAGTATTTCCGTGTTGGTCAAAACTTACCTCGTAATGACCAAAGTAGCTCTGGTTGACGGTATATAAATCTAAATATATGGTAAATGACTAATAGCACAGTCTTCTAATCACTAAATACATCTTTTAAAGAATTTTACAGATAGACCATGGACTTACATACAGCCTTAGAATTTTCTATTCACAATCAGGATACAAACAACTGAACATAATATTCTCTCTAAGCTAACCTTAATTACCTTATGGCAAATACGACTTTGTTCGACAACATTCCGTATATTATTAATTTCAGCGTGCAGTAATTCATGCAGACACAAGTTATAAGCATGCTGTCCCGCATTGCTTGAATAATCCCATGGCTCACAGAAATAACGCAATGCAAAGGTTTATTATATCTCGTGTGTTACACGAATTGTCGTTCCAGCTGGAGCATTAAATGTCAGCAAATAAATTCGTACACGTTCCTTATCCTGTTTTCTGGATGATTTCGTAATGAGTATTATCCCCCTGTTCGCCTACATAACTATAATGATAACAAGCCTAGATGTCAAATGTTTATTAATATTTACTGATAAAATGGCAAATTTATTATTAATAAAAATGTCTGTTGATAAATAAAGAGTAACAACTTATGTTCATAAAAAGGAAAATCCCTGTTCAGAGTGCAGTGAATGCTACAAGATTTGCAGGGAACCTTAGTGAGACCAGGAGAGAAAACTTTGGTGAAGAAAATTAGTTCAAAAAATCATTACTAGGTGGCATTTTACAACGTTTTAGTGTGAATAAAACGGACAAAACGATTCTCAAAGAAAACAATAAAGAAATGATGAAGCAAGTGTTATATACCTTTGCTCAGTGGGAGAATTTGCATACCAGCACTATAATAGTGTAAAACACCATCTGGTGGTGATTTTTGAGCTTTTTTTTCTCTTCTTTTCACAGAGAAGTGCCTTCTGTGATCTCATTAAGGTAACCTGCAAATTTGGTAGCATCCGTCACATTAGTTTTCGCTATGTACCGTTCTCAATATATAAGGCGAACTTCAATTATAAACATCCATTTTTTTCATTTTTTTTTAAATTTTCTCTCCCCCCCCCCTCCCAAAAGAAATAACAATCCAGTAATCTAGTAAATATCTTAAAATGAAGATCATTTCAATCGGCCGTTAAAAATTCCAACCTCTAAGAAAACAAATTCATGAAAATAAGTATGAAGACGTTATATTTTATACTCTATTTTGCCAAAAACGAATTTTTTTTTTTTTTTACCGCAGCCCTCATCTTTATTGGCCACGAGCCGCTAGTGTTACATTTTCACGTTCTTACGCTATATAATTTTATTTTTCAACTTCTCCAGTGAGATCAACTGCTAATGTTAAAAATATCGATATGTTTTTTTCCGCTAAAAGAAGCTATTCGATATCGAATTGGCTTTATGGTTTCAAAGATAATGTTTCTGAGTACTTTTAGGATCGTGTAACAAAACGAAAGTTATTTACTAGAGAGAGAAAATTATTTACTTTTTATTCTGAGCACAATTTAAATGACTGACGCAAAAAAATTATGGTATAAACGATTTTCCAACGCATTTTTAAAAAATAAATATTGAAAATGTTGCGTAATATTTTCACGTTATCGAAATAGTCAGTATTGAAGCTAAGATAATTTTTAGATACTAATATTTGCACCTGTTACTTCACCAATAAAATTTTAGTGTTCCACGAAAGTCCGTGCATAATGTTTATAAATTCAAGTTCATTTTAAATGAACCTTACTAAACTTTATGTTTGAAAAGTGCTATGCATTGTATTTTCCAATTCGAAGAAATTTTTCTGCTGAAAAAATTTGAAAAACCACATTCCTCTTGCAAACCAAAAAAATTGTGAAATACCCCTTACCTCTTATATTGTATTTCGAGCACTTAAGGGACAATTATGTGAGTTCGTTAAGTTTAAGTAGAAACTAAATGTTAGCGAATTGTCTGTTAAGTAGTATTTAGAGAAAATTTGTCAAATTTATTTTCTCAGCATATCCGCAAGTGTTCCTTCAACTTTTCCCCCTTTCTCAACTAGTTGGTTATTTTTGCACTTAAAGTGTTTTAAAATGCGTGAAAGCTTCAAAAATTTATTACAAAAAAGATAAATAATGATAAAAATTTCTCCTTTTCTTGAATAAGATAAGAGACATCCGATTTCTTCTTAATCTCAAACTTGCTTAATATTATACAGGATATTTAAAAATTAGTTGGGTGATTTCTTAAGAATTTCCGAAAAATGAAATGAAATGAACCGTCAGTTTAAATTCAGGCTTGTAGTAATACGAGTATATCCTAAATTAAAAAACCATTGCCGGCATTATTTATCTAGGCATGCTACAGAGTTTCCTTATGACATTCATGATAGAAAAAATCCAAGGCGGTTACCAAGAGGTTTTCCAACAGGATGGCCCGCCTTATCACTACCGCAAGGACGTTACATCTTACTTCAATGCTGAGGTACCAGTTTGGCTTGGTCATGGAGGTGTTATTCAATGGCCATCGCAATCACCAGACCCAAGGACTGATTTACGGCGGGGCTTAGGGGCACGTGCCCTAGGCCCCCGATTTTTAGGGGGCCCAAAACTTCATTTTATGTAATATAATAGCTACTAAAATTACCTCTCGAGAGTAAACTTTCTGATTACTTACTTCATTTCATCACAAATATTCAAAATTTTTAATTTAATGTCACTTGTAATGTTAAAAATTATGCATTCGAATCGATTTTCGATAAATTCGATATTCGCAAATTCGATAGGACACCTCAGCATGCTCCTCCTCTTATCGTTTCTGAGGTGTGTGGCGACTGTAAAAACCTATAAAAACATTTCAAAATTGAAAAATTCATCAAAGTGGTATTTGTCGTGACATTTTAATGATTTGTAAATGTTTACATATGGAAGTTAACTTAGGAATGATAATTGGTTTTAACTTAATTTAATTCAGTAATATTCTGCGGAAAATTTTTGTGCAGGGAGCCCCAAAAGTTTCTGTGACCTGGGCCCCCCAAGTGAGTGATCGGTCCCTGACCAGACCTTTCACAGATTTCGGTGTATGGGGTTTTGTAATGTATCAAGTGCACACTCCGCCACTTCGTGCTTCCATTCATGAACTAAAATCATGAATCTGCATTGCAATTAATTTGATCACTGACAAATCTTTCGCACAATGTTTTAATATCTTTTTTTGTAAACAAAAGAACAAAGAACAAATTTAAAAAGAACAAAATGGTAAAAAAACCACAATTTTTTACCATTTTGTTCTTTTTAAATGAATTTTTAAAAGTTTGCATGAATTTAATGCGCACCCGTTATCTGACTCTTAATTTTGAAAGGGAATTTTTTTTTTTTATGAAAGGGAAACATCAATGAATATACAGCATGAAAAGCAGCAGAACTTCTCAGCTGCTGTTTGTGTGACTGCTAAAATTTTCAACGTTTTCTCAGAATAAACTGTTTAAAATTACGTAATATATGGACAGTTATTCTCGCACGCAGTTTCCTCAGACAAATTATTTTACGAATAAAATTTCTTTCCCCAGACGATGTCTTAAAATGAAAATAAAAATAAACCACGGAAAAATACCATTTCATTTAAAAGCGGCACGCAACATTTTTGCTTATTTAAATTATATCGTATGCCATTAAACATTTAAACTTGAATGTTAATTCAAACATAATGTCAATGACCTGGAACTTTTTAATATTTTTTTTAAGTAATAGTACGCAAGTTTTGTGGCAACATTGCTTTCTTTTACTCAATCTTTGTTATTCTTTATTCTTACGGAGATAAAAAGTATCATAGATCTAAATATAGAATAGGCATCATAATAGTAAAAAAAAATCATAAATAGTCTGACATCAAAGAGATTTTTCTCCGCTAGGGGCTAACACATATGCGCATGTGCGGCTTCTGATGATCAAAATTTCTTATTTGTGCTTATAAAAAGCAAAATAATTCTTATTTGTATGAATGAAAGTTACCCTCAATGCATTCGATTTTGTCTACTTAAAATATGTAATTAATTACATGTTTTATTTTCAATATTGCAGTTTCCATAGTAACAGAAAACATTATTGCCTTTTAAAATTGTTGAATTCAACAATTCCTAGTGTTATTAGACACGGAAAATGAAACGACATAAAGAGGAAACAAACAGATCATTAACTTACTAATTCTTTTAAAATTACTCGGAATTTTCATGCAATTCCAGCTATTTTGAATTTAATTTCCTTCGCAGACGTGTTTCCATACAGCTTATTACTTGCTGTGACGCTGGCAAATCATCCGGAGCCGCGCATGCGCATATACACTAGTCCCCAAACAGAGAAAGCGTCCCCTGATGTCGGAACTGTTTCAAGACCTTTAGCCTGCCGACGATACCTATCCACCGTATTAATCCATCAATATAATGATGTAAAACGTTCATCCACTTCACCGCACTTTTAAGGAATATATACGGGAAACGTTTTCTTGAGTATTAAGGTTAATAATACTCTAGTGTTAAGGAAATGCTTTTTCAAATACGAGAATTTTTCAGTTCATTCATAAATAAGTATCTATCGGAAATGTTAGGGTTACCACTAAGTAATGGTATAGGATGCAGCAAATGCATGATGGGTATACTTCAACAGATAATCACTCGAAATGCATGAACAATTCCTAATAATTTTGTAAGCGAGCAGTTTAAATGACCAGACTGTCATTTTTTTGGAAAAAAAAAATAGCAATGACCAGACAGACCCTTTCACACCGGTATTGTAAACAACATGCCACTTTGACTTGTTCTAAATAATCATCGCAACACCAAAATTTAATTACACGGATATATACCAGCAGATCTGTATTCCCCTCCTGATATACTTCGTTGTTTTCAATTTTCCCCCGCCTACAATATAAATTACCCGTGTCATTTTTTTTCGAATAACAGTAAACCACAATATTTCAAACACGAAAAAAGCACAATGCTTCGCGTGTAAAAGATCACGCACTTACCTAGCTGTATACATACACGAACACGCAAAGTGTCTGTTAAATAGGAAACATGCCGAGTATGAAGTAGTTGGTAACCATTTCCTTCAACTTTAAACGCTCGCATTTGATGCATGGGACCCATAAAGTTCATTTACTATTCAATGCACTCTAGAAAGTACATAAGTTATAGGGCCATAAAGATATGCATAACTATACGTTACAGAAAAACATTTTATTATGACACTCCAAAGTGGCTGGTCAAAAGCATTTAAAATTTAGAGCGAACTGTACGGCAAATATTTTGGCTTTCTAAGGAAATTCTGAACTAAAAAGTTTGTGTGCTACCGATTGATCGATTAGTTTGGAAATTTTTTTTAGAAAAAGCTCTACAGCGATTAGCTCTAGTTCCTAGAATATAAGAAATACTTTAATGACATATTTTAAATGGAGTAAAGTTTGTTTGCAGTGAAGGGTTAGGGAGAAATAATTTTTCCATTTGCCCCTTTGTAGAAAATAACGGAGCAAATGGTTCGGCTTCCTAAGAAAGTTCCATACTTTAATAGAAAGATTGTATATTACCGATTGATTGATTAGTCTGAAGGACTTTGCATTGAGTAAAAACTCTCTAAAGCTTTGGTTCCATCAAGTAATGGTCACTATGGGAGATGGAGTACACCCACCAAAAACTATTAGAGTAAGAGATAAATTTCCTATTTTAGATTTGCGAATAATAATTGAGTTTTTGAAAAACGCACAACTTGACAGAAATACGGCAAGTCGTATTTATACATAGCCTAATTCATATTCGATGATAAATAATTTTTAATATACGAAACCAACATAGGCAATTTATTTCTTACTCTAATACTGTGCCTTAATGATGTGCTTGTTAAATAAAAAAAATTGTTTACAGTTCAGGGTTATCCAGAAATACGAGAGTTGTATGGAAAGTAAGTTTCCCACAGCTAATAAAAACGAACAAAACATTATTACCTAGTAAAATTTATTGCAAAAGATGCAGTATTATTTCAGTTACTTTTCAAAATCAGAATAATCTAAACTGTAACACTTTTCATAACGTGGGATAAGTTTTTGTAGTCTAGTGTCATAGAAGTCTACCGTCTGAGAAAGGAGCCAGAGTGTCACGGTTGTTTGCAGTCTTCGTCAGTGGAAAAGGATTGCCCTGACAGGATTTCTTCAGGTGAGGGACGCTGGAACCAAGATCGGTGATATTGGGTGATACCATCGGTAGGGTGAAGAAAATAATTGTGACACTCTACCTCCATTTTCGGGAAGCAGACAGCACTGGACCACAAAAACTTATCCCACTGTATGACAAGTGTTACAGTTCAGATTATTCTTATTTTCAGAAGTAGCTGAAATACACCTGCTGCATCTTTTGTAATAAAATTTCCCAGGGAATAATGTTTTTTTCCTTTTTATAGTCCGTGGTAAACTTATTTTCTGGACGTAAGTTTCCCTTCGTAAGTTTCCCATTTCAAAGCTTATTGTAAAGTGTTATACTCTTCCAAATGAAATAAAAATTCTACCGATAAATTTTAAAAGTTCTTCTTGCTCTACCTATAACTTAGCCCTTTAACGCGCAGTGTTCCCACTCTGGGAGAACACCAAACTCTGACGTTTTGACTGTTGCCAGTCACGAAGAATAAATTTGATCCGTTTAAAAAAAATAGTTGCGGGTGACATAGCTCCACGAGAATCTTTTACTTTTTAGCACGTCCTTTCCCGTAAAAAAAATTGTCAAGATTATTTTTAACAGCACTGACATCTGCTGAAAAATGGAAGAATGCGAGAAAGCTGGATAGATTGCCCAGTGCTGGAAAAGGGCAACCGTTGCCATTGTTAGATTTAACTACCAGCAAGATTGCGGACAATCGAAACGTTCATCGCGTGCCACAGATCTAGAGACCCTTTTTTGGCGACAGATGGCTGGGCGGCAAAAAAAGGGTCTCTAGATCTGTGGCACGCGATGAACGTTTCGATCGTCCGCCATCTTGCTGGTAGTTAAGTCGAGCGATGGCAACGGCTGCCCTTTTTTCAGCATTGGGAAAGAGTTGCGCCTGAAAGGGTTAAAGGATCCTCTTGCAAAATATAGTAAAAAAAAATAAAAAGCGTTCAAAGGTGATGTTGGAACACACATATAAATATTTATCATACCTAAACGTGTATACGTTTGAGACCAAGCTCAGGTCTGAATGTAAACGTAACCAAAAACCATACCAAACATACTATAAATGTTCAATATCTAGCACTAAAACTACTCATTTTTTCTAATGTGACTAATTTCGAAACCGCTCTTTCCAAAGTTGAAAATAGAATTGGCCTTATTCACCAAACATTTGACAGACGAATTAATCCGAATATGCGAGTTCAGGTCATGGATCAAATATCGATGAACTTAACATGCGAGTCGGGATTGATCCCAGTGTCAAGTGTTTAGTGAACAAGGCCGCAAGTCTGAGTAAATAATCAGAACAGCATGAAATTCTAAATAGCAATTACACTGGACAAATAAAATACATAGGATTAATTAATCGTAAACGTAAACTCAAAAGATTAAAAACTGATCAATGAGAGTTTTGCACAATCTCAGCTATTCATAGCCTCGCAAATAATTCCCCAAGCATACTGCAACTGAATTTTAAAAATACATTTAAAAGGCAACATTCTTCATATAGATCTAACTATGGAAATGATGAAAAGTGATCCTAAATTTGACTTGTCGTTGTTTTCCAACAGATGGCGTTACCAGATAAAATTACTACAAGCAAGCTTGAAACTCACTGTGTTTCATTTCACCGACATATACATTGTAATAAAAGCAATCACTGTACGAACAGACGCAAAGTGATTTTGCAACATGTCAGTGCTCAGTCACATATTGAAAAACGATGAAAACCTACTTGGAAACGCTTAAATAGGATGTCCTACTCCCTCCCACCGTATTTACCAGATATTATCTCCATTCGTCTGTTACCCTTTTCCGCCTAGCTAAGTGAGTCGATATGATAGCCTCAAAGTCCTTTCGCTTTTTCAGATGTAAATTTCAAATGCTGACTGAAAGATAGAGAAAAGTAGTGACTAGCGGTACACAATACTTCTACTGACATGTTTTTTGGTGTTTTTTGATGGGATTTTTTTTTTCAATAAAATGTTTAATTTTCCCGAAAATAACAACCAAAAAAATGCAGCAGCGACTTAGCCAACATACCAATAATATATTTTTAAGATTCATTCCATAGTTTACTTTCGATAACTTCCACAGACACTTAAGTTCTCAGTTTTGTAAAGTACTAAGGAGAACTAATAAGACACATTAATACTTTTCATATCGCCGGCAGCGAAGTGAAGAAGGAACTCTTAGATAAGAGTTTTCCCGTAAGTGTTGAAGAGCTCTTCAACTGCTTAATGTCCACGATGAACTCCACTTATGTCAATTTACTGGAAGTGCACTATTTAACTGACACTTTTAAGACTTCCAAATTACTTGGCACTCAAATAAGTCATCCCATGTAATGTAAATGAACTGTTTTGCTTCAAAAGAGATTGTGCAGTTATTCTTAGCGTAAAACTTAAGGTAGAGTAATAGCGATTTTTAAGTTGCAAAGCTTATCCTTCATTTATGGCTGTTCTTTTCAGAAATTGTAAATCTTTTGCGATAGTTCTTAGATAAACCAAATTCAGTTAGAGACAACTCCATGAAAATAACAAATATTGAGCATCTCGGCTTAAGCTTTTAACCCTTTGAGGCGCAACACTTTCCCAATGCTGAAAAAGGGCAGCCGTTTCCATCGCTCGACTTAACTACTAGCAAGATGGCGGATGATCGAAACGTTCATCGCATGCCACAGATCTAGAGACACTTTTTTGACGACAAAGGTGACACTTTTTTGACGACAAAGCTGGCTGTGTCGCCGCACAGCCAGCTGTCGTCAAAAAAAGGTCTCTAGATCTGTGGCACGCGATGAACGTTTCGATGGTCCGCCATCTTGCTGGTAGTTAAGTCGAGCGATGTTGACGGCTGCCCTTTTTTCAGCATTGGACAATCTATCCAGCTGTTCTCGCATTCTTCCATTTTGTCAACAGATGTCAGTAAGACTGTTAAAAATAATCGTGACGATTTTTTTACGGGAAATGACGTGCTAAAAAGTAAAGGATTCTCATGGAGCTATGTCACCCGCAACTATTTTTATAGAAATCCAATCTATTCTTCGTGACTGGCAACAGTCAAAACGTCAGAGTTTGGTGTTCCCAGAGCGGGAAAACTGCGCGTTGAAGGGTTAACTTGACTCATATCACATCAACTAGAACCATTTATCGAGACAAATAGTTTTTGTGTATGGAAAACAAAGAAGAAAGCACATAAAAGAGCGTCGTTTGGACAATTTCTCGAACTATTGTCGGTAGAATTTCATAAAACTTCTACGTGCTTCCTGTAATCGAGCTACAAACACTTATACACAACATTTTCAACATTTTTCTTCCATTTATACCTCATGTTTCTTCACAGTCCACTCAGCAACAGTTGACAACGCGGCTGACGAGATATACAGGCTGCCGTGCTCTGCATTTTAGTCATACCCCTTTTGCCCTCGAAAAATCATGTGAATAACATGTGTCCCCATCTTAGTACGAGATAGTCATTCTAAAATAGTCAAATCTACTTAGGTCACATGACTCTTCGAGTGCAAACGGGCTTGACCAAAATAGCTCAGTAGCCTGTATGTGTATATCTCGTCAGTCACAGTTGACGATCAGTGACGTTTGGGTCACGTGGTGTTCGGAGAATTTATTTGAGGGATTTAGGAAAGGAAGAACAAACTGAAGAATAGAATTATGATTACCTTATGCCACATATTGGCAACCTCTGGCCCGCTGTGCCCCGCCATTGCTTTTGATTCGTCCTGCGGAACATATCAAAATCCCTGTATAAACCCATATAAACCATTCTAAATCCCATACAAATCCCAATTATACGGCACGCGACTTCGCTGACATCCTTAAGTTATGCTTCGCGATCTCGCTATCATCCTGAAGTTTGGCCCGTAACTTTTCAAAATTTAACCGTACCTGCCTTATGCAATTCTAGCATCAATAAACTCTCAAAACACCCCGTGATTCACAGGTCACAGGCACACAGGAAGTGAGCTAGCTATATTATCAGAGCCTCATTATCGCGTGGGCAAATCGGGACTTTGCCCAGAGCCCCTGGCTCGAAAAGGCCCCCCAATATCAAATGTTGTTCTGAAATATTCTTTTTTATATCTAAATTTTATGAAAAATAAAACAAATTTCGTAGATGGGGGCCCCCAAATTCATCAATGTCCGGGGCCCCTGTTGGTCATAATCAGGTTCTGTATATTATCGCCATTAAAAAGAAAAATAATCCTTCATTACAGACTGATTAATGTTTTGCAAAATGCGCTGTTTTCAGAATGGAAGTTTTGTATACAATTCCTTTTTGTGTCCTCAAAGTTGAAATAAAACCATGCTAAAAATTTTTGTTTTCTTTCTCCATGCTTCGTGATCTTGCATGTTTGTCGAGTGTATAAAGGAGGAGACAGCTTTAATTTTCTGCTTCAACAAAAGTAATTTTCCCTGGGTAAAGTTTTAAAGTTGTGCTTGTAATCTGACTATTTTATTAGTATCATGCAATATAAATCAATACTTTAAACAATACTTGTTGTTGTTATCGGGTTTAAAACTTGTACAAGAACAACGCTCCAATTTACGCAAAATACATTTTATGTAAATGAAGACTGATTAACTTACTATTTTATTTCCTTTCTATTTCTTTAATAAGAAGAATCTTTCAAGCAGAATGGTAATCTATTATATTACTCAACATTAGATATATTTATTCTTTTAGCTGTGCGGCACAGCCAGCTTGCGTCAAAAAGGGTCTCTAGATCTGTGACACGCGATGAACGCTTCGATCGTCCGCCATCTTGCTGGTAGTTAAGTCGAGCGATGGCAACGGCTGCCCTTTTTCCAGCATTGGGCAATCTATGCAGCTGTTCTCGCATTCTTCCATTTTGTCAGCAGATGTCAGCGCTGTTAAAAAGAATCGTGACGATTTTTTTACGGGAAATGACGTGCTAAAAAGCAAAGGATTCTCGTGGAGCTATGTCACCCGCAACTATTTTTATAGAAATCAAATCTATTCTTCGTGACTGGCAACAGTCAAAACGTCAGAGTTTGGTGTTCCCAGAGCGGGAACACTGCGCGTTAAAGGGTTAAGAGCCGTACAAACGAGAGGATGAAAAGTAAACAAAAAAGTTACTGAGAAGCAAAATAATAATCAATATGTTTACAATACGGCCTGAAGACGGCTAATTTAATTCGCCTTAAAATATCGAAATTCGATTTTATGTTTTATTTTTCAATCGGTAGTCTATTTTTCTGTTTCCATTTTCTGAACATGTTACGGCGATGTTAAAAACCGCGCGTAGTTCCAACCTTTTCGCAGTCTGGACTTAATTTTCCAAACGGTGGCTGAGTGCTCGGGACTTGGCGATCTCCGAAACCCTATAATCACGTAAATATATAATCCCGCAGAACTTCTCCCTTCCTCCCCAAAATGTCACGTAAAATAAAAATCCCATTATGCGTAAAACACAATTTCTGAATATGTATTGAAACGCGTTCAAGGACGGTGCTTGGATATTGATCAGTTCTTCCAGTTTTTGCAATAATGCTGGATTCCAAAACAATTGGGATTTTAAAAGGAGTTCCGGTAGCAGCGGCCAGACAGCGGTCCCTTATGAAGAACAAGAATGGTCTGCGTTCCATACCTCGACCAAGGTAAATCAGGAAGGGTTTCTTACCCTCAAAGTTTTGATAAATAATCATTAGTTGTCGACACTCCTCCTTATCGTCATCTTTCTAGAAATGTTAATTATAAGGAACTGGGGGAAACGTCTTTCTTTTTGTCAACGTAGTTTTTTGGTTCTGAGTAAGGTTCCATCGTTTAAATTATTCATTAAATGGATGATTTGGAATAGAAATGAGAAATAATTATTAGTTACTGACTTATTGACATCGCATGCCATTCATCTTTCTAAAAATGTTAATTATTCGGCATCTTAGGAAATTTTCTTCTGAGCAATGTTGTTTTTATACCCAGAGAAAGGATTGATTTTAATCATTCATCGAATGGATGATTTGGAATAGGATTTATAAATAATTATTAGTTATTGACTTATTGACTATCGCCTGCTGTTCATCTTTCTAAAAATGTTAATTAAACGGCACATAGGAAATCCTCTTTTGAATAATATTGTTTTTAGATTCAGAGTAAGGATTAATTTTAATCATTCATCAAATGGATAATTTGGAATAGAAATGAGAAATAATTATTATTTATTAACTTATTGACTATCACCTGCTGTCATCTTTCTAAGTGTTTATTATACGGCACTGTAGGAAAATGCTCTTTTGAATAACATTGCTTTTAGATTAAGAGTAAGGTTTGATTTTAATCATTCACAAATGGATAATTTGGAATAGAAATGATAAATAACTCTAGTTATTGACTATTGTTTGCTGTCGTCATACTAAAATGTCAATCATACGGCACCGTAGAGACCTTTTACATGATATTGTTTATAGATTCAGAGTGAGATTTACTTTTAATCATTCACAAATGGATGCTAAGAAATAGTAATGATAAATAATCATTCGCTGTTGGCAATCGTTTGCAGAGATCAATCTAAAAATGCTAATTATCTCGCACCATAGTAAATCCTCTTTTGAATAATATTCTTTACAGATTCAGGGTAAGGTTTAGTTTTAACCACTCACAAATGAATAATGTGAAATAGAAGCGATAAATAATTATTATTGATTAACTATCGCTTGTTGTCACTAGATTGAAAATTGATGTTATATGGCACCGTAGAAAATCTTCTTTTGGATAAAATTGTTTTAGATTAAAATGCAGAGCACACATTCTTTTTTAATATTCATTCATTGGTGGAGTATTAGAAAAATAAAAGCAAATAATCATTAGTTATCCTAAGTTTCTGTGTCACCATTTAAAAATATACGAATTATTAGGTATGTGGAAAATACTTTCTCAGTCACTGTAGTAATTTTGCTTCATTTTATTCATTCGAGTATGGATTATTTGGAATAATAAAAATAAATAGTCATTAATTACTAATTATCGTGAATTATATATATTAAAAAAAATGTAAAATATGCAACACAACAGAAAATCTTTTCTCAATTAATTTATTTATTTTAATGTAGTCTAACTATTAACTTCAGATGACCTTTATTTTCAGCACAATGCAGTGCAGTCCAGAATACAGCACAATTTACTCATAAAACTGAATATGAAAGTAAAAAGAATTAAAAGATGTATGGAATAAAAAGAGAGAAGTTTTTTTTATCCTCATAATAATATATGATGGCTTTGATAACAATTCACTTTACGCAATATTCAGATACTCAATCAACTGAAATACTTGTGAAATTCTTATTTATACTGTTTGCCCTTTTTAAATTAATCACATAAAGAATAAAAAAATAATTATTATCACTAAAAGTGAAATACTTTTAAGTTATATCGTTACAATTAAAACCGTCAGATGTTTAATGAAACAATGAAATATTAAACTGTGTATTTTAAAAATGTTTTCTTATTTGAAACTTAATGCTTTGGAAAAATAAAAGCTTTTTAGTGGTAAATGACTCAATTAATTATTTCATTTAACGAATTGTTATAATATCTCACTTAAATAAAATTTCTTTTTATTTCTTTTTTGTAATTTTTATTTGAAAGTTAAACTATTATTTTCTTACTTTATTCATCATAAGCGAAGCACTTTTTCACAATAATCAAAATCATTAATTTTTTTCTATGTAACAAAAATCTGTTTTACAAATGTTAAAAGTTGTTTCCATGCGCAAATCTAATGCAAAAACTCGAACTGTTAGCCAACTTTGTTTTTAAAAAATTGAAGTCATAATTCAAATAAATTCTTTTGAAAGAAATTCTTAAATTTGTATACGACCCCCGTACAAAAAAATCCCAGTTAATAAAATGTGCCCCATACGCTAATGAACTGATGTACAAAATCTGAAAATTATATCCTGAAAAGTGTCTCAGATATGAAGATAAAATATTTGCTGACCTGAACCACTTTTCAATTGCTCTCGAAAGGAAAAAACCGCGTCATATGATCGCGTCTGAGGGGTCGTACGAAAATTACAAAAGTTAACAATATTTTTCATTCTAGCAATGAAAAATATTGTTTCGTATTGTATTAAACGTTTACATTCGCATTCATGTATAACACCTGTACATTTTCGTTTAAAGATATCTCTAAGACGTTTTATGATGAAAGGCTGAAATTTCGTACATCATCTCATTGGTGCTCGGGGCATATTTTACTAACAGGAAACCCTTTTCTACGGGGGTCGTGTACAAATTTAAAAACGGCAACTTTTTGAAAATTAATGAAAGGAACTGTTTCTTAAAGGAGAATTTCTTCCCTGTTTAGTACATTTTTTTTTAAATTTACATTACCCACTAATTTCTAGTACTTAAAGAATTAAAGCACCTTACCACGTTTTTGGGACACCCAGTATATACTTTTGAAGAGTTAACAGAGTGGGGTAACTCTGAAAACTTCCTAATAAGCAAACTATTGCATTCGTGTAGTAATAACGTTGCATTCGTACGCAGTTTTCTCTTCTGCTACTTTTCTTACTTATCATGTTAATAATTTTCTTTCTCCCATAATTTACTAAGTAAATTATACCTTTAATACCAACTACATTAGAATATAGTGTGTCCTGTTTTTATGCAATAAGAAATTGAAATGAAATTCCTCAAAACAATTTAAAATTTATTTTCTGTTTACTGTGCTTAACATATGTGAAAAATATTACTGATTTTTTTTTTTTCATATTTTAAAAATTCTTATTTTATTTCTCTCAGGTTAAAAAAAAAAAGTTTTTTGACACTTAATTCTTATTACAAAAATGCTCAGGAACTAACTTTTAAAATATCTCAGTTTAGTTCCCCCCCCCCCCTTTTCTTTCGTGTATGTGGGGGTCGTCATTGATAATGATGAATTTAAATTTTTAATGGAGAATATTTTAAAGTTTCCAAAAAAGTTTCAAAATAAAATTTTATAGTCTATTTTTAACAAACTGATTTTTATTTACATATTTTTTGCAATATAACTAACTTATAAAAATAATTATGTTGTTTTTCAAAACATAAAATATAAGTACTTAATTTTGAAAATAAAAATGTATTTCCCGGAGAAACCCGTAGGCCCCAAAATAAAATTTACTTCGTTTTCAAAACATTTTTAACATGATGAACATAAATACAGTTTCTTTTTTCTCAAGTGTTCATTTTTTTATAAGCTCCTGAGTAGATGCATTATGTAGCAGATCTAACGGGGACATGCTTTATATCTGCATAGTACGATACTCCGAGTACTAAAACTTAAGAATTTTTTATTGTTCTATTAACACAATTGTCACATTACGTTTTTGATTTAATAATTTTCACTTTTTTTCTGTGAATTTCAGTTTTGTAAAAATTCGATTTGAATTCTAGCTGAATGAATGAATTGAAGTGCAGCAAATGAGATGAAAATCGATTTTGATTTATATCTCATTTGGTTCAATAATAATCGATTTAGTTCTAATAATAATCGATTAGTTGACGATATTTCTAAGCTTGACATAGTGGGGATTCACGCTACTTGCTTTTAAGGCACCCTGTATAACAACACAGCGTTCCTATCCCTAAATTTAAATTAAATGTTAATCCCACCCCATAATCTCGAATGATGGATTATCATTTAATCTGTATTTGTAAAATCCATTTTCAGAGCTTCGACTCTCTACTGTATTTACTTTCTATTACATTTTATTATATCTTACATTGTCAATTACTTTCCATTATGCAGAGACACCTTGGATAATAGAATGTTCCCATTTCTAAGCTCAAATGAATTTAACTTCTAAATTTGCATGAAGGATTAATTGAATTACCTGTCTCGTTCTATTAAACAGAAAGGCCTTGTATAGTATAATGTTCTCATTCCTAAGCTCAAATATATTTAATCTCGCTTCCTAACTTATGGAATGATGAATTAAAATTTAGCAATCTACATAAACTCAGTACTTGCGTTTCAATTCTAATATATTAATTTTCTATTACATTTTATTTATCTAGGACATTTTATTGCACATGTCTCATTCTATTATACAGAAAGGACTACTTAATAGAATGCTATCATTCTTAAATAAATTTAACCCCGCCCCCTAACTTCGAATGATGGATTAAAATCTATGCAGTCTACTTAACTCAGTACTTCAATTTCGATTCTAAAATATTTATTTTCTATTACATTTTTCTGTATAGTGAATTATCTGTATAATACAGAAATGCCTTGTATAATAAAATGTTCTCTTTCCTAAGTTCAAATAAGAGTAACCCTATCCCACTTACTAGGAATGATGGATTTAAAAAAAAAAATCCGTATTCGAGTTTCGCATATACTCATTTGCAGGCATAAACTAAGGCCAATTTTGTATCGGATTTGCAAAAATGCATTTACAAAAAATATGTTCACCAAACTTTGCATAATAATACATTTATTGCAATACAGCACGCTAATCCGTTTCAAAGCCTTAACAATGATTATTCAACCCTCAATGAAATTTACGAATAAAAAAAAAATGAAGGAATGATTATACCAAACAACGTCAGCTCTTTAGATGATTGAATAGTTCGAAACGTGTTCTTTAGCGTTACAAATTCGTCTGCGGTAAAACGGTTGGTTACCACAACAAATAAATTATCTAGCCAAACATTACGTGATGACAGATGTCCTTTTTGTTCTGGATGAATTTGTGCGGAAACGAATCCTATTGCAAAAACGTCATTGTGTTTTAAGTTTTTGGGAGTTGATTTTGAATTATTTCTAAGCGTATTAAACATTCTCGCACCCTATGGAGAAAGTCTGGTGATTACACCTTCCCCAAATATTACACTGTCCTTAAATTCATAGTAGCACCATTTTCATGTTTTATTAATAAATATATTTGACCCTTTCTGTCTTCTGTTCATGGATAATGGGATCTTTGGCACATCTGCTGTATAGCATTTTGCACCAACCCCAAATGCAGATTACATCGATAGCGGCAGTGCCTGCCAAGTATGTTAATTTCTACCACAGACTCCTAAACAGTTCATTGCTACCTCCTTCGGGAGCCGATAGATGTCAGCACTACCGATCGTTAGGCGGTCTTTGGTTGGTCCCAGGATCAAACTCATAACTTTTCGGTTGCGAGACCGACGCCTCTCCCAACTAGGCTACCGCGGCCCTATCTGACCCTTTATATCTCAACAACTTAAATATATAAATAAAAATTACTGCAATGTGTAGAAATAGATTATAAACATACTGAAAGTTTTTATTTTCCAGTTTTGTAATTAATGTAAAATTTGTTGGTAAATGTTATTTATTGTGGAATTCAATAAAACGGTTATTTTCATTTTTATATTACTTGAAAATATAACTGTAGTGTACCAAAGTGTTACCGAAGTGTTTGTGAACAGTTTAAACTGGGAAACTTTTAAAAATTCATTAATATTCTTGTAAGGTTGACCTACGAAAAAATATTGAGTGTTGCAATAACTATTAGTGCGAATGTTGAAGGACAGAATACAGTTTCGTGTTACAATATTAATTAAATATCACAAACTTTTGATTTAAAGAAAAATTATATTTCGTGCACTCGTTATTCTAGGAAAAAACACAGTCTTTTAAACACTTTTAGTACACTATGATTAATTTATACAGCTTTAATTGGCATGTTGCAGATCTGTAAAACGGTGATACAAAGGGTTTACTAAAATGTGTAATGAAAATTAAATTATATTTTTACTATAATGATAATTTAATGAGTACTAGTTATTTTTTATTTAATTTATCTACTTATTAAAATTATGGGGTTGAATCTCCTTCTAAAAACATTCTTTGTGTGCTTTGGAAACATTCTTATTAACGTACATGCCTACCTTCGGTGAGGTGATTTTTTTTTTTTTAAGTAACATTTGAAAAGTTGCCTTTAAAAATCTTTGCCTTTAAATACACACATATGAAAATAAAGGTGCATTCATTTAAAGTTTTTCAGTTCTAGGATCAAAACTTTCATAAAAAGTGTTACAAAAGTGAAATTTAAATGAAGATACTTTTTTTTTGTATGGAAAATTTTATATTGGTGTTTGAAATTTCCTTTCAGAACCACTCTCAAAATTTAAACTATCTTACTTGAAAAAATGATTGACGTTACCGTTTTTATAAGCAGAAAAATTTTAATAATACATAACAAATTCGTAACTTTTAAACAACGAAACATAATTTGAGTATATTCATAGCAGAGATTCGTACTCTAAATCAAATAATGTTGAGTATTTTATTAAAAATTTCATATCATCTAGAGTAAAAGCATAAACTGTGCTTAAAATACTAGCCTTTGTCCATGACTAATATTAAAATTCCTCCAACTGAAGATAGCGACAAAATTCGAATTGGCTTCTACAGCTGAACCATTAATATTAAGTCATAAATAGAAAATTAAATAATTTTCGGTAAATCGCTTTTCAAATCTAGGAAATAAATACTCGTTTTTTAATGCGTTTTATTATTTTTTAAGTACACTTGAATAATGCATTACGATGATTTTCTACAATGTGTAAAAAATGTACACATAAATGTTTTGAGCACATGCATGAAATTTGCATGAAAAACGCAAAAAATTGGTCATATATAGAAGCCTTTTGATCATTTTTAAACCCAATTTACTTATTTACTTGTAATACATATACAGTGGACTCAAGTTGTAACAAGTGTACAGAGTATACGCACACGAATACACGTTGCACAGTCGTTTTCCAAGAGTAGCGTATCTCAGAGCTAAGGCGGACTTCTCATTCGCAAACACCAGACTTTTCACAAACAATAAAAAGCGTAAATACAAGGGCGGGATGTGAAGGAGTAAGTATGGTCTTCGCGATCTGCTACTAAAGAAAAGATCCAATCAGAGGACAGCATTTAATACCTTGTGGCATAACAGAAGGCGCAAGCACCCAGACCGTCATAGTCTAAGCCTGTATTTTTGTAGGAGATGGTAATATATAATTGTGGAATAGTTTCGAACGGTTTGAAGGGTCTTAGAACACATCCCTCGTGTTAGTTAAGACTCTACTCTGGGTATGCAGAGCACATATATTTTTTAAAAATATGTGTAAACGTATTGTACATCTGCATGCATATGACATAGCTATGTGTTCATACAACGGGCATTCAAAAAGTAAGTTGCACTTGTTCCTCCATGGATGGCAACATTGCGAAACAAGACCGAAGCTTAATCAGACGATAGTTCAGTTCCACGGCTTCCAACGGTAGCAACTTCATTCGGATAGTGACAATCGTTGGTGCGAACAACGAGAAGGAAATGCCGCGTAAACTGGAAGCTTACTCCAAGGGGTGCCAGTTCGGGACTGTACGGTGGATGCTGCCGGACCTCCCATCCAAAGCTGCCAGCCAAATCCTGTGTCGTGCGTACCTTGTGAGGTCTTGCATTGTCATGCAAGAGGACAATGCCTTTGCTAGAAGCGTTTTGCCCTTCAAAAACGTAGTGTGCTGCGTACTTCAACGTTGGAGTAAGCTTCCAGTTTACGCGGCATTTCCTTCTCGTAGTACGCACCAACGATTGTCACTATCCGAATGAAATTGCTACCGTTGGAAGCCGTGGAACTGAACTATCGTCTGATTAAGCTTCGGTCTTGTTTCGCAATGTTGCTATCCGTAGAGGAACAAATGTAACTTACTTTTTGAATGCCCCCAGTAGATGTGACGATTTTAATTACAGTTGTGCAATTTGTTTAAAAATGTTACTTGGTTAAACTAGAAAAAGTCTATAGATCTAAATCGATACGAACTCATTAATTGCCAAAAATTTGGTATGTAGATGAATTAGATGACAGAGAGAAATTAGATTTTTTAGCGGAAATTCGAAAATTTTTCCTTTACGTTAAAATTCAAGCAAATGTACGCTTTGACCACATGATAAGAAAGATAATCGTACGATTTCCAACAACCTCGCGCAAAAAGTGAAAATTTGCTAACAACTAGGAAGCTGATAGTCTTTTGAAATAATTATAGTAATTTCTGTTTCATTTTCCTGGATATCTCTTCAAAACTTGAAGCTGCAATGTCTCTTTCCGTGCACTGTTAATGTCGAAAATAGCTTAAAAATCCCGAAAGGGTGGGTTTTCGGTTTTTTAAAGTATCTAGATTGTTTTCTGTGTTTTTACATTAAAGGAATTTCAATAAAATTTTGATCATTCATTTTCCCCGTTAGTTTAAGCGAATTCATTTCAACAAAATATTTTTTGATCAGCAAAACATTTTGTTGATTTTAAAAATTATTCTATTAAAATCTCGTTGACAATTTTTAAAATAATTTTTAAAAATACAATGTAGAAGTACAAAATTTCAAGCCGAATGCCATAACGGGGTGGCTTTGTACAACAGGGCAAACAAGCAAATAAAATAATTAAAGCTTTGTAAAATAACACATCTAAAATTATACTTAACAGAACGATCGTTTCGGACAATACAAAGGTCAACCTTCTTCAGCTGTAAAACTTTTTCTGCAGCTGAAGCAGGGTGGAACTCCCGTACCAACTGAAACGATTTTCTGGCGACAGTTACCCTTTTTGTGCGTTGTTTTACAAGCTCACAAAGTTTTAATTATTTTATTTTAAGTTTTTCATTCATTGACATGAATGAAAAACTTGAGATAAAATAATTAAAACTTTGTGTGTTTGTAAAAGTAATCAACTTTTTCATTCATTGATATGAATGTAAAACTTGAGATAAAGCAATTAAATTTTCCTTGTTGATGAGTTTTTCATCCTGAACACATAAATACGTGAACAAGCAATTTTTTCTGCATTCTATCTTTATGTTCTGTCCTTCATCTGTAATACAGTCCCCGGAAATTCTTAACTCAAAAATCGATAGCCAAGAGCAGCATTCGGATATCTGCTGACATTAGTTTCGATAGCGCATGAATGGTTCTCTTTCGATACAGAACTGCCATCTCAATTTGCATGACAATAGGCAAAATGGCTTTTCCCTTCAGCATCAGTGGATTTTAATACTGTCCCTTTTGTTATTTGTTACAAGTATAAGCACCGTAGATTACCCTGTCCTGTATTGTGACAGTTGCACCACATCTAAAATATGTAGAGAGAGCTTTCATTACACCATACATATTCTACTTAATTACAGATTCTCTCGCTGTAAAATACTTGATGAAAATTTACGAATTATCCTTTTACTTTAATGTTCAATATATATACAGGGCGTTCCGAAAAGGTGGCAACACACTCAAATTCTTTGTCTATTTGAGATAAGTGAGTAATATAAACTGAAGAAAAATGTTTAAAAGAAGGCAGGAAAAAGCTCCTTCACTTTTTTAATTTGTATACGACCCCCGGAGAATAAAACTTCCAGTTAGTTAAATGTGTCCCATACACTAGTGAAGTGATGTATAAAATTTCAGAATTGCATTCTAAAATATGTCAGAGATATGAAGATAAATATATGGTGACTTAAACCACTTTTCATGGCTCTTAGAGGGGAAAAAATCACGTCGATTGATCGCATTTGAGGGTCGTACTGAAATTACGAAAGAAAATAACTTTTTTTCCCACTCTATCAATAACCGTTTACTTCAAAATCACGTATAGCCCCGATAATCTTTGTTTAAAGTTCTTTATGATGTTTATGATGAAAGACTGATATTTTATACATCACCTCATTAGCGTATAGGGTACATTTTGCTAATTGGTTTTTTGTGCGCAGTGATCGTATACAAATTTAAAAAGTATAATTTTTTTTTTTAAATTAACGAGAGGAAATTTTTCTCAACGTAGTCTTTTTTCCTATCTTATTCCGAACACTTTTTCAATTTACATTTTACATTGCCTACTTATCTCCGACAGGTAAAGAATTAAAGCTTGTTACCACATTTTTGGATACCCTGTATAATGGAAAATAAAATCTACTCTTATTGGAAAAAGTTTCTCTTTTTAAAGACAAGCTTCGACCAGTTCATGAACGACCACTTGATTGAAATTGACAAAGGTATTTTACGTAGGATAGTATTAGCCTAGTGGTTAATGCATCCTGTTAATAACCGGATGGTTGCGTTCAAATCCCGCTCTGCTGCCCGGTGAAAGTTGAATCCGTGGTTCTACGAATTTGTGCCGTCGATATTAGTTTCTGAGGCGTACCAATATTCAGAAGTTCAGTACCCTCTGATTGGGTGGTGGGAATAATAATTGGGAAATCCCCAGGTCGCGCCAGTGCGCAACAGTTGGTCTCCTCTCTATAGATTTATGAAGAAGTAATTTAGGCAGACAGGAAGTCATTTCCATTAGTAGTTTACAAGACATAGACAAGATTTCAGTAGACTGCAAATAAATAAATAAATTAAAATAAAGAAAGAATGGATCATTAGCAACAAGTTTGCTCTCTCAAGATAAGTTATTTCGCTTCAATTTTGCTCACAAAGAAAATACAGTACTTCGAGTGACCTCAAAATTGCGTGTGCTGAAACCCTTTTACTAATCCTGTAACCAAAATTAACCACTTAACCACATGTTTAATATAAACTTTGTTTAATTAAAGATATTTAAAGTAATTAAATATAAATAAATTGTACATATATAAATAAATAGGCATTTAATCCCTTTAAACATATTTTTAATATAAACTTCGTTTTTTTAAACATCCTAACTTAATATTATAAATGCGAAAGTGAGTTTGTTTGTTTGTTTGTTTATGACGCTTTCACGCCTAAACCGCTGAATCGATTAGGATGCATTTCGGTTTAGATATAGATGGGACCCTGGAGTTGGTTATAGGCTACTTAGAATTTTAGATTTTTAATTACTTTTTTAATTATTAATTAAAAACCGTTTTTACGTTGCCATGCTTGGCGAGTTTCGCCCGTATCATATGATTCGTGTTTTGAGCTAACAAGAATGCTATTACTTCAACAAAGAAGCGCGTGCGCGTGCATCTGAAAAACATTAAATAATACGGAAATTATGCCAGTTTTATGCCAAATATATCTATCTCTAATAATAAAAATGAATGTTCTCCAGACAAATCTACAGAAAGCAGAGCTTTGAAAATTTGAGCATGCCTGGACCCATGACTTCGGTAAAGTGTACCTGAGGCTCGGAAATTTTAATTACTTTTCTAACTATTAATTAAAAACCGTTTTATCGCCCGCACAAAGTGATTTATGCTTTTGAAATAAAGCAGAAATTCTATTTGCAAAATCACATGCATTTGAAAAACATAAATAAGTATGGAAATTATGTTGATTTTACGCCAAATTAAAAAGCATAAATAAAGAAAAGTGTACTTACGTATTATCCCGGCGGTCCGCCAAGACGAGCGATTTTTAGCCGAGATAAATGCCGGGCACATGAAATTATTAATGGTTTTGAATACGATTGGCAACAGTTTGGCAACTCATTTGACGAAAAAACAGTTTGGCGGGAATGACCGCCGGGATAATAGGTAAGTACCAAGAAAAGTCCAGATGTGTTTCTTAAAGTTCGTAAATTTCCAAATCCTACAAATAATATAAATGTGTACGTTTATGTGTTTGGATGTTTTTGACTGAATCACACAAAAATGTCTGGAAAAATTTGTAATGAAGATAGCTTATGCCCTGGATTAACATACAGGCAACCTTTCAAGCATATAGCATAAATAATTCTTTTACAAAGACACTCAAAATAATACTAATGCATTGCGCTCTATGGAAATTTTGTAGCAACTAAACCGATTTTAAAACTTTCTTCACTGATTGAAAGTCCTAGGCCTATATGGTCCTAGGCCTATAGGGTCCTAGGCGTATATGGAGAATTCCTCTGTGTGGAATTTTCTAAGGGATCCTAGCCCGTATTTTCGCGAGGTTTTTGAAAAAAACACGGAAAACTGCGAGCGGCTAGGTCGACAGGCGCGACCGGTGTTTGAACCTGGCACCTCCCGCCTTCCAGGTTTGAGAGCAGACCCTCTTAGACACTGGGGGGACCCTGAGTGTTATAGGCTACCTTTTATGCATATATCACAAATAGTTCTTTTACAGGGATACTCATAAGAATTACATTACGCTCTATGTGTATCTCTGTAAGTACTGAACTGATTCCAAAACTTTTTTCACTGATAGTAAGCTACACTATTCTTGAGTATTATAGGCTAAAATTAATGCATGTAGCGCAAATAGTTCCTTTACAGGAACACTCAAAATAATTCTAATACATTACGCTCTATGGGTATCTCTGTAACTATAGAACCGATTCTAAAACTTTTTCGCTAATAGAAAGCTGCACTATTCCTGATTAACATAGGCTAAAATTCATGCATATAGCATAAATATTTCTTTTACAAGAACACTCAAAACAGTTCGCAAATACTGTCGTAACTGTCTCTATTCGCCAAATGCCTGAAAAAATCTAAATTTAGTAATTTTACATACTCTGTTATTTTAAATGAAGTATACTACCATGCATTATGCTTCATTTAAAATAAGTAAAAAGCAAATAATATTTAAATGCAGTTTCTTTAGTCGCAAACATATTTGTTATTCACACATGCTTCGTTTCTCTCGGGACCTAATTCTAAAGCCGACGCGGACGAAGTCGCGGGTAGCCGCTAGTATATATATATATATATATATAGTTAAGGTGGTTAAATATAAATAAACTAGCCGCCCCATACCTTACTGTTCTTTATACTCAGTTCAGTGTGGACTAAATTTCTGGACTCCTTTCAATGAAAATCATTTTTCTTCGTTTTAACCAACGACTTCTTATCCTATTATATCTCGTTGGTCTTAACAGTATTTGCCATTTAAATTTATTTAGGTTAGGGCTGCTACACGTTTTGGGTGTCATCATAAAAGCCAAAGTTGAAACAGCAAATGGCTAAAGTGTGCTTTAGCCCAATGCATGGTGACTTCTTTTAGAGGGGCGATGGATGCGCCAAGTCATGTAAATTCGATATTTTAAAGCTGTGAAAAAGTCCGAAAGATCTTGCATTTTTGTGTATCCATTATTGTTATTTTGTAATCTAGCTACTGAGTGACATATGCTTGCTCCGTTTGACGTCATTGAACTGTTAATTTGGATTTTTCTAATTGCGTTTTTAGACTAATATTTACATCTAGCTGTTGCCGTTCACAGCGTGAAAATATCGTCGATTTTGGTACCGCATAAGTTAGCGTATTATATAAGTAGATGATCCAAGTATAAATAAATGAACCACTAAAACCACTTTAAACATATTTAATACTAACTTTGTTTTATTAAACATATTTAAGATAATCTTATAAATAAAAATAAAATTCTGTTTGCTTGTTTGTTTGTTTGTTTGTGGATTTGATTCGTATACAAATCCACAAAAATGGACCTATCGGCCTGAAATTTAGCACAGATATGTAAAATAATATAGAATAAATCGTAGTCCACTTTAAAACTTTGAAAGTCCACCCGTTTCCGGAATTTAAGAGATTTTTTATGCTCTCCACGCAAAAAGCTTTCCGTAATTGTAACCCCTGTAGTGAAAAAAGTGAGAAATAAGGATCGTGGTTGCCATGTGTGGCGATTTTGCCGAATAAAATGTTTTAAATTCTCAAAGTAAAAAATAAAAGAATAATAATGATTTTTTTTTTGTTAGTTTATATTTGTTAGTAAGGTTATTTTTTTAAAATTATAATATCGTGTGCATGGGAAATCAGAGCAGGAATGAAATGTTTTATACGCAAAACAATAAGAATTGAAGATTTCCGAGGCTAATGTGTAAAATTTTTTAGTTTGGCGAAAAAATAAAGTGGCTGAAATATCGATTTTGAGTAAGTGAGTTCTAGCGGTTTGCACAATTTTCGGCTTGGCGCAATTTATTGAGAGCTTAAAGAAATAGATTTTTGAAAACAAGTGAAAAGGTTTTATTAGAATACAGCGTTAAATTTTAATGATCCGTGAAGAAATAATGAAGTTATTAAGGGATTTCAAGCGATCTATCTTCAGAATTCTCGCCAATTGAGTACATTGATTTAAGTTGGGGGAATTCCGCCAAATTTATGAAAATTGAAATCTTCTACTCCACTTAAAATCCACTAGATGTCGCGTCAACACATGAACTTCAGGACTGTCCAGCCGATAGTCATGAAAATTCGTATACAGCGATATCTGAATGCGAAGAATATTTTCGCCGTATCCGTTTTGCTAAAACTCGCCACTAGATTGCGCTACGTCGCATGGCCTTCTGCACCGTACAAACGATTGCCTTGCAATTCGGTATGCATGATTATTGACACAATATAACGTGATATCCATTTTGCTATATCTGTTTATTACAATGAATAGTAATCACCACAAATCGTAATATCAAAAAGTCCAGTCATTCCCGTGCGAAGAACGGGTACTTTAGCTAGTTAAATATAAATAAATGATGCAAATATAAATAAATCAATCATTTAACCACTTTATATATGTTTGATATATGTTTCTCTGTCTTTACAGTGCATTTTTTTTCCATTTCAGAGTTCGAGTGGAATTTTATGTGAACGAGAACAATGTGAAGGAAAGGTTACAGCTTTACTTTTTCAAAAACCAAACCTCAAGTAAGTTTTATTTTTTGTTAACGTTGCAATTATTATTGACAATTAATGGTAGAATTGACTTCCATGTCATGCATTTCCTTTCTTACTCATGATAAAATTAGATTAATTCGTTCTAAAGGGGTTTCTGACAGTGACGTAGTGCCGAGGAGGTTCCGAGGTAGGCTTTGAAAAGAGCATTTCCGTTACCTGTGCAAATATAAATAAATAAATAGCTCAAAATTTAAACTATACTAACCCTCAGTACTAAGCGTTTTTTAATTCAATAAAACCAAATATAGTCAACTCCGGATATAGTGAACTTCAGGCTATAGTGAACGCATTTCATGAGTCCCAATTCACATACATTAGAAATGTTCATAGCATTTCTCGGTTTTAGTGAACCTTGACTTCGGTTATAGTGAACTTAAATAATTGTGGACCGCATAGGTGATTTTCAATTAATTCGAAGAGTGTCTCTTTAGTGTTCGAGTGGAGAAAAAGAGATTATCCAGCCGAAAATAATAACAGATAATTATATCTGTTCCGAAATGTAAGTGAATTGCCAGGGTCTAGGTTAACACACTTATGCTAAACAAGGGTAAGGGGGCGGGAGGGAGGAGGTCATAATTTTTTTCATTGCTCTAAAGCATTCTAATCTTTAAAAGCATCCACTCACAAAAGCAGGGTACTTTTAAAAGTGAACCAAAAGCGGAAATTTCCTTTTGACCTTGATCGATTTCATTTTCCATTTCCAATGCCATATCACGGGTTACATGCGACAGCACCTTTTGCCAAATGTTCATAAATGGGATTAATTATGTTTGCTTTGCTTAATAAATATTTCTATTGCCATAGATCAATTACGTTCGATTTACTTAATAAATATTCCGTATTTGTATGAAATACAATTTTCTAGTTTTGTATTCAGTTTTATTGTTCAGAATTTGGAAACACCAGTTGTAGTGAACTTCGGATATAGTGAACGAAATTTGCCGGACCCCAGAGATTCACTATAACTGGGAGTTTAACGAATTAGTGTAAGGATCTTATTTGAATATTTCACTGCTTCGTGCATTCAATTTAACGGTGTAGTTCGAAATAATCATGTGATTTTGGTAAATAAGTACAAATAAACTAATTATGCCAGGCACTTCAAAATTTTGAAACTGCCTCTTTACAAGCTGTACTACATACTGAAATAAACGATCAACCTGTATCAGTTTCAAAACTTTTAGAAAAAATTCTTAAAAATCGGAAATTTTCGCAAAACGTGTCACTCCTCGAAAAATCTTGCAGCTCAGATCCATGTTTAACAATTTTTTTCTGAAAATTTCACAAAAGCCACAGCTTTTTCGCTTATGCGGTGTGTAAAGCAGCTTAAGAAGAACCATCTGGAATTTTTTTGAGACCATGGTGCTATTAGTTTATTTCAATTTGTGTACCAAGACTAAAAACAGAGTTTTTTTTCTTCGACAAACAACCTTAATACAAAGGCTATTCCATAATCATTTTATTCATCCCATTGCATATGTTCACAGACAGTTTACTATCCACGTTTTGCATTATACCAAATTTAAAACACAATTGAAAGATAAATAACAAAGCACAATGAAATGATTTAAAACATTTAAAGTTTAAAATAAAAATACTTTTGGTGGCTTTCTCCGGCGGAAAGCTGACAAGCCAACGACGGGAGAGGGTAACGGTATAATTTTGACAAAAGCTGGGTGTATCCAGAAAATTCTTCGGGAATTAGCTGAGCTATTTACACAACTAACCTTTATTAGATGCTAGTCTTCACTAACTGCTTCCCTAACGGCCCAAACTAATAATAATCTATACGGCACAGAGCTCTTTCTTGCAAGACTGTCTGTTCAAAAGTAAACTGCGACTGTACCGACCAGCCTACTTTCTGCAGCTTTCCATGATTCTAACTCGAATGTTCAGGTTAATTTACTTCTAGAAGATTATAGATGTTTCCTGTTACTCTATTACATAGTACTGTTTCTATGCAGAAAAGCTAAACATAAAGGGACAATGTTCAAAACCGTACTAAATGTCGCTTTACTTGGTGACTTTTTCTGCAGAATCTCTCAAATTTTCACCCCTTAAACTGGACCCAGCTTGAAGATATCACACACATTTGGCAAGATCCTCCCAAACGATCATGTTATCTAATGGGAATTTTAAAGATTTGAAATTCGCGTTCCACTTAACCGATTAACATGTTACAAACTCCAAACCTTGACAATTTAGAGCGTAAAAATTACAGACTCCAGAAGAGCCGATTACCCTGACAACTTGCAACAATATATCAAATTTCACGCACGCTTCAGTGAGAGGTTCATAGCTATCTGTGCTCTGCAAAAGTTTTAGTGTTTGTAAGAATATTTTAGATACAAATAATTAAGAAACAAACTCTCTTTCATAGGTTTGAGGGTAAGAATATTCACTCTGGTCATCAAGCTGATTCTTTGCGTGCTTTATGTCATACGTGTTGTTCTTGATAGGGGGCCAGCTTATGCAGCTTGGTAAGTTCAATGTCATTTACCTCTTAGATACTTGTGGATTACAGCGGCCGCTAAAAGTCAGTCGTCAAGTAATCAAGATATATAGCCAAGATAGTGGTGATAAAATCTCTTAAAGCATACACAATCAACTTACATTTACTAGAAAGTATCCTTTAAATTTTATGGAAATTCTCCGTTTATATATGAATACAAGGCAATTATCGTATATCAACAGTCAGATCCTCTCCGAAACGGAATTTCTTCTAGAATTTAATGGAATAAAATTCCGTAAATTTACGGAAATAGTGCTGGCATCCCATCTACTAGCATATTTTCCGTATTTACATGCATTTTTTTTTTCAATGTAGCTTCGATGTTTGAACGACACAGGTTTTCGAGATTTAAAGCTCTTTTTTTTATAGCTTTCATCTCATTTGTTCCTAGGTACAAGCTCATATTTATTGCAAAGTACAATTTACAGCACAAGGGCAAACAATTTTACATCCACGCCCAAAGCCGGGAGTCGAACCCGGGCCCAAAGGATGATAGTAGGGCGCGCTAGCCACTACACCGCATGGGCGGCTATAGCTTCAATCTTGGCACAATCCTTATGTAGCCAAAGAAGTTTTGTGTCCGCTATAATCTACAAACGCTATTTTGTGTGTATGTGTGTAATTTTATTTGCAAACAGGACCCAGAAAATTCTCAGAGGGGGAGGGTGATCAGTGTTGCAAAATGGTTTATCAGAATGAGCACAGATTTTTTTGTGTCCGCTGTAATCCACAAATGCTATTTTGTATGTGTGTGTATGTGATTTTATTTGCAAACAGGACCCAGAAAATTCTTAGAGGGAGAGGGTGATGAGTGTTGCAAAATGTTTTATCAGAATGAGCACCGTTTTTTTAAGCACATGGTTCAGTATATTTTCCTTTCATTTTAAAACTTGACCACAGGTTTAATCTGTTATTTTCTCATGATACAAAAGACTCGGTGATGAAGATTCCAAATTCTAAGATCCAACGGTCTTATTCACCAAACATTTGATATGTGAATTAATCCAAACTAGCGTATTCAAGTCATCTCTAAGATATCTTACCGATGGCTTTGACTCTCGTTCTAGGATTAATCCACGTGTCAAATGTTTGGCGAATAAGACCATAAGTCTATTCTTAGAAGAGCAATAAAAAATTCCTCCTGCTTAGCAAATTTGATCGCAGAAGGTTGTTGTTGTAGTTGCTAATGCCCTCTGGCAACCGCGTTGCGGTGACAGATCCCCCCTATATAGGCAGGCGAAGGGCTGAAGGAGCGGCTTCCATTTCAATGAGCCCCAGTGGGAGGAAGTCCGTCTTAGCTCGGGGTCCCGTAATTTTGAACCAATTCCAGAGGAGGGACCAACCCCCTGAAATCGGCACCCCCAGAGGTATCGTTTAACAACTTGGAGGACTTTGGAGCCACGACGGATTTTACGTGCACCAGCTCCCATTAGCGTACACGGTTCCACAGCGGACGGGCGGAGACGGGGAAGTCCCTCCCAAGTACTGGCCAATAGAGATGAGACGGGCTCAGCCCGAGCCCGAAAGCCCGAGCCCGAGCCCGGGCCCGACTCGGGCTCGGGCTCTGTAATTCACGATTGCGTTCGGGCTCGGGCTCAGGAAAAATTTCTCCTTTGTTGAACATACTCCTTGAAACAGATTTTAAAAAGTGATTCGTGGGATAAATAGACGTACTTATATAAAAAAAATAGCGGCACGGGGGACTAGAAGGTGTGTGAAGCTCCAAAATATATTGTATCCTATTAATGAAGTAGTTAATTCTATTTGTCTTTAGCTGAAATTTCGGGCTCCGGCTCCAACTTTAATAATATTGCTCGGGCTCGGGCTTCAGAAAATGAGCCCGCACTCATCTCTACTGGCCAAGCCGGGTGCTGCTTCACTTGCCGTGTTCTTATGGGAACGGAGTTTAGCGCCCAGTCCACTGCGGGACTGATCGCAGAAGGGGATTCACTTAACAAAATTTCGAATTTACTGGTGAAATGTCGTCGGTGACACTATCAAAGTTTAAACTTTCGAAAAATTGTAAAACTCTAGAGTCGATTGATTATCAGATTTCAAAAGGAACTGAAGTGCTTTTCAATTTCATTTACATGCTTGTTCGAAATTTTAGATCGATAGGTTGATTAGATCTTGCGCTAACCGAAAAAATTTGTTTTTACATGACACAGGCAAACATATAAACAGACAAATAAAAAAGTCAAAGAAAGAAAAAAATAAACAAGGAAATCGGTTTTCTGTTTTATATATGTAAATACATATGAATCATGATTTACTGTTAACCCTTTATATCTCAACAGCTAATTTTTTTTAATTCACTGCAGTGTACAGAAACAGATTATAATTTAATAAACATAGTGAAAGTTTTTACTTTCCAGTTTTGTAATTCATGTAAAATTTACTGACCAAAATCTGTTTGTTGTAAAGTTCAACTAAACGGTTATTTTTATTTTTGTATCACTTGAAAATATAACTGTAGTCTGCCAAAGTGTTACAGAAGTGCTTGTGAACAGTTTAAGCCGATAACTTTTTATAAAATGATTAGCATTCTCTTAAGACTGATGTACGAAAAAACACTAGAGTGCTGAATTAACCGACAGTGCGTCTGCTGAAGGAGAAAATCCAGTTTCACGTAACAATATTAATTACATATCCTGAATTAACCAACAGTGCGTCTGCTGTAGGAGAAAATGCAGTGCTACTCATGTTAATATTTCTAAAGATACTGATTCAAAGTTATTCGATATTGCGTTACATCGCCACATGAATCAAGTATTACAATTCAAGTCCTAATTTCTATAAAATATTTGATACAGCGAAATGTAATTAGAATTCGAAAAATAAATATGTGCAAACTTGTATATTAATTAAACAATATTTTGAGCTGCCAATTGGGTTTCAGTTTGTTTATGTTTGATCGTCTTGTAAGCGCCTAGAGAGGGAAAAAAAAAAACCCTACATTTTAAAATTCAATTTATTTTCTAGATAAGATAAGATTCGTTTCTCGAAGGGACAATCCTATCAAAATTGATTTTAAAGTGACTTATTCTTTTAACGAGTTTTTAACGTGGATGTCAATGGGACCGTCTAAATTTACCCTTAAGCGGGAATTTTGAACTTAAAAAAAAAAAAAAAAAAAAAACAATAAATTTTGGGGAGGAGGGGGAAATGTAAAAAAAAAATATAAATAGCGCTTCACCAAAATTTACCGATGTGTTTTTCTCTCTTCTCAAAACTAAAGCTTTATGAATAGTCTGGTAAGTAGCAACAAGACATTCAAAATCGTTCCTGGATTTCTCATTAGAGCATTATTTCTTTTTCAGCTATGGCTGTACGCCCAAAAATATAACCAAAATTCTCGCAACTACTCCAATAAATTGCAGCGATGGACCAACGACATACTACATCAATTGGTAAGTGCAGTTCTCGTATTTATTTATTTATTTTTTCTTTTAATTTTCAAAACGTACTAATTTTTCGCTTTCAATCAAACATACAGCTATTATCACTTTTTAATTTTTAGATCTCCTAGTTTCAGGATAGCGTCACTTTTTATTTTAAAGTAGTAACAACAGCATAAAATATGAAACATATATGTTATAAAGAGTAAGTTTTTTTTTTTTCATTTCATGTTTTCCTCACAGGAATGCTGTACTGTGGGTAGACCGTCCTTTTGCACTTTGGATTGTTCAAGTAAGATATTTCACTCATTTATATCGATAGATTGTACACCTGTTTGTGCATGGCTTCTTCAGTAATAGCTTGAAGACAGTAAATTAAAACGACCATTTTATTACAAAATAATATTTTTGTAATAAAAAACAGGAGGCATTCCAAAAAAAAGTGTTCTAAAAGACTGCCAGAATAACAGAATAGTCGATAGTTACACATGGCTGACGAGAGAGAGATTTTTGGTTCTACCATTTTGCAGATTAAGAGTCACGTGACCCAGGGGATGTGTGGCCATCTTACTGTGGGTATCTCGGGTTAAGATGGTTACGCCCTCTAGGTCACATGACACGTAGTCTACAAAACGGTCTGACCAAAATGTCTGTACCGAAGCCAGTTTTTCTGTTCAGACACGATGATTACACGCATGGCGTCATTATGACACAGCTTAACTTAATGGGCGACTGTTATAGCTTCTAGAATACATGCTGGCGCAAACTTAAAAAAAAAAAAAAAAAAAAAAAAAAAAAAAAAAATTAGAAAATTAGAAAATTAGAAAATTAGAAAATTTCGCCAATACCTTACCTTGGCGTATTTAGAGGCTCATTATAGAATTTTTAAAATTTAACAGTATTTTCAATGAAACGTATTGCCTTATTCATTCTAGAATTTTTCTTCATTTGTTTTTATATTAACTAGAGAACTAAAATATAAAAAATAAAGTGCTACTCTACTTAAAACTGCCAAAAATTCGACTTCTATCTTTATAAAAACCCAACAAAGTTAGTGAATTTTAAAGTCACAGCAGTTTACAGGCCGTCGTAGTTGTATTTGGAGCATTTATTTTAAGGGTTTGTATGATTGGTTATTGGTTTCAAGAACCGCTTACAACTCCTCGTCGTATAAAGTGGACAACACAATGACAGTTTTCAGTAGCAAAGAGAAAGGATATTTAAACAACCAGGGGAAGAGTGGAAATCGAACCCATCACGGTACGCTTCAGCGATTAGTGTAGAGGAGGACAGGCCGTTGACCTCTAAGCAATCTGCTCCCCCAGACCGTCCTATTATTTTGGCAATACTATCTACAGGAAAAAAGAATATTTTGTAATTTTTGACGGAACGATTAGAGCAGTTTAATACTAAACAACTGCTTAAAGTAAATAAAAAACTTTGTAAAAAACACAAATAAGATGTTATAGGTAAGAGGATACGCACGTTTCAACCAAAAATTGTTTTGGCCTTCTTCAGTCCAAGCCCTTCGTTGCAAGCAACACAGGGAACTGAAAAGAGAAAAACAAGCAAGATGTTGCCACAAGGGGCAAAGAAAAGTCGAACAAAACCACGGAGAGGGGAGAAAAAAATATAAATAAAAAAAAGGGGGAAAGGAAAGAAGCACAAAAATACAGAAATAAAAAGGAATAAATAAATAATAAAAAAGGAACACACGGATACAAACACACACACACAAAAAGAGAAAACAAAACAAAACAAACAGAACACAATTTTTTTTAAATTAAAAACCACGAACAGGACAGCACAAAATATATATATATATATATATATATATATATATATATATAAACGTAAAGGAAGACAGTAACACACGTACACACACAATAAATAAATAAATAAATAAATAAATAAATAAATAAAAAATAAAAAAGGGGGGGGAGTAGACGAAGAAAGTGAAAAGAAACTTACAACAGCAGCTTCCAAGCAGAATGAACGAAAGGAACGGAAGAACCATCGTTCACAAGACGTTCTAAGTGCTGGGTAATGGAAAAACCTTCCAAAAAATCCAGATGGGACAAAGACTGAGGAGTGCACAAAATCTTAGCCTTAGAAAACTGAAAACGATGATTGGAATTCCAACAATGCGAGGCAATAGAAGATTTGGAAAGTTCGTGCTTAGAAACATATCTCTCATGCTCTTTGAGCCTAAATTTGAGAGCTCTTCTGGTCTGACCAATATAGCCCAAATCACAAGATCCACAAGGAATATAATAAACACCCCAACGGTTCTCAGTAGGAATAGGATCTTTAAGGGAAGAAAATTTAAGTTTATTAACAGGTTTGAAAATGACTTTGGAACCGAAATTTTTGAGAAGTTTAGAAATTTTGTAGCATAAAGGTGAAAAGAAAGGTAGTACAATTAAATCGTTGTGAAAATTAATAGTATTAGTAGAAGTATTAGTTTTATTAAATTTAGAAACAGCTTTATCAATAATAGAGGGGCTAAAACCACGAGAAACAGCTAAGGATTTTAAGTAACTAATTTCATTATTAAGAGAAGAAGAATCAGAGCAAATTTTGATAGCACGAAACACATAAGTGTAAAAAGCAGAAAGTTTTTGCTGGTAAGGATGATTAGATAGGGCATGAGGAGGTAAAGATATAGAAAAGGGCTTGCGGAAAACAGAAGTAGAGAAACCGTCAGGATTCCTAGAAACAAGAACATCCAAAAAAGGTAAAGAATTGTTGCACTCCTCTTCTAGAGTAAATTGGATACACGGATCAACAGAATTAACAATCAAAAGTAAATTAGAAATATCACAATTGGAATCCACTAGAACGAAAGTATCGTCAACATATCTGACCCAGCACGGAAAATTAAAGACCTTGAAGAGCTTCTCTTCAAAATAATGCATATAAATATCACATAAGAGAGGAGAGAGAGAATTACCCATAGCAAGACCCTCGGTTTGTTTATAGAAAGAGCCATTAAAAATGAAAGCAGTTTGTTTAATACAAACGCTCACTAAAGCTATAAACTCCTTAATCTCAATAGAAGAATAATGAAACTCGCGTAAACGCTTTTCCAAACAGTCAATCGCACCTTGGATAGGAACATTAGTAAATAAAGATTTAACATCAAGAGAAAGCATTTTACAATTAGTAGGAGAAAGAAGTTTAACTTTGTTAATGAAACCATAAGAGTTTTTAACAGTGTGGGTATTACTAGCAGTCAAAGGAGAGAGAGTATGCGAGAGGAAACGTGCAAGGTTATAAGAAGCAGTACCACCAATGTTAGAAACAATCGGGCGAAAGGCAAGAGAAGGTTTGTGAATTTTAGGAAGGGCATAGAAACGAGCACAGTTAGCAATAGAAGGAATAACAAAACGTTTAGTTTGAGCATTTAAGATTACAGAGGACTTCACAGTGTGTTTAATTTCAGAACTGTTAGTAGGATCAGAATTTAATTTAGTGTATGGACCAGTGGTTAGCATGTTATTAATACTATCAACATAAAAAGATTTATCAAGTAAAACAGTCTGGCCGCCTTTATCAGCTTTAGTAATGAGTAAATTAGGGTTAGAGTTGAGTTCTTTGAGAGCAGTTTTTTGAGTGTTTATTATATTCCTTGGGGTGTTTATTATATTCCTTGTGGATCTTGTGATTTGGGCTATATTGGTCAGACCAGAAGAGCTCTCAAATTTAGGCTCAAAGAGCATGAGAGATATGTTTCTAAGCACGAACTTTCCAAATCTTCTATTGCCTCGCATTGTTGGAATTCCAATCATCGTTTTCAGTTTTCTAAGGCTAAGATTTTGTGCACTCCTCAGTCTTTGTCCCATCTGGATTTTTTGGAAGGTTTTTCCATTACCCAGCACTTAGAACGTCTTGTGAACGATGGTTCTTCCGTTCCTTTCGTTCATTCTGCTTGGAAGCTGCTGTTGTAAGTTTCTTTTCACTTTCTTCGTCTACTCCCCCCCTTTTTTATTTTTTATTTATTTATTTATTTATTTATTTATTTATTGTGTGTGTACGTGTGTTACTGTCTTCCTTTACGTTTATTTATATATATATATATATATATATATATATATATATATATATATGTATATATTTAAAATATATATATATATATATTTTGTGCTGTCCTGTTCGTGGTTTTTAATTTAAAAAAAATTGTGTTCTGTTTGTTTTGTTTTGTTTTCTCTTTTTGCGTGTGTGTGTTTGTATTCGTGTGTTCCTTTTTTATTATTTATTTATTCCTTTTTATTTCTGTATTTTTGTGCTTCTTTCCTTTCCCCCTTTTTTTATTTTTTTTTTTTCTCCCCTCTCCGTGGTTTTGTTCGACTTTTCTTTGCCCCTTGTGGCAACATCTTGCTTGTTTTTCTCTTTTCAGTTCCCTGTGTTGCTTGCAACGAAGGGCTTGGACTGAAGAAGGCCAAAACAATTTTTGGTTGAAACGTGCGTATCCTCTTACCTATAACATCTTATGTGTGTTTTTTACAAAGTTTTTTATTTACTTTATTGTTTAACACCAGTATTTTGAGTGTTTTTTCCGTTAAACAACTGCTTATTTTAAGTTACGCTAATTAAAGAAGAAAGCTTATTTTAACGACAAAAACTACACATTGGGATGAATACCACTTGTGGTAAATCAGTGAGGGTTGTCTACAAGTGTTCATTTTTGGACACAAGAAGATGGAGTAGCCTTGAGAAAGGCTGTACAAAAAAGCGAAACACGTAGGTGATGCATTCTGGTATAGACATCACTCATTACCATCTTAACTACTAGGCGAATTTCATATCTTAGTAATTATGTGTCAAACAAACAAGGACAAAATGCAATTTGGATTTTGGAGAGAGAGTTTATCAAGTTATACAGCTCACTTAGGCCTTCATCTCAGTTTTTCCTAAGTGCATTATCATGTTTATTTCAAAGTACAATTTACTTCACATCACAATATGTAGATAAACAAATGCATGCTTGGGCTAACGATATTCAGGCAGGGACATCGTGATCCAACCGGGCCTGCTTGTGCACTCCGATGAGTCATCCAAAGAGGCCTGCGGATGCTCACTTATTGGCTCCAGCACTTAGATAAGTCATCTAACGGCCGAATCTAACCAATGAGGAAACGTCCGTATGCCTCTTTGGGAGTGCAGAAGCAGGCGCGGTAGAATCACGATGGCCTCGATTCAGGGCCGAGACCAAACAGCTCGCAGCAGTCGCCTGCAGTGACAAATGCACAGATTGGCGCAACCATATTGAAAGGCATTTGGTTAACCCTGTAAATAAATTACCCAGTCGATTTCTATCAAAACAAATGTGCACAATTGGATGTTACAATAGTTCTAAATAGAAAATCTCAACACTCTACGGTTAAAAAAGTTAAAGTTATGCCAAATTCGGCAAGACTCCCCAAGGTAATGACAGTTGCCTAGATTTTCGACATGTTCCAAACAATGACTGAGTACAGACATAATCTATTGAAGATGTTCATAGACTTTAATGTACTGAAATTCTTTTGGGAGGCCTTGTAAATAAACGTTCAAGTAGATTGAAACCAAAAAGGGAAGGGCACAACAAGATATTAAATATTCCTAAATATAAAATTTCTGCATTCTACTACTAATAGTTTTTCAGAAATGCGAGTTACGTAAATACGTACGGTCGAGAAAACTAGTCAAAATAGATTTGCATGGTCCAAATGGAGCTTTCTAGTATTTTACTTAGTACAGGGATCATATAACAAAGTCCTCTGCCAAAATTTAAGCATCTTCAAAAAGCTCCACCAGAAAAAAAGAAGGAAAATATCAAAACCCTGGCATAATGTAACCATGGTGATTAATTTAAAATTAAGTGAAATGACTTTTTTAAATCATTAACTTTCAAAGCATCCCCCAAATGCTTCCAGCCGTCTCATAATGTATGGTGCCAAAAGTCCTACTTAAAAGAATACCATTCCATTAATCGAAATTTTACTGCGTTCCTGCAGCTTTAGATTTAAAACGAGCTCGAAAGTTAAATATTTAGTGATAATTACTCTTGAGATAATTTGAAATCCCTTTCTAGCATTTTATGCACTTGTTCATACGTTTTCCATCAAAGTAATTAATCCTAAGTGCATTTAGGTGGTACATACCACATTCCTTAGAGTGATTTTAACTCTGAAATATGTATTTGTAATTAAAGTATTAAAATGGAGTTTTGTAAATAAAGTCTCAGGATACATAGACTGAGTGATGCTAACTATTCTTGCCTATAGCATAAACCCGTTGTGGGGTTGAGTACTTTTAGCGGTGGGTTCTTGCATTTTGAAATACAGTAGATGCCGCTTAATGTGAACACCTGGGAACTACGGGTTTTTGATAACTGTATCCGATTGACCGGTCGAAGAAAATCTTAAGGATACAGCCTTGTATTATTTAGATAGGTAAGTATTTATGATAAAATGGAAGCGCACCCACGATGAAAGTGATTATTGAGGCAGAAATCATTTATTGAAAGAATTCGGTAATTAAAAAAACAAAAAATACCGCTCTGATCTAAAACGATTAGATGGTTTGTTTTCTAAGTCCCAAAACTAGAATAATACATCTTAAATATATGCTTGTAGGTGATACACACAACTTAAACGAAATGGTCGAGAATTTCTAGTCCGCAGTATTCTGGCTAATTACAGCACAATGACTAATCTGTGCAACGAGAAATTATCGTTCGAATTTTGATGCACTAGAGTTACTGTTTGTGAGTCTACCCGCTAGCGTGCACAACGATTTGCAGATATTTTCATCGGGGTACATGCAGCAGCTTATAGAAGAGAGATATAAAAATTGGATAAATGGGTTCAGAAGTGTCTCGTTCTATGATCTGGCGTTTATAGGGAGTACGTAGAATCATAAATTCTAGTTCCACCAATTATTTTAAAGATGTCAGTGGCGTTTTTTTTTCAGTTTTTTCTTTAAAAGTTCATTAATGAACTGCTCATACTCATGCTGTTTTTGAAAATTATCTGAACAAGGTGTACGCTTAGTTTCAAAATTATCGATTATCATATGAAAATCTTTTCTCTCAAACTTTCAAATTCAAGTGCTTAACACCAGTAGACAAATAATATGCAAATTTTCTCTTGGAGTCGCATAATCGGTTTCTTCAGAAAACACCACGTCCTAGTGCATTTTTCAGGAATTAGTCTTCAAAAAACAGTGATAACTTTAACCGAAAAGGTGATCACACAAAGCGTTTGATTTTGTATAGAATTGAATACAAGCGGTCTGTGCCGACTGGTTTTGATAACAATAACCGTGGTCCTATTAAGCGTCATCTACTGTAGGGCAAAAAGTCTTTGCAGTGAAATAGTACAAAATGTTCAGTATATTATACTCTAAAAATGCTTACTATATAGATGGCTGAGGTTGAGGACTTAAAATGCTTCACATGCTCCCTATATATAGATGCCTAGTGCTGAGATGTTAAATTCCTGTAACCGAATTAAAATTGCCTCTACAACACATCTGTTTTTGTAATTAAATACTTTTATCATACACCGCTTTTCTAATGTAAGTTTGAAAGTAGTGCTTAGGGCTGTTCTTTTTAATTAGTTTCTTGATTATTTTTTTAACATTCAATGTGCCTTAACCCTTTAACACGTGGTGTCCTCGCCGTGAGGACATAACTCTGACATTTTGACCTTTTGATTCACGAAGAATGAATTTGATTTCAATGAAATACTTAAGGAGGACATAGTTACACGAGAAGCTTTTCTATTTAGCACATGATTTCCCGTAAAAAATATCGATTATCCGTAAAATGAATGTCAGAATTATTTTTATCAGTACCGGCATCTGCTGAGAACTGGAGAATGGGATGAAAATGTTCATCGGTATAGAATAAAGACTACATAGACCGCTTCAAAGGGTTAGTCCAAAAAGACTTTTCAAGGATTGGAGTAGTGTAGGGTTAACTTATTAGCATTGCAGTAGCATTGCGCAAATGAATAACAGGACATCTGAGTAGTAAATGTCTATTTCTGTATTTTAATGACTGTCTGAGGCAAATTTTAAACCGAATGGATTTAATGATGTCGAAGACGTTTTCTTTCATAGTTAAAAATCACGGTAAATTGCTGAGAAAGAAGCAAATACGCACTGCACTTAATAAACAATTTTCTTTTTCTTTCTTTTCTTACAATAACACATTTATTAAAGTATCATAATGAATTATTAGAATCTAAAAACAAAATATCATTACTAATAGTAAGATTTTTAATGATACACACACTGTAAATGTGCTTGAGACAAAGTACGAATCTACTTAAGTTTTTAATCTTCGAAAGAGACATTGTTTTCTTTTAGCTAAAAAATTTAAAAGCCAGCATTCTTAATCAAAAGCTGAAACTATTTTCGAAAAGCAATTAAGAATGGAAATATAAGAAAACTGAAATAGAAAAGTGAAGTTCAGAAATCAATTACTGGTTTCATATTTCCGAAAGGAAAACAAAGAAATGCTTAATTATCTTAATAAGTGAAACAAATTCGCGAAACATAAGTTAAATTGAAAATGAAAATCTAATTTAAATAGAAAACATTGCTTCTCTGAATGTTCAATGTAACGCAGCATCAAATATCTGAATTTTAACACTTCGACGTGCGGTGGTAGCGCCGTGAAAATACCTTATTTCAGCGCTTTCACTGCTAGTCGAAAAAAAAAAAAGGTTAAATGGTCCCAACGCTGAAAAGGTGCAGTCGTTGCCATCGATTCATTCAACTACCAACAATATGGTGGCCGATCGAATCAACCATCTAGAATCACAGAGCTTAAGAAGTATCTCACAAAGCTGGCTGTGCGGCCGCGTAGTAGCTGCTTTGATGGAAGAGAATGTAAGAAAAAACGCTGCCGGAAAAAGCGCCACCTGGAAAAAACGCCGCCGGAAAAATGCCACCTGAAAAGATATTTGTGTTATAATTTAATTAAATACTTGAAACAAATTTCTTTTGTTTTGCAGAAAGTAGGGGGGGGGATTTCAGTTGAATTATGAGGTTTAATTGTACTTTGTTTTTCAGAAATGTGGGAAGGCGCATGTCTAATTCAATAATTCAATTTGGGCATAATTCGGTAGGCGCTAGGGAGGGGAGAGGGAGACTTTCCTAGAAATTTATTCATTTAATTTTATTTTTTAATGCTCTATAAAATATTTTATGCAAAAAAAAAGTTTTATTTGGTGAACAAAAGTGAAAAAAATTTCCTTTTTATTAATTAAGTAATTCTCACGCTTTTACATGAAGTTATATTAATTGTTATAACAGATTTATTTTATCATTTTTTCTTGCTTTATTTTGTTCATATATGAAATTCAATATTCGATAATTTATCCATCTACTGTTACCATTCTTGCATATTTCAGCAAGATCTTTTTTTTTTAAATCTTAAAAGTTATTTAAGTTTTATAAAGAAGAGAAAGAGCTCTATAAGATGTATAAAGCTTAAAAAATTGCTTTTAACGTTTTACATTACAATAAAAATACTTTTTACTGATTTCATGACAATTTGGTAAAGGGCTGAAGTGTGCAGGTCTAGGGTTCTGGCCTACGGCGCGACTTCTCTCTCCAGTGATAACCTGAATAAGCGTTAGAACCCCTCAAACAGTTCTCCGCCTAAGGCATGCCTCAATTAAGCAGACAGCCCTCGTGTATATCTTGCCTTAAACAAAAAATCAAAATAACTTTCATGATAACTTACACTGAAAGTAAAAATTTTTTTACTTTTAATATTAAATAAAAATCATAATTCCTTCCAGTCCCTATTAGAGAGGGTGTCTTAAAAGCACTGGCCTAGGGTTTTCTTCTTTAAATATTGATCTTAGACATAATTAATTACAAATTTACTTTATGGTGCCGAATAAAATTTTCAGGAAATTAAGTGTAAATAAATACAAACCTTTACTTTTTATACAGCCCTCTTACAGAAATTCCCAATAAGTAAAATATACTCCCTTGCATTAATGAGGTGATGTAGAAAGTTTAAGCTTTCTCATAAGAAGGGTTACAGATGTTTAATCTGTGAGGGGCAGTAAGCTTTTCACTATCAAAAATAGTAAGCCTGTAACTGAAAAATATTATAGAGCCTATAATATTTTTCAATAGAAGCCTATAATTATTAAAACTATTCTAGCAAAACTAATTAACTATTCTAACAAATCTAATTGACTGTTAATTTTAATTATGGTTATATATAGCCAATACTTTAGATTTTAAGAAATGAGTTTTAAATCATTTTAAACCAGTTTCCTTTAAAATGTGTTGCTGTTTTTTTCAGCATTTAAAAATTTGTTTAAAAGCATTACAATTACACTAAAATTTAATTTAAATAAGATTTTTTAAAAATTGTTTTTGACTTGATACCATAATTTAATTTTTAAAAAGGCATCTTTAAAATAAGAGTACCAATGTTTAAATTGGATATTTTCAAAAATAAATATATATACTTATAAATCTTCCTTATTCTAAAATTTATTATTTAAAATCAAAGAGTTAACAAGATGAATTGCCATGAATCAGAATAAACTCTTGCACTTATAAAAAGAAAACCAGTAATAATAAGCCATAGCTCAACGCTAGGCCTCTCCTCAATCCGATAGGGGCGCAGTGGCGTAGCAATTAAGTATGTTTGTGGGGAAGGGGGGGGGGCTCAGTATATTTTCATGGATTCTGGAAACTGATATATGGTTATTTTCTATCATCCTCCAAAGGTATGGGGGCGCTCGAGCCCCAACCCTTCCCCCTTTTCCTACGTCACTGCAGGAACGTAACCTGGGAGGGGGATATCGGGATATATCCCCCTGCGAAACTTTCAAAATTAGTTATTAAGAGCTTTCAGATTTTTGTCGTCAATAAGTTTATCAATACAAAATTACATCTCATACAAGCCCCGAAAAAATTTTCTGGCTACACTCCTTGCCTCATCGACTAGCATGTAACGACTATGTTACATCATAGAACTATTAAAAGTGGCGTTTTTTCCGGTGGCATTTTTTTCCGGAGGCGTTTTTTCCGCTTACCGATGGAAGAATACAATAAATTACAACCGAAATATGAGGAGCAGAAGCAGTACTTGATGCTTTTAGTTAAGTAAATTATAGACAGAAAACCCCCAAGTCGATAAGGCAAATTTTATATAACCTTATAACCTTTTTTACTTTCTACTTATAAGCAGAAGAGGCTTAAATATTGTTATTCCGTATTTTCATCTATCAAGCTGCTTGTTGATTGTAATATTTCTTATTTATAAATTTATTGTTTTTGTTTCATTTCCCAAATTTCAAAAGTCAGTAGCGACCTTTAAATATCAATTAAAAAATTTTAAGAAAAAAACTTGTCCTATTTTATAGTGAAACTAGCTTCTTACCCGTTCTCCGCACGGTAGGAGACGAATATTTTCCTTACACATATAATTCGAATTATACCCAGTGATAGGAATCTCTAATAGTGAAAAATTGCTCGAATTCTGACGAAAAGCTGACTCCATGAGTGGAAATTCGATACGATTGAAACATGATGACACAAAAACTACGTCATTGTCACTGGTGATCAGAAAAGTAAGAACGTTACGGTATGCAGACGAAACTTTTCTCTTTCGAAAAATGTCTTATTTCTACATCATATAATTCTCTTTTTTAGGTTTAATTTATAGCATTCATACATACCATACGAATAACATTACATGATGTTGAATACTATTTTATCTTATCTTGCATTTCGTAAAGCGTGGACAATGCATTAGCACAGTTATGTTGCAGATGACTTTATTAAATTTTACCCAAATTTAAAAAACCTACACGAAACAATCGATGCACATTGTACGTTCAGAAACCAAAAATGCATCCTGTTTCCGTGAAGATTTTGTCGCTTTCGTAAATGAAAACATTTGTGACGTAACTTAAGCGGAAAAGCTTATTACCCTTACTGAACTCTTAATACAGTAGCACACTTGTTACATAAAACTAACGTTGATCTCACTGCCAATTCATACTAAATAAATAACTAATTTCATATTTTATTTTTAACATAGATTAATTGCATAGTGTCAAATTCAATATTAAACAAAATCTGAAATCGTTTCTAGAGCTCTTGATCTTGTATCTGGAGTAACTGGAATATATATGAAAAAATAAATAGAACTTTAACATATAAGTAATTTATATGAAATATTCTAAGCACATCGGATCCCGTTATTCGGAAAGATTCCGCAAAAGCCATAGAGCAATTAATTTCATATTATATTTTGTATTCCTTGCAAGCGCCTTTGTTATGTACATGATTGCAATATCATTCTCGTACACGATGCTTATACTATAGTCTCTGGTGATTTATTTTGGATTTTCATTTCATATTCCTGACTTTTATACTTTCGAAATTTTGTTGCTTTGCCCATGTGAATAATCGATTATCATTTCGCATTACGGCTACCAATTAAATAGTTTTCCATATATATTTTTTTCCACGTTAACGACGTTAATCTGCCTTTTTCTAGTTTAAAAAAAAAACGCCTACAAAGTTTCATTGCTTCAATTTAGACACACAGAGGGGTTAGGCAAATACGCAACCGACAAATTGCTTCCTTATGTCCGCCGAAGCAGCACATACATTAGCGTGTAATGTGCTTCTCCGGATAATCTGACAGCAAAACAGAAGACAATGACGTGAAAATGACGTCACACGCGAAGGAAATAAAATGAAAAATATGCAAAATTGCCTGAAAAAACTTCGAATATTTTTAATGCGCAAATATTTTAAAATTCTATTTGTTTCATATTTAATGCGTTTTCACTTTTTTGGGTCTTAAGAGCTGTAGAAATGAGTGGTTTCACTAAATTGAACAACTTAAGTGGCAACAATGGATTCCGTTGCTACGGAAACTGTAGCAGTGTTAAAAATAGAATATGGAATGATTTATTTATGTTTACTTTGCTAGAACTGCCATTTTGGCGTAATTAACGTCGGCAGTCGATGGCAAATAGCCAAAATGAATCACACATTAATCTTGACAATAAATGTAATAATTTAAAGGCATTACCAGCTAGTCTTACTGGGTTTAAAAAATATTCTCATTCATCTCAAACAGCATTCGTATTTATAAAGACTTCCTATTTTATTACACCTTGTTTGGCGGTAATAAAAAATATTATCTATTCATACGCTCGTAACACCAACTCATTTCAATCGGGGCATAGAATTAGCAATACAAATGAAAAACTTTAATTTTCTGAAATTTGGCGGGGTTTCCCTAACTTAAATCAATTTATTTAACTTGATGAAAATCATTTAAAATCGCCTTAATAACTGCATTATTTCTGAACAGAAAATTAAAATTTCAGGCTAAATTCTAGTAAAACCTACACTTGTTTTTAAAAATACTATTTCTTTACGCTCTTAGTAAATTGCGCCAAGCCTAAAACTGTGCAAACCACTAGAATCCACTTTCGGCATATAAGCCATTTTTTTTCGCCAAATCATAAAGTTATACACTTTAGTCTCTGAAATTTACAAATCCTTTTTCTTTTGCGTATAAAAAATATAGAATTCCTGCTCTGATTTCCCACGCAGACGATATTTTAATTAAAAAATAACCTAGCAAATATTCGAAGCAGAAAAAAAGTATTATTCCTTTATTTTTAATGCAAGAGTGTAAATCATTTAATAAATTCGCCAAACATGGCAACCTCGATGCTTATTTCTCACATTTTCATTACAGGGGTTACAATCGCGGAGTTGCGGAGAGCAAAAATTAGTGTTTTTGACGTGTTTTTTTATCAATATCTCCTAAACTAATTCGAAATTTAAATTAGCGGAGGTTCTTTCTCGAAATTTTCCGAATAAGTGGATACCTCGTTCGAAACTCAACTCCTAGCCGTTTAGGAGGAGATGATGTTACACACCACACACACACACATATAGACAGACGCGCACAGATTTTAATAGTATAGATAGATCAGTTTTAGGGGTTCAGAGCAAAAGAAGAAAAAAAAAAAACGTCTAATATGAATCACCCTACTGTACATATAAGCACAAAGATATTTTCGATTTTTGCAGTCGTAGGTATAAAAAAGTCCTACATCAAATGCATCTGTACAATTCTGTTCGTACCCAATCATTTGTCAAAAAGTAAAACAGCATGTCCTGGTCTAAATAATGCACAGGATCGATGATGCTGATGGCACATTTAATCAATGAAGCATTTAAAAAATCATTCTCTAGACGTCTGAGTAGGAATTCATCCGGATTTGCAGAGATAAAACCGGATTTAATTGGTACAGTCACAGAAAAATCGGAAATTCTCTTTTTTTTTTTGTTGTAATGGGCGTTACATCAAAAATAAATATACTTAATAGCCTCTTTTTCGCATCCTGAGTGACATTTATCTGTTACCTGTCGTAAAAGTTTTTTGTTATAATGCTTCATCGACACACAAAAATAATAAAGTCTGTAAAAATAGCAATATTTTACAGAAAAAGTGTAGGTTTTTTTTCAGACATGAAAGGAAGTAATGAGTATTGGTATGAATGCTCATTAAGTAACGGGAAGAATTCGTTAAATTAAGGTTATTTAAAATCATTAACAATTCATCATAAAATTTTTCTGGTTTAAACAATTTTAAATTTCCGTTTTGAAAACAGATGTACGTAAATTTCTAACTGTGTTCTTGTTGAGTTAGAAAAAGGATTTAAATCTTTCATTAAAATAATTTTTTATAATGTGATGCAATGCATTTGTACGCATCCATGTGCGGTTAATTAAACTAATACATGAAACTAATAATTAAACTAATAATGAAATGAATATGGCTCACTGAATCTGAAGTGTATTATTAGAATATTGTGTTATCTTATGCGTAGGGTAAGATGTGGTAAAATGGGTATGTAGATACTCATTTTTTATTCTTTGGTTGTTTCCTGTTAATAATGCTACCCATGCCACTTTTTTGTGTTACTCTATGCAATGCAATCAACCCCTTCACACAGGAAAATATTTTATATAACTTGAGGAAGTCTCAATAGGTCTTTGCCAAACTTAGCATGATGATCTGTCATACCTTGACTAACAAAATGTACTTAGGAACTGGTGTCCGGAAATGCAAACGGCAACCGCTAGAGCAGTGTCGGCTAGTGGGTTATTTAAATGCAGGTTTACAAAATAAATTTCGAAAATTAAATATGCAGACACAAAGTACCTTACAAATTAAAATATATTTGATTTTCCAGTAGTTAACAATGCATGCAACTGAAAGAAAACAAGTAATCTTTGGTCTTACATTTCGTCACCAAGATAAGTTTTAGCAAAGGTGTTGTATTGATTCATTTTATTTCAATTTTTTAATTTAAAACTTAGTAAAAAACAAGGAATATGTTTCTAAATTAAATCTCACATTATATGTGGGCAATTAGTCAAAACTAATATATCTAGAAGTATCAACCAATCCAGGTATTTATGTGAACATTTCAAATCATTATAATTGAAATTTCATCAAGTCTGAAACTTAATATCGGTGCGATTCATGAAGTCTAAATATTTATAATCAATCAACGTTTAGTCGCAATTAATTGTTAAATGTTCGCTACATTTAATCGATTTATCAACAGTTTAGGCATTGCGTTGCTAATTATTGACTCCATGAAGCTATAAATTTGTAATAATTTGAATTAAACTGTTTAAGTATTAATATATTGCGAATACCGCAGACATAACTCTCAGAATTTAGGCATACATTTTTTTCATTATTTTGTTTTATATTTCCGAATATATACAGAGATTTCTTAATATATATATATATATATATATATATATATATTAAAAAAAAATAAAAGACTTCAGATTACTTCAACACAATTCTTCCCATGGTACAATAGTGGGGTTCAGCAATTTCTCACCAAATATAGAAGATATCACCAATTTTTTTGTAGCCGATCTTGATAACTTTTGACATATTACTACCAACGACGTTACCAGCAACCGTTTGGTCAATGGTTTGAAAACATAATTTTTTTTTTCGATTTTCTGAATGATAATATCGTCAGAACGTGACCAAATGAGACCACTCCAAAGCTATAACCCTTCCCATAAAAAATAAGAATCACGGAATTTAGTTCACGGGGCAAAAACTGTCGCTGCACACACGTAAAATATTTATATATACATACGCGTTCAACATTGTACCGTCTCCTTTTTTGAAGTCGGTAAAAAGTGGTTTACACAATTTTTCCCGACCTTGCAAGTAGGTTTGGTTCATTTATTTTATAAATGGATGGTCATTGGATGATTAATATCACACTTCTCATTGCCTGATTTAGAGGTGTAAAGTACCTGGGGTAACTAAGCTGTGAAGTTCCGTAATTATTTTTCAAACAAGTTAAACAACTTTTTCAACGATTTGCGTGGCGAAGTGGGTTCGGCGTTGACTCGTAGGCTAGCGGTCAATCCATTCAAGTACCGGTGGTTTACACAAAAAATCTTTTTCTTGTCTAGTGTTGCACCTATAATGTAACATCGATATTTCTCGGCACCAATCCCATTGAGTATCCATAGCCAGTTTTTATACCGGCCTGGGCACTCAATGACGTCTATCGGACTACTAGGGTCAGGTGACTTCCGAATCGATTACTGATTGGTCGAGAATTATTGCGCTTCCAATCTGTAAGCGAGTTTGCAGTCACCTGGCTCTGCTGGTCTGAGACACGTCAAGGATTGTCTCGGCCAGTTTAAAAAGATTGGCCATCTTGACTACCAGTAGTGCGTGAAATGTGTGAAAAGAAGCAGTTGCGTTTCATCCGAACCCTTTGGGGCGAAAGTCCTGGCGCATTTTCTACGTATTCGGAGGAATTTCTGCTTTGAAATGTTTACCATGGGAGCAGCGCTATTGGGGACGCCCCGGGGGATGCAGCCCGGTTTTCCTCTCCTAAATCCGGCCATGACTCTGCTTGTATGCAGGGACAAAAAACATCTATGCCTCGTAACAATGACTTTTTTATGAGGGCCCTGTCACTGAGATAAACGGAAAACTTATTTCTTAGGATGATAGCATTACAATTTGAAAACACCTAAACTGTCATCTTAGGAAGAAGGTTCTCTCCATAATTCAAAGAAATGATAGTATCTTGGACGAAACTCTGTTCAAACTGAAGTTATTGCGTACCAAAAAACTGAGAATATTTATACTACAAGCAACAAGTTACAGTGGAAATCATTTGAGAAAGGCGTATGAACCGTATTAGCTCGAACTTTTCAATTGAGTAAAGCATTGTTTTTTAACTGATCATTTCCCATAAAAAACCTGAGTCGCGCTAAATTCGAGTCCAAAATATAGGATTTTTCTAATTAGGGAACGTACCCACACTACGTGACCCGTTTAGGGGGAAGGGGAGGCTTAGATTTTTGTTACGTAGTCGATTTCGCCGAGAGAAATGTCGCGCTTTTTCTACCTATATATTCGAATATGGCGCGTAACAAAAATCTAAGTCACCCCCTCCTCCCCACTCCTGTGACTGAGCATAGTATTTTGAAGATCTCCCTCCTCTCTCTAAATGGTCACGTAGTATGGATACGCTCCCTTATCTTAATGAAAAATTCCGGAGTCACGTTATATACGGAGCCGCGTTATATTCGGGATAATAGTGTACATATGTCCACTGAAGTTCCATTCCACCCTCTTAACCTGCTGATATAGTCGTAAAAGTGGAGTCTAGGTACAGTAAAGTTGCCATGCGCTACGCAAGAAAACCACTTACAGCGCCATCTGGCAGATAAATTTAGAGTTAGAGTTCTTATCTCAAAAAAGGTACTAGGTGCGGAGAAAAAGTCAGCTATAAAAGTTGTTCAGCATCATCTATTAAGTAAGAAAAAATACCTTGCGTACATCAATGTGCACAATAAGGGCCATAATAATGCTACGAATGGAAGACATAAAATGCACATTTTTATGGTCAAGTTTTCCAAAACTGCACTTGCCTGATATTACGTTCATTTATCCTACATGCTCAAAATGTTTTCCAATAACAAAATACTCATCTGGACTCTGGTCTGCAATTCCCGCGGCACAATGTACAACATGACCGGCTTCAAACTAACACAAATATACGTAATATGCTTTTATCCCCCTTGCAGTTTACGTTTTCTATTTTTAGCATTTATGTACGCAAGTTGTCTTCTTTTACTAAATGGATGATGCTGAATAAATTTGTCCCTGACTTCTTTCCCGTACCTCGTACCGTTTTTAATATAAGAAAGCTAACTCCAAACTTAGCCGCCAGGTAGCGTGTAAGCACATTTTTTTGCGTAGCGCATGGCAACTTTACTATATCTAGACCCCCTTTTAGGACTAGCAACAGCCATTCGCAAACTAATAGAGTTGCAAGGAACTTTACTGGGCATATTCTGTACTAATTTTAGTATACCATACATAACTTGAAATTTTACGAACTGGCGAATGGTCTCGCACATAGAGTATTTTCACGTGACGTCACTGAATTTTTTTTTTTAGGTCAACTCGGATATTTAGTGATACTAAGCCACGTTTTCGGCCAATGACCATTCTCAAATGAACAAATGTTTGACATATAAAAATTGGCTGCTAAGGTGTGACGTAGTGATAATGACGTAGGTGTAAGAGCTGTATTTCTTTCTATGTCGATTTTACGAACTATTTGTTGTGGTCCCTCCGGGTTCGTCAAAAAATGAGCTTCGACTGCAACGTATGGTGTACGTTATCCATACCGTAGTTTCAATACACCATACCCAACTGACGCATACTGTAAATAATCAGAATTTGCTGCATTTGTTGAAATTAAAATACGTCATTTAATGATTCATGAAGTAAAAACTCACGTAAGAATGAATCTCATAAAATCTAATTGCTTAAATCTTCCTGTTTCCCTAGTAACTAGACATTTTGAAAGCCATTATTCTTAACTGAAAGTAGAAATTATTTTCGAAACGCAATTAAGAATAATTAAGTGTGAAGGGGAAGAGTTAAAAAATTAATAACGGGTTTTCACATTTGCGGAATTAAAATGTAGAATTGTTTAATTATCGTGAAGCATGAAACTAATTGAAGAAGCATAGTTTAAATTGTGAAAATAAAAAAGAAATGAAAGAAGGAAGCATTATTTCTTTCGAAAGTTAATGAAGGATTTCTATTGAATGTGTACCCGCTCTTATCATGGAACATGTTTTCACAATTTGCACAAATGCAATATGTATGCATAGTTGAATTTTACACATATTACTGTAAATTTTCATCATAAAATCAAGTGTTCGTTTATCTATCTATCTATCTATCTATCTATCTATCTATCTATATATATATATATATATATACAGGGTGAATCTAAACTCTTGGACAAAACTTTAAGAGGTGATAGGGCACATAATAAGGTATCAGAATCGCATAGCAATGTGGGGTTGGCAACATCGTCTTCATGTAGCTGTTAATAATCACTTTGGAAAAAGTGCTGAAACAACAGTGCACTTTCCGACCATTGTTCGCCAGAAACTAATGTATTTTTCTCCGAAAACGGAAGACTAAAATTCATAGTTTAAAAATTCTATTTTATTTCACGGATGAAATTTTTGGAGACGAGCCTATTGTTTATGAAACCTGTTTAAGAAATTAGACGAACACTTCAATACTTTTCACAAAGTGATTATTACCAGGTAAGTGAAAACTGCGTTTTTGACCCCACATTGCTATGTGATTCTGATTCCTTATTATGTGCCCTATCACCCTTTAAAGTTTTGCCAAAGAGTTTAGATTCACCCTCTATATATATATTGAATTGTACAAGCCTTCAAAAAAGTCTTCAATTGTAGGCAAATTTTCTTGTAGAACACTAATTAAATATTCGAAAAATGCACAACTCGAAAGAAATGCAAGAACTTATTATCAGTAGTACATACTGTTACATTTACTTTTTGTTAAGAACAATACATACAGGGTGAATCTAAACTCTTGGGCAAAACTTTAAGGGGTAATAGGGCACATAATAAGGAATCAGAATCACATAGCAAAGTGGGGTTCGGCAACGTCGTTTTCGTATAGCTGTTAATAATCACTTCGGAAAAAGTGCTGAAACAACAGTGCACTTGCCGACGATTGTTCGTCAGAAACTAATGTATTTTTCTCCGAAAACAGAAGACTAAAATGGATAGTTTAAAAAGTTTATTTTATTTCATGGATAAAATTTTCGGAGACGAGCCTATTGCTTATGAAACTTGGTTAAGAAATTAGACGGACACTTCAATGCTTTTCCAAAAGTGATTATTACCGGGTAATAAGTTAAAACTGCGTTTCACCCCATATTGCTATGTGATTACGATTCCTCATTGTGTGCCCTATCACCCCTTAAATTTTTGCCCAGGAGTTTAGATTCACACTGTATGTCTAAAACCGACGTAAAAAAGTTTTACTTGTACTCGAATATTTTTTTAAAAGGATGTAAGCTTAAAAGAAATATTTAGCCTGTTAACTGAGGGGTTAAGAGACTATTCTCTCAGCTAATTGCTTAATCCTTAAATGCATACCGATGGATATTTGCATCGTATGTTTAAAACATGTTCACTGCCGGATTAGATTACGAGCCAAATTTCGCATGTCGAACTTGCATGTAAAATATAGTTTTTGATAATAAATGCTTCATGTTGTGAATAATACAAATATGAGATATTTCTTTGCGTGTTTCTCGAAAGACCAATTAGTTATTCACAAAATTGGAACAGGAAATTTAGCTTACACTCGTGAATATCTAACATGTATAAAATTCATGCGAATAAGGGTTATTTGTACGGTCATGGGTTCGATTCCCACTCATCCACTGGTTGTTTGTGTTCGTCCTGAAGAACTGTAAATTTCTTACCTCTATGCTAGTAAAAATTGCCATTTCGTTGTGCACTTTACTCTTACTTTAGGATAAAAGATTTTTAATATACAAAACCAAAGCTGGAAGTTTGACTTTTACTCGGATGCTTTTTTGAGAGAGCGTATTACGATGTTAAAAAAATTGCATTTTAATAAAAGATTTTGCGTTTTTTGTGAACGTTTTGCACGTCTCAGTATTTTTCGATACACTTTCATAAGCACTGTCATAGCTTTCCATAATCTATCTTAGCATTCTTTTTTCTCAGTAATTATTTATGATTTGTCCTACATCTTAGTCTTATATATCCTGTCTCTCAGATTTATTATTATTATTTTTTTTTCTGAAGGAATGTTATTTCGAAAAGCCCTGTAAAGAAAAAAAGCAAAAGCAATCTTTACAACCATGTAATCATCAGATTCTGTGTTATGGGGACAAAATTGCTTTCTTAGTCCAAAAATGCTGAGATCGTATATTTTAGACACCTATATTGATTTATGGGAGAAAAGGGGGGTTTGATTTGTTTTCAAAAACAAATCTCTCTGTTTTTTCAGGTTATGGAATAATATATTTGCAAACTCATCGATATGAGCTGTTTTATTGAAAAAAAAGGGGAAAAAACCTCTATACGAATAGATAAATAATCTATACATGGGTTTCGAGTTTGGCCTATTTTAATTCGCAGAGCAATAGTTCAACAGGGTGTTTATAAATAATTCATCAAAGTTTTGCTATAAATAATTCAAGAAAGAAATATAAATTTTTATTTGGAAACTTTTAATTTTATACTTGAATTATTTGTTATAAGTAATTCAAAAAGAAATGTGATTTTCATTTAGAAACTTTTTTTTAATTTTAGTTCAGAAATATGAATTTTATTTAGAAACTTTTTTTAAATTTTAGTGCACATAACACAAACAGTAATTCACTACAGAGAAAACATGAAGTTTGTCCATAACTTCCTATCTTGAAACTACTATAAATTATTTAAGACTATTTAAAATAAGAGCGTATTTTTCACACATAAATTTTGACATCATATGTAAAATGGACTTAAAATATGAAGTTATACGTAAATTATTTTTAAATATTTAGCGCAAATTATTGTGTATAAAATTATGTAAATGTATAAAATAAATTTCCATTAGAATATATTTTTTTTATTTCCTGCTGATATTTTATTAACCCCTTAACACTTTTTTGTAGTATATTGTAGTATATTTTTCGTAGATTATCCAAAAATGAGCACAGTTTAATGAGCAGTTTTGCGTTTAAAATGATTGCAGAAACTAAAATATGTGATAAAATCTATTACTAGTATTCAATTTCTTGTTTTATGATTAGGAAATAATGATAACAAATAAATAACATTTTCACTTAAAGCAAGCTTTTGATCCGAAGAAACAAGCTGAACAAAGGAAAGAACAATGAAGCAGATGTCAGAAAAAAAGCAGGCCTTTTAACGTTTCAGATTTTATGTAATAAATAAAAAATTTTAAGACTTTCTCCTTTTTATAAAAAGCTCAAACATTTTACGATCAAAATCGTAATAGCTATATACGTATATAGTCGTTACCCACGTTCGTAATATTTTTTCTTTAACGTTCTTATGTTCGTTTCCTCCATCTTATTTTCTGGAAAGTGCGCAGCAATACAAAAATTTTTTGAAGCTGTCTCAAAGAAGAAAACACTCAAAACAGCTTATGCAACCGTGTAATCATTACATTCTGGGTTATTTGGGACAAACTTCTCTTTGTAAAAAGTGCTGTGATCAGATGTCCAAGACGTACTGATTTGTAGAAGATTCTTTATTTTTAAAGAATACTTCTCCTGTTTTAAGGGTGAATTAGCTGCTGAGCTATTTATTGAAGTTTATTCGTTAAAAAAGATGTTGAAATTCTTGAGCAGAGTGATTATAATTTAATTGCATATTGCTATTTTCAACGTGCTTTAATTGATCAGCAATTTATTTGTCATAATTTTATATTTATATCACAATAGAAAAACAGTTATTAAATTATAAATTAATTTTCAAAATTTTCTTAACTGATAGTGAAATCTTCCATCAATAATTTCCGTATATTTTTAGTAATATTTTTCAAAATATGAATATTATCGAACTGAATTTTTGCAAAAAAAATCATAAAAATTTAATTGAAAAATGTACTTTATTAAAAAATATTTACATTTCACTTTATTAAAAATATTTACTTTACATTGAGATGTTTTATAACATACCTCAAAATTCACTTATATGTTCGATATATATCGTGATGCTGTCTTTTTGTTTTATTTAAATTATTTTCTCTGAGCATGATTGAAAAACAACTTGATTCGTTAATTTGCCTTGATTACTAATGGCATCTACTGTGAATTCTTCCATTCTTCCTTCATATACATATATAGGCCCTGACTATAGCATTTTTGTGCCTAGGATACATTTCAAATTTTATTCCCCTGTATACAATTGACTCAATTTTTGTGCCCCTATACACAGCTTTAAACTCAATTTTTTGGCCTATTTGTGTATGTAAGTCCAGGGAACGTGCCTCAAGTGCCCGTGCGATAATCAGGATTTATAATATATATATATGTGTGTGTGTGTGTGTGTGTGTAAGTGTGTAAGTGTGCAAGTGTAATTCGGAGCCGTACTTGCAAAATATGAAAGCCACACAACTCATTTTCTTTGCAAAAACCAAACTTTCTTTTTCAATTAATTAAAAAAATAAGCATTTATTACTCACTGGCGTCACTTACTTTCTTGTTGTTGTTGTCAGATTTAAATTTCATATAAGTACTTTGTGATTCAAAATAAATGTTAAAGCGGCTAATGCTTGCGCCGTTAGTGAGCGAAACATACATTTAAGTAGAAAAGGCTTGTCAAATGAAGAAATGTAGATTAGCTTTTACATATGGCATTTTTTAATACAAAAGGCTGCACACATATTAAAATGCAAAATTTTATTTTTATAATTTCGCTTCTTTTCTATCACTTTCAACTTATTTGTTTCAAATGTTTATGGTTTTAAAGATAGTATTTTTAACATACGTACATTTTGAATTACCTGGTACATATATAAAATATAAATATATATATTTTCCCATTAAGCTTTAATCTTGAAGTACATCTGCATTAACTGAAATTAAAAAAAAATAATTGAAAATCCCACTTGAAAGTAGTTTTTAAAGAAATTTGTTTATATATATATTAGTTGTCTTTATTCAAAGCTTAAACTTTAAATGATTTTTTATCTTTCAGTACACGAAAAAAAAATGTTGGAGAAGAGGCTAAAAACATTTTTTATCATTAAGAACAAAAAATTATTTATGTATTTATAATTATTTATTTCATAAACTAAATCAAAATGAAAAGTCCCTAGTGTTTTGCCCGACAAAAATTAAAAAACAGCTAAATAATCCTAAGAAAGTTTTCACAATATTTCTTTTACGTAAGTCCTACAAGTTGTCTTTTTTATGTTTATCTGAAAAAATTGTTTAATTTTTTTACTCTTGACGCATTCTCTTTCGTTTTTTACAGCTGGTGCTATCTCTTGTGAGTCTATCAGAAGCCTTACTTCTTGTTTATTTGGGATACAAGGTGAGAAATATTGTACTTGTTTATTCCCCAGTGGATACGAATTTTAAGAAGTATTTACCTTGAAAAAGATTATTTAAAATATTAGATGACTCAAATATCATCCTTATTTTTACTTTTACTATACTTAGTTATTTTACAGGGCTACAAGAAATAATTCTTTTACGCTACGGCCTATGTACGGAAATTCTTTAAAATGCACTAGCGTCTAAATGATGCTTTGAATTGGGCGCAAATTGAGTATGTACATTATAGACACGTTCAGATGATCTCCATAGATGTTGGTGTGTACAGCTGATAGTTTGTTTACAGGGTTACAAAAAGGAATTCTTATACATTACGATCTATAGAGACACGTCATTTAAAGTGTGTTAGCATCTAAACAATGCATTCAAATAAGTTCAAATTGGGTATGTACATTGTAGGTCACCATCACACAACCTGTGTAGATTTGTGTGTGTGTGTATAGCTTATAGTTATTTACAGGGCTACAAAAAGAATTCTTTTATATTATGGCCTATAGAACGGAAATTATTTGAGTGAACTAGCATCTGGACGCTGAGTTCGGTTGATTTAAATCAAATTTAATTAAACACTTGGTAAATATTAAGTGTTCGGAAAGTCGAGTGGAGTCACTCCAGATTTTTCAACACAATTTTTTTTTTTTTTTTTGAATTTGTTAATCGTTTACTAGATTTTCTAAATGGAAAATATTTTACCTAAAGCGTTATCAACCGATATCAACTGTATCTTCGATACGCATTCGCTTTCGAAATTTTTCAATGGTGGAAGATAAATACTTTTTAAAGTACTGGGTAGATATAGTTAAAGTGTTGGTATTTAGATCTCAAAGTTTGGTTAAACCAGCATATCTATCTATTACTAAATCAATATTAACTACATTTTGGGTTGGCATTGGCTGTCAGAATTTTCAAATGGTGGATAAATAATACTCTTTTGAGTGCAGGTTAATCATACTTAAATATAGTCATTTAGATCTGAATTACAGTTTGGTTGAGCTGGCATTTTTATATTAAAAAATGTCGTTCTATTAAGGTCATGCATAATTACAACGAACTAGTAGAACACAAAAATAAAAAAAATGAACTTTTACCATCTATCACAATAATTTTGTAATTTTCCATTCATAATTTATGAAAATCCTACCCTGAATGAACAATAGAACCTCAGAGTACCAGACAGTGCTAAGTGTATCATGCAAAGTACTTTGACAGTTATGTGTTTCCTAGAAGTTTGACGAAAATTGACTTATTTTATTACAAACAGGCTGTCGCTGAAAAGGACCATTCACTCGGAAAATTGAGTCTTTGCAGCAAACACTTATGCAAAATTGTCAGTACATTACACTAATTAAAAGCACTCATTGTTGAAATGTGGAATTGTAAATGTTTATCGAGCTATTTATTAGAAGCGTTTATTTATTTATTTTAATTTACATTGTGTAGTAAACTATGTCAAACAACCATAACAATTAGCATCTCCGAATTTTTGCTGTTACTATTTTGAAAATGCACTTTGCGTGCGTTTATAACAGCTTTTAGATCATCTGCTGTGTGTAACAAATTCTATTAACAGTAAACTATTAACTCTCTCTGGCTGTTTGCTTTCAAATTAAATTGTAACATTTAAGGAGCGTTTTTAACCTACACTTTTTTAACAATATTATAAATATTTAATATCATTGACTGCTTTATAATTTAAATATATTATTTTTGTAAAAAAACATAAAATTCAATAAAAAACTGACATATTTTCTAAAAATAAATAAATAGATTAAAACGATAATTTATAAAAAAAAAAAAAAAAAAAACATGATAGCAGGTTTTTTAATTTGTTAAAATTTCGAACTTTCGGGAAATTTTCCTAGTCCAATTATTTGAAGTACTCAGAACTTCTTTCCGTATTTTATAGAAAACAGGACCACTTGTAAAATATCAGACCGTTATACGACAATATTTCCAAACTTCGGAATTTCAACAAATCCGTAACCTTGTGATAAATAAAACAAAATAAAATAAAAGTGTGGCTGGCTTTGTAAAGAATAAAATGTCAGAAAAGATTTAAAAAAAAAAATTATTTTCCCTTCTTACTTCGTATTTTTCTTAGTCCACTTTTTAAAAAAATGCGATATTAAGGTGCATTTAATATTATGCTAAATTTTAACATTTCACTTAAACGTGTCAAACTGCATGTAATTAATCAAAGCTGCTGTTTGAAGACACAAAACCTGACTTCAAGGCCATTGAATGCATGTAAAAGTGATTAATATCGCCAAAGACTCGAAAACTTCAGGAGCTTAGAGACCTAATAAAACCTCACAGTAAAATATCGCAAGGGTTTAGATCTGAGGATCTCGGTGGCACAGAAAGTAATGTCATATCATTTGATCCTGTACGTCCAATCCACTTATGTGGTAATCGATCGTTCAGGTATTGACGTACGTTGCTATGCCTATGTGGTGGAGCATCGTCTTGCTGCAGAATGAAGCCGAGAACCACTTCCTTTAACATAGAGAACCAGCCACCATAAAAGTATGTCCTGGTAAACGGGCAAAATGGCCTCTAGCAGCGATTTCGTTGATAGAAGACTTTTCACTGTTGCCACATAAAACTTGTATAATTCTAGTTTCAGAATTAATTTGTTTCGGATAAAGAAATCACAGACAAAGTTTGAGAATTTGTACTCCGCTATTCTTTTTGTCCCATTCAATTGTGTCCGATCACCCTGTATAAAGACCTTGTACAAGTAAAAACAAGATAATTGTGCTAAAAATTGTTTTGCAACGTACTTTTTTAACATAATTTATCTTCTTTCCTTAGTTATTAATTCTTTTTTCCTAATGTTATTCTTCTTTCTAATTCCAGGGCAACATATGGCATCACCTACTGTCTTTTAACTTCATCTTAGAATTAGTAAATAACGTACCTTTTATAGCGACGGTAAGTAGACATTATACATCGTTCAGCTATGAAGTTTATGAAGAGTGTGTTTTATTCGTATGTTGCGATTGAAACCCAATTGTAAAACTTTTCAAGAAAGTTAGAAAAACGTTTACGCACCATAATACAAACACAAACTATGATGAGTATTTGAGGATTAAAACCTGATGTCAATGTTCTTGGACACTGTATACGTTATAAAGCATTTATGTTAGGAATCGGTTTTAAACTATGAATGTTATCAAAGTTATTCGCAAATTTAAAAAATGTTTATTGCTATGTACAGCTACAGGGGAAAAAACGACCACTTGCTCTTTATTCGGCCATTTAATCATCGTACAGAAAAGTTATATGCCTAAAGTGTAAGCGGAAGAAATTTGTGCCATGTAATATGTGTAAGCAATAAATAAATAAATAAATAAATAATAATGAGCCATACACATTAAAATGTACGTTATTCATAAATGAGTAGTACTATATTTAACTTTGCTGTACGGCGGATGACGGTCAAATGAAGAGTAAACAGGCCTTTTTTTTTTCGTAGCTGTGTAATCCTTTTAAATAAGTCAGCATCCCCCCCCCCCCGCCATGTTTTAGTATTGAATATGCTTAGGAAAAATACTTTCAAATGTTAGAAGTTACTGCAGTAGGTACTTACAAATTCATGGTACATTATTCTATTATCTCTCCTAGTTTAAGCATATTTCTTACTTTGGCGCATGAGATATAGTTTCAAAATGTTAAGCAGCATTGCAATGTTTTAATATTTATGAAACATTACCACATTGCAATATCACTCATAAATAAAGTATGTTATAATTTTTTTTTTCGCTGAGCTACAATAGAACAACTAGCACAAGAAAACATTCGTATTTGTCACTTTATCCTGGAAAAAAACGAATGTAAAAAATGTCAAACCGCAATACTCATTAATATGCAAATAAGCTGCCTTTGAAAACACAGGGAAACTTAGAAAATATGCATATTGCTGAATTTACGTTCTTCGCTTAATATGTTCAAACACGCAACTAACTTTAAAAATATTTGCTGTTCTGTACTGGTAATTCTTGTAAAAATAAAATATATTTGGTAGTTTCCTCTTGCATTGTCAGTTATCACATTGGCAGGAAAAAAATATTGATTCATCCCGTATATGTCACCGTTTCTAAGCGCGAGTCTATCGAACTTACAGACTTCAAATCTATTTTGACTGGTTGAAACTTCACTTGTATGTACGCATGCGCGTCATGGTGGCATGTACGCGAGGAGCAAATAAGTATGTTTTGCTCCGAACCTTTGAAATTATTGAGTTGAAATAAGTGGAGAGAGCATCCTATTGTACTCTCACTTCCAAAAGTTAAACACGAAGATGTAAAATGCAAAAAAAAAAAAAAAAAAAAAAAATCAACAAACACTGCTTTGATAGACACAAAATTCGGCAGCAAAGTAGCATATATATTTATGCATGAAACAAAATGAATAATTATATGCAGAAATGAAAACAATATTAAATTTTTGTAAGTTATCATATAATGATATACTGGAGACTTAAACAGAATTATGTATAAAGTGAAAAAAAACAGCATAAAATAAAAAAGGACATTAATAGGGTATGTGATCCCCCCCTCATCTGTATACAAAGTTTACACCTCGTGACCATGCTTTCAATTAGGTGGTCAACCACCGCAGAATTAAGCAATTGCCATTCTTCTTGTAGAGCAGTTTCCAGCTCAATAAGAGTGGCTGGAGGTTGGAAACGTGAAGATACAGCACGGCCGAAAGCATCCCAAAGATTTTCAATGGGATTAAGGTCGGGCGACTATGATGGCCACGCCATACGTGCGATCCCTTCACTCTCCAGGTAGTCATAGACAATGTCAGCTCTATGGGGACGTGCGTTATCGTCCATTAAAACAAAAGTAGGGCCAACTGCTGCAGCTTACAATCTCACAATGGGCTCTAGGACTTCATCTCGATTCCGGACAGCCGTCACAGAACCCCGTTTAAAGATGTGCAGGTCGGTGCGGTATCCTAATGAAATCCCTGCCCACACCATAATGCTTCCGCCTCGGAATGCGTGATGTTCGGTGATGTTTTGGGGCTAATTGCATGTTCCTTGTTCGCTCCATATCCTTATACGCTTGTCATCTGGCTTCAGAGCAAATCTTGACTCATCAGTAAACATTGCCCCCAATTGACACAATTGTCCCCATTGCCCCCAATTGACCACTTTAATTGTGCACCTCTTGATTGGACGGATAGAAAAACACAAACTCGAGGTACCCGGGCGTACAGTCCACTCATATGTAATCTTTGGCGTACAGTAGCTGCAGATATCGCCTTACCAATGGACGCTGTAACCATAGATGTCACACGTGTGGAGGTCGCTCTGAGATTCCGCTTGGCTAAAATAGCAATATATCGATCTTCCGCGGTGGTTGTAACCCTTGGGCGACCGGCTACAGGCCTTCTGTGTGATTTGGGATTGTTTCCATAAACGTGAAATTACAGAATGATGAACGCCGAAGAAAAGAGCAACATCTGTGATCGACTGCCCTGCCTCAATGCGCCCCACAGCACGCCAGCACTCAGAATCTTTCAGTCGTCTTCTGGAAGTCATAGAAACACGTATGTTTTGAAAAAAATTTATACAAAAGTTTTAAACACCTTCTATCAGCACTTACAATCAACTTCTGTAACCCTTCATAAAGCTGGCATCTTATAAGACTGCCCTTTTTGCATATTTCTTGACATGAAAGCGCGATTGGCTGTTACCACGGGCGTAGACAAGGGGGGGGGGTTAGGGTGGTCATAACCCCCGTGAGAATTTTTTTCTCAGTCAATTTTTTTCTCAGTTGTTTTCTCAGTCACATCTCAGTCACACACTGCAGCATGCTTGTAGATAAGCAGCAACGTGATATATTAGCAACGCATGATATGTGTCAAAATAGCATGACATGATATGTGTTAAAAAGCAGTATGTTGGATAGATAAACATATATTTGCAACTGGAGTATAGTCCCTGGCTATGTGTCTTCTGTGGTTCTTATAAAGTCTGTCGAAGCTCAGCTGTACATAAAACGATTTGTATGATAGATTGCTTTTTACCTCATAATAACTCAAAGATTTCTCTTTTCAGATTTTTTGGCCGCCTTTACGAAATGTCTTCATTCCCTGCTTCCTCAACTGCTGGCTGGCCAAATTTGCTCTCGAACATATGTTTGTAAGTCAAGAAAAAAATTCCTTCATTATATAACTTTTGAGAAATGTTTTCATTATGTAAATGTGTTATGAATTTTTTGGTGAAATTGAAAAATCTGCACTGGCGCCAATACATTACGCGCCCTTTTTTACCAATAGTTTACGTAAAGATGCTGTTTCTTAATAACATAACATAACACAAATGTTATTCAATAGTACGAAATCATTTGAAATTCTTTTGGGCAGTCCTGTAAATAAACTCTCCAGTAGATATGAACCAAAAATTGAGATGCGCTACTAGATGTTACAGTAATCTTATATATGAAATTTCAACATTCTACCACTAATAGTTTTTGAGATTTGAGTTTTAAATACATACACACATACACCAAAACTCGCCAAGCTGGACGACTTTTGGCGTAATTCTTGAGGGAGGCACGTGACCGTGGTCGGAACATTATCTAACTATATGGTAGGACGGTATTGTGCTTGAAATGGATGAATGCCCCTAAAATTGCCATTGACTGTAATGTATTGGAAATCTTTTGAAAGTTCCTGTAGCAGAGCTACTATAAATGATAAAGACACTTTTTTTGATGGAACATTTTTCATTCGTAACCCTTAGCAGCATATATCACTTCTGAGTCGTTTGAAACAGCCTAATACCGCTAAAATACGCTTTAATGAATTTCTGCCCATAGAGCGTAATGTATTTAGAATCTTTTGGGCGGCCATGTAAATAAACTATCCAGTCGAATGGGGCCCAAAGGGAGGTGCACAACTAGATGTTACTACAATCCTAAATATAAAGTTTCGACTTTCTACATCTAATAGTTTTTGAGATATATGTGTGGATAACACAAAAAATAAATGAGTACTCTTTTAAATTGATCATCCTGTACAAACTCAGTTTAGTTTCTTTGTCAAACTTATCTCCCAAAAGCACTTAGTTTTTGGTTGAGTACGATTTTATATTTGTGACTAAGAAGACTCCTTCTAGCCGACGATTTTATAATTCTTTCTAGACTTCATGATTTTTGTGCAGTAAAGTCCGTTCTCGATGTTTGACAAAAGCTACAAATATTGCTGCAGGAGCTCTGCCGGACTGGCGAGTTCATACGTGTATGCGTGCATGAACATTCAGAGTGCCTAAAAATTTCCAAAAACCATTCGAATTGTTACAACGAAACGCGATCTTAATTACTTCTAGAAACTTGTTGAACAATCTTCAATGTGCAATTCAGCAGAAATTCATGTGCAGTAATTCAAGGTTTGCCAGTAGAGCTGAAAACATTATGGTTTTTTTCATTAGACTTTTAATTTGAAAAAAAGGTGCCTCGAAGTTAATTCATTCCGTAAGGCCAAAATCAATAAATAAAAATAGTTTATCTTTACTAGTAATACAATATTAACTGCTTTGCCATTTTATCAGTGTCAAAATGTATGACGGTAAAATGCAGCGAAGTGGTAAAGCGCTAATGTGGAAGAAACAGATTTGTCAGAGTTATTACTTTTATGACACATTATTTCACTTATTGAACCTGAAAGGATTGAGAAAATATATCTAAAAATAAGATCTTATTTGTCGAACAAATTGTGTGTGGAGAGCTTCGTGTGATAGGAGTTTAGGACGAAGTTTCCCGTACTGATGTACACCACATGGCAGCCATATATACAGGGTATTTCAAACTGTTTGATCTGGGACATTTTTTAGGCTGGTGACATTAACATATTTCCAATTAGAAAAAGTTTTCCAATGACATGTAGCTAGTTTGTACGCCATAAATTTTTAAGGGAACGTTAAAAAATAGAAAAAACAGCTTCTTGAGTGACACTGTACACAAAAAATTCCAGTTACAAGAATGAAGTGCTATATTTAAAAAGTAATTTGAAAAAAAAAATTCATTCGAATCTTCAATTGGTTGACTGTCAAACTGCGTGTTTTAGTTGAAAAATGTCTCCGTTATTTTTGACTTATTATTTCCTTTTCGACAGTTTCAAGTTCTTAAGTTTTCAGATAAACTTTTCCTCTTTCGAATTAGCCATTTTCAATGTCTGCAGCTTCCTTATTCTTGACTTATAATTTCATTTTCGATAATTTAAAGCTTTCAAGAATTCGGATAACCTTTTTCTCTTTCGAATTTGCCATTTTCAAGGTAAACAACACAGATCGACAGTCAATAAATTGAAGATTTCGAATATTCAAGCCGATTTTTGCTCCGGCTCTGACTGCATAATAGTAATAACAATAACGAGTTTTACTACAACAAACGGAATTTGTTATCGAAACTTTAGGCATTTTCCTACGCTTCCAAATGAGACGTAGAGGGTTACAGTAATGTCGAATATGTAGCAACTGAGTTCTATAGTTCTGAATGAGAGTGTTGCCACAAGCTAACTTATAAGTTGGATAATTAAGTCAAGCTACAGAGTGAAAATATGAGAGCGTTGATAGGCGTCAACAAAATTATTAACATCATACTCATCTCATTTAATTTTACATAGACTTATGAATCGTGAAAGTATTCCTTACATTTTGTGATTAATTTATATTTCTGCAATTTAAGAATACTCCCCTAAGTCATTGGTGATTGTTAAAATCTTTATAGAATAACTCAGTGAATCTCACTGGCTATCTGGGATTAAGATGGCCACACCCCCTAGGTCACATGACTCTTAGTTGGGTGCGACCAAAATGGCAGCACCGCAGCCTGTCTTTCTTATCAGCCACGGTGCTCAAGGTATCTGCTCTTCCATTTCCATCCGCAGTGTCATGCATGTAATGCATATCAGCTAATTCTCAGTTAGTAAACGGATTCATCCGTCTCCGGCAACGTCCTAAGCTGAAAGGATGACGCTCCCATAAGCCTGCGAACAGCCTGCCCTCTAGTGGGTGCCGTTTGCATTTCCGGAGACCAGTTGCAGTGTGTTTTTTTGTCATAGTACGACAGACCAGCATGTTAGGTTTGGCAACGATCTTTTGAGACATCCTGCATAATTATAATTACGTAGGATGTTTTAGCTATTATTTATCCAATTTTGTCTCACCATGGCACAGTAAATGGCCGTCACTGAAAATGGTAGACGGCCGAAGTGTGAAGGTCTGGGTTCGGGATCACATCGCGCGGCTGTCGATCCAACGGTCTGGAGTTTTGGTAGGTTTTCTCCAGATGTAACGTGAATACGCGTTAGATACCCTTAGAAAGTCCTCTTGCCAAGACACTCCCCATAGTTGGCAGATCGCCCTAGCGCAGCGTTGCCATAATTTAAAACAAATTTATCCAATTTTACATTCAATAAATTATAAACTTTTTTTTTCTATTTATTATATAAATTGATGAAAGCAAGAATGAAACATTTGGTTAATTTCTCAGGAAATTTTTCATGAATTTTCTTAAAAAGCGATTATTTTCCTGACAATTTGTCTGAAACATAAGACAAAAGCCTCAAGCATCAAATATAAAGATAGTTTATCTCTTTTGCAGTTGATGCATTAACAATGTTCTGTCATCCAGTCAATGACAAAATATTTAACAACACTGAGTTCGGCGAAGAAGAAATACGTTGGTGTGAAAGACGTAAAGCTGATAGAATTAATACTTTTTATGACATATTATTTCACTTATTGAACGGGGAAAGATAAACTATGGCACCTAAAAATAAGATTTTGTTTATGGAAAAACTATGTTTGCGTGACAAAAGTTTAAGGAAGGTGGGGTAAATATAGCTGAATAAATAGTGCTGGTATTCAAAAATATGGTAATTTTTTGTCAATGTGCAGGAGGATTCAGATAGATTTTGACAAAAATAAAGCATTTCTGTGAACGCTGTAATTAATTACTGATAAATTCAGTTTGCCGTGGAAGTACAATTATCAAATTTTCATAGATGATGTAAGTGTGCCCCTTGGGTGACTTAGCAAATGTGTCCAGTTCCAGTTCCTGCCGTAGTTCTCTTGTCAATGAATCCAACGTCGGGTACCTGCTTCTATTACTGTAAGTCACATATGGGCAGCCGCCGGTCCGTGGGCCGGATGTGGCCCGCCACGGCTTTTGATCCGGCCCGCGGAACATTTGAAAACCCCGTATAAACTTCAATATCCCATATAAATCCCAATTATACGGCCCGCCACTTCACTAAAATCCGGAAGTTTGGCCCGCGACTTCGCTAACATCCTAAAATTTGGCACACATCTTTTCAAAAGTTGCCCATGCCTGCTGTAAGTTATAGGGATGAAGATTTTGACGCAGCTGGCTGTGCGGGACAGTCAGCTGCGTCAAAAAAGGGTCTCTAGATCTGTGGCATGCGATGAACATTTCGATCGTTCGCCATCTTGCTGGTAGTTAAGTCGAGCGATATGGCAACGGCTGCCCTTTTTTCAGCATTGGGAAATCTATCCAGCTGTTCTCGGATTCTTTCATTTTTCAGCAGATGTCAGTGCTGTTAAAAATAATCGTGACAATTTTTTTTTTTTTTTTACGGGAAATGACGTGCTAAAAAGTCAAGGATTCTCGTGGAGCTATGTCACCCGCAACTATTTTTATAGAAATCGAATTTATTCTTCCTGATTGGCAACAGTCAAAACGTCAGAGTTTGGTGTTCCCAGAGCGGGAACACTGCGCGTTAAAGGGTTAAATATTACCACTTAAGCACGAAAATTTCATGATCATAAATAAAGTTCACTTCAGCTGGAAAATAACCACATTTTTATTTCAGTCAGTCATTATAAAGTCAAAAAGTTTCGAGAATCAATAAAACCAAACGCAAAAAGTATGCGGATCTTCAAAGAGTTGTTTGGATTTTATTAAATAGTCATTAAAATATGTATACTTTAGTTTAATAAAGTTTATAAAAAAACTAAATAACGTAGCGTAGGTATAATAATTAGAGTTATTTTATTGACGAAACCGGTACAGGAAATTGAACTCACATTCAAATACATTTTTTTTTTCTTTTGAGAGGATGTACACACACTTTTAGCAGAAAAGAAAAAGATTTATAATCCAACTTTTCTCCTCTCTGATTCTTTTTGCACTAAAAATTTCTAAAGAATCAACTTCGTTCTTCTCCCCCAAACCTGAAAAAAAAAAATTTACATGATTTTTTTTTTCTCCATTTTATCATATATCTGTAAGACCATGCAAAATAGATAAAAGATCCCTAGAATAAAACTTCTATAAATTTTCGGCTTTTCTGAAATGGGAAAGCAAATCTCTGTTCTAGATTCCACTTATCTTTTACAACATTTATAAATTTCTATTTGTTGTCACAGAAAAAAGATGTCTTATCAAAAAGGAACGAATACAAATTTATTAGACGTTTCGAATTTGCCTTAAGAAGCAGTACTGACGATAGATTTTCAGAATAGAATTTTTTTTTAGACTTATTGGAACACTTTTATGTCTTTCTGTTGTCCTATGCATTATAATGAGTTTTTGACAGTAGAGAAAAAGAATTTTTTATAAATATAAAAAGTTAGAACTTTTGAACACCGTAACTCTTATGGAGCAAATTTCATTCCCTTTCTTCCACGTAAATTCAATTACGATTTTACTTTCTCGGCATAAGGAGACAGTAAGTACGCTTCTTTAAATCGAGATATTCCCAATGTATTAAACAGAATTTTACCCAGGCTTTGGATATCTCAAGCAATATTGCCAATTTAGGGGATTTGTCGCTATAAATCTGGCAACTTTTCGAAGCATTTTGGAATTAATCGCAAAATGTATGGATTTTTCATTGCATTTTAGAATTGGTCTCTATAAAAATTTAGTGACTTATCGTTACATTTTCAAATTTGTTGACAGATTTAATAACTTTTCATAGCCTTTTGGAATTTGTCGATAAATTTATAGGCTTTTCATTGTTTTTTACAATTTTTCGCTAAAAAAAGTATTACTTTTCAATTTTGAATTTCTGCTAAATTTAGCAACTTTCCAGAGTATTTTAGAATTTGTCGATAAATTTAAAGACTTTTCATTGCATTTTGGAATTGGTCGCTAAATTTAATAGCTTTTCATTACATTTGGATCAAATGCAGTGCATCATAAACTACACAATAAAAAAAAGAACGGCTCCTGGGAAAATGGTGCCATTTTTTTACTGTGTTTACCGACTGTTGCCGTAGAACACTCAAGTGATGAATGTTATTTCATAAATTGTGCATAAACGGGCACGTCTTATATCTGGCAGTGAACAACTGTTATTAGGCTTTTTAAAAAGTATTTTTACACTTGTCTTTTAAGTAAATTACTGTATAATAAACAATAGCTAATTTCATTTTACTTTGATATTGTAATTCTTTTAATATAGAAGGACAATTAACCACCATTGTTTTTTGTTTTGGTATAATTCTTTCTTTTTTCCCACGAAGCCAATTTACAGTGTAAAAGAGGTTCCAGTGTCTTAAAAAAAAAAAAAAAAAAAAAAAAAAAAAAGTAACGGCCGTTCCGCCCCCCGCCTCCGCTGTCAAAAGCTTGTTCTGCTGTCTCCTCCGAAACTGTGAGGATTTGAATTTCGACGAAGGTGTCCACGGATTTGGAAAATTCCGAGGAAGCCGATAAGTTGACTTAAATTTCAAAATTCGAATTATTTTAGAAGATATTAATGAAAAACAGAAAAAATAAGCAGAATGATTGCCAGGTTTGGTAATTTTCGCCAGCTTAAATTCATGTATGGCTTTGCAATAAATCAATTCCAAGTATGTAGAATCGCGTGAAATTGACAAACATGAAGTACAATTACACCAATTTTACGCCAAATTAAAAAGTTATGTGAAATAAATAAGTCAAAGTGTGTTACACAAAGTTGACGATTTTCAAATAGTAAGTTCTCTTAGATAAGAGGAGTTTAGAATTACCTATTATTCGTTTTTCCAAAACAGAATAACTAATGGTAACTGATTTAAAAAGCGTTTATATTTGGCATCAGGTACGATCTAGCAAAAAGCTATCTCCCCAAGCAGGGTGAATCTAAACCGCGTGTTCCAAAATGTTGGCATCCAGTATCTTGAAAATAGAAACTAATTAAAATGCAGATTATAGTGAAGCCGGTTAGGCTCAGCTTGGGTATTTGCTACCAGTAGAAATATTTGGCGGCATTAACCATGCCATTATAGCAGTTATTGTACAGCTTGGATATTTGCCAGCGTAGCGACATGATATATTTCGTAGTGCTAAATACGTCAATCTGCAAAGGATTATGCATATGAATTTATGGATAACGATTTCCCGGTAACCTTACATGAGCAGTAATTATCGGTTATGAGCATGTGTAAATCGCCTAATAACGAAAAGTCGCCATTGGTGGCAAGTTATCGTAGCTGTTCCGTTATTTTTATCAAAGAAATCATATGAAGTACTGTTTTCTTACAACTTATTATTAACTATACATATACGTAAGTCGCCAAATCATGAAAAATCACCATGGGTGGCAAATACGCAAGGTATTACATAGGTATTACATAGTTAAAAGTAGTGTTAAATTTAAGTTTTTATGTTCCAAGGAACATGCAAGAACCAAGCAACGTGCAACTCGGTAACATTCTATCTGATCCAATCTTTGGGTTTTGTCTGTTGAAACTAAGACTTTTTTTACGAATAAGCCTTATTAGGGGCCGAACGTCTCATACGAAAAGCGAGCCTAGCGAATCTAGGGGCGTTGGCCCCTAGTATAGTAAATAAAGGATGCTTAAGTTTATTTTAAAAGGCAAACCCAACTTCAAATCCCTTGAACACAAATCATAGCAAACTAATTCAGTTATTGGCTGGAGAAAACTTCGGAATGTATTTTCACAAGCTGCACTACACGCTGTAACAAGCGAAAAAAAATCTCTCCCTTCTTCGACCCTTAAAAATAAAATTATAGTACGTTTCGTAAATTATTTTAATTTAAGAATCCTTTTTTTCTGGAAATTCCATATCTGATGCAGGTTTATCGTATGCAACTATGCATGTCACTTTTTTTTTAATTACAGTCATAATCATTTCTTCAAAATGATGATTCGTAATTTAAAAGGAAAATGGGGAAACATAAATGTCCAAAAGGAAAACAGTTTAAAAGAACATTTCCGTTTAAGTGTGTTTTCCAGTGTGGTAGTTAAATTTAATTAATCTTTTCACAGGAGAAACATCTAACAAGAAAGAATTGTAATTAAAAAAAATCCATAAAAGGAACAACCGTACTTAAATAAAACCACACAAAAAAAAAAAAAAAAAAAACTACAGAGAAACTTCTCCAAATGGCTAACAAATAACTGCAGAGCCAGCCTAATTACCGTCAACAATAGCGTATAGGGAAGGACCCAAAAACCTATGTCAGAAGTGGTGTTCTGCTCTTCCAATCAATTAACGCAAAGCAAAGATAGTAATGACAAATAAATAATGTAATTTAAATGGATGGAAAAGGAAGAGTAAAAATGTCGCTAAGCAGCGAAAGCAAAGTTTTCTGTTAAAAGATGTTTGATGACAAACGTTGTAATGTGTACGCGAGAAAGTGTTTACAGTGCTTTATAAATAAAGAAATAAAAAGGGTAAAGAGTAGCTTGTTGACAGCACCGAATGTGTGATGTAGTAAGAGTGCTTTTGGCCTAACAAAGTATATTAAAAATAAAACTGTTTGTTGCTTATGCCAGTGCTTCCCAAACTTTCAATATTTGCGACCCAATTTGCATTCATAATTTCCATCACCCCCCCACCATATGCAATTTATTGAATGCAATAATAATGCACTTTGACGCCAAAGCTACAATGCAACCTTAATTGTAAACCGCATAAATTATCAAGATAAGTATTACATTTAAGTACTAAGTATATATGTTTTTTATCTTTTATTATCCTAGATTTTATCTTTCAGTTTAATATTTTTAAAAATAATCTTTTATTTTCGTCATACCCCCCCCCGCCACGTAGGGTTATCACCTACCTCTACAGTTTGAGAATCACTGGCTTCTGCCCAACTGGGCAACTGGAAAACAATGCCAGGTCCTCCATATAGGACGGCGTTGGACGAAAAGGGACGTCCTCTGCTTTAGCGAGCCCCAGTGACAGGAAGTCCTACTTTGATCGAGGTCTCCTAATTTTAAACCTATTCCAGATGAGAGACCTAGCATCTGAATCGGCACCACCAGAGGTTTTGTTTCAACGTGGAGGACATAGGCTCCACGAACAGATTTTACGTGAAACCAGATCCCACTAGCGTGCACGGTCCCGCAGCAGGTCCAGCCGAGAGAGGTTGTCACCCTTCCAAGCCCTGGCCAAGCCGGCGCTGCTTCACTTTCATTGTTATTACAGGGGCGGAGCTTAGCAATTAGGACACTACGCAACAAAAATCAAACTAGTTGCATTAAATAAGCTAAATATTTCTCTCCTTTTTTTAAAATAAATTTCAATCGGGAAAAGTATTTTAATAAATGATTTCTGACTTTAAAAAAGCTCTTTCCACCAATGTATTTATTCCTAGAAAAATGTATGTTGAAAGTATTCTTTTCAATTTTCACTAGCAATTTCATTGATCTAATAGTAGAACAACCAGACATTACTGCTCACTATGATATAAATTGAGCCTTGGAGTCGGTAACTGCATCCGTTACTTGCCATTAATTATATATTGCCTCATAATTGATGCAATAGTGCGTTAGTACTAGATTCTCCACGATTAAATATTAGACATTATGTTAACCCAAAAATGACGTAATAATTTTTCGGAGTAATTGATTTGGAAATTCCGGTTCAATAACGGAGAATCCTGCTATATCGTTCCCTGATCCCTGACTCACTGACTCACTTATTCACTGACTCTGAAACAGTTCCGTTCAACCACTCCAAGATAAAACTTTTACTACGATTACTCGAAAAAGATAAAAATTAAACACATAAAACGTAATAAAATCTGCACCGTTTCTACGATCCGCTTGAAATTATTTTATAATTATGTATAAACATAATGAAAATATATCTGCACTACTCTAAAAAACCGAAAATCTACCCGTTCTCTAATTTACAAGTGATTTTTTTGCTATTTTCAGCTCTATTTTATTTCAGAGAATAAAAAAAGTCAGTCGATTGCCCGACAAAATTAGGTACGCAAGTGATAATGACATCATACTGCAGTCATGGTTATCAGTATTTGAAGGGAAATTTGCGATCCCAATTCATTTAAAATAGTTTTTCTAGATTACCCAGTTTAACATTTTTTTTCACAAATAAAACGATTTCCTCTTCACGAAACACATTGATATACGAGGGGATGTTCCCAGAGAAACGAAATTGTTCGAATGCGAAAAGTTTTCGCTCGTTTTTAGAAGAAAATGCAATCTCGATTTGGTTATATAATAAAAATTGAATATGGAGTTATTTATTTTAGGTGGACCAAGATTAAATATTCTAAGTGTAGACTTATTTTTGTCAATATTTTTTGTCTGGTGCCTGTTGTAGTTGCCTCCAACCCGGGCTTTGATTTAGTTATTAAAATATTTTTAGTGCAGAATGGTCATAAGCGTGCATGCGATAAGAAAAACTTTCTTTCTAGTCATCGCTTTAATACAATTCTTTCTTTAGAAGGTAACAAAGGTCATACTTTCTTAATGCTTAGCGTTTATTCGCATTCACCAGTCTTTGCTTATATGAAAAAGGGGGGAGGGGACCCCAGAAAATCGATAAGTGAACACATAATACGATCCAATAAAACCCCCAAACAATTGAAATAAAAAGGAAATAAAAAGCAGTCATTACGGAAAAGCTTCTTCAAATGTGCAACATAAAGTTGCAGTTGCATCCAGTCACATTATCTCTACCAGTTGTGTTTTTAGAAGTAAAACGACAATCCATGCTCTTTTAATAATTCAAGAATAATTGGTAGAATTATGCAACGCTTTTTATACGTAAAAACCAGAAAAACGGTTTTAGTTAAACAGAAAAGTTCAGTCGCCTGTTAGTATAATATACAAGCGTATACTAACGGATACTAAATATTTGTTATAAATACAAAGTAAAGATTGAATTTTCTTGCAAATTCATTTCTTTCTACTAAACTTAATAATAATAGAAAGTAAAAAAAATCAGGAGTGACTCCACTTGACTTTCCGAACACTTACGATTAAGATCATTACCAAGCATTTAAATAAATTTTAATCGATGAATAATTCAAACATATATATCCAATTTGAGCTCAATCGAATGTACCATTTAAACGCTAGCGCACTTTCAAGAATTTCCCTCCATAGGCCAGGGGCGTAGCCAGGGGGGGGGGATATCGGGATATATCCCCCCCCCCGAAATTTTTGGATTAGTGATGAAATTCCGCCTATTTATGCACATATAAGTTCATATCCCCCCCCGAAAATTTTTCCAGGCGCATATCCCGCCCCCCGAAAAATTTTCCTCGCTACTCGCCTACCATAGGCTATAAAGTAAAAGAAATCTTTGTCGTATCCCTGTAGAAAAAATATAAGTCCTATACACACCAAAATCAATACCGGTCTTGCAACGGTGGTTTATAACATATATACCCGATTTGAGCACAATCGAATGCCCCGTTTAAACGCTAGCGCACTTTCAAGAATTTCTCTCCATAGGCCATAATGTAAAAGAAATCTTTGTCGTAGCCCTTTAGAAAAACTATAAGTCCTATACACACCAAAATCAATACCGGTCTTGCGACGGTGGTTTATGACATATATACCCAATTTGAGCTCAATCTAATGCCCCATTTAGGCGTTATCGTGTTCACTCACATACACACAAACACACATACACACACACACATATACATACATACATCTCGTAAAAATAGCATAAATGGATTCAGAAGACCTCAAAACGTGTAAATACACCAAAATCTCGAAGTCGAATTTTTTCATGGTTACAATACTTTCGTTACATGGTACATGTTCGGAAAGTAATAATAATTTAGAACAGGTAAGGTACACTAAATTTTTGCCTTCAAAATAAATTTTTTCTGTGGTCTGATTCGGCCAGGTACTTTATTACTCAAACAGTCCACTCGCAAATTTGATGCTTGCTAATACAGATGAAACAAAACAAAATGTTCCTTTTTTCTTATTTTTCCTAATTCCACCTTTTCGGGAGTTTCGCCTGCTTAAATGCTTTTAAATTAACAATCATCTTATTGATAAGCGTTTTTATTTACTTATTTATTTATTGTTAAACAGATATTAAATTTTTAATTTTTAAGTAGTGAAACTTGGAATTTTTTCAATTATTTTTATTTATATTTCAGAATTACGGGATTCGAAAAATATTTTTTAGTTAGGAGACTTAGTATTATTTTTTTAATTAAGGAATTAAACAACTTTTTGGTACCTGCATCATATACTGCGTATTGAAGAATTGCACATATATGCACACTTTTTTTTAAACTCATAATTATTTTATGGATTAAGGGCTGAGAAAGTAAGTACAAGACTAGATTATCGAGCATCAGTTTTTTCAATTAAATACGTATTAAATTCTTATTTTTTAAACTGAGCAGCAAGACTTTTTACGATAATTTTACTTTTATTTCAGGATTGTGAGACTTGGCGAAATTTTTCGGTTATAGGATTTAGTTTTTTTTTAATCAAGGAATTAAACGATTTTTTGGTAGCTGCGTCGTAAACAGTACTTGAAGAATGGCGCACATATGCGTACTAGTGTTTCAAAAACTCATATTCACTTTATGCATTAAAGACTGTGAAAACCAGACACAGGAATAAATTACCGAGCATCAGAGGAAAAGTATTTGCGGGAAATTATGACTTAATGCTACAGAGTAATGTGGTGCTACTCAGGTAGCTATAATAAAAGTAAGCAGCTAAAAAATGAACCCTCGCTTATTATGAGCTGGCCGACAGCTCTTTAAATATGCATCACAACATTAGCATATAAACCTGACGCTTCAAAATTGGATTTTGTTAGTTGACATGAAATGAAACAAAATGATTCTCTTTTTTTCTTCGCCTAATTGCTCTTTTGCGAGAGTTTCGCGTGCTTAAATGGTGTTTAAGCGGACAATCATGGTATTGATTGGCTGCATTTCAAGAATGCTTCATTGTTTTCATTTACTGAAAATTGGTTTAATGTAGAATGAAATGTTTTAATTAGTTTTTTATTTATGGTAAAGTATCTACATTTTTATTGTTTATACTAATTGTATCTGATGCACGGAATGTTATTTTTTTAATTATTGTTATTATTGCTGTTGTAGATAAATCCTTGACGTTGTAAAATAAGTATTGGGATCACAAAAAATTTTGGGATTAAGATTTTTGACGGAAAAATCGATTTTACCATTTCTAATTTTACTTTATGTAGCGTCGAAACGTACGTATAGACTTGTGTATTTGTTTAAGCATGTTCAAAATGCGCAATCAATTTTGACCAGTTTTATGGCCGTGCCTGTGCATCCGTATGAACATTTGTACAAACGTACGTAATTCTCATAATTCAGGAACGATTAGCTGTAAAATGTTAAAATTTTGTATTTAAAACTGTCATAACATCTAGCGGTGCACCTCTCTTTTTATTTTCAATCAATTTTAATTTATCTATAGGTTAACCTAGAAAACTTTCAATGCATTAAGTCATACAAGTCTAAAAGCATTGGAAGTTTTCTAGGGCGTCTATGAATGGCGTTATAGGTAGTCTATGAATAGTCATTATTTGGGATATACACGAAATCTCCCCAACTGTTGCCAAGCAAAGAGAGTTTTGGAGAAATATCGCAAAATTCGGTGCCAAAAATAAGTTTCCAAAATTCACTCCAGCTTGGCAATATCTCTTATATTTGACAATAAATCGCCTAACGTTATAGAAGTAACACGTGGTGACCACATCAGATGTTTTTCAGTGTCGTCGTTGTCACATGTTGTCAGCAAAGTGTGGAGCTTCTTTGTTGGGGGAACAAGGAGAAATTTGCAGGTGCGAGATCTGGAGACTATGGAGAATGTTCAAGAGCTGACTCAAGAGGCTCATCTACAGCTTCCTTTTCGTCTCAAAGGACTTTACAGCTTCGAAAACACACTTTTTACTCATTACTTCCATACCACAAACGTTTTTTACCATTTCATGCGTCTCCTTTTAACCTAATTTGTAGCAAAGCGTGATATCCACGCGTTTCTCCCTTATGCTGTGACATGTCTTCGCATCATGTCTGCGTTAAATTGGTCATAGCACGCACTTCTGTTTAACTTTCGCCATTTGGATTCAAGGGGGCATTAGACGCCTTGTCTCTCACTGCGCATGCGTGAGTTCAACATCCTAACTAGTCCACTTTTTAAACTGTGGGACTACTCACCGAACTTTTCACACGCACCTTGTAGTAAATATACAGGTTAATTAATTTAAAAGAGTACCCGATGTTTTTTCTTTTTACTCTTAACCCTTTGAGGCGCAACCCTTTCCCAATGCTGAAAAAAAGGGCAGCCGTTGCCATCGCTCGACTTAACTACTAGCAAGATGGCGGACGATCGAAACGTTCATCGCGTGCCACAGATCTAGAGACCCTTTTTGACAACAGCCGGCTGTGTCGCACAGCGTTTCACTCGTCCGCCATTCACAACGTTTCGATCGTCCACCATCTTGCTGTTAGTTAAGTCGAGCGATGGCAACGACTGCCCTTTTTTCAGCATTGGGCAATCTATCCAGCTGTTCTCGCATTCTTCCGTTTTTCAGCAGATGTCTGTGCTGTTAAAAATAATCGTGACAATTTTTTTTTTATGGGACGTGCTAAAAAGTAAAGCATTCTCGTGGAGCTATGTCACCCGCAACTATTTTTATAGAAATCCAATCTATTCTTCGTGACTGGCAACAGTCAAAACGTCAGAGTTTGATGTTCCCAGAGCGGGAACACTGCGCGTTAAAGGGTTAAATCTGACGGATGTGGCGACTATTCTAACACCGAAATATAGTTGTTTTAATCTTATTTTTAAGTGTGGGAGACAATTTCCATCAATCTGAGACTGTTGCAATTTTATTTTGAGGTAAAACAGGAATGGAGACGCACAATGTTACTTAATCCTGTGATGATTTTATTTTTGAAAAACATAATTTAATTCAAAATTTTTACATTATCATTCCTTACAGCAAATGTTGAAACTGTTCGCCGCCATTTTGATTGCAAACGTGAGCACGTCGAACAAAATTTTCTGAATCTCTTCTCAACAATGTTTGATGTTATTGACGAGATTTCTACAGTTATGGGTTGTTTTAATTCATCGATGTTTGCAGGATTTCTCGGGAAAACGCAAATTGTTTTCATGTTTCCATTTAAAATGGTGGCATGCATTTTCAATATTTGCTGTAAGGAATGATAGTGTAAATAATTTGAATTATATTATGTTTTTCAAAAATAAAATTATAATACGATTAAGTAATATTGTGCGTCTCTATTTCTGTTTCACTTAACAAATAAAGTTGTAACCGTCCAACGGAGTGTTGGGAATTGTCTCCCTCACTTAAAGCAGGGGTCTCCTCACAAGTTCAAGCACTTATACTTCAGCGTTAGGGTACCATCGGGTACGCTTTTCAATTGATCAACCTGTATAATTTATATTTTCAGTACCATTGAATGAGCGAAATCTAGAAACTAAAAGTCTTGACTCCCTGTATAACATAACACACTGTCATATTTCAATTATATAGAATAATGTAATGTGCACAATCAATTTTACTTCTTAATGGAATTTTACAACTAAACAATCTTACATTTATAAATTAAATCCAAACTATTTTTTATGTGTTTTCTTTCACTTTTAAATGAAAAAATAACACTATGAATCTACTATGCAAGGTAAATACTGAGATAATTCTAAGAGAGCGGGAAATGGCTAAATATCAATTATTTTTCAGCCAAAATACTCGAAAATTTTTTGTAAAAATACAACGTCGTCATTGCTTAACAGCGCTGTTTTTTGAACCATATTTACGTTAATCGATTTTAAGCATTTCATAATCCCCAGACTCATAGCGGAAATAAAAATCTTGTTATAGCTAAAGAAATCGCTTTTATATGTACAGATAAAAAGAAATGTTCAGTGCTCAAAAAATGTTCAAAGATAAGTGTTTTTTGACAAGTGTCACATAATGAAAAAGAATTGCCGATAAAATACAAATTAAAAAATATTTTAACAAATTCTGTAATCATAAATGCTTTAAAAAAAGTTTGTGATGATTTATTTTTAAGATGTGAAAAAAATATGGGTTAAATTTTTAAGACTTTCTTTTTTTATTAATTATGCATTTCATTTTTTTATTTTATACAAGAAGGCAAAGTCCGTTGTGAAGGCAATTACAACAGGAGCTAGAAAAAACATTTGAAGAAAACATGTGTACACGCATATGTTTTGCACGAGACGTTTTGTGATGAAAAGCTGAAATTTTGTATATCACCTCATTTTACTAATTGGAATTTTATTTGTACGGGGTCCTATACAAATAAAAAAGTGTAACTTTTTGAAAAATAATGAGAGGAATTTTTCCTTAAAGGAGTCTTATTTCCGATCTTATTTTGAACGTTTTTTTTTTTTTTTTTTTTTTTTTTTTTTTTCCAATTTACGTTGCCCACTTATCTCTAATAGATAATTAAAGCACATTACCACTTTTTGGGGACAACCTGTATTCACTATAGTCTATGGACGTCTAGATATTGTATTTAAAGTACTGTCATTCTGTTAATCTCAATGTAAATCCTCAACAGAAGAGAAATATCTCCTGAATATTAGTACCACTCGGAAACTGCTATAGAGACCAATATAAAGTCACTTTCTCACAGTAACTTCTCAATCTCCATTTGAGAGTAAGTTTAGCATACGAATGAATTTTAGACAACAGCACAATACTATGCAAATATATATGGTGTGTTCTATACCAATTTTAAACCTTAATTTAGACCTTTATAGTATGTTTCAGCCTTGTATAATAATTCCACAGAGTCATCACCTAGTTCTGACATTTTGGGTGAGGCTGGTATCTTCTGGTATATGATTCTGATGAATAATTTTTACGAGATTTTAAATAAAAGTGTTTATTTTTTTTAACTTGGGATTATGTCCCTCTAAAATAGTTCTATGTAAAGATTTTTTTTCAATGTCGTCAAAGTTTTAATATAACTCCGCTTGTAAACTTAACTCCGCTTGGTTACTTTACACAGTTACTGTGTAAAGTAACCAAATGTACTAACTCAACTAACCAGTATATCTATTACGGCAGTCTGAAACATGACGTCATAAATTAAAAATTGCGGGACATTCATGCACTCTGTCGCAAAATTGACGTCATAATCGCAATTTGAACTATTCCAAGTAGCTCATCGAAATTATAACGTTTCACATTTTTAGCAGATTAAAATAAATTAACTACATTTTCTTCTGCTGCATTATGGAGGACTTAAATAATTGAGAATTTCAGGAAGAAAAACGAAAATAGATAACATTAGTATAAGTGACAAATTGCGATAGTAGTTTGTTATGATAATGCGGATTAAACCACACTATACCGTGTTAATAAATTTTTCGTAATATTGAAATTGTTACGCATCATTTTTCAAAGGGGGCCCCTACAACTATCTAAACGATAAGCAATGCTACCTTAATACAGGGTATATAAAAAGGTCGTTGCCAAATTTAACATGCTGGTCTATCATAACCATGACAAACAAGATTTACATAAGAACTTGCGTCCGGAAATGCAAACGGCGTCCGCGAGATGACGTTAATTGAACTGTGGTCATACCTATGCAGGCTAATGGAACTGTGATCATACCTATGTAAATCTTGTTTGACATGGATATGACAGACCAGTATGTTAAGTTTGGCAAAAACCTTTTGAGATACCCTGTATATCCCGCGGTAGTTTCAACAAAAGAGACTACCTGAACCTTGAACTTTTCGTTTTGTTTACTTATAACATCTTTCCTTAAAATAAGACAAGGAATATTTGAAATAAACTGAATCGTAAAAGCATTCTGTAAGTCTTAAAGCTCCGGTGGAAAAAGCAGACCCATAACTTCATGCTTCTACCATAATAAATAAATAAAATTTTTCGTTTTCCAGCTTCCTATTGTTACCGAGATTAAAAATTCAATAGTTTCCTTCCCTTTTAGAAAAATGAAAATTTTCTTGTCTGCTTGCATTATTTGTTGCTGATTAAATTTTAACAACGCAGAAATATTGTTCAAGACACGTGAAAAGTAATACCAGTTATTCTATTTATCTTTTATTTTATTTATTTATTTATTTATTTTATTTTATTTATTTTGTAAGATAACCATCAATGTTTCACTTTGAAAGAAATGCTCGTTAAATATTCATAACTTGATCTTAGATTTACAATTGGCTGAAGTCTATACTCGATAAGATACATTTTTTAAAAATCCTAAATGAGCTGATTAGTATACATTTTCCGGCCTTAAAATTAAAAAGAAAATTATGCGATATCACACACAGCGAATATTATTGACAATAGATTGCAATTAATTTCAAAATTACTTAACTTATAATATATGCAAGACTTTTTCAATTGCTAATTTAATTTCTGTTAAAAAATGGGGAGTAAAGAAAATAGTTCGAACTTGTTGTCCCAGAATATTGTTTAAATTTTTAAAAAAGGAATTTTTAAGGATTTTCATAGTTCTCTAAAGCATTTTTAGACATTACGGCCTATGGAGGCAAGTTCTTGAAAAATCGCTAGCGTCTAAACAATCCATTCGATTGAGCGCTGATTGTATAGGTCTATAGGTCACGGTCACGAGATCAGAATAGATCTTGGCATATGTAGAACTGATAGTTTGTTCACAGGGCATTAAAACAGAATTCTTATACATTATATTTATGTTTAAAGTGCGTTAATGCCCATATGGAGCATTCGATAAAGCTCAAATCAGGTACGCATGTTATAGGTCACACTATTTTACATAATATATAGATTCAGGTGTGTGTGGTATTTACAGTTCTTGACATGGCTGCAAGAAAGTGTTCTTATACGTTGCGGTTATAAACTCAAATTATCTGAAGTACACTAGTACCTGAACATTGCATTCAATTGAACTGAATAAAATTTATTCAAACGTTTGGTAAAGGTCAAAGTTCGGAAAGTCGAGTGGAGTCAATCCAGATTTCTTTTTTATTTATTTTAAGTTATAAAATGGTAAAAAAATTCCGACGAAAATATTTTACAACTCAAAGATATTTTATAAAGTATCAAACATAGATATTTTATTACTCCAAACAATTTTACAAGTTTTCTGGGGAAAATATTTTACTCGAATACTACTGTTTTCAGTAGTAAATTATTTTTATTGCTAAAATTGTGAAAGTGTTTAAAAACACTTTCACAATTTTAGCAATAAAAATAATTTACTACTGACAACAGTTTAAAATAAACTGTTATATTAACATAGATATAAAGCTAAATAATTAAAATGTTAAAAAGCATTACATGATCATTATAAGTGACTGTTGGAATGCCGTATCAACTATATACAGGGTGTACCTAAAAGGTGGGTACACTCTTTAATTCTTTATCTATTATAGTAAATTGAAAAAAAAAAATTCAAAATAAGGTAGAAAAAAAAACTATGTTAAGAAAATATTCCTCACGTTAATTTTTTTTAAGTTATCCTTCTTAAATTTGTACACGACCCCAGTACAAAAGAATTCCCAATTAGTAAAATGTGTTCCATACGCTAATGTAGTGATGTGCAAAATTTCAGCTTTTCACCTGAAAATCGTCTAAGAGATATCTTTAAACAAAGATGATCGGGGGCTATACATAAAATAGGAATATGAAAATTTAATGATAGAGTGCAAAAAAATATTTTCTTTCACAATTTTTGAGCGATACCCTAAAACGCAAAATCACCCGACGTGATTTTATCCCCTTCCAGAGCCACTGGAAAGTGTTTTAAGTCTGCATATATTCATCTTCTTATCTCTAACACTTTTCAGGATATATTTCTCAAGTTTTGCGTATCCCCTTAATAGTGTATGGGGCACATTTTACAAAGAGATTTTTTTTTGTACGGGAGTCATATGAAAATTTGAGAACTATAACTTATTGAAAGTTTATGAAAGAGGTTTTTTTATTAACGCACTCCATTTCCCTACATTATTTTGAATATTTTTTTCAATTAAAATTCTCCATTTTTCTATAACAGATGAAAACTTAAAGCGTGCTTTCATCTTTTTAGAAAACACTGTATATAGGGCCCTGTATACCCTGTATTCATAAAGAAAACTCGTTATGTTGAACATTGTATTCCTACTGTTATAAAAGAACGTCTACTTTTTTTTCCTATCAGAAAAAAAAATTCTTGTAGCTTATATGTCTCTCATTAAACATTTTTGAAATAAAATGCAATACAAGACAAAGGATAAAAAAAATAAGCAACAATTTTCTGTTTCGTCTTTTAAAGACGTCAGTTTTTCGTTTATTACAGAATCTCTCAAAAACGAGATTAAATTTGATTTGCATTTCGTTAAAGAAAGCGTTTGATAAGAAAACGTGGTTCTTGTTTTCTTTGAAAGAAACTTCATAAAGATATTTACTTTCTCTTTGTCTAAGTAAACGAATTACTTTTTGTGACTTGACTGGAGGCGTTTTATCATATTTGCTTTGAGATTAAGTGACAGCTGAAAGTCATTCATGTCGATTTCAAATTTTTCGAAAAGCCGTAAAGTGTTTAACGCGTATTTCACAAGGATAATAATTTAGTCGCGTGAAATTATTATCCTTGTTTAGTTGAAATTCGCGTGTTTAAACTCTATTAATCGGAGCGAAAAGAGTAAGACTGGGAAAATTAAATTTTTTAAAAAATGAAGAATCGCAAAACTTTATTTATTTATTTATTTTTCAAATTCCTGAGCTAGAACGCAATTTTTATTTGTATAGTATTTCCACCAATAATCAAATAAAATAAATTTTTAAAAACGTTGATTGTATTTGTTATATTCATCTAACAATATTGCATTACACTTAAAAACTTTTATTAAAGAATAATTAAAATAAAATTAAGAACACAAAAAGTTTAAATATGAACTAGTATTCCTTTTTATGAAAACAAAGATCAAATTTTGTGTAAATACTATTCTCTCACTCTCTCTTTTCTTATTTTTAGTAAGGATAAAATAAAATTTCAAAATCGTTAAGATTGTCACTGTTTACTCTATAGAGGCACGCTGAATAAATAAATAAATAAATAAATAATATTGCATTTTTATATAGCAAAATCACTGACAGTTACGTAGGGCATGAATCATTAGTGAGTAATTAACACGGGAAGCGCCGCTTTCTTGGCTGATTTATAGTCCAGTCATTTGGTTAAAAAGAAAGGGGGTTACCTGGAAAGATTTCCGTGAGTTTTGAAAATGGGCTTTTTTATAGATTTCGATGTGCTCATTCCGAATTTCAACTTTGCCCCCTCGTATCTTTGCCCCCTCGTATCTTTGCCGCTCGCGCCGCCATGTTCGAAACATGGCGCCTAAAAGTAGTTTTTTGACAATATCTCCTTTCCTACTCATTTCACGCAAAAAAAACAGTTACAAAAAAAGAAACTAGGGGAAATTTCCTACAATTTATGTAATAACCTTTTTTTTCGTAAAATCAATAGTTTTGGCGTACGAGCGCCGCAAGGTGTAGTTCAGTTTGCGTTTTGGCCAAAAAAACTCATTTCCACACCATCTTGTGAGGTAGAGTAAGCAACGCGGTTTTTTTTTTTTTTTTTTTTTTTTTTTTTTTTTTTTTTTTTGAGTGGGGGGGGGATCCCCAGTAGGCCTAATCCACGTGCATTTAACCTTATCCAAAATTTAGCGTATTCTCCTTCGCTTCGCTGTTCTTGATGGTCCAAGTATTGCGAGTTCCTTGTTCCTAGTACCGATCGAATTGTCACAGCCCGAAATTTCTTCCACATCAGACGCGATGGGATTATCAGTTTCATCACAATCCTCTTCGTTCTCGATTTCATCATACGTTTCCTCGAAAATACTCACCGATTCTTCACCGACTCCCTCTTTATCGCTATCTTATAATGGAACTTGCGAGTTATCACAGGTACCGTTGCAATTCATGCATATAACGGAGCACTTTAACCCAGCCTTTCTGATCCACAGGCTTTCTGACGTCTCTTTTGGAATTTGCAAAAAATAAGTTTCAACAAGCTTTCCGAAGCTGGGGGCTCGAGTGTGGTGACGGGAATTAGCTCGTCCTTGTTTCTTTTCCACCCCCATTGCTCTGCATTTTGTTCATTCCCATACCACTGAATTCGTTAAATTGGAAAAATGTGGCGCTATGGCGAAATTTTGGGTGCCATATTTCCGAATGGTTACACTTGTATAACAATTCATCGAGGCAGTAAGAATGGGCAGCTGGATTTTACATCTTGACACTGTCCATAAAATGAAGCCTTATTTTCATGTCTGTGGCCACTTCTTATATGCAAAATGTGGCCATTTATATTTGCAAGCTATGCTTGATTTGATAGAAAGAATGACAGCTGAAGAATACGAACTTTTCACAACTAAAGGATACTTTACAATTAGACGTCCCGACAAACTTTGGTGTGGTACGTGGTCAGATATGACAATTGAACAATCGCTGATGAGGACGATGAAATGTCTTGGCGGCCTTACTCATAGACGAGGGGTCAAGGAAAGCGAGTGAACTTTCCAAGTGGACTTTAGGAATGGTATTCCTGAAGTCCTAAAGTATATGGTGCACGAATTGCATTGGTACCTGTGATAATTCGCAAGTTCCATTACAAGATGGTGTTGAAGAGAAAGAATCGGAGACTGTTTTCGAGCAAACGTATGATGAAATCGCGAACGAAGAGGATTGCGATGAAACTGATAACCCTATCGCGGCTGATGTGGAAGAAATTTCGGGCTGTGACATTTCGATCGGTACTACGGACAATGAACTCGCAATACTTGGTCCATCAAGATCAGCGAAGCGAAGGAGAATACGCTAAATTTTGGATAAGTTAAATGCACGTGGATTAGGCCTACTGGGGAAACACCCCCCCCACACACACACCCAAACAAAGAAAAAACAACGCGCCGCTTACTCTACCTCACAAGGTGGTGTGGAAATGAGTTTTTTGGCCAAAACGCAAACTGAACTACACTTTGCGGCGCTCGTACGCCAAAACTACTGATTTTACGAAAAAAAATGCAATTACATAAATTGTAGTAAATTTCCCCTAGTTTCTTTTTTTGTAATTGTTTTTTTCGTGAAATGAGTAGGAACGGAGATCAAAAAACTGCTTTTAGGCGCCATTTTTCGAACATGGTGGTGCGAGCGGCAAAGATATGAGGAGGCAAAGTTGATATTCGGAAAAAGCACATCGAAATCTGTAAAATTTCACATTTTCAAAACTCCCGGAAAACTTTCCAGGTAAAACTACCAAATGACTGGACTATTAAGGAGAGTCGCTGTGGTCGGTAGGGGGTATATCTAAGCGCATGCCTAAGAGGATTCTTGTTGGATAAAAAAGATCGAAGATATTATCAAACATAGAGAAAGAAGAGAAAATGTGTGGTATCAAATCAATGTCGACTGTCTAAATGCCTATTTTCTTGAAATAGATACGATATTGCATTTTATATTTTTTTAATATTATTAATTCTAATACAGAAAAAAATTGCGTGTGTATGTGTACGTGTGCTACCGGTTAGTGTACTTTTTCTGTTGCATTTTGTTAATAAGTTTTTGGCCATTGGCAACACTGTAAAAACAACTAGAACTGCGCAATCTGATGTCGGCTGAAACAAATGACGAAACGGTGCAATATACTATATCCTTATCAATTATCCACGAACAAAATATAAATGTCTGTTGAATTTATGACGTATCGGAAAGATTATTACATATGCTGATTGCAACGATAATGTATGTCCATTAAGTTCGTTTTGATATTGGCGGTCGTTAAATATTTCATTTTACTACTAAGAGAATTGAAAATGCTTAAACAATTTCTTTTTCAAAATAAATATTTATGAAGGATAAGAAGTTCGCTTGAACAAAAATAAAGGCTATTTAAATTTTATAGCCCTGTTTTATTACTCAAACTAAGGTTGCTTAGTAATGTTTACTGTATAAAAAGAAAGTGGAAACATCCAAAAATGTCTGTAACTATTTGTAAGAAAATTTTTTGCTGTAATATTTTATGACAGAAAAATATTTTTCCAAGCGTAGTTCTCCATTTTGTGAAGGAAAGCTAAAATGTTCTGCATCGTAAAAACTTGTGTAATGACTTCTGGCTCCCCTGGAACACCATAACAGCTACATGCCCCGAAAACTACCTGGTTTCTTAGTTTTAAATAATTTTTCCAGTCCGTCTACATTTTTTATCGATGGTTAAATGTTCAATAGATAAAAAAAGAATTCTAAAACAAACACTGAAAAGCATACACTAAAATTTGTTTTTAATGAACTTTTCACTAACCGAAAACCTGCATTAAATGGATACATTTTCTGGCCATTTGAATTAAATGGAAACTGCTTAGCTCAGAAACGGATGCCAAAGTAGCTACAGTACAGAAATTTTCTAGTGGTCTGAAAGACATTCCAAGAAAAAAAAAATGACAAAGTAATAACTTGTTTTTTGTTTTTTTTCACCTCTTCATAAAAGAAAATCTAAGAATTTGCAGATTTCTTTTGTTATTAAAAATATTTTTTAAAAATAAAAACACACTCGTAAAAGAAAAAAAAAAAAAAAAAAAAAAGATAAAATGAAAGAAGGGGAAAACAAAGAATTTTGTCTGTATCTTTTAATTTTAAACAAAATATTTATTTAATACAATAGAAAAAAAAAAAACTATCTACCGCTAACGGCGTGACGTTACAACTGACGACACAGCCATAGTCTTTTTACGCGGTTTACTAAAATTATTTTATAAATAGTGTTACAAAATTGTAATGTTTTCCCGCATTAATGTGTGTTGCTAGCAAGAGAGTTGTACAGGCAATCCTGCAAGGGAAATGACTATCTGACCCCCTTGACCTTAGCAACAAACTTGTCGACCGGTTTGGCGTCTTAACGAAAAATTTCGCGACTTTGGCGAACAAAATAAAGGTAAAGCTCTCAAAAGTAGTAGAATTTCGGCTGTATCTCAATTAGGAAAGACAGAGATATTTTTCTAAGGTAGACATCACCTAGAACAGCAGTATCCATCCAGTGGGGCACGCCTCCCTCGGAGGTTGCAGAGAATTTTCAGGGGAGAGGCGGGCGTTGGAAAAACAGCCAAAGAACAAGTGGTAATGCATGTTTAAAATATCATCTTATTCATTCTTATTTTTACTCCAAAACCAATCTAATTTTCGTTTATTCAAACTTCACTGATAACATTATTTCTTGGAAAAGGCGACTAAATGCTCATTGTGGAAGAATAAAAATCTGTGTGTTTGCTAAAGAATGTAAGGGAGGGGGACGTCATTGCAAGTATCCCCAGGTAGCACATACAAGTTGTCAGAACGTGATTACCACGTCGTACATTGTGCAAAACGCGTTCTGGTTCAAATTTTGTGCCTCGGCTAATTGAGCTTCACGTTTTACTGCAGTACTCTGAAGTATCTACTATGAAAGATTAGTTACTTATCTTTCATATTGGGACTGCTTTACGTACAGACAGCAGATTTTACAATCCGTTCTATAATCCACGTACGCTACCACATACTAAAGAGGTTCAATGTAGTACAAAACGACGACAAAAATACCCGCAGGAGGGTCACTACCGAAATTAACCTCATGGTTTAAACCAGCGAGAAGAAGGCTGCATTCGTAAACGACAAACTCGTTGCACGAGTTTTCGTAAGAAAACTGGAATGCGTGTGTTGAGTGCTGTCAGTTGTTATCAGTTTCTTTTGCCTTTACGAACAAGTTCAGTTTATTGAGTTTCGTCGCCTAGGAGACGTGTTTGTTTACAATTCGCGAATACGTTAACTTTGCTGAGGAGAGTTTTTAGCACATACTCAATATAAAATCAACAGGATTTTTAAAAGAAAGAATGGCCATCATTGAAGTGCACAGATTAAAATTTAGAAATTTCAACTTAAATTTCATTCTTTCAAAAGTATTTAGCAAGAGAAATTCAAATTTCGCAAATAACGGTTTAAATCAACTTCAATCTCGACACTAAAACATGCATTTTTGAATTTACTAAAATGAAAAAAAAAACAAGAAAATGATTACCTTTGAAAAAGTATGTACCTTCGTAGCAGTTTCTAACGTATGCCTCAATTTCCTCCTCGAAAAACTAATATTTGCAGCTTCAGCAAACGTAAAATACTTTTCATAACATCATACTATTCCATAACAACGGATGCCATTTCTAAACAAAAACAACGCGCAGAAAGTAAAACTCAACGAACCTAATTCGTTCTCAGTTTACTTCGTTTGAAACTAATTGCACCCAGTTTTGTATACGAACGCTCTAGTTTTTAAACTGAAAGCACCCAGTTTCCTTTACGAACACCTTAGATAGAAACTCGTTGCACGAGTGCAACTCGTTTAGCGTTTACGAATGCGGCCAAGTTCAAAGACACCTCAACAAAATCAGTGCTGTTTGCCGCCAAAGACTTGTGGTTGGACATTTTGCTGTCCCGTACCTTAACAAAGTAAGTGCAAGTTACACAAACAATGCTGTAATATATTTATATTTCAAAATATGATTTATAATTCGAAAAGTTTAATAAGCAACATCAATCCTATTAATTAGTCCCAAACGTCGTCTCCACGTACTCGTTAATAATCACTTTTAAAGAAGTGTTCAAGTAATAGTAAACTTTAAGAGCATATTTTTTCAAAGACTAATCCATCTTTTACCGATTGCACTCGATAAAAATTGTTAATTCAGGATCTTTTCTTTCATTACATTGATGAAATTGTCGGAGGGAAAACCCATTGTTTATGAATTTTGGTTGAAAAATTAGACGCACACTTCAACACTTCTTCCAAAGTGATTATTAACAGGTACGTGAGGACGACATTTCCGACTCCGCATTGCTATGTGATTTTGAACCGTCTTGGTGTATTCTACCCCTCCTAAAAGTTTGTCTGTGAATCACCGTGAATACGACATTTCAGTTTTATGGCAAATAACAAATTAAATAGAAAAAGAAAATTTTACTTACGTTAGTGAAGAAATTTTGAAAGGATTTAATGAAAACATTAAATGGAGAACACACAAGTGTCTAGTTAATCTGAAGAAATTTTAGATTTTTTTTTCATTTTAAATGTAACTCTTTTTTTTAACGCATTAGCGCCCGACTTTTTTCCTCACATTCTCGAAACTATGATGATACTAGAAGTGATAAATAAATTTCTGATATTTGTGGGGTATGAAGAAAGTATTTCTTTTTCTACAAATATAAATAACATAGTAGAAGATTCTCTTTTACTTTGTTACAGACGAGTATTCTGTGGAAATCAGATTTATTATTCGAGAAATTAAAATAGGGAAATAAATTAGTGTTATATATTTTTGCGACTAACAATTTTTGAGACCGTCCAAAAATAGGACGCTGGGTATTAATGGGTTAATTTACGGTATCCACGATAATTTTAAACGTTATACAGTAAAAGGGAATTTTCACATAACGGTTTCTGTCAAGTAAAGTTAACGATCAACGTCACTCGACATTACAGCACATGCGTAAAGTCTACGAAATTTCTCCATAACATCTAAAAGGTACTTTTTGCATACCGTGAATATTGCTTATTTGATTGTAATTTTGAGTATTTGATTGTAAATGAAACTTCCTACGTCGGTTTAATGTACACCCTCCCAAAAAAAGTATTCGAGTAAAAGATAAATTTCCTATTTTAGACTGGCGAATAATGATTGAGTTTTTGAAAAACGCACAACTTGACAGAAATATGGAAATTTATATTTATTCATACCCTAATTCATATTCTGTGATAAATAATTTTTAATAAACGAAACCAACGTAGGAAATTTATGTCTTACTCAAATACTTTTTTGGAGGTTGTACATACAGGGTGCCCCTAAATTAATGGTACAAAATGTAAGAGCACACAATAAGCAATCAGAATCACATAGCAATGTGGTTTCGAAAACGCCATTTCTACTTACCTGTTAATAATCCCTTTGGGAAAAGTGTTAAAATGTTTGTCTAATTTCTTAACCAAGTTTCATGAACAATCGGCATGAAATGAAAGAGGGACTTTAAACTATAAATTTTAGCTACTTGTATTCTGGGAAAGATATACTAGTTTTTGACAGTCAATGGCCGGAAAGTTCACTATCATTTCAGCACTTGTCCCAAAGTGATTATTAATAGATAAATAAAAAGGACGTTTCCGACTCTACATTGCTATGTGATTCTTATTCCTTAGTATGTGTCCCATCTCCCCCTTACATCTCGCACCGTTAGTTTAGGGACATCCTTTATAAGTTATTGTTATTTATAAAAAGTGAATCATACGTATACTACAATAATGAATTCTCCTATTTGAGTTGCTTGTGTTTTCGGTGATTCGATATTTACAAAACCAAATAAAATTTGGCTTACACTCGACTCGAATATGTTTTGAGCGGGTGTACACCCTCCAAAAAAAGTATTCGAACACGAGAGAAAATTCCTATTTTAGATTTGCGAATAATAATTGAGTTTTTGAAAAACGCACAACCTAACAGAAATATGGAAATTCATATTTATACATAGCCTAATTCATATTCTATGATAAATAGTTTTTAATATACGAAACCAACGTAGGAAATTTATCTCTTGCTCGAATACTTTTTTTGGAGGGTGTACACTGAATCACACACATCTCACGTCTGAATTTTATACTGATTGTATGGCTTGTATGACTTATAGATTTAGGAATACCTGCATCTCACATCCTATGTTTCTAATCGTGTACTTTTTGATGCCAAAAACACTCCCCATTTCTGCCAATATCATGGCTGCCGTCGATGTAAAACAGAACATTCATTGTATTATTTTAGAAAAATAAATAAGTTCCAGAGATAATATTTCGATACGAGTGCTTTCTAAAATATAGATTTCTTTAAATAATTGTAAATACTTTATAATTTAAGTTACTGCTATTCTGCGCAGGCGCATGCCAATAGTATGGCTACCGTTTGGAGACAATAAGTTTTCTCCCGTTAGGCTCGATCTAGATGTTACTATATCTATGGTAAGACTATGAAATAGCTTATTCCGTTAATTACGCTAAACGAGAGCATGCGCAGTATATTCCAAATCAATTCAGCGTTTGCGTTACAGTCAGAACTTTTAGAGTTAGCGTTGGAAAAGGTATGAAAAATTCCCTAAAAATAGTAATAATAATAGTAGCTAGCCTATCTCCGGCAAAACATCTACGTGCTAGTATAGTTAGTTACATATGTCAATAGCGATATCATGCAACCATGTTGTTATTGTTCTGAGCCTCGACATGGGGTTACGGAGTTTCTGGCTGCAACAATGCAACCAAGTTTCGTTTGTTTCATAAAAGTATTCGCATGGAATAAGAAAAAAAATCTATTGACTTTGGAACTGACCCGTCTACCATTTTTGCCAAAATCTGCCTTAAACGGCGCGATTTAACGACAAGAACTGAAAACTGTTACGTAATTCCCCAGCTTATAGTTCTGCCTACCCTATTGCTATTACTGTTGCCAGCAGCAACTCCGAAAATCCGTTTCTCTGGAGCTATATATAACACATAACAAATTTAACACTAAACAATAAATAGCATGTTTTAAAGTCGAAAATTATATAAATTTAAGGTCCCAAATGCTGCATTACTTTTAAGTTCGGACTGTTAAAAAGGACCGAGAATATTAGCAAAGAATGTGACATTTGAACAAAACAAAAATAGATCCAAGTATCAAGGCCGTACCCAGGGGGGGGACCAGGGGGTCCGGTCCCCACTCCCCCCGAAACTTAAAAGTTTGTTAACAAAACAATAATAATGAAGCCTTTTTGTAAAAAATTTAGCCTTTTCACCTCTTGGTCCATCCCCCCAAAATTTTTGGTTCTCTCCCCCCAACCCACCCCGAAAAATTTTTCTGGGTATGGCCCTGCCAAGTATAATAAGCAGCAAGTACATCATATAGTTTTGCTCATTCTAATTACAACATTTCTATATTTCAATTTTTGTAAAGATATTGAAGATTGAAGCAACCTCAACACTGTGTCAGGAAAAAGAAATTACATCCTGAAATTTCTTTCTTAATTTTCCTTTCATAATGAAACGGTTATGTTTTTCTTGTATGTTGATGACTTTTTGAATATTTGACGTCACGCTAAAAATTTCAGAAACAAAAACTTAATACAAATCTTTTTCTTTATTTTACTTCGCACCAGCAAACAAAGCAGTAAGTGAAATTCTAGAAGACAGAACATTAAATATTCAAGAGTTTAAAATTGAATTCTACATTTCACCAGAAGACGCAAGATAAAACCAAAAGGAATGAAACCGTGGTTTTCTAAAAACACATATGCTCGGTTTTAAAAATCAGTTTATTTTTATGCTGAATATCTGATTGCAACGGCTAAAAGTAGGGGGGAAACGCCAATTTAATGTGATATTTCGTTGTTACAATTTTTAAAAGCTCTTTTATTCTCTGGATGACAGTGACGTAAGTATTTCTTACAGTATATCGTGAATTTTTTTTCTAAAATTTTTGCAATTTTTTCACTTTTACTTTCTGCCTGGGTGGCCGGTGGCTTGGAGGTTAAGAGCATGTCCAACTCTACACTAATGGCCTAAACATATGGTAGTGGGTGCGATTCCCACTTAATCCCTTGCCTGTTTAAATGAGATTTCTCTGTGCTAGTAAAACCAATTTCTGTGTTGTTCACTTTATTCGACAAGAATTTGTAAGCGGATCCTTGTAACCAAACAAGCAAGTCTTAAAATAAATATTACAACAACAACGACCATATGCCTTCAACGACCAGCTGTTTTACCATCTTAATTAATCTTCTTCAGAGTGCATCAAGTTTGAAATGACACAAACATTACGTGGCCACTAAGTGTGCTTATAATTGTTTTTAGCGCAAAACACACAAATTACGTCGTATTCGCAAATTGTGCGTTTCTAAATGGACTAGTTTGATATTTTCCCCGACAGTAAAATAAATAAATTATTTTCATTTTCTGAACCATGGAAGATTTAATTATTGAAATTGAGCATTTCAGGTGAATAAACGCAGGTAGTATTAGTAGATTTATTACTGTAGTATGAATTAAAACACAATATACCGCGTTAATAAATATTTCGTAAAATTTAAAGTGTTTCTTGTACTCATCATTTTCACACCTTACAACTAACTAAACAAAAAGTAAGCTTACGTTAATGTAGTTAGCAATAGTTTCAACAAAAAAGACCCCTTGAACTTTTTTTCCTCACTCCGCCAGCACGGACAAATTCGGTGTAGCTATGAGATTACCGAAAAGCAAGACATCAATAGACATTCATTTAAAAAACTTCTCAGCTTGCGTAGCTCACAAGCTAATTTATAATACACAAGTCAACCAAACTAAGAGTTAGATAAGAATACAATAAACATCCGTAGGGGTAAAATAAATAGCTTACATATTAAGAACGTGCACTGATTTTGCTCATATATCCTATGAAATTTACTGCAGCCTACAGGCAATACCGTTGAAGTGCTTTAAAGAACATAGGTTTAAAATTCTTCGGAAGTTTTGTATCGCTAAAATGTACACAACTTTTAAAAGAACGTGACAAGTATGTAATGATGTCCTTTGCTGACCCATAAGAATAAAAAGTCGGATATCATAACACAGTACGTTATTTCAAAGGTTTTGGTTTGTGTGATTATGGCAACGGTACACTTGGACGATCTGCCAAGTATGAGGGGTGCCTTGGTAGGAGGACTTTCTGAGGGGTTCTAACGCATATTCACGTTACATTTGGAGAAAACCTACCAAAATTCCAGACTGTTAGATCGACAGCCGCGCGATCGGACCCGAACCCGGGGCCTCCACACTTCAGTCATCTACCATTTTCAAAGATATAACGACTAGGACATGGTGAGGCGTGTTTTCAAAGCATAGTCCAACTAATGCATCTGGTTATTGCAGGAAAATATTTCGGGACTATTTCATTTCATTTTTTAACTTTTGATTGTGTAACCTTCCCTATTTATGAAATAAAGGGGATTGCTAAATTGCATTGTAATATTTGATTATTTGTAAAAAGCTGTAAAAGTACGCGAAAGTGTCTCATCAGCAGTAGCCTTAATCATACATTCAAGAAAGAAATGTTTCCCATAGTTTAATTATGTCGTACTGTATCCTAAGAAAATTCTTTTATGTATTCATAAATAAATATTAATATTTATTTTAAACAGCTCGCACATTGTTTTTTTTCAATTTTAGTCGTATGAAAAATAAATTCCTCTATTCATCACAAATAAAATGTACGTAGTAAAAATATTTTTGAATTTTCATTTTCCGTTTCTGTAGAAAGCTTCATATTAAAGTTGCCTGGAAGGAAAACGAAGAAAAAGAAATGGAAGGAAAAGGGGGGAAAAAAGTGTATCCGGGCAAATTATAAAAAGTTTGGAAGAGAAAAAATTCCGCAGCATTTTCAATCTTCAGATGTACTTTGCGAAAAACGAGATTATATTTACTTTTATTCTCCTCTGTGTTAGTAAATCTTCTTTATAAACTTTAATATTACGTTGGATTTTAAACTTTAACGTTAGATTTTAGGTTTTATGTTTTACAATTATTCGTTTGTATTTTGATGTGTACAAGGCAGTTAAACAACACATTTTAAATTGTTTTTAAACAGTGCTGAAAAGAACAGTTTTGTCAAAATCTAAAGCTTGCAGCGGTTTATTAAAGTTTCAAAAATTTCAACACAATGATATTAGCTTGGAATCTCCACACATTTTTTGAAAATTCCTAGGAACAAGTTGTATAAAGGACTTATTTTTATTTCTTTTGCAGCATGATCTTCATCGTGCCATGCAGCGTTCGCAGTCAGCACTCTCCCATCGTCTGATGATCCTCTCAGCAACACTCCTTTGTCTCATATTCACCAGGTAATTTCTTTCATTCCAGCAAAGACTCCCATATTTATATTTCTTTACATTAGCCATGATAATACTTTATACTCTCAGCAGCACTCCTATTAGCCAGGTAGTTTCTTCTATTCCACAGAATATTTCTATATTTATATCCCTTAACAACAGCCATGTTAGAGCTTCATTCTCTCAGCAGCACTCCTTTGTTTCATATTCACCATGTATTTTTCCATTCCACCAAATAATTCCATATTTATAAACCTTTACAACAGCCATTGTATTGCTTGATCCTCTCAGAAACACTGATTTGCTTCATATTCCCCAATTTCTTCCATTCCACCAATAGTACTTCCATATTTTTATTCCTTTACATCTGCCATGCTGTTACGTTATCATTGCGGCAACACTCCTATTAACCAGGCAAATTTTTCCATTTCACAAAATATTTCCATATTTATATTCCTTAACAACAGCCATTATTACTTTATCCTCTCAGCAGAACTCCTTTGCATCATCTTCACCAGGTAATTTCTTCTATTCCACCAAGGATTTTCATGTTCATATACCTTTACATTAGCCATTTTATTACTTGATCCTTCAGCAACTCTCTTATTAACCAGGTGATTTCTTCCATTTCACAAAATATTTTTACATAATAAGAACAGCCATTAACTTTATCCTCTCAAAAGAACACCTTTAGCTCATCTTAACGAGATAGTTTCTTCTATTCCACCAAATACTTCCATATTTATATTCCTTAACATCCGTCATGTAATTACTTGATCCTCTCATCAAGTCCTACTAACCAGGTGATTTTTTTTCCATTTCACAAAATATTTCTACATTTATATCCCTTAATAACAACCCTTATTGCTTAATCCTCTCAGAAACACTTTGCATCATATTCACCAAGTAATTTCTTAATTTTCTCCAACTACTTCCATATTTACATACCTTTACATCATCCGTATCATTACTTGATCTTTTCAGCAACACTCCTATTAGACAAGTAGTTGCTCCCATTCCAGCAAATACTTCCATATTTATGTCCCTTTACATCCACCACCCATGTTATTACTTTTCAACTTTGATTTATCAACAGAACGCGAGCCATTTTACAGCCTTACCGCTCATACCTATATTTAGTTCGCTTTTTCCATTTCTTTTCTCTGTGCCTTAGGCTTGCAGATAAAAAGAAGAAAAAAAGTGTTCAGAATCTGCTGTTACTTTCCATTTCTTGAAAATGTCGAACTGCTGGACAAATATTTTAAACTTTACGCTATGCTATTTTCTGGCTTTTTTTTTCTTTTTTAAAGCTTTCTCTGTTTAATTAAACGTGAAATTGTTGATGACTTTTGAATTCTGTTTCAAACTCACTGTACTACAAAAATTTGGAGTAAATTTAGAGCTTTGTAAAGTTGCAAAAATACGCATGTGTATATAGATATTTATTTGGTAATTCCCGATAGTGATTTGAAAAAGTTATCTTCAGCAACGTGCAGAAACCGACAGGCATTTAGTAACTAATCTGTTACCGTTAGTTAATTTATCCTTTATCTCAGTGTTCATGTTTTAAGTGTTTTCAATTGCTCCGAGACCTGCCCGTTTTCCTTTCGTTATAACGCGCCCTACCTCTTTACCTCACTATACTCTATCCATCCATCTTACCTCAATTGGGTCATATTATATATGAGTTGGATCTTGGAATGAGCTGTCTAAACAAAGATAAAGCAATACGGATTAGCTGGAAAGTATCGGCGATACATTAGGTTATAATGTAGTCAGGTGCCTACTCCTGGCTAATTTTTGTAAGTTTTACTTTAAAATTTGCGTATATAAGGAATCCCTGCGAAATAACTTTATTTGAATGCTCTCAAGAAAGAACGTTTTAAACAGATGTTTGTTTAAACTACATAATAAACTGAAAATTCAGTTTAAGAAAAGGGCTGTTTCACATATTTATAAACAGAATTAATATACTGGATACCTTAAAAATGATGGAGAAATTTTTGAAAGGTGACAGCGCACATCAAAACACAAACAGTACACATCAATAGTATTCACCATCAGAGAACGAAAAAAATGAAATCTATCCTAAAAATTACAAACATTAAAAACGGAAACCGATTTTTCGACAAGAAATGGGTTTAATGCATAGGAATTAGGTGTACAAATGCCTCATGCTGTAAAACGGGTGATGATAAAACAAAAATATTTGCACAGGAGTTTGATGTATGATAATATGCAATTGACAACAACACAGTTGAAATAGGTCTCTTAATTAATTCGTCTAATAAGAGATGTGGCCATATCGTACAAGCGTCACATCGAGCTCTGGTACTGTTAATGACGCTATTCATCAACGATTGGGGTAGCATTTGCCATTCTTCCAGAAGCGACGATTTTAACGCCTGAAGAGTCCTTGCAGGGGATTGTCACATGCAATGGATTTTCCTAGAGCGTTCTACTAGTGCTCTAAGGTTTGAGGGGTGAGGGGTGCGGCACTATCCGCACCATACGGTGAATACCCTCTTCTTCCAGGTAATCGTAGACTTTAATTCTGGTCACCAATGTACTTTATAGTTGTAATTTCCTTTAACCTGATCGATAAGAAAGATCACAACGACACACTCTTGAGGGCACAGATGGGGAAGTATCTGTCATCGCTTCTTCGTATCGAACAGAATAAACAAGTTAACTATGTGAATGCAGTAGCATGTGCGGAAAATGTTTTATAATCCAGGGCCTTCGCATAACTTATCTCCTTTTTTTTCAGTGTATGCGGCTTCCAACATTTCCAGCGAGCTGGCTCCGAGCACGTGGACTTGTTCGAAAGCCTGTATTTCGTAGTGGTCACTTTTTCGACCGTCGGCTACGGCGACTACAAGCCGGACAACTGGCCATCTCAACTTTTCATGGTGGTCATGATCTGTGTCGCTCTCATCGTTCTACCCACGCAGGTATGCAGAAACTCTCATTTATTTAATTTTTGTTATTCTTGTTGTTCCAGTTCGCACATTCAGAGCAACTACAGAGTAACTTGAATGCTTACGTTATCTCTGATCATGACAAGCCGTGTGTTTCGGGATTTTAACCCAATAAACTAAACCTAAATTTAAACCAATAAAGAAGTTTTCTGACACAGTTGGCTGAGTCAGAAAACTTCTGACTCAGCTCTTTGGCGCCAGATGGCCAATTCGGTTGACTGAATGTTGTCGTGTTGTTGATAGTTAAATGGATCGAAGGCTACGGCTGAACTTTTTCAGCATTGGCCAGTCTATCCAGTTTTGTCTTTCATATTGGTATGAAAACACTTGAGCTTCAAAGGGTAACGCTGTTGACGCTTGTATAATGCCTCTTCCGACAGTTCGAGCAACTGGCCTACACGTGGATGGAGCGGCAGAAGCTCGGATTCGCTTACAGCCGTCACCGTGCTCAGAACGAGCGGCATGTGGTAGTCTGCAGCACAACCCTGAGGTCCGACACCGTCATGGACTTCCTCAATGAGTTTTATGCACATCCTTTGCTGCAGGTAAGGCGATTTTCTGACTCTCACTGTCTGTTTAGTCTGTTTTTCATGGATTTATGCGGCCTTGGCACTTTACAGTATTTTGTACCGATCCCAAATCCAGATTAGATCAATAGCGGCAGCACCTACTAAGAGTGTTAATTTCTACCTCAAACTCCCGAAGAGTTCATTTCTACCTCGTTCAGGAGCTGATAGATGGCAGCACTATTGATGTCACTGTCCGTTGGTGAAGGAAATGGACCCTAACACACTGCTTGCGTGTCACGAAGAAGCACGTTTTTCTCGAACAAATGCTATAGAGAGCTGGTTTGATTGTAGCATTTTTTGAAAATGTGGCGTGAGACGGAGGATTTTTTGCTTATTAATGTTTATTTTCGTTAGCTTAGCAATATCACGACTTTTCTTATGAAGCATCGAGAATTTCGAATTAAGTAATTAAAATAATACATTTCAAAATGATTATGAGGAATAAAACGCTATGTATCTGAAAATGGCTACAAAACAAGATAATAGATTTTAATACACAGAATTTACTATTTGTATTTTCATTAAATAATTTAATGAACAATTTTTGCTTACAAATGCATGCACGCTAGATGGATCGAATGCCTGTAATTGCAAAACATTCTCTCTATTAAAATAGCCGTAGCTTAAAACTTCAGTTTGCACGACGTATATTATTTCTATTTTAAAAGTGATTTGCATATGAAAACTTTTAAGATTTGGCGTATTCTTTATTAGTTAAATTAAAAAAAAGAGTCACTTTAAGGATCATGCTGACCAATTTTTTCCAGCGCGTAATCAAGTTTTATATCTTTACACCTCACTAAAAAAGAGACATAAAAAAATGATCTAAATTTGCAGTTATTTCTTGTACATCGAGGGGGAAATTCCCTTCCATTAGGTGTTATCTGTAAAGAAAGTTCTGTTAAAATGCAGTGCAGGCAAAACAGCGTGAAATTGATAACCGTGAAAATTTATGCGTAAACAATTATCTCTGGCAGAGTTTAACACTAATCGATATTTGGGCTTAATATACTGACTTAATTGATTTGCAGAACATAAAATGTAAATCGGGATAGAGTTGGGTGAATTTATATATATACGTTGTGCTAAAATTTACACAAGATTTTAATTAAACAGAAAATTAATTAATTTAGTGTTGGGGGGCAACCAAAAAAGGAAACCAGTTTAACAGCTGATAAATTAGGGTTAGTAAAAATGCACCATTATACGAAAGAACAACGCGTTTTCATTGTTAAACTACATTTCAAAAGTAATGAAAGTTTGAATCATGATGATTTTGACGATGAATAATGAGAAAGAGCATCTGATTTAACACCATTCATTTTCTTTCTTTGGGGTTCGAAGTCAAAGGACGAAGTCAGATACACCTAAGCATTGAAGGAGGATGTGCAGAGGGCTCAACGCTGCATCAACCAGGGCTTCGAACCGTAGTTTTATTCGTTCCGGTTCAACTAAAAGAAAATATATCTGTTCTGTTCCGGTTTTTGTCCCGTCTAAACAACGGTTTTCGGTTCAGTTCCGAATGAATAATTTTGTTTTATGTATATTCTTATTTGTACTAAAAATATAATTCTATCATCAACTGAATTAAATCATCCTTCTACAAGTAGTTGTATGTATGTGAAACTGGAACAGAAAAGTAGTAGCGAACATCAAAACGGGAAATCGAGAAGCAATGTACCGTCCGTTTTGCTAAAGCAAAGCGATTGCGAACAAGACGACTCTACACGGAAAAGGGGTGAGAGGTTGAGAGGGGTATTTTTTGAAGGTCTATTTTGGCTCGCTGTTTTTTTTTTTTATGTTTTCCATTTCCTTTATTTCGGTTCAGAATTTCAGAAACTATTCTACTTATTGTTAGTTCAAGTGTAAACAAAGTTTTAAACATAAAAAACGTTGCTAAACTTCCGTTCGCTATTATTTTGATGAAATTGAATCAGCATGACTTGATGCATGCATAAATGGAAGGAAGGCTCTGAAAAGGGAAAACAGAATGAACATGTAATGATGGACATTATGGTTAAGGTTTAATTAGAAAATATTGATTTGTTGGTTAGGTAACAAAATGATTGCAGATATACCGAACCGGAATAAACCGATATTTTTTTCTGGTTCAGTTCCGGTTTTCGTTTGGACCAAAATAGCGGTTTTTTTCAGGTTTTCCGGTTCAGACTTCAGTTCAGGCTCGAGTCCCTGGCATCAACGAAATTCAGCCACATTTATTCGAAATGATCTTAAAAATTTCGACAAAAGAGTGAGTATGTTCCAACAAAGCTATGGAGGTCATTTGCCCAATGTACTATTCCATACCTATCCCCTATCGTATATACTTTGTTCCAATTAAAAAAAAATACCATTGAAAAACCTGTTGTTTTCTATTTAATTCAAATCTTGCGTAAATTTGAGACACCCTATATATGTATTTGTTTGGCTCAGCATCTGCTCCCCCCCCCTCACACACATACATGAGGTATGTCATATTTGCATCTGCTGTTATATATATTTTTTCCTGCGGGGTATGTCATATTTGCAGTATATACTTTGTGTTTTACTTATTAATTTTATATATATATATACATATATAAGTATAAAACAAGTCTATTAAATCTTCTTAAAGCAAAGTTGCTAAAAAAAAAAAAAAAAAAAAACTTCACATTTATGCATTTTAGTTTCGAAGCAAAGGTGAATCTTGAAAATTAGGGTAGGAGAGGATGGAGATGTGAGACCAGCAAAAATATTTCTCATAAATTATTTTCTACTCATAAAATCCTGAAACTTTACAAATAATATCTTAAAGCACTCTAAAATATTTTGAAAATATAAATTTGGTGATAATTATTTAAACGTTGGTTTTTTAAACGAATGCTAAATGTTAATTTTCGGTTTGCCTGTCTGTTCGTCAGTCCGTGCTTTGATTGCCGTAAATATATATTGATTGTTTCGAAATTCTATGTACTGTATATTACAATGTGCTGAATGTCTTTTTCATAAGCACCCAAAATGAATTCCAATGCGTTATGACCTAGGATCAATCATTAAACGTATTTTAGATACAATCATCGATTTCAAACAAAACAAAAACTATATATGTTGTTAAAGATTTCAAAATAATGCTCATCGTCGAAAACAGTGCATTTAACATCCATAGTTCTTCTAAAGGAGCACTCAAAATAGTTCCAATACATTACGCTCTGAGGCAATTAAGACACATTAATCCACTTTAAGCACAAAACGATAATTATTTAGACGTTTAAAACTGTTAACCAGGGGCGTAGCCAAGGGGGGGCTATAGGGGTCATAACCCCCCCCCCCCATGAGAATTTTTTTGCCATACAAAATGTATATTCTTCACGACATTATCACACACACGTATACATATATATGAGTTGTAGTAGTCGTAACCCCCCTCATGAAAAATTTCTGGCTACGCCCCTGCTGTTAACTCTTTATTTAATTGATGGAAATAGCATTTACAGTGCTTTTGCGAGATCTCGCAAAATTGCATCACTTAGTAATACATTTGTTTTGAGGTCATATCTAAAATCTCACCAAATTTCACGTAAAAGGGTAATTGCATTGAAAAGTTTATAATCGATGCGTTTAGCATTATTTTTAAGCCTAGCACCTATTTGCTATAGAGGTCTTTTAAAAGAGAGCCTAAAGTTTTTCACTCTGGTCTACTCTGTGCAAGTTGCTTCAAAACATAATAACTTTTTATTTTCCATAGGAGTAATGAACCTAAATGCAGGCAAAATGACAGCCCGTTTGCAGCATAAAATATTCAAAACTTTCTTTTTTACCGTTCGTTGATTCAAGTCATATACCCTGGCCAATAGAACATTCGTGACATTTATTAGATTTGGTTCCAAATGGAAGAACTATTTTCAGACGAAATGCGCCGTAAAATACAGTAACTGAAAACTGGCAAACATTGTGCAAAAAGAATCTACAAAATTTAGTAGCGTCTTCGTCAAAATGGCTCTAACCCATTTCAATACGAAATAGCATGCATAATAGATAGGACAAAATCACTTGTGACTACGGTGATGGCACTATTAGCTGGTAATGTTGTTTTTATATTGACATTCTCGACATTCTATTTTGCATTCTAAATAGAATGTAAGAAGGAAAATGGATATTGTTGTTTACTAAGTGCATACATTTGCAAAATGCATATATATCAATAAAGAGAAAACATAAATGAATAAACAAAGTTGTCCGGCCCATTAGAATTTGAAATTATATGTTCAGCAAATTAAAGGTTGTTTTTTCCAACATTATCCTTGCTTATTGGGTAACCAAAGAAGAATATTTTTTAATGGAATTACATCATTTCTATACATATACATACGTATCTCATATATAAATGCAATAGTTTGTTTCTCCGGAATACAAATTCATTGCATTCAACCGATTGGATTACAGTTTTACACATATGTGTGAAGCGATATATAGGAAGCCGTAGGCGACTTGAAAATACCAAAAATTCACCCGTTATTAGATTTTTAGTAATTTTTTGTCCAGATTCTCCAAGGTCTCATTTGAGCAGATTACCGTACAGAACATAGTTATCAAGGTAAGGTTTATTCTTCTGCTTCCAAAATCGTAATTTAGATGTCGTAAATGAGATTGAATTTAGGTTACCAGTGAATGATGATTATTTTCAATTGATTGATCATGATACTTTTTGAGTCACGCTCAATGATCGCGCCAATTATTCTTGATATTGACATGAGTTTTAGTTCCACATCTGCCTCTTTGAAAACTTTCTCTCATTCCACCGCTATACTGCCATTCGAAGCGAAAATCACCGTTCTTGAAGCGTTGAAACCATTTGTGACACATTCTTTCACTAATAGTGGCCTCAATTAAGAATATTTGATAAAGCCTCAGCCACAGATTTATTTATACTGAAGCAAAAAATTAAAACATTCCGCAAATTTTGAGAATTTGGCTCTAAACTGACATTTCCTATCGAGAAACTTTATGATGCACAAACAAATCGACTAATGTTTTAATGGACTATGTTCACAGATGCCCAAGTTTGACGTTTATGTTCTATTTATTTCGATCATCACTTACACCTGACGCCATTTATAGAAAAATTGCGGGAGCAAAGTTGCTACTTCTTGGTTATTTATTTACTATCTGCCTCTGGCGACCAGTTGGTTCGCCATCTTAATAAATCTTGTTCGGAAAAAATCCTGTTTCTCTCCGTCTTCAATGTTCAATGATACTGAAATCTCTCTGAATTCTGAAGATTCTGAATGGAATTTTAAATTAAGATGGTTACAAACAGGGGTGGCCCTAGGGTAAGCAGCGTACCCTCTGCTAACGTAAAAAAAAAAACGTTCCCTTTTACGCTCTACGTAGTTTTTGAGTTCGAAATGACGCCCCTTCAAAGATGGCGCCTCGATGAGACGCTTACCTTGATTACCGTATCGGGCCGCTCCTAGTTAAAAAAATAAGATGGTCTAATGATAAAAACATGCAAAAAGGTACAAATTATTTGCGTCCTATACTAATTTTGAAGAGCTTCTAGATATATTGGCAGTTATCAAAATACGGTAAGGAAAAAAAAAGTAAGAAACTCTGAAACACTTTCAGATTTTAAATATGCATTAAAGTGCGATGCTTACCTTGCTTATCGTGTCGGGCATCCTCTGGTTACAAAAATAAGATAGTTAAACTCCTAAAAACCTACAAAAATATACAAAGAAATTTTCATCCTATATTAATTCTGAAGAGCTTCTAGTTATATTGACCGTTATCAGAAAACGGAAAGGGAAAAAAGGTAAGAAAATCTTAAACACTTTTATCTTTTAAATACGAAACTAAAGTACTATATATTAAAAGCGCATCATAATCCATGCGTCTTCCCTATTTTCTTTACCTATTCCATTAAGTTGGAAAGTGTATCATTATTCATGAGTGTGATTAAACAAAATTAAAATTGATATTTCTAACATCCTTTATCTGAATGTATTACAATAGAAAGAAAATGGGGGGGAAAAGATGCGCAGAAAAATGCACAATTCGAACTGAATAAAAGTTTTAAAAACTTATTTTTTGTTTGCTTGTTTGTTTGGTGTAACATGTACTTTGTATACTTGGACCGCAGTCCGCTTATAATTCCACGTCAGAAGGAAAAAACTTATTCAGGTGTATTCTTTATCCAGGCGCAGCAGACGATAAAATGATTTTATTTATTAAAAACTGCGTATTCTATAAGTTTGCGCCATCTGTCGACTGCTCTGTAAAATAAAAACTCAATTGTATTTTTTTTTAATAAAAGGTAGTTTTTTTTTTTGTATATTATAAGAAGTGTTATTTTTCGCGCAATAAAAAGTATCCTATATGTTAATCCAGAAATTTAACTGTCTTTATTCAAAATTTCATCCAAATCCGTCAAACCATTTCAGTGTGAAAGCGTAATAAACATACATAGGCAAGCATTGACATTTATAGTATTAGTAGGATTCATTTGTTTTATGTAGTTTTTTCACCCCTAAAAACACTATCACATTGATCATGGAAACGGGATGGTAAATTTCGCTAATAATAATGATAAACTTAATAAATTGAAATATTTAAATACTAATAATAATAAATTTAAATGTTTTAGTGTGATTTACACATTTTTTGACATAACAGTACTGCATAAGTATATAATAACTTGAAATTCTACTACTATATTTCCATGAAACACGTTATTGAGTCTGTATAGTACTACATTAACAGTAATTACAATTCCAAGCTGCCAAAGCATTGTAATTATCATGAGAATATTGGTGAAGCTGTTAACGACTGCTAGTTTAATGATTTGATATACACTCATGTCCATAAATTAAGGATAATGAAGTTCAGGCAAAGAAAGAGAAAGAAGCAAAACAAATTTGACTTATTTGTAAAGTCTATTTATTAAATAAAAAGTAAAGAGCAAAAAAGATGCTATATGTTTGACATAATTAATAAAAATTGCAAGTTTTACTCCCTTGACCAAATTTCAAAAAAGAACCTATTTACAAAAAACAGTATAACATGGTTAGTAGGTTGGTTAATACGGAATATGTCTCCCGGACGATGCAATACAGGCCTGACAACGCCTAGGCATGCTGAGTATCAAATGATCAATCTGATCTTGGGGAATATTACACCACTCATCAAGCAATGCATTCCGAAGTTCCGGTAGGCAGGTGGGAGGGGGTTGACGGGCTGCAATTCGTCGGCCAAGCATATCCCACACATGCTCTATTGGATTCAAGTCCGGTGAGTATGCTGGCCAATGCATACGGGTGATATCCTCCGATTGAAGGCACTCGTCTACAATGTTTGCACGGTGAGGACGGGCGTTGTCATCCATAAACACAAATTCAGCACCCATGGCGCCCCGAAACAAAAGTACATGTTGTTCCAGAATGGCATCCCGATAGATGTGGCCTGTCATCGTTACACTCTGAACATGCAGGTCAGTTCTGGAACCAAGAATAATTCCTCCCCAAACGAGCCATCCTGCACCACCGTAACGGTGTCTTTCAATGGTGTTCTCTTGGTGGTAACGGGTACCTGACGCTCTCCAGATGAATGTCCGGCGAGAATCAGACTCCAAACTAAACCTGGACTCGTCGGAAAACATCACACAAGACCACTGTTGCGGTGTCCACAATGCATGCTCTCTACTCCAGGTTAATCGCAGGCGACAGTGAGTTGCGGTAAGTGGAACACATCTGACAGGCCTACGAGCATATAGACCAATGTGCCCTAAGCGTCTGTACACGGTCTGCCTTGAAACTGTCGTACCGGTAGCTGAAGAGAGCTGACGAGACAGGTCTGATGCTGTACTCCGTCTGTTTCTTTTGGCAGTAACTGCCAAATAGCGGTCCTCATTCGGCGTTGTAACTCGGGGGCGACCTGTGCTGTAACGTCTACTTACATTACCATCATCTTGGAATTGTTGCCAAAGCCTGGAGATGACACTCTGGGCGATTCCAAGTTCCTCGGATACTTCCAGCTGGGTACGTCCACATTCCAGTCGTCCGATAATTCTGCCACGTAAAACATCATCCAAATGCCTCCTTTGTGCCATAACTATGCGGTTTTTGCACTGAAAGGCTTTCACAGCGCTTGTGAACAATTTTACTTCTTTGCCACCATTCCTTATATACCCCTCTCTTACACTCTCGTCATTGTGACGTACCATCCACGCCATCTGGTGGTTTCCTGTAATTTGCATATTCTTCTTCAAGATGTGTGTGATCATTCCACAGGTGAAATTTTTATTTTAGAGATGAATTTCTGTGTGATTCTGAATTATCCTTAATTTATGGACATGAGTGTATAATCAGCACTAGAATTGTTTGTCACTATCGCCAAATCTGAAACAGTTTACATCAACTAAAAAGTATGGTCGAGCAATTGTGAATCATTCTCTTTTCGTGTACAGTAAAACTAAGTAACGATAATGTTCGAATAATCATTCTTAACTGCATGCTACTGGCAAAATGTTCGAACTTTTAAACAATAAGTAAAACTATGCAACACATTGCGATTTTATTATGGCTGACTGTTCTAAAAGTGAACGATGATCGATGGAAGGACATTTATCATATTATTCAGAAACATGTCGTGTATAGTAGAATAGACGTAAAATAAGAGATTCTGTCATGAGTATTATTATTTCTGTCATGAGGTTTCTACCAAATTAACATCACACGGCATTGTTTTACTTGAAGCTTGATAGTGCATCATGGGAAATTTTGGTTGATGTTCATTACCATTCCATTCTTTTAAAACATATTTACATATAGCAGTTTGCTTTGCTAGTAGAGGTCAGCTTGGGTCATCAAATGTGTCACTTTGAGCTACTTTTGAACTTCGGGAAATTTTGTCCATCGATACAGAAAGAACAAATAAATAGACGCTAAACGATATGTTCGTTGCTACGGCTAGATTTAACTATCATCTAAAAGCGGTAGATCCAATTGCCATTTGCGTAAGTTTGAACCAAGGAAAATAAATAAATCGCATAAATGATAGATTTTATAAATAAGCTCTTTTGAGCATTTACGGTAATCATGACACACAATGTGCATTCTATAATTACGTATCGATTCAGTTGAACGTATTTGGATGAACTTTTTTGCTCGTATATTCATTATCATATATACTAGCATATATTCATCATCACATATTATATGCATCATGGTGACGCTATGTATTTATTTTCTGAATTTCTTCTCGTACTGTAAATGAACCCTAAATTTCATGCCTGAAACTTGTTAGTGAATTTATCTGATATGAAATAACCAATCAAATTTTTGTCGGACGTATTTACCCGAAGTTTCAAGTGTTCACCTGCTTGCCAGCAAAACTTCTTTTCCTGCATAAAGAGTTAAAAAACAATGAGAAGGAAACATTTATTTCCCAGCCAAATCATGTGGACTGCAATCTATCGTCGTTAAATAGAGAACCGTTAAACTAAAAACCAAATACACCAATACGATTTGAGTTTGCTAAGTTTACCAGTTGTAGAATCTTTAATTTTTAATCCCATGTCTGTTCATGCTTATTTAAAAAGATGCTGGCAAATAAACCTTCCCAATTTTTCTTAAGCTATCTGCAGCAATAACACTTTGTATAACAACCTGTTATTCGAATGGAAAATGATCGATGAGTTGGTGTTAATCTTTTTCCGCGAAAATGTCATGCAATACTGAAAAGATAAAGTAGGAGCTATCTCAAGCGAATTGCAGCCCTCGAGAAAATTAATGATGATAATTTTGATGAGCTGTCTTTTATATGGACTGTTTTGAAAGACTGTTGAAAACTTTTGCTTACAGAAAACTTGACAATTAGTTTTAGAAACTATAAAGTTGTAGCTTGAAAAATAGGCAGATTTTTTTTGGAGGGGGTGCCAAAAAATGTTTAATTAAATTCAACAATATTTTCTTACTTTATCTAGCAGTTGGATGTTTTTTTTAAACTATGAATTTTAAGTAAATCCATAAAATGTCTTGCTTTGTTACGTCAAACAAAATTTTGTTCGATTTTGAAAGCTAACAAAAACTGTTTTATCGGTTTTACAAAAGATTCTAATAAATCAATTTATTTTTTTATTGTTTTAATTTTATTTAACAATAAGTTTAGGGTTTTTTTTTCTCTAACATCAAAAAATCATTATTGAATTTTCAAAGATAATTCTTCCCGTGATCAAAGTATGTTTTATTCATACTCCAAGTACTACAAAAAGTATTATGAAAATTCAATAAAAATTCATGTAGTAAATTATGTTTGTTTAAGTTATTGTTATTGTTATTAAGTTATAGAAAATGAGATCATAGAAAATTCAGTTGATGTTTTAATTTAGGATAAAATATATGAACTTTAAAAATTACATAAGTAAAATTTTTGTGGAGAAAATAGTAAATGTCGGACTACTGTTGTAACTGAATTCACAGTGTAACGCTTTATTAGTCGTGGAAAGCAGGTAGAGGAGAAGAATGAAATAAAATAAATAACTTATGTGATGTATGGCTTGCAAAGAACGAGAAAACTGCATTGACGGAGAATAAATGCGAGTCGGTGCATTTGACAAAAGAAAGGCAAATAGAAACGCAAGTAACGTATGTGTACCATACGAATTCTCTGCATCAGCTGTTACATAGGGATCATTTGTATGTTGTTTACAAAGAAAATTTATTTACGTTTTGGTTATTATAAGCCAATTCATTCGTTAAGTACTTAATAGCTTTGTTTCAATTTCATTATTTGAGTAGAAACTAATTATTTCAAATTATTAGTAGCTTAAACATAGTTATAATATTGCACGGTTATAAAATAAATTATGCATCCATGGAAATCGGTACAGAAGTTTTACTTCAACTGCCCTTCGATAAGCTAGGTAAAAGCACATTTTATTATTTATTTACTTATAAATATTATGAATCGAAAGTGTACTTTAAACATGACTTTATTGAATCAAAAAATGTCAATAATTTGTACTTATGAAAACTTCTAAATCCGAATTATAGCGTTATCTCATTTTTCTATTAAATAACTTGCTTTATACATTGCATGATCTCACCTCTCCCGAGCAACTTATTTACACTTGCAGGGAAAAAAGCCTTTTATAGATGTCACTTAAATAATAAAATTCCGGTTAAGCTTTTGCAACAGATACAAAAAGTGGTAACATGCTTTAATTCTTTATCTATTAGATATAAGTGCGCAGTAGAAATTGAAAAAAATGATCAAAATAAGGTAGGAAAAAAGATTACTCTAAGAAAAAAAACGCCTCTCGTTCATTTTCAAAAAGTTACGCTATTTAAATTTATATACGACCCCCGTACGAAAAAATTCCCGATTAGTAAAATGAGCCCTATATACTCATGAGGTTATACAAAAAAAAAAAAAATTGAGAATTATATTCTAAAAAGTAGCAGTGGTGTGAAGATAAATATATGCTGATTTAAACCATTTTTCTATGTCTCTCTCAAAAGAAAAAAATCACGTCGGTTGATCGCATTTCAGGGGTCGTACAGAAATTACGAAAGAATTTTTTTTTCGACTCTGGCAATAAACGTTAACATTCGAATTCATGCGTGCCCCCTTTTATTTTTGTTTCAAGATATCTCTAAGACGTTTAAATATGAAAGTCTCAAATTTTGTGCATTACCTCATTAGTGTATAGAGCACATTTTATTAACTGGGAATTTTTTTGTACGGAGATTGTGTACAAATTTAAAAAGTGTAACATTTTGAAAATTAAGGAGAGAAATTTTTCTTAACGAAGTCTTTTTTCGTACCGCATTTTGAAAATCTTTTCAATTTACACTGCCAGCTACTCTCTAAGGATAAATAATGAAAGCTCATTACCACGTTTCTGGGATACTTTTGACGTTCTTAAGGTCCCTTTAAGAAATCATACAATTTTGAACAACTTTTAGATAATCAAATTACGAGAGAAGCTCAAAAAAATTTAGAGTGTCTCTTTGTAAGATCTAACATGCTCAATTGCAAGTAGCGAACCTATGAAAGTCACGAAATATTTCAGAAAATATCTTAAACATACGAAATTCGAGAATATTTTCCTAAACGGATAACACTTCGGACCATTTTTGAAGACGATTTTTATATCTCAAAATTTTTTATTAATGTTGCGTGAAACATATACAAGGTTTACAGTAGATGTAAGTGCACAGTTTATTGGCTAAAGAAGCATATTTATTTTTTCGGGTATTAAGATCTTTGTTTCAATTTTAAAGCTGTTCTAAAGTTCTGTAGCACGTATCGCCTTTTTAAAAGCACAGTCTTAAGCATTTGTAACTCGTCAATCCGGTGAACACTTTTTTCGTAAATTCATAACTTTTGAAAAATATTTATACAGGGTTAAACTTTCCCTGTAAACAGCGTTCTGCAGCTTTGACATCTGGACTGTAACTTAATTATGTAACAAGATGCAACAATCTGTAACAAGATGCGTTCAAGGAAGTTTTTAAAAAGTTTGTTTCAAGAAAGGTCTTCTAGGTAGCGCTTTGCATCATGAAATCAGCTCAAAAAAAATGACCCAAGTTAATAAATAAATGCTCAAAACCCTATAGATAAATGTTGAAATTGTTTGTACATTTCGAATTGGCCATTTCCATTGTTAAATTTACTAGGTTTTTTCTTTCTTTCTTTTTCATGCAGTGTCACTTGCAGGACATTTTTTGAAGTTTTATTATTTTTTTTTTCGAAACTCCTTAAACGCATCCCATGTATATTCTATATACTAAATTTGGTTACAATCTGTTCATCCGGTTTAACTCTGTAACCCTTTATATAGGAGGAAGTTTAATTATAATCACCCTGTACATAGAAGATATTCTATTTTATAATTACTTTATCAGTCTTTACAAGAAGCTGAAAAATCTATCTGTAGTAAATGACTTCTAGTATCAGCACCTGTCCTCAAAATAACAAATGATCGATGAGGAAGTATTTGTCATTTTTTACTGCAAAAGTGTCATTGCGTTACTCGAAAGTTGAAGTGGATGCCTGAATCACGAGAATTCCATCATTTTCCCAAATTAATGAAGATACATTTACGGGTATCTTTATTGAAAGTTTTCGCCCACAGAATTTCACCATTAATTTCCGCAAGCTATAAAATAGTATTTAAGTGGCAGATAGAGTATATTTCCTCCAAGAATATATTTTTTTAGTTTGTTTATTTAAAACAGTCTTAAATTTACTTTTTAAAAAACGCATACTCGTTAGAGATATTTTCAAAATTTTATAATTTTTTAAAATGCCAGCAGTTTGGGTGTAATAAAATTCTATCTGCAGTATAAGTTTTTTATTAAATATCTATTTTTAATATATTTTTATAATATCTTCTTCTTCTAATGGTCAGGTCAGTGCTTACTAGTAGGCTTGACCGTTACGAAAGCCGGAGTTGTTGGTCTTTTCACTATGGGGATGCCTAGTAGGCAAACCAACGTTGCCCCCTATGAGCGGTCTCCTAATTTTGGGCCAGTTCCGGATGAAAGACCTAGCACCTGAGTTAACACCCGCCAGAGGTATAGTTTGAACAGGGAGGACATTGCAGCCGCGACAGATTTCCCGTAGACCAGCTCACTTAGCATACACGATCCTTAGGAGACTCGGTCGAGAGAGGAGTTCACCTTCCCAAGCACTAACCAAGCCGGTTCTGCTTCACTTTCGGCGTTCTACTGGGAACCGAGTTTAATCGATCGATTTGCTGCCGGACCTATTAAATAACTTCATATATTACAAAATCTTATTTTTCAGTGTGAAATGTTAATGTTAACAGAGAATTTTTTTCTGCAAATCGAAAAATTAACAATCGAATTTCAGTTGGGAGTTTATAAAACACCTATAAATGGCTTTTTCCGCTTGTGAAATTGAAATATTAAATATTTATAACTCATTAAACTTGTCACGTAGAGATTTAACTATTCGAACTTTTTAAAAACATTTTTAATTCATAAAATATAATCGTACTTCATAATTACTTCATCATTCGAGGACGATGTTAAAAAAATGTACTTTTAAAATTTCAACAAATGCAACTATCTGCTGCTAATAAAATGTAGCATCGCCACCTGTTCTCAAAATAAAATGATCGATGAAATGTAATTTATCATTTTTCTGCAGTAAAAATGTCGTTGAATTGCTGAAAAGATGAAGTGAGGATTTATCTCACAAAAACAGCAACCCTTACCAAATTAATGATGATGCTTTAAAGTGGTTCTTTTATATTATTTTTTAACAGCACTTTGAAGTGCTATTGGAAAATTTCGCTCACAAAAATTTACCATTAATTTCGTAATCTATGAAATGGCGGTTTTAATGACAGCAAGAATGTGTCTCTTCAAGAGAATGACTTATTAGTGCCAAAACAATCTTTATTTCAATTTAAATTGTACATTTATGCATGATTTTTATGTATTTTTAACTAATATATTTAATATTTTTTCTATTTAATGTGCAATCTTTTTACTAGTATTGTTGATGTATTCTATGCCTAATTTAATTCAGTAATGATAAAATGATGATTATTATTAATTACTAAAATGCGTGTATTCACACAAATTTATTAAATTATAAAATTCCAATAGCTGTAAACTAAGAAAGTCCAACCAAATAAATTTTAACAGAATCTATTTTTTTTTTCTTAAATAATTTTCTATAACATGATCTCACTTTTTCCACCAACGTATTTTTATTTACAGTTAAGAAACCTTTTAACGGTAATCCTGCAATTAATAATAAAATGCCACTTAGGCGGTTGTAATACTCATAAAAATGACTTTTTAATTATGAAGTCATTAAGTATTTGCACTTCGTTAAACTTGAGATGTTTACAAAAAATTAACTACTGACTTTTTAATATTTTTAATGCGTAGAATGTAGTCGTACTTCATAAATACTTAATCAATCTTAGAAAAATTAAAGAATGCACTCCAGATTTTTTTAATTATCAGGAATAAATAAAATTGACTAACACCACATGTTCTTAAAATTAAAAGATCGATGATATGGCATTTTTTTTTTTTTTTTTTTTTTTTTTCCTTCACAAAAGTGTCATTGCATTACTGAAAACATGAAGTAAGGTTATTCTAAGAAGTTCTCAAAATTGAATAATCGATGAGATAGTATTTTTCATTTTCCGCAATAAAAGTGTTATTGCATTTCTTAAAATATTATATAGAAGTAAATCTTAGAAGGAATTATCAAAATTAAATAATTGATGAGAATCAATTATTCTTTTTCTGTAGTAAAAGTGTCATTGCATTACTGGAAAGATAAAGTAGGAGCAATTTTAAGAGGGAGTTCTCAAAATTAAATAATCAATGAGACAGGATTAGTCTTTTTCTGTAGTAAAATTCATTGCATTACTGAAAAGATGAACTAAAAGCAATTCTAAGGAGTTCAAAAAATTAAATAATCCATGAGATACCATTTGTCGTTTCCGGAGTAAAAGTGTCATCGCATTATTGCAAATGTGAAGTATGAGCAATTTTAAGGAGTTCTCAAAATTAAAGGAATTATGCGATGCCATTCGTCATTCCCATGTTAAAATCGTGTCACTGAAAAAATACGAAGTAAGAGTGATAAATAAATCCCCATAAAAATTAATTACATATTAGTGCGTGTCTTTTTATAATGGGCTTTTGAGTCTACTAATGAAAGTTTTTTGCAAACATTTTGTACTAATTTCGCAAATAGTAAAATGTCAACCAAACGAAAGCGCATCAATTTAAGTGTGAGTCAAAAACAAATGATCTTGATAATCCACAATTTTTCGATAATCCGCCGGGGTCTGGTCCCATATCTGTAGGATTATCGAGATTGTACTGTATTTTTATCACTGTTGGCAGTAGGGTTTATGGTGTTATGACTTTTCGGGGCAGCCCGCTGTTCTCGAATTTAAAATATTTTAAAATTCGTATTCTACGCGTCAAGTAGTTAAATTTTGCTTTTTGTTGCATCAAAATCGGTCAACTAGAACGCGAGATACGGAGTTTTGGGTTTCCCTATTGATTTGTATAAGTTTTTTTAAGAAATCTCGAGAAATATTGGTCCTAGGCCTTCAGTAACCTCACTTTTGGGGACATACTTTTGGCGCCAAATTTGGCAATATTTCGCATTTCGCACATTTGGCGTGATTTTCCCAATGGGTCTTGTAAAGTTTTTTTTTTTTTCTGCATTAGCATGCATAATAGCCTAACATTACTCTTCTATTACGCAATCATAATCGAGTCTGTTCTAGAACATCCCACTGATGGTTCTCTCCGGAACTTTCTACGGTGTTCGTCGTAACTTATAAAACGGCGGGCTCCCCAGTTTGAGTCAGTTTCTCATAGAGATTCGTTGAGTGTGTCTGCTGTATTACGCTGTGAATTGTATTGTGCTGTAGAAGTGGTATTTTCGCTTGTCTTTTTAAGTGTTGTTTTAAAGTGCTGCGTGTAAATTCTTCATTGCTGAGTCTTAAGGGGCTGTTTACGAAATCCCTGGTATATTTCCACTGAATTTTTGCCTGTGGAAGTGTTTTATTTTCTGTGAGAAATACAGCATTTGTGAAAGTTTCTGATCTCAGCGGACTGTTGAAAGCACACTGCTGAATGATTGTGCTTGTGAATTTTGTACAGCTGATTGTTCGACGGAGTTCTAGAAGCAATAAAGTTCGTTTTCCACCCTGACAAATGGACTCTTTACTAGAACTTCCTATACCTACTGGACTTTAGAACGACGAACCCAGGAAAGAAGCAGAGTGTTCTACAACAATGTTGATAAACAGATTTTTTGCATCTATTGCTTCAAAATCCTATCGCTTCTATCTTTAATACTTCTTTGTACCACGACAAGACTACACGTCAAACAATTTCTTTTGGTGCTTCAATAAACGTAATTTATCAAATTTATCAGACGTTCTTCTTAATGAACTATAAGCCCTTTCGAAATAAAGATGATTGTACTCGTGTATTTTCTGCAGACGTCAATCGAAAGAGAAAATTCATTTTTCGTGAATTTTATATAAAATGAAAACTCTCCCTTGAGATTTTTTATACATAGACTTAAGAAGCTAATAAACTCTCCAAAGACATCTGCAAACAAGTTTTATTACGTTGGTTTTTGATTAATTTTCTGAAAATGAGAAATTTTTAAAAAAATGAAAGTTGCGATTCTTTTGAGTGTATTTCAGATATGGTTCCGTCGAAGTCAATTTTAATTTAACTTTGAACACTATTGTTATTAATTTTAGATTTTTTTTTCGAATCACTTCAATTAGTATAATAAAAGGTAAAGTGAATATTTTTAAACCATAACCTAAAGGTTTACCAGTTAGTGGCGTTGTAGTGGTATGTCAGTAAACGCCAAGACTGACCATTTTTGGCGATTTTTGGACAAGATTGACTCCGAAAAACAAGTTCCCAAATTGAACCCAGCTTGGAGATATTTTCTGTTTTTAGCGAGAAACTGCAAAGCCCCTCTGTTATTCAGTGAGAGAATATTAATTGGCGCCTATAAAGTGAGGAATAGTTAGAATATTCCTGACGAAGATTGTAGAACAGTCTTAGCAAGCGACTTTAAAATCGATTTCAATTCCGAAGAAAGTTTTTACGGAACAAGGAAGCCAAATACTGCACATTCACGGATTGTGATGCACTTTCCAGCATAACGAAACAAGAAAGACAACAAAGGCTGACGCAAAAATGATTATGCACTTTCAAACGTAATAAAGTAAGAACGACAAAAGGGGATGACGGATGGATTATGATACGCTTTTAGACTATTTAAGTTCTAAAAATATTATAATAAAAAATTAAAATAAGTGTTCCAGATTTCATTTTATTCATTTATTTTACATTTTTTAAAAAATTATTCACTGTTTCACTGAGCAGAGTCTCCTATTATCTTCCTGTTGTATTCAACCTAGAAAAAGGATGCACAATTGCCTCGAAACAAATCAAGATTATTCTTTATAAACTGCACTATGCACTGTTATGACCGATCAAACTGTGCCTTTTTTGAAACTTTCAGAAAAGATATTCTTGAACCATGAAATGAAGAGCAATTTTTTTTTCAGAGTGACACATTTTGCAAAATTTCCAACTTTAAAGAACTTTTTTCTGTTTGAAATCTTTATAACTGACACAGTTTTTCGTTTATTGCAGTGTTTAATTCGGCTTCTTCTGAAACGACCTAAAAAATTTCCTGACAAAATTAATTTATTTACTCTGATTATTAACATATACCAAAATTGCGTTATTTTTCGAAGTCTTAACCAGACAGGAGGAATACGTAGAGAGAGTAGAATGTAATCCTACACTGAAACGAGCATATAAATTACTTGACTTATGAAAGTAGTGCAGCAAAAAATATTTCACTATTTTCCTCGTCTCGTTCTGATTTCTAGAAAAAATAAAATGCCTGATTTTACGAAATAGATGACGACAAACAACCAAATCCACTAGTTTTCTTTCCCAAAAGCGTTATAAACTTAGCTTCAACTTACCCTGAAAATACAGTAAGCTACTCTCTCCAGCTATTTTCTTTCATGTTTTGGTTTTAATCAGGGAGTCGAAATGTACTCGAGAGAGCATCGTCATTCAAAACGCATTTGGAAAAGTGAGGAAAGCATTAACCATGTGACTTTTCGCACAGCGAAGAAGAGACAGACTAGACTTGCATCATATCTGAGGTGACCATACGTCCCCAATTTATGTGATTTTGTAATTTGTCCCCAAAATGTAAAAAAGCGATTGGGGACAATTTTTAATCATTACATTGTTTTGTAATTAGATTATTGTTAATTATTTCATTAATTATAAAATGTACTCAATTTTGTTTCAAATTTAGGGACATGTCCTCAATTTTACGTTCGAAAGTATGGTCAACTTAGCTATATTGCTATGTTTGGCGAGTATTAAGTGTAAATTACAAGCGAAATGGATTGTCAAGATACGCATCAAAATCCCTCTTGGCGTAAAAAAAAAAAAAATAATAAAAATACCGCCAAGGCTTAGTGAATGTGGATACACTGAAATATTCTTCATTTATACAAAGTATGTTTCAAAAATATGAAAAAAAAACCATTCTCCTGTGAAATATTATTCCAGAACCTTTCAAAAATCATAATTGCATCCATAGGCAGAGCAGCTATGTACCATTTTTTCTTTAAAAAAGAACGATGAAAACGGAAATGAGAGCGCTGGCCGCAAATGATCCATAGAAATCTAAAGAGTTCTGATCTTAACTAGCCATAACAAATTACGCAGGTGACGAATGAATATTTTTTAATACATAGCTTTTAATTTTCAAACAAACAACACCTAAAAAAAATTAACAAAAATTGCAATTGATTATGGTGCAGTATATAAAGACTTAATTAGAGTCTTTTTTTTTTTCAAACTCGAATAAATTTACAAAAGACTTGATACAATCAAGGGAATAAAAATAAAACAACTATTTTTAGCTGTGTCACTCTGTTTCGTCAGAATAAAAAAATGAAGACAAAAATTTTTAAACTTAACCAAACCACCGTATAAAAATGTACTTTTAAAAGTAGATTTTATTCGGTCAGCTGAATCTAAAAACATTGTCTAGCATATATTGGATTTGTATTCGGAATTCTGTATTCATGGAGCTTAACTCCCCACTGATAAAGTAAGAGGATTTTTGGCTTTCTTTTTGAGCTCTTTTTGTTCTCGGTAGTAGGGGATTTTAGCTCATTTTATAAAATATTTATGAGCTATTCGTGCTTGATTATTTAAGTTTCATTTCTTTTAGATTCGGATTACATCGGAAATTTAATGAATGCAAAATGTGATCTAATTTTAATATCGTACTATTAATCCAAAACGGAGGAAATAAATGATTCCAAACACATCAATGATAAAGGACTTTCCAATGCAATAGTCTGCTTTGCGCCAAATTTGGCGATGTATCGTTTTCAAACATGGCGAGATTTCGGTGTAGTCGTCCCCAACCCCCTCAAAAAAAAAAAGTATATCACAGTTTAATGCTATGAGACCCTGTAATAATTTTTAGTTGTTATTTCCAGCATTTCAACGAAGAGTATGCTGTTTCAAATATTTATGCACTTATTGTGCCTAAAATGTATAAATCTCTAAACTGCATCAGATCATAATGCATAAGAATTCTTTGGAGTGCTCCAGTGGAAGAACTATAAATGCTACATAAACTATTGTTAATAGAGAGCAATATTTTTTAATACGTAATATATATAAATTTTGCTTTAAAATATTTGGATGTCTTTAAGAATGAGTGCCCACCTATAGAGCGTAATGTATCGAAATTCTTTTGTGTGCTGCAGTAAAAGAATTATTGTTGCACATTAAACACTTTTTAGAAGAGTACATGGTAAAACATGTAAAAATAACCTATATAAATAACTTATATAAATTTCTTTATGATTTTCATAAAACATCTATAGGTCTCACCATAAGCTTCTAGAATTACAGAAACCTCAGCACTTCGCTTTTCTAGCCGTCATTATAGTACACCTAGACCTATTTAAATGTGTGTGAAGGAGCAATTATTTCAAAATAAATTCTTCATAATGTTTCTGATTTAAACATTAACAATTGTTTCTATAGAATGACAGTGAAACCGAACTTGAAAGAAGAAGATTTCAGCTTTCTGTCCTAACTTACTGGAAAAAGTTCCTTTTAAAATACATGCATTAAAAATTGATCCACCTGTGATGACGTCATGATCTGTGACATTAGGCTTTATATCTAGATGGCTTCGTACAGGGGCATAGCCAAGGGGGGGGGTTTAGGGGGATCATAACCCCCCCATGAGGAATTTTTTGCCATACAAAATGCATATTCTTCACTCCTTTATCACACACATGTATGCATATATGTGAGTTGCAGTAGTCATAACCCCCCCAGGGTTCCCGCTAGAGTGCGAGACCGCGAGAATCTCGCATAAATTTCTTAAATCTCGCACAAAAAATATTACAGCGCGAGGTATTCTCGCGCTGCAAAATATTCGCCACCTGCGCGAGATTCTCGCACGCTGTTTGAAAGTTTAAAAACGCCAGTTTACAAATACAAAAATTTGTTTTTACTCTACTACTGTTGGATAACGAGCGTGCCGCGGCCACAATGAAGCGTCCCCCCCTTCCTCTCTTGAGTTGCTGTTCAGAGATAACACGCAGGCCCTTATTATCGCATGGGCAAATCGGGACTTTGCCCAGGGCCCCCGGCTCGAAAGGGCCCCCAATTTCAAATGTTGTTCTGAAATATCCTTTTTTATATCAACATTTTATGAAAAATAAAACAAATTTCATAGATGTGGGCCCCCAAATTCCTTAATTCCCGGGGTCCCTGTTGGTCATAATCAGGCTCTGATAACACGGTTAAATCATCGGAATGCAAAGGGGGAATATTAATTAATGCTATCGGCGCTGATCTGACGTGTTGATTTTTCTCCTCCTGCTTGCCAGCTGTAAAATGTTTTGTTTTTGTATGTGTGTCCATCGTATATGAGTTTTGAGAGCATTTCATCTGTTTGTTTTTTTATATACCACCATGATTCATGGAATTATTGATAACCTCTGGCAGTTTGAAATTTGCCCCCCCCCCCTCTTCCGTTCTAAGTTTAGTTGTCGGTCACAGTAAGAGTTAATCAATCTTTTAAGAAGACCCCCCCTCCAAAAAAAAAGCTGAAATTTTCTGGTTAAATGCCGGATAATCTAGCTTATACTGTAGTAAGAATTTGAACTTAACTATATCTGTTTTAACTTTATCACACATATTTGTATCTAACCAACTTTGTAGTATAATATAATTTAATATTTATATAAATATATTATATAAATATTAAGTTATTTTATATAATTTTATTACACTAGATAAAATATTATAGTTAATAATTCTTTTGCTTAGTTAAACTGGATGTGATTCTTTGAATAAATTTGAATATTCATTAACTTTGAATATCCATTAACGATTCAAGTGCAAATTTCAGTGCACTTTCAAGTGCAAATTTAAGCAATATTATTAGAATAGCTGATGGAAATATCAATTTAGAAAGTTTTCCATATGATCAAGCTGCAAAATTTTTTAATGAGCGGAAAAAGCGGCATTATTGAAATTGTACTATAAATAAATAAAATGATGTTAAACAATATTTATGTTCTCTCTTAACTTTCAGAAATCTCACTCAAAATTTTTGGATGGGTGAGAAATCTCCCTCATTTTTTTTTTCTAATGGGAACCCTGAACCCCCCCATGGAAAATTTCTGGCTACGCCCCTGGCTTCGTACCAAGTGCGTCATTTCCCACCGGAACCTGTTTTTTTTAACATTAATAGAGTCTCCCTACAACGAACTCTCTCAACAACGCAAATAAAAAAATTTCTGTCGGCACACAACCCTGAGACTTTAATAACATTAAAAATATTCTCCATATAACGAAGTGGCTGTTTCCTTAAAACGAATTTCTTCAGATTTTAATTTATTTTTTATTTTTTATACATCATACAGATTATCTTGATACTGAGCATATAAAATAATCGAACCCATTTAATGGAATAGCCAGTTTGCCACGGAAATGTATTCTAAAAAGAGGAATATTCCATTGTGCTGGGATTCCATTGATTAATTATTAATTAAATTAAATTAATTTCTAGCAGGAATAAGTATAAAATAAAAGATACAAAAACACACTCAATAAAAAACTGGTGTTCACAGTGGAAATTAATTAATATCAAACGCGCATAAAATAATGAAGATCATTAAAAAATGCATGCAGATTAATCTAAATGAATCGATAAATGCACAAAAATAAAATAAAACAAAAATGATACTCAAACTGCTTTATAGTTTGTATTCAATTAAATAAATTTCTATTGAACACACAAAAAACAAAATAATGCATATATGTATAAACAGGATGTCCAGTTCTAACGGTGCCCAATGGCTATTTCCTAAACCGTTAGTCAGAGACACATAGTCCCAGTTGCAAAAATGCTTTAAATTGTACAATCTATTATATCAGAAACAATCAAAGTCAAAAAATCAATCAATTCCTATAAAAATTACGAAATTCAAATTTTATACGGTACCGCGGTCCTATCAGTTACAGTTAGTAAAATTTTCCTTATTAAATTTCGTACAATATTTAAAAAAGCTCGCCCTTTGCGACCAAAATTCCCCGATTTATGAAGCAGCAAACATTTTGACTTTTATTTTTCTCCTCTGCCCTGAAAACTCTTTCTCTGAAAGGAGTCTAAAAGGTGCACCTTCAATATACATCCTACCTTGATTTTTGGTACCAAAAATGCGGTTTTTGATGGCGCCAAGGAAATAAAGTAGCTGTGAAATCGCGTTTCCAAACTTGACGATGACGCACATTTCAAGCTCCCAGCAAAAAGGCCAAAATTCGTGACGTGAGTGGAGATAAGAATGGTCCCCAACTTAATTTTAACTTCACTACCAAAAACCCTTTCAAAATTTTAAATAGTATTGATAGCCAGGAACAAAATAACATGGAAGTAAATGATACTCCGATTTCTGATCCCGTGAAGATAAACTGCCCCTCCTAAGCCTATCGTTATCCCAAACTTGACCGACATGCATCAAATAACACAATCTATTAACGAACAAACTGAAGCCAACTTCCACGCCACTGTACAAAAACTAACTTAAAAATATTCCCCCACAACTTTGACAGCAAAAACATAATAACTGATTTCCTTAAAAACAACAATATCCAGTTCTTCAGCAATTCCGATACCCCCCCCCCCCTTTAAAGTCGTCATTAATGGTATTCCCTCCTCAACTTCTACCAAAATCATCAAAGAAGCACTTTGTTGCAATAAATGTCCAGTAATTCGCGTTAACCAACTATAAAGTCGTAAGGATAAACTACCCCTCCCCATATTCCAAATTCACTTAACAAACAATACTCAAAGACAGGAAATTTTTACCCTAGATAAACTTCTCTCATTTAAAATTAAAATTGAAAGGTACCGTACCCCCACGAAAGCTATCCAGTGCTTCCGCTGTAATGGATTCTTCCATTACGCGAAGTTCTGCTCCATGCCCACCCCCGTTGTGTGGCGTGTGGAGACCCCCCCACGAGTACCTAGCTTGCCCCAGAAAGAACCAAAATAGCCAAGGAAAAATCCCACCTAAATTTTGTAACTGCAATGAAAGCCATCCCGCCAGCTACAAAGGCTGTAAAGTCTTTCCAAACAACCCACAAAGACCCTCCCCCCCCCCTCCTAAAACACAAAATGTAAACAATAATATCCCAAACTCCCAAAATGTAAACAAACAAACTTACGCCGACACTCTTAAAAGCACCCCCCACCCCCATAGCACCCTTAACGAAATTGCCCAAATTACTAAACAAATCGAAAGAGAAATTGGAGTATCATCTCTTACCGAATTACTCGGAGAACTTAAATTATTACTTAACTAACATAAAACTCTTAATTCCCAACAGGAAAAACTAATTTTCTTCATAAATTTCATCCGTAACAGTGATTTCACAGCTACTGTGAATCACGAATAACTTATTTACAACTATTATTTAACTTTAAACTGTCTTTTTCTCTCTCCCACCCTTTTTTTGTTTCATTTACAGTTTGCAATTACCTAAATACCCAGTAATATCTTAATTATAATTGAAAGGGAGATTGTGGGAATATTTTCCCAGGCGCTCCGCATCCAACACCATTCTTATCTCAGTCGTACTGATCGCTTTAGACTTCGAAGCACATTTTAAAGGCTATTGATAGGTCATTGCGATTAGAGCGCCATCTCTTGACGATTTTCGTAGCTAAATTTTCTAAACTTTTGTGCACCATTTTTACAGTTTTCTAATAAACGTACAGTTTGCCGTATAATTCTATCGATCTTTGTTGTAGAGATATTTAATTTTGAAACCAGGGCTTAATCGCTGATCACCCTGTACATACATATGGTTTATTTTTTAGAGATTTATTCTAATATTTAGAAAGAATATTTAAAAATTAAAATTAGAATTAAAAATGTATATTCACTGAATAGGAACTTCGTTTTTTTCCCCACATATATATATGCCTGCATATACACATCCAGAGATTTTTAAAAATATTTTTACTCTTTTTTTATATTATATATTTTTATATATACAGTGGGAAAAGCTGAGAGAGAGAGAGAGAGAGAGTCCAGTTCTAACGCTATGCACATGCGTCGAAGTACAAAATGGGAAACAAACATCTTTTCAAACGCACATAACACAGAAATAAAAATTTCATTTCTGATCATTTTATCCAAAACTACACTCTCAAACAAAATCTGTGTTACAAATAAAATAAAATTGTTTTAAATACATATAAGAATAAACGAAACACACAAATATGCACGGTAACAAAATTTATTCTACAATTCAGACTAAACAAATGAAATTAAATACATGTATAAAAATAAAATATAACTTTCAAAAATACACGCAAACAAAATCTGGTATTATAATTCAGATTAAATTAAGCAACTCTTAGTATGTTGAACTCAAGTAAAATAAACTCCGATTTTTTCATTTCATTACTATGCATGCTTGGAACAAAATTATTTACTTTAATGAGATAGTAAATATGGCAATATCGCTAAATATGCGTTCTAATTTTTTTACCCTCCAGTTTAATCACTACTTCATTCCTTTGAACTACAAACCAAAATAAAAAATGCATTTTATTATTTGGAAGGGAGATTATATTTTCCTCCTTCGCAGGCAAGAGCTAACTTTTTTTACATGTTAATATCGCTTTCATGTTCCTATCGTGCATAAATTAATCCGATCAGAAATTCTTTAGGGTGACTTTCTTTTTTTATAATTATTATTCTTTTAAAATAATAAAGGTTCTCTTGCTTTGGTGAGCTCGTTACAACAAATAAGTAAGCAAGAAGAGATATCCTATCAAAGTTTCAGAGTAATGAAAAATTGAAGTTTCTTTCGATCTAAAAGATCTTCTTGAGAGAGGATACATTTTATGATTCGTTTTGGAAAACAAGAAAAGTATTTTTAAACCGATTTCTCCAGAATGTTACAGATTCTTCTTGTATGCGTGCTTATAAATTCTTCCCAACAAAGTTGTTAAGTAAAAATAATAACAAGCACAAATAAATAAAATAGCAAAGGATTGTAATATTATTTTATTTATATAAGATTGATATTCACTGATACGAGCTTAGTAAACAACACAAATTATAATATGGTACACATGAGACATATGATGATCACTACAAAGGTATGTAGTACAAATAAGATAGTACAGTATACTATTAGTTTCGAGTGGACCTTCCGTACCACCTGAAACGAGCGTACACTGTACTATCTCTAACTAATGTATGTAGTTTACAAAGCTCGTATCAGAAAAGGTCATTGAAAATTTCTTACATGCATAAAAATATAGTACATTATGTACGTTTCGAGTGGCCCTTTTTCATCACTCGAATTTTGTTTTCATTGTACTACTATTTTATATTTGTGTTACTTACAAAGAGTTAAGTTAATCCAAGCTCGCGCATACTGATTATAAGTACCGTGCGCTAATCAGCAGGTAAACTTGATATAATGTGATGTAGTTAAAACATGTATTTACTGATTTGTGTACTTGATTTAAAGAACCCGCTTTAAATTCTCGTCAGAGTGGACAACGCGATAGAGGGGACGCCCTCCGTTGGGGTCTTTCTAAGGAATCCTAACCCTTTTTTACTCTTAAGTTTCGTAGAAAACCACAGAAAACTCCGAAAGGGCAAAGTCGGCGGGAGCGACCTGGATTTGACCCAGGCACCTGCAGTCTCCCAGTCGAGAGCGTGAATGCGCTCGACCACTAGTTGGGCCTACAAAGAGTTTAATGTTTCCATGTATGTAAGTTTTCACTATTTGAAAGACTCTGAAGGCACAGTTAGAAAAATTTATATGTGTAGTGGATAGAAAACCTTTCTACCACATCACGGGTCCCAGTTCGATTCCTCACATGCGCTTGGGTGTCATTTCCTTCGTCCCTTTATAGGAAGCAACGTTGGTCCATTCATTAGCTGCCTCCATGATAAAGTGACTAGCTCCAGCCTATTAGTGGCTAATGCCTATAAACGGCTAGTCCCCGCCATTAGTGGCTAATGCTTATAAACGGCTAGTTCCCTCCATTAGTAAAATAAATCAGTATCTTTTAAAGTGAGGAATTTTTAAAATTTTATGAAACATAGATACTTTAAAATTACTAATTCATATTTCGAGGATAAATAAAGTTAAAAAAGTATGTCACGCAGGGTGGTTATAATTAAACACCCCCTGTATACAAATTTCTGCAGCTAAAACGTGTGAGCAGATTGCCATCAAATTCGGCAGGTAGACTGTACACGATAGAAAGTTTTTAAAAAGTTTAGTTCAAAACATGTCCACTAGATGGCGCTTTGCAATGTTTAATCGGCTCAAAAAGAATGAAGCCCTAGAAATTTTTTCAAAAGTTTAGTTTAAAACATGTCCACTAGATGGCGCTTTGCAAGGTGAAATCGGCTCAAAACCAATGAAGGTCTAGAGAGTTTTTAAAAAGTTTAGTTCAAAACATGTCCACTAGATGGCGCTTTGCAAGGTGAAATCGGCTCAAAAAGAATGAAGCCCTAGGAAGTTTTTTTAAGTTTAGTTCAAAACATGTCCATTAGATGGCGCTTTGCAAGGTGAAATCGGCTCAAAAAGAATGAAGCTCAAAAAAATTTAGTCCAAAATATTTAGTAAAATTTTAGAGATTTCAAAACATGTCCACCTAGTGGACATGTTTTGAACTCTCTCCCATCTAAGCCTGCGTTTCTCTCTCCCCTCTCTCTTCCTAAGTCTCTCTTCTCTCCTGTCATTTCTCTCTCCCCTCTAAGCCTGCGAACATTGCCGCTCAAGATACATACGTACCGTCGCTCTTCCATATCCGCGGCACCATACGCGTAATGCATATCGGTACATATGCGTCGGTACATACATCGGTATATACGCGTAATGCATATCGGAATCAATTCTGAGTTAGTAAACCGATTCATCCATCTCCGGCAACGTCTTAGGCTAAAATGATGACGCTTCCATAAGTCTGCGAACATCGCCCCCTAGCGGTTGCCGTTTGCATTTCCCGACACAAGTTCCTGTGTACATATTGTTTGTCATGGTATGTCAGACAAGAGGGTTGCGTTTGGCAACGACCCTATGAGACACCCAGTGTAATCTATCCAAGCATTTCAATTATTTGTGACCATGACAAAAAAATCTATTCTATTTTGCTATTAGCTTAGCTCTTTTCACGCTGCTACGTACAAAACATTCATGCTAAAAAAGTAAATGAAAAAAAAAAAATTAAACAGAAATCACTATTATTGGTGGAAGGATTTTCCTCCCATAAATAATCAGCCTATGCAGTTACTAAATCCACGCTATGAATTTAAAACATGAAGATATATAGAAAAAACACTCAAAAGACTGGTGTTAAAAGATAAAATAAATAAAAACTTTGTGTAAAAAACACACATAAAATGAAAGGTATAACAAGATACGATTGCTTCGACTGAAAATTTATTCAGTCTCCATCAGCCGTAATCCTTCCTCTCACTGAACAGTGGGACGTCTGAATTTTGAACTACATTTGAACTGAAAAAGATAAACACAAATAAGCATGTTGCCACATGGAAAAAGGAAAAAGTGAGAAACCGCGGTGATTAAAGGAAGGGGGGGGGAAAGGGGGTAGTTTAAAAAAGATAGTAGAAAAAGAAAAAATATGGACAAATAAAAATACATTATTAAATAAATAAAAAGCAAAAAAGAACACACAAAAAAACAAAAATAACACAATTAATATAGTATAATGAATTCTATATATATATTTTGTATTTATATATATATATATATATATATATATATATATCTTTATATTTTTTATCTTTATACTTTTTCACATATTCTTATAAGTATCATTTTATGTGTACTTTCTACACAAAGTTTTTATTTATTTCATGAAGATTAAAGTTTATTATACATTTATGTAACTCAATACAAATGCATAAAACATATTATAATCCTTTTTTCAGTTTTAAAGCACATTTTACGAATTCAAAACGTCACTGCTTTTACAAGGACTTAGCTAGAACAAATCCGATATGCAAAACGAATGCATAATAAGTTCAGTTCTGTCTGACCATTTATTTCTTTAGATTACGGTTTGAGACCAAACAATTCCAATTCCGAAGCGATTTTGAGAATAAATATTCAACCTAAAGAATCCAAGAAAATATTCAATTTAAAATAAACATGAGTTATTTTAAACTTCAGATTTACAGTAAAAATATGAAATTTTACTATAAATTTGGCTTAACGTGAGTTATTTAAAACGTCAGAGAGATTCACCGTAAAATATAAAAATTTCTTCAGTGATAAAGTTGAGTAGCTTATAAAAGAAAGAGAGAAGAAAAAAACTTTTAAATATTTCATGATGATAGAAAATGTATTTTAAAATGTCAAGAAAATTTTATAATGCCTTTATCGAAATTGATTTTAAGGTATTTGTCTACATCCTGAGTGTTTAAAGAAGCAGCCTACAGGAGAACTTTGAACTAAAAACTGAGAGATATTCCAGAAACTCCATAAAATACATGAAATCATTTTAAAATTGCAGTATTTCATTTTTACCTCCGTATACGCGGGAACGGAGTTTCGATAAAATAATTAAATTTATTGAAACAGCTCTACTTTCAATTCAAACTGAGACAAGATTTATGTAAAGGAATCAAAAGAGTTTTCAATGAAATATATTCAAATTATCAAATCAATCATGTATAAACGAACCAAAATAACTAACAAAAAAATCTGATGTGTCCAACACATGACTTCCTTGCACGTCTATTAATCAAAAATGTTTTTTACGCACTTCCTCTAAACTTATTTGTTTGAAAGATATAAAATATCAATAATAGTAAGATGTAGCGATTTTTAGCCAAACATTTCGATATCGCCAAGCTGAGTTCAATTTGAAAGATTTCTTTCTGACACTTTATTTGGCGATATTTCACCAAAAGCCGACAAACTTGAGATAGTTTGCGAGATTTTGGGGATAGCCAAAGTAGTCATTGACCACAGACTTTCAATGAATTGAATGCATCCATACACCTTAATGTATTTAAAGTCATTTGGCTCACCCTGTAAATAAATTCCCAGTCGATTGCTGTCAAAAAAGATATTGAAAACCGTTAGATATTATAATATAGTTCTAAATACAAAAGTTCAAAATTCTACGGGTTAAAGTTTTAGAGTTATACAAAATACGAAATAATTTTTGGCGCCAAATTTGGCGATATTTCGGCGAAACTCGTCAATGTCGACGACATTTGGCGAGATATTAAGCATGGACCAACAATGACAGATTATCGCCAAATTTGGCGATATTTCGCCAAAACTCGCCAAGAACGATGACAAATGGCGATACTTTGGGCATGGACCAAATGACTGACTATCGCCAAATTTGGCGACATTTCGGCAAAACTCGCCAAGGTCGAGGACAGACGGCGAGATTTTGGGCATGTACCAAACAATGACTGTCTACAATTGTATTATATTGAAGATGTCCATAGACATTCAAGTACTGAAATTCTTTTCGGTGGTCCTGTAAATAAACTCTCTCAGTAGATTGGAACCAAAAATCGAGATGCACAAGTAGATGTTACAACAATCTTATATATGAAATTTCATAATAGTTTTTGAGATTTGAGAGTTAAATATGCACACACGTACACAAAAAAGTCGCCAAGCTTGGCGACTTTTGGCATAGTACTTGAGGGAGGCACGTGACCGTGGTCGGACCATTACCTAACTTATGTGGTAGGACGGTATTGTGCTTGAAATGGATGAATCTCCTAAAATTGCCATTGACCGTAATGTATTGGAAATCTTTTGAGTGTTCCTGTAGCAGAACTGTAAATGATAAAGACTTTTTTTTAATGGAGAAATTCATTTTCTAACTCTTTACAGCATATATCACTTTTGAGTCGTTTGAAATAGCCCAATACCTCTAAAAAACGCTTTGATGAATTTCGGCCCATAGAGCGTAATGTATTTCGAATCTTTTGGGCGGTCTTGTAGATAAACTATCCAATCGAATGGAACCAAAAGGGGAGGTGCACAACTAGATGTTACAACTATCCAAAATATGAAGTTTCGACATTCTACGCCTAATACTTTTTGAGATATGCGAGTTTAATGAATTTCGGCCCATAGAGCGTAATGTATTTCGAATCTTTTGGGTGGTCCTGTACATAAACTATTCATTCGATTGCGACCAAAAGGGGAGGTGCACAACTAGATCATAGAACAATCCTAAATATCAAATTTCAACATTCTACGACCCATAGTTTTTGAGATATGCGAGTTACATACATACGTACGTACGTACAGACGGCATGGAAAAACTGACCACAATAAACTCGCCGCTGGTCAAAATGAGTTGCAGACGCGTTAATAGGATCGTGCATGCTAGCCTACGATGAGATGCATCGAAAAAAATTTTTAAATTCAATTTAGAGGTAGTCAAAATCGGTTTTTTTGTCGAAATTTGGCCCCCAAAATTTTTCGGGATCACATTACTTCCTTATACTACGTACAAGGAAGTAAAAATGTTTTTTTACATACATTAAGGATTTTTATTTAAAGAATTTATGCGTTATTTTCTTTTCTTGAATTTTTATGAAGTAAATCAAACGGATTTAAGTGAGATGGACCTATTCGTGGATTAGAAACAACAAAAATGTTTGTCACGGTTTTTCTTTATTTTACGTTCATGTATGCTGCACTGTGCCTTTTTAACACCTTTAATTAACATAAAAGTATACTGAAATAATTGATGCCAAAATCAATTAAACTACATACCTTTGTGTAATAACAGTAAAATAAACTCTGAAAATTGTATCAATATTTAACTGCGCTACTGAGGAGCAGAATATATGATTTTGCGCAGAATATTGTTACGAATTTTCGGGGCAAACCGCTTTTCTGGGGTTTAAAATAGTTTAAAATTCATATTCTACGCGTCAAATAGTTAAATTTTGCTTTCTTTTGCATCAAAATCGGTCAACTAGGGCCGAAGATGCAGAGTTTGAGGTTTCCCCATTGATTAGTACAGTGAAACCTGTTTTTAAAGACCACCACTGGGACCAAGAAAGTGTGGTCTTTAAGGAAGGTCGGTCTTTGAATTCAGGTAATACGATACATTTTGACAAAATTTTAAGCGTACTTAATTTTATCAATAGAATTGGAATTTATTTGATAATTACCTGATTATCACTGAAATGGCTTTTATATAGATATAATTAATAAAAAGCATCTATATATTTACTTTTTATAAAATGTAGAGAAAGACAGTGAGATTTTCATACATTTTAATAAATGAAATTAGAATATGTTTAAATTTTAAAAAAATTGAAAAATATAGTAAAATTTTGCTTTACATGGTAGGTACTTTACTATTTTTTAAAATATGATGTAATAACAGATTGTTTAATCGCTTCTGTACACATGTCAGATGCTTAAATAGTTCATCATCCCCCACCTGCATGGAATAATTAAGCAAGGTGTTAAAGCCTTCTTTTGCTTCATTGAAAGTGATTGCAGTTTTTTGTGATGTGTCTTCATCAGAAGATGATATATTTTCACTGCAAACAGTTTGTTCATTCTTATTTTCAGATTCCGTCACTGATGCACTAAATTGTTCATGAATAGCGTATTTTTTAGTGACACTGCACAAAAAGTTGTTATCACAACCATATAATTCATGGGCTAAATTATCATAATTATGGACATTATTTTATACGATGGAATTATTGAAATCATTATCCGTCTCATCTTCAGGGCATACAGTGAACGATTCACTGTAATGTCTAAATGCATAAAATTTTATTTTCAATAAATATCCTCCAAGAAGCAGTAACACAAGTAACTGCGTGCATCCCGCTATTGCGTACAGTGACTCTATGGATAATTTAGTGCCTGGAAGCTGTGTTACAACTCAACTAAACCAGGCCCGGACTGGGAGGGTTGGAGCCCGCCCGTCTCAAGAGAAGGGGGGGTGTTATTGTGTAACTGATAAATAATAAACTTTTGGGGTATGGGGGAGGTACGGTATTATTATTCATTAATTATGATTGACAATTAATGCATTAATAAAATATTGATATATTAATTAATATACATCATTCACTAATTAATCCCTTGTTAATTCGGGAACCCTCTCTCAAAAAATTTTTGAACTACTTTTAAAATGAAGTGTTTTGAAGCCTTCTGGGGCGCAATTGCAGCTGCAAAAAATTTTGTGTGTCAAACTTCATTCAAGTGCTACCAGTATAGCACTTTTTTCTGTTTTCTTTCTTTTTTCTGTCAGGGAGGGCCCGCCGAGGGTGAGCGCCCACCCGTCTGTAGACAGTTGGACACCCTCGCCAGTCCAGGCCTGAACTAAACAAGCGTCAACTTTCGTTTTTATCATACCGTGTGATTGCTGATCATCCGAACAACGAACTTGCTCAAATAGAGGAAAATAAGGATTTTTTTAAGAATTTGCGGTCGTTAAAATAGGATTTTAAATAAATTTGTTTCTTATACATAGCGGTCGTTGGTCGCGTCAGGCAGGTGGTCGTTCAATAAGGAAAATAAACCATTATTTATAATTATATGGTACTCGGGACCGCTAAGACATAGTCGCTAAGACCAGGTGGTCGTTAAATACGGGGGTCGTTCAACACAGGTTTCACTGTATTGTGTTTCTAGAAATCTCGAGAAATAATAGTCCTAGGCCTTCGCTCACCTCACTTTTGGGGATTTATTTTGGCGCCAAACTAGGCGATATTTCGCCAAAAATTCGCCAAGCTTGGTGACATTTTGGGCATTTGGCGCGATTTTCCCAAAGGGCTTCTAAAAGTGTTTTTCCAGCATTAACATCACATATTAGCCTTGTATTCATTAATATTCCTATGACGTAATCAATATTCGCGCCATCCGTATGGTGCGAATATTTACCGCCAAATGTATGGTGCGATTTTCCCGATGGTAAGGGGAACCATCAGGAAATTTCTAATAGCTTCTGCTTCATATATAAAAGAAAGTGGGCTTCCCCGATCCAGTCAATTTCTCACCGAGCTTTCGTTGAGTGTGTTATCGAGCTTCCGATAGTACGCTGCTTTGCTATGTGAATTGTAGATAAAAGCTGTATTTTCGCTTGCCATTTCGAAGCTTTGTTTTTAAGTGCTGTGTGTAAATTCGTCATTGCTGTGTCTTGAGGGACTGTATACGGTATCCCTCGTATATTTTCACTGAATTTTTTGCCTGTGGAACTGTTTTATTTTGTGAGATAAATACAGCATTCGTGAAAGCTTCTGTATTAAGCGGATTGTTATAAGACGTTATGAGCCGTTTGTGCTAGTGAATTTTGTACAGCTGATTGTTCGACGAAGTTCTAGAAGCAATAAAGTTCGTTTGCCATCCTGACAAATGGACTCTTTACTAGAACTTTCTGCACCAACTGGACTTTAGAACGACGAACCCAGGAATTAGCGGAGTATTTCTGCGTCAATAATGTAATCTAATCTACGGCTCTTTAAAGTTCGCTTTTAAAAATTAATTAGCGTTCCCTTTCCCTAAAATGACAATTCCGATACATCATTGCAATTATCCGTGTGGCATTAGATAAATAATAATTATTATTTTCAATTCACGACATTGTTGCCGTAAACGAGCGAAATTTGATTGGCTTACATCTGCGTTTCTTCCATTATCACCTTTAGTCAGATTTAATCAAACAGAAGCATAAATATCTGAAAAACAGCTGACGAGGGCATATGGTGCATGTATCGAAAACAAATTATACTAAGCTCTTTCGATGAATATATTACTGTAACCAGAAGTCTAGTAAATTTCCTATGTAAAGTCTATCGGTAAAACCTAACTTTAAACAAAGTGGCTTGGTAAAAGTCTCCAGTATGCTTTAATATAAATGCATCTTGGTCTGTTACTATGCGGTAAAACCTAAGCATTACCAATGCCTTCTTGTAAGAGCGCGAAACGAGGGATTGCTTATGATAAGGATTTTCCATTTGCAGGTGCATTGTACTTGGTGTGTCCCGTTATATAGAAGAAACCAGTTTACATTTCGCCAAGAAAATTTCCTAAACATCTAAAGAGTTGGTACAGAAGAAATTATTATATGTGAAGTAAATTTTTTAACTATTGCTAAAATTATTGAAATCCCTTCATTAGTTATCGGGAGAATTGTGCATTAAATCAGTTTTTATATCTTATTTATAAAATAGCATAAATATTGCATTTTTTATTTTTATTTCTTGTAACCTTTCGAGAAATAATTTAAGACCGTTCAATCAACATAATCTAAAATTGTACCTCATTTTCATCACTTTTACAATTTATAACACCAATTAAAAAGTATAGCGTGTTTAACCTTGTGAGACACACTGTATACAATATATCTGCGGATGAAAAATCCTATCATAACTAACCCCTAGTTTCAGATTTTTACGGGAAATCATTGGCAATTCCTGGGTTGTACCGCAAAGGCTTAGTAAAAGGCCGAAATGGAATCATATCAAAACAGGCTTTGAACTTTGAAAAGACACTTTGGTAAAAGCTAGGTTTTACCGGTAAAACCAAGAATTCGCCAGATTTCAGGATTTTACAGTAGCCATGTAACTCTATCGATTACATATGGGTGTGGCTTCCAAATGGGGACAATTCCGCAAACGTCTTTTCAAACGCTGAATACATTTCAAACTATCAAGTGTTCACGCACTTGCCTGTAAAACATTTTCCGCATAAAGAGATAAAATGCGGTGGAATGGAAGCACTTTCTTTAATACCAAATCATATTAGCTAATATTTTTTGGCCATTTATACAGATAAAAACGTTGCTCTTTAGACTGCCGTTTGAATTTTAACTTACTAAAATCACAGCATTTTAACTCCTTTATGCAGAAAAAGTAGTTTTACAGGAAAGTGAGTGAATGAACACTTGAGAATTTGGGAAAAAGCATATTGAATATATATATATATATATATATATAAAGGGAGTAGCTTTAATTCCTTTTAATTATCGTTTTCGGACATTCTGATTTTTTAAAAAAATTCTATCATTCAAATGAAGCTCCACATATTTTCTCAGAAGAAACATCCAGTTGTTTACCACCAAATTTTGACGGGCTTCAATATTCATATTATTCTCTTTAGTATTACTCGAACATTATCGGAGAATTTCAATTCTCGAAATAAAATGTTTAATTTAAAATGTATCGATTATCATCCTCGCAAAACAAGTGTTGAATTTTGGTGAATTCTAATCTCGCGTCGGCAAGGAAATTGAAAGTTAAGGGTTTTATTAAATCCTCGACACCGCTTTGTTTAAAGAAACAACAAAAAAAAAAAAACAGTAGTTGTAAAAGAAAATTCCGATATGAATGCAAGATATTGATTTTATCTTTTCTTTAAATTTCCTTTCTATGAAACAGTCTGAGCATGAAATTAACAAGCATGTTGTCCTTGTTACTTTCTTTCTAAAAAGAAGAAAAAGATTTACTGCATGCATATTATTTTTTTTTTCTTAAGATGTAAACATAATATATTACAACATTTCAAAAAGTCTAGAACTTCTTTTTCTAATATCTTGTTCAAAATTGTTTCCTGCAAAAAATTTCGAAAACAGTCCAGTATCTACTCTTTTGTACGTATTTCTATAAGAAAGAAATAAATAGTAAAAATGATTTAGAAAAACACAGTTTCACAATAGTTTTTAAAGAAGAGATATCCAGGCTGTATCTGATGATATACAGTGTGAACATAAATAAATATCCCAACTTCGCAGAGAATTACTGGAAAAAAAGAATACATTCTCCTTTTCTACTGGAAATCGAAATAGTAGTTTAACATTTAAATTCAATACAGTTCCTTGTATGTATATTAATTATACACATTTTTATGCACTTTATTTAAACCTATTTCATCTGAAATTAAGATGTTATACTTCAATAATATTAAAGTTTGACGATTTCTTCCAATCTGAAAATAAATTTCTTCGCCAAATTTGCCGATATTCAGCCAAGAGATTGGCGATACGTTCAATTCGGGGACCTTTATAAGAACGAAGGATTTGCAGGTGATACGGTAAATCATGCCCCCTTTTCTTTTTTCTCAGCATATGTTTGTAGGTGACGTTTTAAAAGACTACGCGTGTGCTTTAGACGAATTCACGAACTTCGAAATCGCCAACAGAAAGTGCTTCAAGGAAACGATGGTACATTGAAGGGAGCTGTTTGACGTAAAATTTGTCTCGGCCTCAATGTCCTCTGTGTTACTGAAATTATTTTGAATGCTGGTGAAAAAGAACCATAAATGATACAGACACTGTTTTCAAAGAAGATCATTATTTTGTGATTCTTATTACCTTACATTAATTTTCGTTTGTTTGAAATTTCCAAATGTACGTATAATACCCTTTACCGAATAATTACTCATGGAGCATAATGCATTGGAATTCTTTTGGGTGCTCTTGTGAAATAACCATAATTGCTACATGCATATTTTTTAACAGGATACATGGTGCTGTAAATAGGAATAATACATATATATTTCGCAGTAATCGATGCATTATTTCCGGTAGTTAGATCACGGACAGACAGACAAACAGACAAATCGAAATCATAAACCCTTTACAACCTTGCTCGAAAGTGTTAAAAACCACTCAGCTTTCTATGCTCTTGCGTTGAATTCACTATTTGAAATGTTCAGCATAGCATGATTGAAATTTTCGAGTTAACAAATAACATATTCAAGAATAACACTAATAAGATTATTCTGAGATTTAAGATATTATTTCGAAACAAAATGAGAAAGCACGTAAACCCTAATTCCTCATGAACGCTACGCTTCTGTACGAATGAACATGAACAACCATTCTAAAATCTTGTATAACATCTGTTTTACAATCTAATCTTACAGCTTAACATATAAAAACACTGTTTTAAATCCATATGCAACTTGTAAACACAACCCATTGCAAATGTTGCTTAGTAGAAAGCATAAAAACACGCATCATTTAATGGAACCTGTATTTCCAACTACACTCAACGGATGTCAAACATGCGAAAATCCATGCCCAATAGACTTTTGTAAAAGAAATTATTTTTTTAAACAAACGTTTAATCTCTTTTCAAAGGCAGAAACAACGTACTGCAATTGTGTCGCATGATACGTTTCGCATTCAAACGGAAAATGAAAACCGTCTGCGAGCTTGTTTTAAATCAAACATGCTATAAAAGTGAAATGTCTGTTATTCAAACGAAAGATTAAAAAAAATATATCGTCTGCTAGCTACTTTAAATAAGAAATTAAACGTCTAAATTGCTTGGAGTTTTCGATAAACTGAAATGAAGTGATCCCTTTGAGAATACATTTGCATGTTATTGAAAGAATTTCTCAAGCAAGTTTCTTTAGTTTTATGGCTGTAATTGTTTTAGTTTTTTGCGTTAGAGATGCGATTCTAGTTGCGAGATGGAAAGTGTTAAAAACCACTCTAGTTGCGAGTCTAGAGATGCGAAATATCTGTATGATTTTTTTTTTTTCAATGGCAGATCTAAGAGGTGGGGGGTTAGAACTCCCCCCCCCCCCAAGAGAAATACTCGTTATATTTACACTATATAAAATGTATCTTCTGATAAAAAATTTCACGCAATTCTGAACTGACATTCAATCTTTAACGTCGACAAAATGTATGTGAAGAAATTAACAAGTATACTTATTCTCTGTTCTGACGAAGGTCATTTCTAAATGAATGCTTATTTAGGTGTGTTCTCAAATTGTTTCAACAAAAAAAAAGCTATTTTATATAGATCGAGATGAAAAATATTTTAGACAAATGAAATCGACCACTATCTTTATAACCACTATCTTTAGTTTTAGAAGAAAGATAGAAGACAAAAGAAATATCTGTATAATTTTTTTTTCAATGGCAGATCTAAGAGGTGGGGGGGTTAGAACTTCCCCCCCCCCCCAAGAGAAATACTCGTTATATTTACACTATATAAAATGTATCTTCTGATAAAAAATTTCACGCAATTCTGAACTGACATTCAATCTTTAACCCTCTCAACCCCGAAATGAATTTCTGCTTACTAGTTCGTCTTTTTCTTTCCCGGGGGTGAGGGGTCATCTTTGGGGATATTAAATCAGACCCACCTGTCCTGTCAATAGTAGTACTATATTAATTTAAATTTCATTTCCGCATTTCAATAAAAGCAACTATATTGTTTCGGTGTTAAAGAAGCCTCAAATATTAAAACAAAAAACGATCAGCAACTACTCGTTTTAGTCGCTACTTGTTTTAAGAAAGTTTGTGGATTAACCTTAAGAAGTGTTATTTCGTATTGAACAATACTTCTAGTATTAAATCTTTCTGTATTAAATTCTTAAGTCTGTTGATTAAAAAAAAACATAATTTATCTTTTATTAAATTTATAAAGTAAACAATGACTTACACTTGAAAAAAATTGATTTTTTATACCAGTTGAAAAATTACTTTTTTTAAGTGCTTTGACCAATCTCTTTCTCAAATGCTTTGTAATGTTAAAATCGATTGCGTAAATTTTAACCGTTGTGAAAAATTCTGAAGTATTCTTTAAAAACAAGTGAGAAATACCTGATTAAGAAAAACCTATAAGTTAAATATGTGAATTACTTAAAGTCATGCATGGTGTCCAAAAGTTACGTATCTATTTTTGTGTAATTAGGCATTATTAAAAAATCTTAAGTTTAATTATTCTAATACTGTTCAAAATGTGTTAAAAGTTTACTAAATTTTTATTCTGTGTTCTGTACGTCGTTATCTGTTTCATGAAATTGAAAAGAGCACTTCTGAATTCTTTTTCCTCCTACAATTTAATCTTTGACTACTATCCAGCTCTCCCCAGCCAAGATCTGGGGTTGGTTTACCAACTTAGATGGAAAACCTTGATGTTTTTTATTTTAATTAATTAACTAACTAATTAATTGAATGAATGAATGAATAAATATTGATTATTATTCTTTTTAGAAGAAATGCTAATTATTACAATAATATCGTGAAACTACAGTAGTAGTTACAAATTGTTAAATTTCTTTTCATTTTACAATTTTATAATTTCTTGATCAATTTTAAACAAGGCGTTTCTTTTAATTACATCTGCAAATCCAGATAGTACAGATTTTTAGAATTCTGATTTCATTTATTTATTTTCTTGGTTAATTTTTAAATTGAAATTACTGTAGTAGTATTTTCACCTATTTCAGAAAATACATACTTAACTTTTAGGACGCTCTGTACCATTACTGAAATCTTTTTATGCTACATGGATATCAGCTAATTTTCTACAATGCCAAACTAGATTAAATATTTTGTGGAAATTTTGAACACGGAGCAAATGTTTCCCGAATAATTTTTAATAAAAAAAGAAATCGCACGGCAATTTTTAATGTATGGTATGGTTCTCATGATAATGAAAAGTAAAAATCGTTCGTAAACTTTTTAAATTAAAAAAGAAAGAAGTTGGCATTCTTTCAAATTTCTGGTAATAAAAAGAAAATCGTCTGGTAACTCTTTTAAATGAAGCAAAAATTAAATCAAACTTCTAGAATTTTTCAGTAGGAATATTTTCAGTAAACTGAGACTGATTCCTATCAGAAGTTTTTTGTGCAGAAAAACGAAAATGTTGAAATGATTTTTTGAATCGCTTATAATTTTTCTTTTATTTTTTATATAGATGATTAAAAAAAGTTGCTAAAGATATTTCTTAAGAGAATATATATGGTGTTATCGCTTAATTGACTAAATTTAAATTAAATTTTCTATGACATGGCATATAGTCAGAAATCTGAATAAACCGTTTGTTAATACAAGCGTTAACGCACACGTGCATACGTGTATATTGAAACCATAACTGTTTTAAATATAAAAACTCAATTAGGCAAAAATAAGAAGATGTATAATTTCATATATACAGGCTGATCATAAAAGGACTTATTTGGTGTTGATTTTATTAAAACTCGACTTATTTTAACAGAGTGCGCTTTTCTTCTAAAGATCGTTTTATACTAAAAAGCGCAATTCAGCAACAGTTGACATCTTGTATAAATAGCTTGTTTACTTCCTGTCAAATTAAATGTTACAATATATCGTTAAAACTTTGACATATATCTTAATAACATAATAATGAATATTAAATTCAGTTTGTGTTAAATCGATGCGCATTTTAAAGCATTATTTTTTTAAAGTATGAAATACCCCTCTAATTATCTACATTATGCCAGACTTTTCCAGCATTTCCTTGAGTTTGCCGGTAATTGCGAACAAAGTCCGACAAAAAGTTTTATTTGAATCAGAAATGAATATGTAAAAACATGCTTCATTAAAAGTTACAAGCAACATTTTTTTAAACCTTCAGATATGCAGGAACTGTTCTGTAAAGTGTTCATGAGAAGATTTTATCCCTTGTTAAAGGTACAAAAAATGTACTTTGCAATTTGTATCTTACGGAACCCTTTGCATTCAAATGTTTAAGGAACACTCGTCTACAAACTCGTTTCATTGTAAACAAAATAAACATCTATAAAACCTTTTGAAATTCTAAGAAAACAGAAAAATGTTCGGCAGTTATTTTTAATGATGCAAACAAGAAATTAAAAGTCTGGAACTTTTTTTTACGGGGAATGCGAAACGAGGCAGGCATTTTCCCCGAATCCATTCTTATTTTTGATTAGTTTTAAAAAACTGATGATAAAACACATTAGAATCACTAACAGTTTTAAAAGAATTTTTTCTGAAAGGGGCCCTTTAAAATTTAAATTTGGTATATTTTTAGATTTAATCTCCTGAAAATTTTAATCTATACCATAAAAGTCTGTATTTTTTACGTAATTTTGTAAGTTATTGTACAGCTCTATGATCAATATTTAGACAGGACATAGGCAGCAATTCCTCTTCTCTGTATATCGTTACTTTCAGGCAATAAGTCCTTGAATGTTCTATTGTTCTAAATTATTAGCTCGTAGCATGGTAGGGGTGGTCACAGGAGGGGATGCTACCCTCTGAGAGAGTATGCAAAATCCCCATGCCAGGAAACAGAGATTGAACCTTGAAAGAAAACTGCTGCCATCACGTTTTTGTGACAATGGAGGGGGGGGGGACGAGCAAATTAGCTATTAGTCACTGCCACCGGGACATATATATCCCGCAGGTAGTTTCAAATGATCCTATGGGCTAAATATGCTTTGTATTAATATGAATGCATATCCCATTGGTATTCCTTGATATAACTGACTATTCAAGGAATTTTCCTTCATTATTGGCAGTACAGTAGCTTTTCATTGCATTAAGTCATTATTTCAGTACCACTGGGACACACGTGACCAACGAAGAAATACCAATGGGACATGTTTGTCTCACTCAGCCCTCACCACTCCTCCTGTTAAGTAATTTTTCATTTTTTCAGCATTTGATCGATATTTGTATTAAATTGATATATTGTACTTATTCCCAGGGAAAAAAATGGTAGTGAGAGGGTTAACCTGTACTGCAAAATGCATGTAAGATTGTGTTGGAATGTGTCTTAGTATTTATGCGCTAGACATTATTAATCTTTTGTTGTTAAATCCAGATATCTTTTTCTCTTTTCCACCCAGGACTACTATGTGGTGCTTCTTTCCCCTTGCGAGCTTGATGCAACTATGAAAATGATCCTTCAAGTGCCGATGTGGGCCCAGAGGGTCATTTATATTCAGGGATCTGCCTTGAAAGATTTCGACCTCGCTAGAGCCAGGTAAGTAGCGATAGCGGGACACGGTATCCTCTCATATAGTAAATTTTGTAATATGAGCACCTTTTTTTTCTATTATGACTTGTTAAGTATTTAGGTAAGAATAGTTTATTCGATTTAAATTTAGAATGTCTTTTCCACATGCAGACGATATTTTAATTAAACCAAAGGAAAAAAATGTATCGTTGTTCTTTTTTCTATGAATTACTGTTTTATCCGTTGCTTAGATCCTACAACGCTGTCGCAAAATCTCCAAATATGGCAAACGCAATGCACGAATATACGCGGTATATCAAGAGGTCGTTGCCAAGCTTAGCATTCTGGTCTGCCATACCATGACAGGCAAGATTTACACATAAACTTGTGTCTTGAAATTCAAACGTCGACCGCTAGAGGGCAATATTCGCAGGCTTATGGAAGCGTAACCATTTCAGATTAGGACGTTGCCGGAGATGGATGAATCGGTTTACTAACTCAGAATTGGCCGATATGTATTGTGTGGTATAATAACACGGATGGTAAGTAGTATTAATAAACGTCTTTTAATAAAAGTCACATCTCTTTTGACATCCTCGGAATCATACACGTAATGTATATCGGCAGGGTTTGAAAAATCCCGGTCTTCCAGACGACTAAAAAATATCCCTAGGCGACTTTTTCCGTTATAATTCAATATATATGAGGCTCCTAGAAGTTTTTGCTGGCTCCTAAGATTTAGAACTTTTTTTTACCCCTGTATATCGGCCAATTCTGAGTTAGTAAACCGATTCATTCATCTCCGGCTAAAACGATCAGCTTCCGTAACCCTGCGAACGTCGCCCAATAGCGGTCGCCTTTTGCATTTCCGGACACAAGTTCCTGTGTAAATTTCGTTTGCCATGGTATGGCAGACCAGCATGTTAAGTTTGTCAAAGATCTTTTGAGACACTCTGTATTTTGAAAATTGGAAAATGCGATTGTCGACAAAATTGACGACGCATTTACGATTTCTGAAATTAATACCACTAGAGTGCTAAAAGTTATAGTCTATGGTAAATATCTTTTATACTAATATTAATAAAATAAAAGTGGTACATGCATTGCAATTTAATCGCTTTTAATTAACCCAAGAAATTGCTTAGAAATCTAGGTGTTTGTGTATGATGCATAGATTTTATTGATTCCTTGAAACTTGTGATTATAAAAGGACCGATTTAGTTCTAGTATGACTTAAATTTTTCAGAGGTGTATTTAAAAGGATAAAGCGTCAATAAAGACCAGGGTCTCTAGTTGTTGTAGGACACTGAAATTTCTGTAAATGAAAATACGTTGAATATTTGAATATGAAAATTTGGTTTGTTCGTCAATTTCCACAGTGTGACATACAGTAAGTCTCCTATGTAAGGGACTAAGCTTTAATGGCGAAATTTCTATGTATTTTTCATTCTGCAGAATAGGATTCATTGTGGTAGAATAGAATTTTATATTTAAAACTACTTGGAAAACTTCATCTTGGTTTGATTTATAAGATGAAAAATGCATCCGGTTACAAAATGTTTGAGCATACTTTTGCCCAGAGGCGTAGCCGAGGGGGGGGTTAGGGGGGTCATAACCCCCCCCATGAGGAATTTTTTGCCATACAAAATGCATGTTCTTCTCTACATTATCACACACACGTATACATATATATGAGTTACAGTAGTCATAACCCCCCCCCATGAAAAATTTCTGGCTACGCCCCCTGCTTTTGCCAGATTCATTTTATGCATTCATCATGTGCATTTTGTGATAAATGCAAACAAAATATATGAAAATGTATCAATCTTTAACAGATCTCGGTACAGAGACCTATTCTCCCATGCCCCCTTGACTATAGGTTGATGTATAATTTATGAATAAAGATATGGGGTAAAACACAATCTACCACCATTTGTAATATTTTAATCAGTCGGTATTACTATTTTCAAACAAAATCTCACGAAAAGAAACGCATTTAATAAGCTCGTATTTGTAATATTTTAATGTGTATTATTGTATATATTAGCGTTTTCGGTTAAAATACCACGATAAGAAGCACATTCAACCCTACATCTACCAAATTAAGAATTGCCAAGAATATCACCTTGAATCAAATTTGTTTTCTCTTGTTGTAGTTAGGCAATGAATGATAAATACTGATTAATGTAATAAAAAAGAAAATTACGAAAAAATTAGCATAAGCTATACGTTGATGTCTGGTTTTATAAACAATTAACGAATCTTTTGCAAAAGAGTATAGGACCAGCAAATCTGAAGGAATCCAGTAATACTTTTAGAAAATCTAATCCTTTAATCGTAAAACAGACGTCTGAAAATTCACTAATGCTCTTTTTTGGGTAGGAGGGGGCTCGACATGATTAGAAAGTGAGCGGAAAGCTGTCCGTTTAAAACAATCTACTCTAATCGAACATCCAATCGTGGTGTAAGCTGATTAAATGAAGTATTTGGTAGCGATTTTTCAAAAGAAAATGGTTACAATGAATCGAATTTTTTATTTTTTATTTTTATTTATATTTTTTTTACAATTTTAATTTAATTTGCTCCATTTGAAATCCTTCAATGTGTATTATTGTTTTTTCAATAAAAACCTCGCGAAAAGAAGCACATTTAATTTGTCCTTATTTGCAAGATGTTAACATGCGTTGTCTTCAATTAAAATCTCATGATTAATGCTCCTAATGCCTTCTGTTTTCAGAATGAATGCTGCAGAAGCTTGTTTTATATTGGCAGCTCGAAATTATGCTGATAGATCTGCCGCTGTAAGTAAAGCATTTTTCTCTCAAAACATCAGTCCATTCGCAACGCATGACGAGCTGTATACTCACGATGCCCTCCCTCCATGTAAATCGTAAAGCATCTATATTCGGGGCAAACTTAACCTGATAGTGGAGATAAAGCTATGGACCGTGTGATTCCGCCGCTTTCAAATAGTTCTTTCCGTTTCACCTGCTTATTACAAAACTAAGACACTTATCAACTGTTAAGTGCTAAAATAAAGTGTATGTTTTAAAATAATTGCATATTTGTCTTATTTGAATTCAATAATTAAAAGCATTACGAAATTTAGTCAGAAATTAGATGTAACGCCTTCCCAGATGCTTGACCAATGATAGACCTCTTTTGTGCTGGCGGGAATCAAAACTGCGGATTTGCCTTGCGATTGGGTTGCTTTGTGATATTGACAGCCAAATAATTGGAAAGAGAAACGAGTGTCTGAGCGATACATTCGGAGAGTAGTGAAAAGGCTCCTCTATTCTTCTCCTCCGCTATCAGGTAAGGTTTGCCCCTAGTATAGTTTCTCTATTGATGAAATTGAATGCCAAATACCTTGAATGAATCTCTACTTCAGAAATGAAACACATATGAAAAGTATTCATAAAATGAGAATTTACTTTGAACCCTTTACCCTTCAGAATTTTTTAAGGGATTTTTAGGGAGGAGGAAATTGAAATCGAGGCTCAGTAATATGTGGTATTTCGTGTCTAATTATTTTTTTTTCTCCTAATGGCCGGGTGAATTGCCCACTATGGGCTTTACCACCATGAGGACCAGAGAGGTTGACATCTTCATCATCGTTGCTCCATATGAGTGGTTCCCTAATTGGGAACCAATTCCAGATGAAAGACCTAGCACTTGAATCAAAACCCCCAGAGGTATCATTTGAGCCCGAAGGACTTTGAAGGCAGGAACAGATTTTACTTGCACCAGCTCCCATTGGCGTACACTGTCCCACAGCAATCCAGCCGAGAGAGGTCACCCTCCCAAGCGCTGACGAAGGTCGGTGCTGCTTCATTTTCGGTATTCTTATAGGAACCGAGCTCAGCGACTAGGTCACTGACGGAAATTAGTTAAAATATGTGTTTAACTGCACAATTTATTTGCCGTTTTAAGATATTTTAGTCATTCAAAATATAAATTATAACAAAAATATTACAAGGGGGTCACAAAGTACACATTTTTCTTTTTAAAATGTTTAGTTTATTATACCACAAATAAGTTTTTTAACATTTAAAGGAGAGCTTTAAATTGAAGAAGACCGATTTTTCCCGAAATACGAAGAGGGGTTATAAAATACGGTCAAAAAATGCGGAAATAAAATTGTGTTTGAAAGTAGTTTGTGATCGATGTGATTTATGTTTCTTGTTTTGTGCATTATTTTCAGGATGAGCACACAATTTTACGTTCCTGGGCAGTCAGAGATTTTGCTCCGAGCGTGCCTCAGTATGTACAAATCTTCCGTCCGGAGAACAAGGTGCACGTTGCGTTTGCCGGTAAGTACAAATCATGTTATTACTCTTTCAGCTCAGTGACCCCCAAGCCCCGGGCTGCGGACTGGTACCGTTCCGTGAATCAAATGGTACCGGGCCGCTCAAAGAACATTACATTATTTCCCTTTTTTTTTACTGTACCACTTGGTGTCTTTCTCTCGAATTTATGCGACTTTATCTAGTTTATGCTAATTTATACCTTTGTAACAAAAGAAATCAAACAATTATCTATTTTATGTTAGTTTTTTGTTTATTAAAATATTCAAGATTGTGAATAAAATTTTCAGTCATAAAATTTGGGGTTCTCATTGATTTAGTGTTCTAGTGAGTTAAAATGATAAATCACTTTATATTCATTTTTTGGTGTAACTGTATTTTATTTTGAAGGCTTAGTAAATGCCTGTCCATTTAAATTCGGATTGAATGTTTTTTTGGCTCATGGCTTTGGAGAATGCGTAAGGCACTACTGAGGGCAATATACATATATGAACTGTCATCGGAGCTACAGCATTTTCGGGATTTCGCATCCAACTGCCCATTGCTTGGTTAAATGTAATATAATACTTTCTAATAATTAGTAAGTTATTGGGTAGAGCTATCAGATTTAAGGAAATGTATATTTCATTGCTTCAAGTGTTATTGCAAATTAATCAGTCATCTAACAGTCCTAGGTGTAAAAATTTATTATCATGCATAAATGATTACTCTGTAAATTTAAAATATACATTATTTATAATATTTCCTGTAATAATCCTGCTTTGTTTCGATAAAAATATTTTCTGAGCTTAGTACATCGATTGGGGTAGGTAGTCGCATCATGACAACCTACCCCTGCAACTCCTGCAATCCCACATTACACATATTTGCTTACATTCATTACATAGATCTAATAAACACTGCATGCCTTCAAGAAAACAGCATAATATTCACAAGATATCAAACTAAAAAGCAGTATAAAAGTATTCGTTCGAATTCTAAAAGAATTAAATATCACAAAAAAATGCTGAAAACGAAGACGAACATTTAAAAATAAATAAGCCAATTTAAAATACCGCCAGCCTTTGCAATCACAGCTTCGCTGTTTTGATACTAGATAAAGATTTCCATTCCATTGAATAGATACTGCCTACCTCAGCTCAGACAGCATTTATCGATATATACTGCTAAAAAATACATGTGACAACCTACCCTGTCGTACAAATGCTGTTATTATTTTTGAAATAAAGAGCAAAACTGTGTGTGTTTGTTTACTTTACGTGCATATGTAATGTGAGTAATGAGTCACCGACGAGTTGGCATAAAGTTCGTCTTGAGCACGGTCGGATCAATCGAAGTGATGGAAAAGCCGAGGACGCATGCAAGGGATTCTATATTGTGAATTTTAAGTGATTCTTTTTAAAATGAGATTGCTTAATACTTATTTTTAAATCCTTTCGGGGGGGGGGTATCAGCTTAAGCATGTCACCATTCTACGCTCTTTAAGAAGTAAAAAAGGTAAAAAGTACAAAAAGGACAATTTAAAAGCTATTAATTAAAAGTTTCACTGCTTATTACTCATTCTACTGCTAAGACATGTCAGCACTATAATCTAAAAGTGTTCAATCTTACAAATAAGGTATAACAAGTAACTTTCTTTCAACAGAAATACTGTAAAACTGTAAAATATTGAAGCTGCTTCTGCTCCAGAAAGGATTAAAATTCCCCGCTGCATTTTTTGACAGCTGATATTTTATTCTATTTTCAGAGCACGTAGTCTGTGAAGACGAATTCAAATATGCACTTTTAGCCAATAATTGCCTTTGTCCAGGAACATCCACCTTAGTTACCCTCTTGTTACACACTTCCAGGGGACAGTAAGTGCCAAGTTCTTTTATTTTCTATCTATTCCTTTATTGCACGATCGTCTTCTGTTGAATCATCTTCCTCTGATTGCTTTTTATCTAGAACATTCATGTTCTAGATAGTATAATGCATGTTCTTACTTTTGATTAGCTATTTTGCATTTACTTTGAAGTTTTACTCTTTAAAAAATGCTATTAAAAAGGCTGTTAAGTAATACCCGTTTAATTAATAGAAATTAAGCACTAAAGATTCCGTAACAAACTTTACATAAGATTATCGTTTTATATAGTAGCTAGGTACATTTAATCATAGGCGTAATCTGGGGGGGGCAAGGGGGGGCAATTGCCCCTGCAGATGTAAAAGTTGCCCCCCTAGTCTAAAAAGTCAGGGGGCAAATTTATGATTTTGAACACAAATCATGCATTTAGAACCCAAATATACTATCAGATTCTAAAAAAAAAAAAAGAAAAAAAAATCCCCTGCAAAAATCAACAAAAGAATAGAGTCACAGAAGCTTTTCAACCCAACAGGAACGATGGCAGATTCTACCAAATGACCAAGCTAGATAATTTCTCAGGAAAGCAAAAATCAAGGGGCAGCGATTTTAAACTTGTCTGAAATCAATTGTTCAGCGTTAGAAAAAAAGACCTGTTGCTGTAAAAAGTGAGCAAAAAGAGGTCATTTTCACAGGCGATGACGCAATTAGAGTTTATGTCATCCGGGGCAAACCATAATTAGTGTCGTGTGCATGGGCGCCCATAGTATTTTCCAAGGGGGCAAACTTCAAAAAAATTTTCTAGAGGGGGGCAAATTTTAAACTTTTAACAAATTTAGTTCTGTTTTTGCCATTTGTTAACATCATGTGACATTAACCTAGAACTTTGGGGGGCAAGTTCCCTACCTTGCCCCCCCCCTTATGGGCGTCCATGGTCGTGTGCCCCCTCGCATGGAGCAGCGCCCCATCCCAAGAAACTATAACTGATTTTGGCATTCCTTTTAGAATGTCTCCCGGTGCTTGTCTCCGCTTATCCCCCCTTTAGTTGCCGCCCTGTCACAGATTGGGGCCAGTTTCTCATTTATATTTTAGTGAACCTAATTTTGGTGTTTGAAGGTCAGTAGCAGAGAGACAACAACGTGATCGTGCACAACTTACTTGACAGACGACTAATTGCGTATTCAAATGCGACGCAGTTTAAGAGAACAAGAAACGGTCTGCGATTTTATTATTTATATCTGCTGCCAGGGGAAACTAGGGGCACGTGCCCCAGACTTGGTAGAGGGCTCCAAAATAAGTTATACGGTTCCATGGGAGGAGGTCGTTCTATTTGGTTCGTCGTGAGAGATAAACTCTAGTTGCAGTACTATCTAAGTCAGTATTTCGATACCTTTAACCCTTTTAGATTTTCATGCATTAGAAAAATATAGCAACAAATCACCTCATTACTTCCTGCTAACAGCGTTGCTCCCAGCAATACTGAGAAGCAATGTTCGACACAGAAGGGGAACCTTCACAGCTATTGTTTATAACGATCTGCTGATGTGCGTACATGGGTACCCATAGTAATTTTCCTAGGGCGGGGGCAAACTTTTAAAAAATTTTCTAGAGGGGGGGCAAATTTCAAACTTTTTTAGTTCTGTTTTTGCCATTGTTAACATCATGAGATATTAACCTAGAACTTTAGGGGGGGCAAGTTCCCTACCTTGTCCCCCTTATGGGCGCCCATGTGTGCATATAATTCTATTTTCTAGCATTTCCAAAAATTCATTTAAAAGTCTAGCTAAGATAATATCTCAGAATATTAGTTTCTTTAGTACATAGTATATGTGCATTCACCTAATTTATATACCCCCTCCTTTTTTTTTTTTTTTTTTTTTTTTTTTTCGTGAAAACGTCTTCAACTCAGAACCTTACATAATTTATCAGGGGTCGGTCCAGGAATATTTTCCAGGGTCCAATTTTTGTAAAAAATGCATATTTTTGTGAATTTCAATGCTTAATTTTGTGAATTTCAGCACTTATTTTTGTGAATTTTCAAACCAAATTTTAATAAAAGTCACTTTTTCTTTTTGTTAATTGATGAAACACATTAAAATGTAGGGTAAAATGCCAATGAAGGACATTTTTAATCGACTGTATTTTTGTGACGGGGTTCCTGACGGGGACCTGAAGTTTTGGAAAATGACGAAAAATCGCAAGAAGAATTCGATACGTGGGTCTCCAAATGGACGAAAAAGCAAAAGCAGATATAATTCTATGTAAATCGCCATCTGAACTCAAACAAATAAAAAATTGTGACACTTCATCAGATGTCTTGAAAAAACTGGGAGAAATCTATCAGTCTACAGGACCTGCTCGTAAAGCTGCGTGATGAAATCTTTAATTCAATATAAAATACCCGACTCGTCTAATGGAATTCACGACCATTTGTGAAAATTCTTCGAGATAGTGGACAGACTTTCAGAAATGGATATTTAAATAGACGACGACTTGTTGACTGTAATGCTGTTATATAGCCTCCCTTCTACTTTCGACAATTTCCGATGTGCTATGGAATCAAGAGATGAGCTTCCGAAGCCAGAAATACTCAGAATCAAATGCCATTCGTAACGATGATAGACAAGCGGAAGACTCAGGTGCTTTCGTGGCTGCTCCTAAAAAACATGCGTCTAAAAATAAAAATTATGGAAAGTACTCGGGCCAGCCGACTCATAAAATTAAGGATACATCAAGAATAACCTGTAAAAGGTACAAACGCATCGAGCACTGGGCTACCGAATGTGAAAGTGGAAAAAAGAAAAATTTTAAAGATAAGCCTAACAGCATGGATTCTTATCCACTCGGATGACTCGCCAATAGAGTTACCATGCGAAATACAGCAACCCTACGCGCCTAAAGCTCTCTCAACAATAACCAATAACGAAACGCAAAATTTTTGGTGTGTTAAGATAGATACTAAAAATTATATAAGTTACTTCAGTTATCATCGACCCACTTTTGCATTTGCAAGGAAAGACCAGGAAACCCTCCTACTTCCAGTCGATGAAATAAATGTAAAGGAAGAATATAAGAAAAAGAAAAAGGGGTGAGAGATAAAATGACATAGTCCATTAATATCGTTTTAATATGGCAATAATGAAACTAAAAAATTAGGGGGGTTCAGGGGGGTCTCCCTTGACGAAGCTCAAAGACCGAATTTATAGTTTATATATATATATATAAGTGAAACCTCTCTGAGCGGCCACCCCACCGTACCGAGAATATTTGGCCGCTCGGAGGGGGTGGCCGCTCTCAAGAGTTTTATTTACTATTATAAGATAATTGCTATAATGCGTAATATAAACAAGTCTGGCACATATTCCTTATTTAAAATGAAATATAAAACTTATCTAAGGAGAAAATAGTACTTTATTTAATGCTTTCTTACATTTTTTTTGAAAAAATGATACAATTTGTGTCCGTTTTAAGTTTTTACTTTTCTTTGAAACAACCATTTTTTCTAGTTTGTTTTTTACTTTAAAAATCGGATCTCTAACTGGTTAGTTTGTAACCGCTTCGGAATTTTCGATAATTTCATCGATTTTCCCTAAAGTCGCTTGTGTTGAAAGTTTAGCTTGCTCGCTATTACAAACATCGAGAAATTCCTCGTCAGACACGGAATTAGCCCCTGAAAGGGGGACAAAAATTCATTTGTAGGACAATTTCAATACCTGATTGTCCAAGTGATTACCCATCTTAAGGGTGTGGGGAGAATACAAAAGAGATATAACAGATACAATTCCATGCATTCCTGGGACTTATATTCGACATAAACCTGACCTTGAGTTTTTCCGCTCAAAATTACAGCATGGAGTGAGTAAAATTTCCTGAAAAATGAGATGGGCGATGAGGTGGCCGTTTAAGGGGGTCGGGTGGCCGCTGATAGAGGTTATTTTAACATCAAGTCTATGAGTCAAAAAATCCGTGCCATGAAAAATTGGCCGTTTAGAGGGGTGACCGCTCGGAGAGGTTTCACTATATATATATATATATATGCATGCGTGTGTACGGGCACGCATACATGGACTTTCATTTAAAATGACTTTTGCCCCCCCAGTTTCGAAGCCCAAGTTACGCCCATGCATTTAATCACTTATACCATACATTAAATTTTTGCATACTTTCATCATACTTACTGCTACCAGTCCAAATGAACCAAAATCAATGCTGATGGATATTGTGAAACACAAGAGCATGCGACAGGCCATTCAAAATGTCAAGCGAGGCTTGTTGTCCAAAGGTAAAGTGGAAAAATTTTGAATATCCACCCCCATCCACATTTGAATACAACCCGGATCTGGCGCCAGTAACCATCATCATTTCGCAAAATTAAAGAATTTTTGCGAGGAAAAATCTGGCCTGTGACGAATAGTGCAGGGAAATAGAGATTACATTTCTAAATGGACTGGCAGCGGAGATTTACGGTGAAGGTAAACAAAATCTTGATATACCAACAATTGTACAATAAGTGCTTAAGTGTTCGCAGTGGCAGTGGAAAAATAGCCGTATGTATGTACATCTAAAAATAAAAAGTTTGTTACTAAATCTTAGGTTGTAATTTGTTATTTATTAAACAGTATATAGAAAAACGTTTTAGCCTCTGTTTATCCCGCTTGTGACAAGTTTTACTGTATATCAATATTACAATATTTTTTCCCCTTATGATTAAGTGCATTTCTTGGCACATTAAAACCTGTCTTAAAAAGAATAAAAAGGAAACTAAAGATTTTTCCTGTAAAGCCAGCTGTTCGTTGAATAAAGCTCACATCGCAATGAGATAGTGATTCGTCTTTGAATAACCCACCTCATACAAAAGCTTGTCGACATTTTTTTTTAAATATATGTTTCATGAAATGACGCCATGTATTCAGGCCCTACACCACTCAAACAAGATACAAGCTGCCACCGACATCTCCGTATAGAATACATAAATAATAATCCTGTTATTCTATCTTCATCGAGATATTTGGAAGAATAAATTCGAGGCACGTAAGGCATCGCTGAAGGATAGGGGCAGTACACATGAATCACGAACTGAATTTCGATTTTATATCTCTCGAATAAGAACGCTTGCGATTTTTCATTGGAACTTACTTGACTTTGAAATCGTGTGCTTGCATGTACAATAGAGTTAAGAGATCTGCACAGACAGTAGCTGTTCGACAAAAGTTTCGAGGGAGAGCGGATAGTGTTGGATGAACCGTATTATCAGAGATGGACCCTCTTTTTTTTAAATCTGATGTGCACACTACATGACTTCCTTGTACGTCTATTAAATCATAAATATTTTCGGTGCACTTCATCTCAACTTGTTGTTGTTGCTGTTGTTGTCGTATCTATGGATAGACGACACTATACATGGAAAGAGGGGTGCCAGTGCCCCCGAGGGGGTTGGACTTCTATTTGTTGGTCCCTAATTTTGAACCGATTCCAGATGAGGGACCAACCACCACCTGAAAACGGCATCCCCAGAGGTATCGTTTAACAACTTGGAGGACATTGGAGCCACGACGGATTTTATGTGCACCAGCTCCCATTAGCGTACACGGTTCCACAGCGGACGAGCCGAGAGGGAGGTGACCCTCCCAAGCACTGGCCAAGCCGGATGCTGCTTCACTTGCCGTGTTCTTATGGGAACGGAGTTTAGCGCCCAGACCACTGCGGGACTCATGTCAACTTATTTCATTTGAATGAAATGCAATACTGCAATAAACAGAGTTCTAAAAAAACCCAGTCTCCCCGGCCACTAAAAAATATCCCTTGGCAGTCAGCTTTTTTCTCATTAAAATAACGTATATGTTTATCCTAAAACTTTTTGCTGGATTCTAAGATTTTACAACTTTTGTCAATCACTGGCAATAAAACTAAACTTTAGAGATTTCTAGCTAAATATTTAAGGTATCACTAAGTTCAGTTTAGTATTAAAAATTTCTTTTGGCACTTACTTCGGCGATATTTCGCCGTAAGTGACCAAACTCTCGATATTTTGAGCAAAGCTAAAAGAGTGATTGACCACAAACTTACAATGAACTGAAGGTATACCCAGACCTTAATGCATTGAAAGTCTTTTGGGGGACATTGTGGCCTGGCCTACCTCGCGGCTGTCAATCTGATTGAAACATCAAGTCGTCTAGTCACTAAACTCCGTTCCCGTAAGAGCACGGAAAGTAAAGCAGCACTGGATTCGCTAGTGCTCTGGAGGGTCAACACCTCTCTCGGCTGGACTGTTGTGGGACCGTGTATGCTAAGGGGAGCGGGTGCACGTAGAATCCGACGTGGCTCCAATGTTCTCCATGTTCAAACAATACCTCTGGGGTGCCGATTTCAGGTCTTGGTCCAGCATCTGGAATTGGTTCAAAGTTAGGAACCAACAGGCAGAAGTCCAACCCCCTCGAGGGGCAATGGCACCTATTTCAATAGATAGAGCAATCGTCTATCCATGGACACCAATAACGTCACATCGAAATGCAATCGACCGAAATGTTCCTCGAAGTTAAACCGAAAGATGACAACGGCTGCGACTTTTCAGAGTCTGGACAGTCTATGCAGTTGCCCTACTATGTCTATGTTTAGGACTCTCACTTAGAGGGTGTCTTCCTTAATTTTTTTCAGAGAAGGCCAGATGTCAGGAGAGGAGTGGCACAGGCTGTACGGGAAATGTTCGGGCAACGAGATCTACCACATCAGACTCGGAGACAGCCGGTTCTTCGGAGAGTACGAGGGAAAGCCTTTCAACTTCGCATCTTTCCATTCGCACAGGAAGTAAGTGCCCTCAGTATATCTGTGCATGACAGTTTTCAGACATAAGTTGGAAATACAGGCCTTGATTTTCCATTAGGCCCAGTAAACTCGGTCCTAGCCTGCTAAATTTTTAACGTGAAAGAAAATATTCCCAATTCAGTTCTTTTTTATTTCTTTACACTTTTTAATAGGATGTCTGTTTTATTGCTTTTTTTATTTGGTAACACTCCTAGGCTTCTGTGCAACCTTTGAACCCTTTTCAACCGGTTTCACCTGGTTCTGCCAATCACAAAAGCCCCTCAACCTCAACACTTCTTTCAAGGTGCCTCCTATGACCTTTTTGAAGTCGGGATAAAGATAGCGACACTTGCTTAAAGACAGGAATTCGAACCGGAATTGAACCGAAAACCAGAAGAAACTGTTCTTTTGGTCGGAGCGAAAACTGGAACTAAACCTGAAAAATATATCGGTTTATTTCAGTTCACTATATATTCAATCATTTTGTTACTGTAACCAACTTATCAATATTTTCCAATTCAACGTCAACCATATAATTATCATGACATGTTCAGTCTGTTTTCGCTTTTCAGAGAACGTTTAGCAACGCTTTTTTATGTTAAAAGCTTTGTTTACACTTGAACTAACAATAAGTTGTATAGTTTCTGAAATTCCGAACTGAAATAAAGAAAATGGAAAAAAAAAAAAAACAGCGAGCCAAAATAGAGCTTCAAAAAATACCCCTCTCAACCTATCACCCCTTTTCGGTGTAGAATCGTCTTGTTCGCAGTCGCTCTGCTTTAGCAAAACGGATCGCTTCTGGATTTTCTGTTTTGATGTTCACTACTACTTTTCAGTTTTAGTTTCGCATGAAACTAATTGTAGAAGGCAGATTTAAATCAGTTGATCATAGAATTATATTTTTAGTACAAATAAGATTATACATGAAATAAAATTATTTATTCGGAACTGAACCGAAAACCGTTATTTGTGGATGAACAAAAATCGGAACTGAACCGATATATTTACTTTTGGTTGAACCGGAACGAATAAAATTACGGTTCGAAGCCCAGCTTAAAGAAGCATCAGGGGGGAAGAATAGACCATAGAGATATGAATACAGTAGAAACCGCATAAGTGCATATCGATGTGGCAACAAAATTATGTGCACTTATGCGAGCTTTCTTAAATTAACGTATGTAGAGCAATTTCTCATTGAAAGTCTGTGTATTTGATATTAAATAGTATAGTAGTTATATATATTAAGGCGACCATATTTCTAAACAGTATTTTGGGTAAAAATCAAGTTTTGTCCTCGAATCCGAAGAAAACACTGGGGACACTAAGAAAATATTTTTGGGGACTTATTCGAGGACACAACATATTACCATGCATAATACAAAACATATGTACATGTATATCTGTATTGAAATGATCTATATTGTCAATGAATCTGTATTGTCAATATATTGAAAAACTGATCATCTGTATTGAAATGACGTAACTAGATTTGATTTGGAGATGGCGTGCGCTAAGATTCGCTACGCGGCGCTGCTGGATTTTCGCGAAAATCAGGATTGAAATAGAAGGGTAGAAATTACTACCGAGCTTTCTCTCGAGATTTCTCAGATAAACTGCAATTTCCTTCTTTTTGGTTTGTTTTTGGATGCATGTGCACTTATGCAGTTAAAATTACATTATAAAAACAATTTTTTTAATGTGAAAAATGTGCTCTGTAGCGTTTTATGCACTTATGAGGTGTGTACTTATGCGGGTTAACAAAACATTAGACGCATAGGGAAGAAATTCGGTGTTTTCATATATTGTGCACTTAGGGGGTTTATGCACTTAAGAGATGCGCACTTAAACGGTTTCGACTGTACCAGGAGATGACATTGCCTATCTGATAATGAAGCCAAAACTGTAACCGAGCTGCCATATTGCCTTGACCAAAACATTGCTGCATCAATTTGTTATTCTATGGTGACAGTTCCAATTTTAAAGAAGTAATGTCGCCAAAGTTTCCGCCAAGAATAATTACGTATTTGACATAACCATAGAGATATGGACATAACTGTATTATGTAACGCATTTATTTCGGATTTGTGTGCTTGGCTCGACATCCGCTTATAAATCCACGTCACAAGAAGACATAACTGTAAAACTTTTTACTGCAGAATACTGAGATTTAGTATTTAGAACTATCGTTACACATAACTGTGCATCTTTACTTTTTAATCCGTATTAATCGTGCATCTTTCACTGTTATTTAAAAAGGAATCCACAAAATGTTCCGCCATACTTTGATCAACACAGTTACTCCATTTCCTCCATGCTGATGATAGCTAATGCCATCTCAGGTATCCATATCTCTACGGGATAGACCTACCGGGTGCACTGCTGACTTAGCATGGCTCTTCGTTCTTACTCTGCTCATTCATTTGTTGATAACTGTTCCAGATACGGAGTGTCCCTCGTCGGTGTGAAAACAGAGATGGGCGGCACCTGGCCTGTCCTCCTGAATCCGGGGCCCAACTACGTCCTGAAAGCCTCTGACATATGCTTCTACATGAACATCACCAAGGAGGAGAACAGCGCCCTGCTGCCTGCATCCCAAGTGGAGAAGAAACGGGAGAGCCTGGTCGGACTGAACCCCAATCCGAATCCCGATGCTGCCGCGGTGCAGGAGAGCGAGGCTGTTGTCAAAGGTTGGTTCGTCGTTATTTATCTATATACAGCGTTGTCCAAATTAAACTTCCCCAACTCAGAGGCCTGTGCAGGATGTTGTATGCGTCATAATGTGATGAAATTTTGAAAACAGATGCTTCAGATCACGCGCTCGTGATTTATTTTTAAAAAATTATTAGTACAAGAAGTTGCCGAAAGGTGGCGCTGTAACACTAGTAATTTGCATATTGCGACAACATGATTTGCAGAAATAAAGCTTCTACGCAACGTATCCAGAAGACGAGCCCTACAAAAATGGAAGACAGGCGCTGCACAGGCAGTTGTTTCCCGCTCGCTGATGCACAATGGCGACTTTGAAAGACAAAGCTCTGTTACTGAAACTTCTCTACCAGAATGACGAGAACACCTCTGCTGCGATAAGAGCATTCCGTCGACTGAAGAACTTACGCCGAGGACCAATGACACCTCGCGCTTTACGAGACATGATGAAGAAGTTCGAAAGAACCGGACAGCTGGGTATTTTACCAGGTAGAGGACATGTTGTGGATTCTGCACGCGTACAAGACGTTGCTTTGGCGGTCGTGGACGCCACTAGCCAATCGCCACATGGCGTTGTCAGTGTGCCAACTGTTTCTCGTGCTGTTGATATGCCTTATTCGACCACGGCACACATATAGAACATCTGTAGAACGTCTTGTTGATCTGCAGCGCCACCTATCGGCATCTTCTTGTACAAATAATTTTTTTTAATAAATCACGAGCGTGTGATCTGAAGTGTCTGTTTTCAAAATTTCATCACATTATGACCCATACAACATCCTGCACAGGCCTCTGAGTTGGGGAAGTTTAATTTGGACAACCCTGTATCTATAATGATTATTGTGGTGTAATCGTGTCGACTTTTGACAGAGATAAGACCGTCTTAAGGATCAACAATTCTTTATTCCGTGTAAAATCACTGCCAGCGAAGACAAGGAGGACCTGATACCCTTGAACGCGCAGCTGAAGGTTTTGAAGAACGTGTAACATGTTCAATACTGCATTGTTGTTCCAGAAAAAGTTCCATTTTCCCGCGAGTTTTCGGTTAAATGGACCTGTTTATTGCAGTTCATTGCTATAGGCCCAAGGAGGGTACATTAATTTTAATTGGCTTAAACTTTGATTGACAGTTTCACCTGTTCATTGATTAAACAGAATCCATATGTAATCAAAAAAGGGTTCTGGCTGGACAGAGACGGCCCGAGGGGCGTGCGGTGCCCCAGGCGAAGCACAAGAGCGGGGCCTCTTCTCTATCATGTCTTATGAGATAGCCATAAAATAGACCAGGAGCGGGGCCTCTATAAGCGCGGGGCCTTAGGCGATTGCCTACATTCGCACCCCCCTTGGGCCGGCTCTGGGCGGGAAGTTCGTGCGTTGTTACCCAGCAACTGGAAACCCCGTAGCTACAAATTCTCAGAATTTATTCTTTTTAAAATGGAATGTTTTTTTTTAAATTTAAGGTAAATGAAAATATTTTACAAACACTAATAGGATACAATTGGTTTTTAAAATTGGCCACAACTTCTAAACATTCCCTCTGCTTTGTATCCTCACCCCTGTTTTGCCTCTGGACTCATTCTGTTAGCGCATGCGTCTTTGTGTCCTTATATTTAAAAATTCTTTCATAATAATTTAGATAAATTTTATAATTAATTGGGGTTCTGTTTGTGTTCCTTAAATAAATTTGTTTACTTTAAATAAAAAAGCATTCTGTACCAAAAAGAATAAATTCTCGAAAATTATAGCTACAGGGACTCTAGTTGCCGTTAGCACCAAACCACGGACTTCCAGACAGAAATACTTTTTGATCTCAAATGGATTCTGTTTAGTCAATGGACATGCGAAACTGCCAATAAAAGTTCTAGCCAAGTTAAAATTAATGTACCGATCTTGCCCCCCTAGCAGTACACTATAGAAACTATGCTACAAAAGTAAAAGTTCCCAGAAAAAGACATTTTTTTAAATTTTAAAAGTGACGTCCAGTTGGTGTAACAACTAAAGAATATTTCTATCACACTTTGGGTCCCTGTTCTATTTTTCAACACCACGTAGAACCTGCTATAAAAAATAGAAAAAAACTGTCGGCCATCTTATTTCCATTGTATTTACAAAGCATTTTTATCCCTGTAGGGATCATATAACTCTACATCCATCAAAAGTTGTATGTCACATAGCTCCGTCCACATCTCTCAATCTCACGGAAGGACAAGATGTCAAAACTCTCTTTTAGTTTTAACCATAGAGTAGGTGTAAGGGTTAGAGAGGGCTTTGATAACCTAAACTTGGGACACTTGACCCATCAGCTGACTTGTGGCAAGATCTCATGCGCTTAATTCTTGCGCATCCAACTCGCCCAGTTTTCTATGAAGCATTTGTGGCCAGCGCGCAAAGTTAGCATTTCATCGTTATATTTTTAAGAAATAATGATACATAGTTCTTTTGCATAGGGATGCAATACGTGATTTGTGAAAAGTTCTATGATAACATTTCAGACCTCAGTGTTTTCTGGGGATTTTTCTTTTATAAATATTTCAAACGTGCTTTTTATAAATGAAGAATTTTACAATTTATCCACATCCAAAAAACCTTCGCGATTTTTTTTCCCGCCAAGAAGATTTATAATCCGTATCTTGACGGTAAATTTGACTTGTAGTTTTACACTTACCACTCGCCAAATATTCCGATAAAACACAAATCTAGCCTCGTTTCACATTTCCGTGTCACAGATCACGTGGTTCATTTTTTCCTCATTTTTCGAGGGTTCTGAATGGCGATGCCCCTCCTCTCAATCATACTTCTATTCTCTGGTTTTAACCATTTAACACTCGCTTTTTGAATGCCCTTATTTTATCTTTGAAATTGAAAAACATTTCTAACACATCAATTTCCGAATGCTACAGCTAACAAAACTCGTTTAATTTTCAGCTGAAATGAAAGGCAACTCGTTCCAAACCCGACGTTTCGGCAGCCACCTGCAAGTCCCCCTGTCCGAATGCATTCCCCCGACGCTAAAGCGATGCGGCGTGGTCCCAGTGGTCAACAGCTACGCACCGCCAGGCATTCACATCACCTCAACCGCGAATGAGGGCACAGACGAGGCCATGGAGGCGGAACAAGAAAAGTATCTGGATAACTGCTGGGTGACGCCAGCAGAGAACTGCGAGTAAGTGAATCCTGACTTCTCTCCTTCGAAATACTGTTCATGCAGCAATACTTTCGAACTTATGAGGCCGTTCGCTCTTATCAGTATAAAGCTTTTCCATTCTTGGTTTGAGATGGCCACATCCCCTAGGTCGCTTGATGCTTCGAGGGAAAAAAGGGTGTAAACAAATGTCAGCCTGTCTTTCTCGTCAGCCATGAGTAACGTTTAAATGACATCATCTGAATGGCAGCAGACTGCGCATCCTTTCTGCACAGATTCTCCTGTTGTCTTCCTATTGTATTGACCCCAGAGAAGGGTATTAGAAGCATCAGTTTTAATTACCCTTAATCACTTCAAAACATAAAAAAGCCACTGAAAAGTCGAAGGTTTGCCTAAGCAATTCAATCAATACTTCTTTGAATGTTCAATAGGGGGGTTTTCCCTTTGAAATACATTACGAGAACCCAAAATTGTCATGCAGAGGGGGATGGGGGACTTATCGCAGAGAGGTAGTACGACGACCCTAGCAACCAGGGAGCAATTTGTCTTTGCGTGACACCAAGCAGATTTCGTAATGTATTGTATAATGGGAGAAACATGATTAACTTTTATTGTTTAAAAATGTTTTTTAAATCAAGTTGTTGGACGAATCTAATGAATTGAATTAGTTGAACAAACCTTCGACTATGATTTCCTATGATCTCCAGCCTCAAATTATGATTTTAAATGATTAAGTTTAATTAAAATGGATGTTCCTAACACCCTTTACCAAGGTTTAATACGATAAGAATACAACGATAGAATCTGCACAGTCGGTTGTCACTCATATGATGTGAGTGATAAGTTATATCGAAATGCTCTATTGCATTGTGACGTCACAACGTTTATGCATACTGGTCGCACTGTGACTTGTAACTTCGTGTGACACAAAGAGGTTGTGGCAACGGAGAAATGGTAGCCTAGGACATTTTTTATTATCATGGCGGTCCCATAGTGACCTACATAAAGAAAGAAATTACACTGCGACGTCACATGTTTGTCACACTGACACTAATTATCATTTGCACTGTGACGTCCTGCAATGTCACATGTTTGACTCGAAAGAAAATCCCAGAAGGCGTGCATTTCATCACATGCCGAGACGTAACGTCGCACAACTTCACTACCAATATGATTGCAATAAGGGATGGGTAATGTCTTGCAAGTTCTGATTGTAATTGTAAACCATTGAAATGAAGTGAAACACAGCATTTACACAATGGAACAATTTGATGCAAAAAATTTAGCTCATGCACTTTAAAACATGCAGGCTAAGATAGTTGCATACGGTCTGTCTAATCTACTTCTTCCAAATATAGTATTTTCGAAAATATAGAAGTTCGATTAGTTTCTAGTTATACTTGGAAAATCCGAAGACACAAATAATATAACTTAAATTGGTTGTTCTAGGTTATGTAGGCTTAAAAGGGAAAAAAAACCTTTGAAAATAGAAGATACGGGTGATATGAGAAGCACTAATGTCAAGTACTGCCATCTTTGAGCCCAGCCATGACCGAGTAGATAAGGTATCGAACGTGGTAGACGGCTGAAGTGTGAAAATCCCAAGTTTGGGCCTATGCCTTTTGATGAAATTTAGGGTGGGCTATAACGTGGCCTGATCGTCTAGCTTCCAGAAGAAAAAGAGCAAACTGAAATTTACTGACGAAAAGCTTATTGTTTTAAATTCACATATTTATTTTAAAATAACCCAAATTGTCACCTTTACGAGAAAGGCAATAATGATATCTGAATATACTGGATGATTCAAAAATCAAAATTTATATTCTGTAAATGCGTTTATTTAAACAAATTTAAATGTTCTTTACAATTATCTTACTCCACGAGCTTTCATGAGATAAGAAAACATTTGTCAAAGAATAAAAATAAATAAATATCTTCTTATCTGTATTAATATGGGTTAAATCATGCTCCATTTCGATATTATTAATCCCGTTTGTCCCCAGGGAACACACACACACACACACAAAATGTCTTCAAGACTCACAGCCGGCGGACAGCCGAACTTGAGAGAAAGAGTGAAATTGTGTCCTGAAGTTTTCAAAGGAATAAACAAAACGTTGTTGCCAACGACAAAAAGGGAGAAAATACGATACCCACAACATGCTTGCGAAAAGCACTTGTTTACATCACTTACTTCAAAATGATTTAGTATTGTTATTTTTTTTTTATTATACCCGAAGAACAGAAAAAAATCGTTGCAAAAGGGCACATGACCTCCTCCCAGACGCTACGCCTATGATGGCACTTCGACGAATTATATGCGAATTAGTGCGATTTTCGCTGAAAGTTACTACTGAGGTTATAATCGTGACAATTTACACTAACGGAGAACACCCTACGTTCTAGACTAAAACAAAATTCAAAGTAACTCCAAGAAGCATAGACTTATATATAAGGCCTTTAATGTGCATGTAAAGCTCTCTAAAACTACAATAATTCTAAAATGTTACTTAAGTAAAAAAAAAAAAAAAGAAAAAAAAAAAAAAAAAAAAAAGAAAATCATTGTTTATTAAGTATCAGTTATCCTCAATTGTTCCGTTTATTATCACTATTTTATTAAGAAATATGCGAGGTTCATTACCATATTATTAGCTCACATCTCGTGTCAATATTCACAAATCATCAACAACAGCCCTCATAATAAAAGAAAGCAATAAATCTCAGAACTACTCATTCTGAGTATTCAGTTTGGACTAATAAATTACTTTTATTCTCTTATATGAAATAAATGAAGGAGAATTTATTGTTCCACTTTTCCAACAATGCCTTTGTCAAACAATTTAGTCTCGGTCAACCATAAAGCTTACGTACTTTTAATAACGAAGTGCGCTTAGAAAACTAAGTTTAATGCTATGAAAAGTAGAAGCATACAGTTTTTGTTTAACATTGTTTAACTTGGAGTAACTTTCTTTTATCCTTTAAGTTCATTTTGTATAGTGCCAAAGCTTGAAGTTGGACAGCAAAGAATAAGCTTAATTTGCCTTTCTCTATGCTAAAAGTCTAGAATATTAAACTTATACAGAAAGGTCATATTTGGTTCGCTCTCTCCTGTCAAAACATAGCAATTAAAAATTTGCCTACCAAAATATTCACATTATATTATTTCTAAATATATATTTGATGTCTAGTTCCTTTCATAATTCTTAGGAAAATAAATGCTTTGTAAGATTTTGTTCTGTTTAATTCCTTATTCCTTAAATTATTAATATACATTTTTGTACTGTAAACTACGACTCTCAGATGACAAGCAAAATTTTAGCCAAAGGTCTGATAAAGCTTAGCCAAATATTGCTTCAATTAGAAGTTGAGTAATTTTATGCTAAAAATGCTAAATAATTACTATCAGCCAAAGCTCGTTGTGTGAGCAAATTACAACGGGCGCTATAAAAAACATTTAACGAAAATATGTCTACACTCAATAAACTTCATCTTCGTCCACCTAAAATAAATAACTTCATATTCAATTTTTATTACATACCCAAATCGAATTTCATGCTCTTCTGGAAACGCGCGGAAACTTTTCGCATTCGAAAGATTTCGTTTTGTGGACACAGCCGCTCTTATATCAATGCTGCAAGCAGACGATCATTTTAATGAAGAAAAAAAACTATGCTATCTGGAAAAACTATTTTAAACGAATTGGAATCACACAAAATTTTCCCTTCAAAGTCTAATAGCCATAGCTAATTCTGTCACGCAAGTGATTCACCTTTTTTGCTCTCGGAAGTTAAATGGAACTGCAAAGAGCGAAAAATTGCTTAAAAATCAGGGAATGGGTGAATTTTCGGATTTTTAAAGGAGCGCAATTTGTTTTCTATAGTTTCATACATAATTATGAAAAATTTCAAACGGATCCTACGAACGATGCAGATGTTATTACGTTTTTTGTGCTTTTATTCTTTTTAACTATTTAATCTTCTTGGAGTAATGACGGTAAAAGTTTTACCTTGGATTGGTTGCTCGGAATTGTCCCAGAGTAAGTCAGTGAGTCAGAGATCAGCGTGACTATATAGTAGGATATTAATTGACTAGTGTCCAAAATTAAAGGTACAATGCCGACGCGTATTTGACATGAGAGATTATTCATTTTGCTCAATTGCCAGGGATATCTCCCATACAGCACTTATGGAGCCTTGCATGTCGACAACCCCCTCCAAGCACCCTTTGGGTGTTAAAATCGGCGCCTCTGGAATAACAGTCACACTCGTTGACGAATGCCCTCATTAACAGTATAAGAGCTCAATGTGGCACTTGTATAGCTGGACGAGCTGGCCACACCTCTCATTAGACAAAGCAATAGGCCCCACTATGGCCGAGTGGATAAGACAGAACATGGTAGACAGTTGAAGATTAAAGGTCCCGCTTTCGGGCCTAGCGCGGGGCTGTCCATCTAACAGTCTAGAATTTTCGTCGGTTTGCTTCAGCATTCTCGTGAGTACTCGTTAGAACACCTTAAAAAGTCCTCCGATCCAGGGGCACGACGCGTAGGCAGATGCCCTTCGTGTAGGCTTGCCATCACACAAAACAAACAAAACTAGACGAAGTAATGAATAGCTGTGACATATCCTATCGTGACCAATGTTGCTGTCATCAACTTACATCAACCCTTTCGAGCCGACTGTCACGTATCTGTGCCAGCAAGAAACGAACTCATGTCCCGGCCGACATGCTGGCGTTCCAGAGCGTTTTCTTGTTCACACCCGGCCGTCACACATTTGAGCCAGTGACCTGGAATGTTCTAAAATCTATAACTTTTGGCACAAGATGGCATTGTAATTCCATATGGTTTCAGATACAGTAGATTTGACCATCTTCTCAAAATGAGAGTAGCATGACTAACATACACGTGATTTTTGATTGTATAAACATAAAGGGAATGTTTCCGAATGGCATGTTTTATGACGGCTTTTTAAATTCACATTATTTTCGCTACCGTAATTTCGGTTTGTAGTCCAGTTTTTTGTGGATAATTAGACTATGTAGACGTAAATTTTTACAGTTAGAATGTCGAAGCGTCGAAAATGTTTAACTGGGCTTCAAATAGTAGAAATTATGCAAAATATTTTAGATATTTATTCTCGGTAATTTCCCCAGCAAACACACACAGGTTCTCTGAACGTCTATTAACGTTCAGAAGAAGTTTTCTGAACGTTAATAGACGTTCAGAGAACCTGTGTGTGTTTGCTGGGTCATGGATTTAGGCTTATTAGTAAAAAAACCTTCCTGCCCTGGACAAACACGCAAAAAAGACTGCCGGCCTCAGCTATAAGCGCGCGTTTGCGCTTCCCGTAGCGAAAGGGTTAAACTCCTGTGCAAATATTTTGGTTGCCATTTTCTGTCTTACAGCATGAGGTATTAGTATACCGAATTCCCATACACCGAAACCTTTTTTTCTCGTTTTTGAATCTCATTTTTTATTTTCAAAACCTTGGTTTTTGACATTAGTGTATATTATTACAACAGTTTCTTCAAGTTCGATCTGAAACTTGAATAAATGTCGGAAATTACCCGCATCTGGTAACTTTGATGTGAAATTCCTCTCATGTGTACTTCCTACTGGCCAGAAATCCGACTATAGGTGAAACCATTTCTGGTGCACAGTCCTATAACCTGGTTTACCAATATCCAATGGACAGCATCCAGTACTGTACTGTAGGATATCATCCTACATAAGGTTGATATTTTGGAAAACTGAAGTAGATTCTCAATTATCTTGGTTAACTTAGTCAAAATCTTAAAAATCAAATTTAATAGCAGGAATTCTTTGCATTTTTATACAAATAACTGTGACCAATATTATTATTTTCAACAAAATATAATAATGTTAGATGGACTGTTAGATTTAACAACTCATGTTGCAACCTCAGGTTGTTAAATCCAACAGTCCATCAAAACTGAAGTCGTTTCTACAGCGATTACTCACAAATGAAGATATATAAATATGAAACGAATAGGACATTAACCGTTTGACTGCTATCCATCAAAATCCTCATACACCCTCCAATAAAAGTATTCGAGCAAGAGAGAAATTTCCTATTTTAGATTTGCGAATAATAATTGAGTTTTTGAAAAACGCACAGCTTAATAGAAATATGGAAAGTCATATTTATACATAGCCTAACTCGTATTCTATGATAAATAATTTTTAATATACGAAACCAACATAGGAAATTTCTCTCTTGCTCGAATGCTTCTTTTGGAGGGTGTACATTCCAAAAGCGCAATAGCGCTGCATAGCAGTCAAACGGATAAGTTAAAGGCGCTTTAAAATTCTGAGATTTTTAATGCTATTGTAGTTATTTAGCATTTTATTTCTTTTGCATGGGCGGCAACAGATATTTCAAAAGGAGACGCACATGCGCATAAACGTTTACTCTCTAACAAAAGCAGCATATGTGTTATTGTCAGGGAAAATCGCAAAGGTTGGTAACCGCCGCTTCCATAGATAATACTTATCCTTATCCATTAACTCAAAATCATTGTAAAAGTAAGAAAGAACCTGCTCGAATGAGAACTCAGATTAAATCAAAACATTGAGCTGACAGATTAAATCAAAACATTGAGCTTCTACTATATATATAAATACTAATGAATTATCGAGTGTCTAGTGAATTTGTACGGAAAGACAGAATATATATGTATGTATGTATGTATGTATGTATGTATGTATTAAATTGCCTAATTTATCCTTTCAGAATTTTGCGAGGTTTCCCACCCGTGTCTCCTTATGTCGGTGTCAGCCCAACATTCTGCTACTTGCTCAAAGTCAAAAAGCCTCTTTGCTGCTTGCAGTTGTCTCAGGTAAGGAATGTGTTTTGAAACTTTTGTTTGTGAATCGGTTTTTTAAACATTTTCTAATCAAGTCGGAATGTGTTTTGAAACTTTTGTTTGTGAATCGGTTTTTTAAACATTTTCTAATCAAGTCGAAACGTGATTATCATTTTCCATTAGCTTAATCTTAATCAGTTTCAAACGAAACAAAATTAATAGATTTTTTTAATTCAAAAAAGAATATATACACTGATGAGCCAAAACATTATGACGACCTACTCAATAACGGGATGCGCCACTTTTGGCCTTCAAAACGGGTCCAACTCGCCTGGACACGGATGCCACGAGCTCTTGGTAAAACACTGGAGGCAGGTTGTACAAATATTTAAGCAGCGGTCACGCAAAGTCGAGGTATTGGACGATGTTGGTGGTTTACCTCTGAGTTGCCGAGGAGAGAGGAGCAACTGTTTTCCTGGAAGGCGGCGTACCCTGACACTACCATCGACGTGATATAGGAGAAACCGGTATTCATCCGACCAGGAAACTCTCTTCCACATATCCGTGGTACAGTCTCGATATCAACTACTGGTTTCACCGTCATTAATTCGCTTTTTATAAATACTAACAAAGGTAGATCGTGAACAACCGACCAGTCGTGCAGTTTCGGAGATACTCGTTCCGAGCCTTCGGGACATTACAATCTCTACCCTCTATCGAGCTCGCTTAGATCAACAGCCTTTCCCATCAATCACAAGCGTAATTGCCAGAATGATTATTACCTTCTCCAGCAACAGTTAAATACCATTCCCACTTAATTACGTATTCTCCATGTCATCCAGACGAGTTCATTGGAAAATGTGGGAGTGGTCATAATGTTTTGGCTCGTTAGTGTATCAGTGCGTATGAAAGACAAGGCAGCCTATCAGGCAGAACGCTCGCTTTGAGTCCTGAGCTGTGCTCACTCTTAATTTCGTTAAGTCGTGGCACATTGAGATATGACCGGCTTCCGCTCGTTGGTGTTGTACTTTACCCGCTGTTCTTTGATAACCCGCGGCGGCACACAGGGACAGCTCCGTGTGACCCGGATCTTTGTGACTATGGCTGTGGGCGTATTAAATAAAACGCTCTTGGTTTAAAACATATTTCTAATAAAAGAGCTTTTCACGCAGATTTATATGGCAGCAGTGGGCATGGAAAATCCTCCCTATCGAATGTGTTTCCATTTTTATTACCTAGGATCATTTGATTTATAAGCTAGTCACATGTTTAAAAAAAGGTGCACTTATTGGCTAATAAAATGCTCGGGGCGATAGTGAGACGGGAGAACGAGGGGGAAAATATCAATTTCCTGGATGAGGGTCAGTTGCACCCGCGCCAACAGATATCAATTAAATCGACGAGCAAGTAGCCCCTGAATCCTTAACGTGCTCTCCCCCTCGAAAATGTGCTACCGCTGGCCCTTTGCGAGACCCGAAAAACATCACTGGATCCGGCCATCGCTGTAGATGGCCCTCAAAAATATGCTATCGCTGGCCCTTTGCGAGACCCATAAAACATCACTGGGTGTAAAAATGTAAAATAAAATCATGAATGCCCAATAAATTATATTTTTTATGAAAGTCCTTTTGAAGATTCATGAAAAACTTACAAAACTTGAGAAAACTAATTAAAAGAATTAAACAAAACTAGCAGGGAGTAGTTTTGCCTCGTTTTGTGAGAATCATCGCTATAGAACTGCAAAACGAATAAATATGGTAAGTAAAAATCCCTACACCAAACATAGCAACAATCATAGAGGAACCCTGCGGTCTCGCAAAGGATCAGCGGTAGCATATTTTCGAGGGCCCCCCTACTATGCCCTCGAAAATATGCTACCGCTGACCCTTTGTGAGACCGCAGGGTTCCTCTATGATTGTTGCTATGTTTGGTGTAATGTTGATTGAGGCAATAACGCACAGACGTTGGCCAATGTGGAGATGAGCCGTCCTGCTGAAAAATAACATTGCCAGATCTTTGCTACAGTCGCCATATCCACTACGATCTTCTGAATCTCTTGTCAAAGTCCTGGACACCTAGCTCTATCTATGAGATTTTTTTGGTACAAAATTATAGGAAACGAAAATTCAGCACTTTGATTAGTCGGCGATCATTCAAATACCCGGTGTACGTATAGTTTTTTAAATATATATATATTATAAAATGTTTAACAATTCTCGTACATCCTGTACATCGAGTATAACATTTTGGATCAAACGAAGTAAAAAGAAAAAATTATTCCCATTAAAAAAAGTGTGACAAAACCGATACAAAATTATCAGTCTTATTTTTGTTCCTATTCTTGAGAAACTCCCTAATGTACAAGAAACTAAGAAAATTCTGCCAAAATGTGTTTCATAATCCATGCGTTTGGCGTTGATGCGTGATTTATGTTTCCTGTCTCTTCCTCTCAGGTATGTGACCACTGTACATTTCGAACGGCCAAGAACTACAACTGGCCAAATCGGTGCATCATTCTGGCTGCTGACTACGCTTCGAACGGCATCTACAACTTCATCGTTCCCTTGAGGGCCCACTTCCACAGTCCCCAAACCCTTCGGCCTATCGTCCTCTTGCTCGAGAAGAAGTAAGTGCCCGTCGTGGCTCAATTAAAAAACCATGAAACACCATTACATGTTTTGTGCGCAAAAAGACAAAACATTTATTTTGAACCATCTGTGGATGATTTTCAAAATGTGTCAATATTTTGTGCCATTATTTTGGATAAGACGAGCATTAAACTTGAAATTCTTGTAAAAAATTATTTAAAATCTTGTAAGGTGTGCCCAGATGAAAAGAATACTAGAAATATATAACAGAAAATATTATATTAATATTATATAATATTATTGATTCTATATAAGTATTAACTAGCTGCCTTCGGCGACCAGTTTTGGCCGTCGATGGCCAAAATGTGCAACCTAGAGTACACGGTCCACTTTGCTACAGGTTGTGCAACCTACGGCACACGGGCCTCTTCGCGACCGAAATTTGCAACCAACGGGCCGTCTGCCTTCGGCAACCAGCTGGTCCAACCTCCTCACGTCCAGCCTATGCAACGTACGGGCCGCTTTCACACGATTCGGTGAGCGGCCGCATCCGGCGACCAGCTGGTCCGCCGACGGCTTCTTCGCGACCAAAAAGTGCAACCTATGGGCTACCCGCCTTCGGCGACCACCGGATCCGACTCGAAAAAAAAAAAAAAATATGCAACCTACAGGCCGCTCGACTTCGGCGACCAGCTGAATGAAAGCTCAATAGTTTGTCCGTAATCGTATATATTTTTTAATTCAATATGCCCGCTCGCGCGGGCCGTGTGCAACGACCGCACCTGACACATGTCCCCTTCTACATGTCTGTGTTCTAACAGTCATCGTCAGTATAATAACCAGTCTTCCGGCCACAACGCGAACACAGAAGAGAAGGAGGGTGATGTTACTGTGTCAGTATAACAACTACGCGTCTATGATTTTATTTTTTCAAAATTGGAGTCGTGTTTCAACAACTCAACTCTGAATTCTATAATTCAGCAGAAAGAAATTCTAAGTTCAGAGTAACAAGACTCCAAAAAAATAAAATAATAGACGCAGGAGCGTTGCCAGAGGGGGGGGGACGCAGCCCTCCTCAGAATTGGGACTCTTTACTTAGTTTACAGTTTGATACTTAGTTTACAGTTCGACTTTAGCTTACAATTTATACCCAGCCCCCCCCCCCTCCCCCCGAAATGAAATCCTGGCTACTTTAAAATAAACTCAGGTGAGAGCAAAAAAAAAAAAAAAAAAAAAAAAAGCATGAATTCAAAAACAAAATCAATAACAATATACGTTTACGTTGCCACTTTCTAAAAAAGAATTCATACAAATAGATGTTTAAGTGTTGTGCCAAGGCTAAACCTGATCGGTGAAGTATGGTTATGGTTATCCAGGTGAAGTACAGTTATCCAGTTTAGGCTTGGTTGTGCAAACAAAATTTTACGCATTCTGAATAAATTGCCCAAAATCTATCAATTTTTTCAGTTAAATAGAACTTAACTGTAAAAATTGATATGACGTCTCTATGATGTCATCTAATCGATCTACACCAGAGATTATGTTCCGTGATTTTTTTCAATGAATCGGGAATGAAATTTGCTTCCATTCTGTCTTTACTTTTTCAAGGCGTGATATCTCGCTTGAATTTAGATTTGGAAGGAGCCGCAAGTTTAAGAAAGGTCAGTTTTTTAGAGATCTTTCGAACTGTATAAAAAAATGTAGCTTTTAGTTAGAGATAAAAGTGTCGTTTTATCAAAATTTCAACACGACAACAGATGCACCGGGGCGATGAGTCGAACCCGGAGAGCGTTATGGACTGGACTTTTATTATTTAGTTATCCAGTTTAGGCTTGGTTGTGCAAACAAAATTTTACGCATTTTGAATAAATTCGCCCAAAATCTATCAATTTTGCAGTTAAATAGAACTTAAATAAGGAGTATGATGTCTCCATGATGCCATCTAATCGATCTACGCCAGAGATTATGCTCCGTGATTTTTTTCAATGAATCGGGAATGAAATTTGCTTCCATTCTGTGTTTACTTTTTCAAGACGTCATATCTCGCTTGATATTTAGATTTGGAAGGAGCCGCAAGTTTAAGAAAGGTCAGTTTTTTAGAGATCTTTCGAACTGTATAAAAAAATGTAGCTTTTAGTATAGATAAAAATGTCGTTTTTATCAAAATTTCAACATGGCAACAGATGCGCCGGGGCGATGAGTAGAAACTGGAGAGCGTTACGAACTGGACTTTTATTTTAGATAACAGGTCATAATTATAGTTCATATAGAAAAATACAACTATAAATAACAACTGTTGATACCAGCGTTCGGCAAAATCTGGACACCCAGACGACTGAAAAGTATTCCACAGGTATTAGCTTTTTTTTTTTTTATTAGTATAATTCTATATACAGTGTGCCCACTAAAGTCCGTTGTCACCCAATAATTTCTGAACGGCAAAAGCTATAGTCATGAAGGTGGGGTCTAGGTAAAGTAAAGTTGTTATGCGCTACACAACAAAACCACTTACAGTGCCACTTGGCGGCTAAATTTGGAGTTAGCGTTTTTATCTGAAAAACAGTACAAGATACCAGAAAAAAATCAATGACAAAGTTGTTCAGCATCATCGATTTAGGAAGAGAAGATACTTAACGTACATTAAAGTTAAAAATTAAAAATCATAAAAACGCAAGTTGTATAAGCGTATTACTTATACTTGCGCTAGCCTGGTCCATCGTGACTCTTCTACCAGGCCTGCTTGTGCACTCCGACGAGTCATAAAAAGAGGCCTACGGATGTTCGCTTATTGGTTCCAGCACTTAGATACGTCATCTAAAGGTCGAATCTAACCAATGAGAAACGTCCGTAGGCCTCTTTGGGTGACTCATAGAAGTGCAGAAGCAGGTCCGGTAGCAGATTCGCGATGGCCCCGCGCCAGCTTACTACCAGTCATGTTGTACAATGTGCAGCGGAAATTGCACACCAGAGTCCAGATGTGTATTTTACGAACCGGAAAACACATTGAACATGAACGATAAATGAAACTAATGTCAAGCTACTGCAGTTTAGGAAAACTTGACTATAAACATGCGCGTTTTATGCCTTCCATTCGCTGCATTATTGTACCCATTATTGCGCACATTTATGTACGGAAGGTTTTCTTTTCTTACCGAATCGCGGTGATGCTGAATAACTTTGCAATTGACTTTTTTTCCCGTATCTCCTACCGTTTTTGAGATAAAAACCCTAAATTCAAATTTACCGACAGGTGGCGCTGTAAGTGGATTTTTTTTTTTTTTTTTTTTGGCTTAGCGCTTTGGCAAATTTACTATACCTAGACCCATCTTTTATGACTGCTTGCCGATCAAAAATTATTTGAATGACAACGGACTGAAGCGGGCACATTCTATATGTAGTTCCAAAAAGTTGTGGCTGGCTCCAAAGATTTTACAACTTTTCTCAATCCCTGATTGACACTGACCCTAGCTAGTAGAAGATGCGTAGATGACTTAATTGTAAAAACTCCAAGGTTGCTGGCGGATCCAGTTTTGAATTGTGTCACAGTTTTCCTCACAGATGAATCTCTGACCTTAAGGAATTTCTTTTTCGGCCGCAATTCCACGTGTAGTGATGCGATGATTCTGCTGTATAAGACCCTCCTCAGCCGGAATCGTGGGTTGGAATTTTGGTGACAACGTGTGCTGGCCCAGGACGTAGCAAGTACTTAATGTTTAAACGTCCTGCCTCATAACTCTGGAATACAGCATTTCGACGAACCTAGCCTCTCTGCGTGGCAGCTTTGGGTTCTCGTAATGTACTTCAATGGGAAAAACTGGATTTTCCACATTCTAAAAAGTATTAAATTCAAGTCTTTGGATGACTAATGAATTGAATCGGTTAAGCAAATCTTCAACTTTTCTCTTCCAGTAGCATTTTTAAGTTTTAAAGTGATTAGCAGAGGCGTAGCCAAGGGGGGGGTTAGGGGGGTCATAACCCCCCCCCCCCATGAAGAATTTTTTGCCATACAAAATGTATATTCTTCACTACATTATCACACACACGTATACATATATATGAGTTGCAGTAGTCATAACCCCCCCCCCATGAAAAATTTCTGGCTACGCCCTTGGTGATTAGGGATGATTAAACTGATGTTTCTAATGCCTTTTTTCTGGGTTGAATAGAATCGAAAGACAATTGAAAAATCCGCGCAGAAAACAGTGCAGTCGGCTGTCACTCAGATGACATTATTGTAAGGTCACGTCGAAATGTTCTATATGATGCACAGACTTGTATATGCAGATATGGTGTATGGTCACCTCTTTCACCATGCCATAAATTTGTGAAGTATGCTGATTTTCGGCGCAAAGAAATTGTATGACTGCTCTTTGTGCTTATCTGGAAGAATACATCATGCAAAGGAAATGCAGAGACTCTCCAGAAATGCGGATATTGTTACGAAGCCGTTTTACTACGCATGTGCATCAGGGAACACCACCGCGCTATGTATGAACTAACACATTAACTCACCATGATTTAATACAGCACCGCTACTGCTCAAGTCTTCCTTCCACTTGGGCACACCTTATACATGTAGAACTTTCTAAAATAAGTAATGCTGAATTTTGCTTTAATTTTTCATCTTTAAAATTTCCAAGAAGAGTCTCAGAAGCTAAATTCACCTGAATGTAGCTAATGAAATGTATTATTGTTTCTGTTTCAGACCACATCCAGCTTTTTTGGACGCCATATCATGGTTTCCTCTCGTGTATTGGATGCTGGGATCTATAGACGAGTAAGTTTTCTATCATTACTAAACATCCGACCCTTAATTTATCGTTTGAGATATTTAAAAATTACATTGCTATTAACTGAGTAATAAAATAGTGAAAAAAATTCTGTTTCAGGGAGACGAATAGCTGTGGACGCTCCCATTGACACCCGAGTTAAAATCTGTTTTACATAATTTTTCTGACTTGTAACTCTGATTTAATTCTGTTTCTGTGTATACTTAAGAAAAGTATCAAAGATTCAGATGGCGCAATCTTAAATGCATAAAAAATTGTTGACATTTAATATTTCAATAAAATACGAAATTCGTCCACTAGATGGCAGCTCTTCGCCAAATATATTTCACCGAAACATTAAATATTCTATATGCTTGATACATTTAAGCACGCGTCATCTGAATCTTTGATACTTTTTTTACGTAGACACAAAAACCAAATCAAAATTGGAGTTATAAATTAGGAAAAATTATTAAAACAGATTTTAACATGGGAGTCAAGGCGGGCGTCGGAAGCTATCCGTCTCTTTTCATTTATCATTTTGTTAATTTTAATTAACTTTCCATTACAGTTTCACTTCCCTAACTTAGAACAATATAAAACTTTATGTTTTGAGTAGTATATTATATTTAAATAAAAAATATAAGAAAGTTATCAGAAGTTAATGTGTAAACTCCCAGCAAGGAAGATCGTTGATAATTGATCGTCGATAATTGACAACAGTATTTATACCATGACAGAAGTACTCAGTGATGCCATTTGATATGGGGGGGGGGAGAAGCGATTATTTAAGGAAATTCCTTCAAACGTAGATAAAAGCTGGAGAATACTTATCAGAGGGAAGTCATTAATTAGATTAAAAGAGATCTTTTTATAAGGTATGGGAAAACTTTCCAGAAGTCAAGATAAGAGAGCGAATTTCGGATAATATGAGCAGAATAAAAATGAAATTGTTGTCTGTTGATCAGCAGTGTTGGCAATGCAAGCATACGAAATCACTAAGATTTGCTAGAATAGGTAACGTGTTGGAAAATGTTTCACAATTAGTGCTTTTGTCATGATTTGCATCTACTGTGTTCAGTTCCGGATCAACCCCTCCCCTTTTTTTGGAACATTTTCAACATAAAGTCCATATATTTTTAGTTTTTAACTAAAAGTTTGTCTTTTAACATAAAGATTATGTCCATAAGTCCCCTCCTCTGTGTACGTCACTGACTGTATTATATATTGACTAAAGGCTTTTCTTTTTTGTTTTTCAGCTTAGACGATCTATTGAGGGCTGGCATAAATTTAGCCGACAGCGTCGTCGTTGTAAATAAAGAAACTTCCAACTCTGCTGAGGAAGACTACCTGGCGGATTGTAACACTATAGTTGCTGTACAAACTATGTTCAAGTGCGTAGCCTTCTTGTTTCTTGGAAATTCTTGACACTATACCTTTCTTGAACTTTCCTTTAACTCTTTGAATCGAAAGCATTTTCACATCAATATGATTACAGACGACCTACTGTATAGATTGTCCAACGCTGAAAAAAAAAGTGCACCCATTGCCATCGATCCATTTAGCTACCAACAACATGGCAGTCGATTGAATAGCCCATCTGGCGTAACAGAGCTACAGAAGGTTTCTGACACAACTAACTGCGCGCCACACAGCCAGCTGTGTCAGAATGTGGCGCCAGATGGGCTATTCAATTGACAGCCATGCTGTTGGTAGTTAAAAGGACAGATGGCAACGGCTGCTTCCTCATTGGGACTATTTAACCATATTTTTTGAACTAGCAGTGGAAGCGCTGAAATTAGACAGTTTCATGGCGCAACCACAGTGCGTCAAAGGGTTAAATGAAAGTTATGTATTTATTTCTACAGTAATAGTATCCATTTTACATTGGATTCCAGGAAAACTGCTTAACTTTTTCTTGTTTATTCCAAAATGCGACGGTTTGTTTTATAAAAGACCTTTAAACATCATTGTTTGTCCGAATTAAAAGATTACACTGAATAAATGAGGTTTTGTTTTCTTTTTTTTTTACATTTTTCGACACCATTGTTCTTTTTAGTTCGACTTTGTATTCATTATTTTAGTTATTTTTCAGTGTCTGATGAACTTATTCGGATGGAATTTTTTATTCAAATTTATTTTTATACAAACCAAATTAATAAAATATGTACAAACCTTAACAACAAGATGTCCTTAGAATAAAAAATGTATAAATAAATACACGAAAAAGAAAGTGGGATATCTTATTTGCACTGTTGCATATTTGTAAATCTTTGAAAAAGTAACAATAAATCTGCTCTCGGTATTTTTGAAATACTCAGTGCAAACAAACATTGAGAAAAGTAGAAACAGCGTGAAGGTAGAATTATTTTTAAAAATACTAAGATCCAGTTCCTTCGTAAACAAAACTATTCCTTCCACGTAAATGTATTGTCTTCGCATGGAAAGATTTCAAAATATCTTGTTCAAAAAAAGAAAAAAATACTGAATACAACAAACAAACTGTATTCTTCTGTTGTTCTCATATATACATGTATATGTTTTCTTTTCTTTTTGTCTTTTTTTCCCCCTTCCCAGACTACATTTGGCACTTTTCAGGTACTGCATTTCAGGCTCGGAACTCTTGCACATACTTAGAAAATCCATCCTATTTTAGTATTTTGGAATTCTGGCCTCTATTCTTTTTTTTTTTTTACCTCAATTAGTTTTCTAACCGAAACTAATAAATTTCAACAACTTTGAGACTTTAATAATGCAATTTATTTTCAGTTTTTAACAATGTATATATAAGATTTTTTTTTTAATAATATGTAACGAGGTGACAAATATTCGACAGTATTTGACATTTTTCTTAAGCATACACTGCAAATCTTTGAACACATTTTAGAACACTTTTTGGAACACTTATTTTGTCCCCTTTTTGAGAACACTTTTAAAAGCACATTTCAGAGCACTTTTTGGAACTCATTTCAGAACACTTTTTGGAACACACTTCGGAACACTTATTTGTCTCCTTTTTGAGAACATTTTTTGGGAACACATTGTAGAACACTTTCTGGAACCCGTTTCAGAGCATTTTTTGGAACACTTATTTTGTCCCCTTTTTGAGAACACTTTTTGGAACACATTTGAGAACACTGTTTGGAACCCATTTCAGAAACCTTTTTAGGACACTTATTTTGTCATCCTCTTTAGCACACTTTAAGGAATGCTTTTAGGATTAGATTTGAGAACACTTTCTAAAAAGTAAGAGCAGGTGCGGCGGAAGTGACGTCATCAAGGGGTGCGGCCGCAATTAGCGGAGTTATGTTGTTTCTATCCTGGATGGTTGAGTTGTATTTTTTCTGGATTTGGAGTCTGCTATGTTTCGATTGGGACATTTTAGTTATTTCATTTAATTATTAATTAATTAATTTTAATGCTGCCATTTGTTATTGAATTTTTAGTGCTGCAATCTGGTGTTATGTTTAGGAACTACTTCTTAGTTTTGGAATTGGACTTAGAATTTTTTAGAGTTTGGAACTGATTTTAATGAATTATTGAATTTTAGTTCGTTCCTATAATTTAGTGCTGTCATTTGTTATTGAATTTTAGAATTAATTTGTGGACTTGGATTTTATTTTTTCTCACTTACCGGCAGCGGGATTCGAACCCCGAACCTCCCGATCTCAAGGCCAATGCTATACCGTTCAGGCTACTCGCTCACAGCAATATCGTTGTAACAAAGAAAGCAATGATTTCATCAGTGTTCACAATCTGTACTCAAATGTGCTCCTAATATGTGTTCCCAATCTATTCTTAAGATGTTCCCAATCTGTTCTCAAATGTGTTCCTAAGTTTAGATTAACAAATATCCTAAGCATAACACTTTCAGAACATTTTCAGAACACTTTCGGAACACTTCCTTTATAAAGAATCACATTCGGAACGCATTTCAGAACACTTTTAGGTAACTGGAACACTTTTTTCCAATAAATGTGTTCCAAATGTGTGCTGGGAATTTGCAGTGTATACAGTCAAATCCTAATAAGATATCGAGCTAAATAGCTGAATACTATTTGTTTGTTTTGAGGGGAGGGAGGATTAATTATTTTTTTTTTTTTAACGTTTATTGAAAAATACTGAGGAGTTGTATTTCAACACATTTGTTATTTTTAACCTTGAAGCTTTTTTTTTTTTTTTTTTTTTTTTTTTTTTTAAAGGGAAAAGTATTGTAGCACATAAGTTTTTGATTTTAACAACATTTCAAAAATAAAATAAATACCATTATTTTAAAAAATTGTTTTTAAAATGTAAGTCAACTTCCTTACCGCTGTAAGATTCCTGTGGATTATCGCGAATACTTCATGAATCTCAATAAGTACATCTATCTACAGTAATAATTCATTAATCTTACAGTTATCTATAATGTGCTTTTACGCAGAGCCTTTCGTTAGTGACCACAGAACAGGAAAACTGCCCTAAAATAGGATACTGATTGGAAATAACTTCATATTTTAGATGAAATATAAAAAATGTTTTAAGTGTACACAGGGTACACTTAAAACATTTACACAGGTGTGTGTGTAAATGTTTACACAGGGTACACTTAAAACACAGGTACACAGGGTACACTTAAAACATTTACACAGGTGTGTGTTTAAGTGTACACAGGGTACACTTAAAACCCCCTACCGTAGCCAGGGGGTAGGCCATGAGGGACTGGGCAGCCCCCGAAATTTCGAATTTTTGTTAATTGGATGGCAATAATCAAACTTTTTGTGAGAAATTGTACCTTTTCCATTTTTTGGGCCCTCCCAGAATGTTTCCTTTTTCCACTACGTCCCTGAGTTTACATAAAGCTCTACTATAATGTCTGTCCCAAAAGTAATGAGGAAAAATTTACATAAATTAAATAATTGTTCTTACAAAGAAAAGCACCTAATAATCTTCAAAGATTGCCCCTTCCTTTGGGCAGTAATACAATGAATCCAGAAATGCTGCCAGTCGTTGTAGAAATGTTTGAACTCATTTTGTGAGATAATACAAGACCTTGGGATCCTTTAGATATCTTAGAGTGTGTCATAATGGCGTCCTTCCAGCATGCCGTTCTTAAGCCGGGAACAAGAAAATATGCACAAGGAGCCAGGTCGGGACTGTGTGGTGGGTGCATTGGCAAGCTCGCGGAAGTAAACAACGTTTACAGAGTTTAGTGCAGAACTTTATTGCTTAGCGCTGTTCAACAGATCGCAGCAGTTTAAGCATAACGAGCCACACTCATATGACTGACTTTTAAACCACTGGGCATGAGTTGTGAATTATGATCAGCTGTGTGACCGTTGGAATACGTCACTTGCATTCTAATGCACCAGTTTTCCTTGATGGTGTACTAAAAAATTGCTAAACAAAATTTCTCGTTATTTTGGGGGTAGTCCTGGTATTAGTAATTATTTAAATATTTTTATTAATTTTCTTGTTAAACAAACTCTTAATACACCGTAAGCGAGCGACTTTCAGCAAAAAGAAGTTAAATTTCGTCCTATCTTGTATGTATAGTTCCTTCTCCAATAAAACACATGTAAACTTACTGTTCTTGAAATATAGTGTTTGAATAGTCGTTTTTGTACATTTCCTATTTTTAGTGTAAATAAACTCCTCCCACTTTTTGTAATCTATAATGCTTATAGCAGATGTTTAGGAACAAATTATTTCAATGTGGGCACAGTATTCTCTTTAAGAGGGCGGAACTTTTATCTAGCATTAGTTCGCGAAAAAATATTTTTACGTAACCCGAAAGCCTTGCGTTAAAAACTCCAAGCAAAAGTGGCATCATGTACTAATTCATAGCATTTTTTAAAGGTTATTTCCAAGTGTAAGAATCATCACAGAGCTCAGCCAATCCTGCAACATGAGGTTCATGCAGTTCCGAGCGAGGGATGCATACGCTTTGCACCTCTCCAAAATGGAAAAGGTTTGTGAGAACTTAATTGCTATTATTATTTATTTTAAAAAATCGGTGTTAGTTCTGGTGAATGCATTTTACATTTTATAATATGTCAGCAATCGTAGCTGTAATGTTAATATAGGATGAATATAAACACCAACGAGAAATGAAGCATATAAGTAGTACATTATTTTAAGAGAAGGATAAAAATTTTAAATGCAACAAAAAAGTGAATTTCAGATTTAAAAAAAGAAATTGCCATTTTACCATTACCCTCACTCGCAAACTTTTCAGAAAACTTCACGGCTCCTAGATAGTAATTTTCTGCATAATGGCTGTCCAACTTAATGAACAGCGAGCCACAGTTCAGTTCATCAAAGGTTTTAATCCTGCCCGCCTATTACTGTTCGATTTTTTTTAATGACGGATTAAGAAAAGAAAACGTAAACCTACTGTGGAAAATTTTAATGTCAAACTTTAAGATTCATTTCTAAAGTTTTTTGTACTTATTTTTATTTACTTATTTTCTTTTTATACGGAATTTGCACCAAAAAAAAAAATTATTTACCCTCTTCCTTAATCTTTTTTTTTAATGTAAAATTAACAGAACACAAAAAAAACCTCCCACCCTCGCCTTAAAAAGGCGCATCTCTTCGACTCGCAAATTCTATGAAAATTTTTCAAGTGCCCTTTGCACAAAAAGATTGGACAACTCTGATTTTGAATAAGCATTATTGTGTTCTTTTCTTGAAATTTTAATACGAGCGGAGTTTTCTTTTTTTTTTTTCCTCCAAAAGTTGAAACATTTTTTTATTCGCATGGTTTAGATCCATTTTTTTTCTTTTTCAGTACTCGTGATACATCAGATACATTGGTTGTTAAATATACATTTATGTTTCTAAAATACATTTCAAAAATGCAAAGCTAATCATAGACCACCGAAATAAGCACCTTTTGTTGTTAGAAAGGTGATACACAAATGCCAGATTGGGGTATTCCAGCGCGATAAAGCTATCCCTCACTTCCGCAGGTTTGTCAGGAATAACGAAGATTCTAGCACGCAGTGAATCTAACCCAGTGGAACTGCTTGTTATCCATGTCCCAGTTCTACAATTAAAATCTCTATTTCTTTTGAGATAGGCTTTCTTTCACAATCATCTGTCCGTTCACGCTTCTTCTCCTGCTACCACGCTAATGCACTATATTTACGCACTCCTTTTTAAATTGCAAAGTATGCTTATTTCGGTTTCTATGGTGCTATGTCAACGTGACAGTTCCCTGTAGCACTCTTTTCATAATTTGAAATCTATTAGCACCCTGTATATAATTTTTAATAAAACAAACGTGTCTGCACGATTTATGTATATTTTTTAATTTCAGAGAGAAAAAGATAGAGGGTCTCATATATCTTATATGTTCCGATTACCGTTTGCAGCAGGAAATGTTTTCAGCGCGAGCATGCTTGATACACTGCTGTATCAGGTACGTATGTGAGCATGTTAGCCATTTAAATAAATTAATTTATCGCAGCACAGGCTGTCTCAAAAGGACATAGCCAAATTTAACATTCTGATATATCATATCATAACAATCGAGATTTACACAGAAATTTGCGTCCGGAAATGCGAAAGGTGACCGTTAGAGGGCGATGGTCGCAGGCTTATAAAAGCGTGATCATTTCGGCCTAGGACATTGCCGGAGCTGGATGAATCGGTTTACTAACTCAGAACTGGCTGATATGCATTACGTGTATGGTAACACGCAATGCATATCGGTCATGACTTATATAAATGACTTATTTATATGACTTCACAACAGGAAACCATATAAATTAGTCATTTAATAAAAACCACACTTCTTTTGACATCATTTCTCCCGATAATATTCTTTGTTAGTAAACTGATTGATCCATCTCAAGCAACGTTCTTGCTAAAATGATTACGCTTCCATAAGCCTGCGAATATCGCCCTGTCGTCGTTTGCATTCCCAGGTGTAAACCTATTTAAATCTTGTTTGTCACAGTATGACAGACCAGCATGTTAAATTTGGCAACTACCTGTTGTGACACCCTCTAGAGGTATTAATCAAGTTTTTGGAAACAAGACATTGAGTCCAGGGCACATTAATGTGAAATTTTATTATTAATGACTATGTCATTTTATCTCTCACCCCCTTTGTCCGAAAAATGTGTCCCAAAAAAAACGACATAAAAGTATGCTGCATAATTTTACATATATTTAAATACTATTAGATCACAACAGCTTTAGTCTATTGTTACAATATTTCGAAAGCTGCAGTATATGCATCACATGTATTTTTTACATATATTTAAATACCATTAGTTCACAAGAGCTTTAATCTATTGTTACAATATTTCGTAAGCTGTAGAATGTGCATCACATGTATTTTTCTATAAATAGGTTACAATCCTAAAAATTTCAACATAGGGTTACCAGGCGAAATACACGAAAGATGAGAGATAAAATGACATAGTCAATTAATATCGTTTTAATATGGAAATAAGGAAACTAAAAAATTAGGGAGGGGATTCTCCTCCTGACGAGGCTCGAACAGCCGAGTTTTACATTTATATTATAATGAAACTTTTCACAAAACTTGTACAATGAATTATTTCTGAATTACCCTGCATAAAGTACTATTAAGTACTTTTACAATCGTAGTTTATTAACTAATTCATTCTGATTATAGTTGTAAATAAATCTGACTTTTCAAAAACCAATAATCGCAACTTTTTCAGAAGCTGTGTTTGGAAAACATTATCGGTTTTATAATTTTTGAAATCACCGATTTAAATTTGTATTAGCACAATAGCTTCAAAAAAGATTAATTTGCATGTACGTTTAATTAGCCATTAACAGAACCAATATTAGCGCATGGCAAACGAAGCGAACTACAAAGAGAAAACAGCTGATAATTAGTATGTCTAACCTCATTGAGACATATGACATTAATTGAACGTGAAGCTAACTTAATAATTGCGAGCTCCAAACAGTACCACGTTCATATTTCGCACAACATGTCATCCAAATGAATATAGATTTGCTTATCCGAGGCTAAATTATTTTCTTCTTGGCACAGAAAAAATTGAGTTATTCCAAGTTATGAAATTAGTTCGAGTTTAATGAGAAATTATCTATTTATGTGAACTTCATTCACATTTAATTAGTGTAAAACACGTCTGAAGGCTTATACCTATATACAAATGTATACTACGCTTCGGGATGGGAGTATTCGGCGCGGCCGTTTCGGCGCGGCCGTTTCGGCGCTGCCGTTTCGGCACAAAACCCGTTTCGGCGCGAAACTCGTTTTGACGCGCCCTTCTCGGTGAAAATCTATGTTTCTCATGCATAAACAAAAAAAATGTGATGAATAGAGATTTGTAAAATTTAAAGTGCTTCAAATTTTCTCTCAAAGGGGCCGCGTTAGTATATTTTTTGAGGGGGTCCCCTGAAGCGATGGCCCGACAACTGATGTTTTTTTGGGTCTTGCAAAGGGGCCAGCGTTTTCGTTGTTGCATGTTTTCGAGGGGGCCCCTTGAGACTGTGGCCGGACCCACTTATGTTTTTTTTGGAGGGGGGGTGTCTCAAAGCGGCCAGCTTTAGCATATTTTCGAGGGGGCCCCCTGTAGCGATGGCCGGACCCACTGATGTTTTTTTTTTTTTGGTCTCGCAAAGGGGCCAGCGTTAGCAAACTTTCGAGGGGGCTCCCTGAAGCGACGGCCTGACCCACCGATGTTTCTTTTATCTCGCAAAGGGGCCAGCGTTAGCATATTTTCGAGTAGGCCCCCTGCAGCGATGGCCGGACCCACTGATGTTTTTTGGGTCTCGCAAAGGGCCAGCGTTAGCATATTTGCGAGGAGGCCCCCTTGAAGCGATGGCCGGATCTACCGATGTTTTTTTGGGTCTCGCAAAGGGGCCAGCGTTAGCATATTTTCGAGAGGGCCCCCTGAAGCGATGGCCGGAACCACTGATTTTTTTTGGGGTCTTGCAAAGGGGCCAGCACTGATTATATTGTATTATACAGAATTAAAATAGTTTTCTTAAAAAAACTTTATAATAAAGACAATCTTTATTTTTGTACATTATTTAAAGTAAAAATGAGTTTCGCGCCGAATCGGGTTTCGCGCCGAATAGTACCAAACCGAGTACGCTTATACAGATTTCGAAAAATGGCTTATTTCTAAGTTGAATCACACACAGTTCGGGAAAGCTAAAAATGGGGAATTGTATAATAGTTTATTATTATTGGCGCTAAATTGCATCACTTTGGGGGGGGGGGGGAGTTACACAGAATGGTCAATGGATCAATACAAAAAAATGTGTGGGAATTACATAGATAGGGTTAGCAAAACTAAAAATTTAGAATTCCATAAAAGTTCTCTATTATTGGGGCTAAATCACGTAGCTGGGAGCAAAAAAAAATATATTGGCAAAAATGATCGATGAATAGACCTACCCCACCTCTCAGATTTTTTTTTTTTTTTTTTATGATGAAATCTTTTTATGAAAAATTAACCGTTTTCCCTGTTTGGGCTATACCTCAGAATTTTTTAATTTTTTGTACAGAGTACGGACCCTGAATACAAAATTAGCATTTACTGATACGATGCGATTACTTTTACTGACAAACATAACTTTGTTTCATGTTAGCGCCATCTATATACATCGTTCATTACTAAATGTACTAGGTACAGATGTCCTTACGAGGAATAGGCTACATTATATTATTCTACTGACGCTTGTATATATTTTAAAAATACAGTCTGAAATAGGTCCTCTTGATATTAGCGCATTCAGCACGAACCTTCCCTAAGCCCGCTTCAACCTAAAAATATTATTTCGTTCATATTACATTGAAAAAAAACCTTCGATGAATTCAACAAACAGTTTTGTTGGTGATATTTTAAACGAATAATTTTAAGGCATCATCATTTTTTTTTAATATTTGGTTAAATTAACAGTTTATAGTTGAATTAATATTTCTTTGATGCAACAAAAGTATTCCGTTAAAGCAAAGCCAACTATTAAAGGGACAGGAAAGTAATGTCGTTTTTTTCGCATAAAATTCAAACAAATTTTCAATAGCTTTTTAATTACAAACAAGTTGTGCCTTAGCATAGAATTCATATGTTATATTTTAAAGCAAGAATTTTATAGATTTTTTTTTTCCAAGAAATATGGGCACACCACCCTTTTTTTTTTTTTTTTTAAGGGTGTACGTACCTTGGAGAGCGATATTCAAAATGTCCTGAAATTTATTGTGTGCTGTATACTGCAAGAATCCTCTTATTTCATTTATTTATTTTTTAGATCAAGCGGGATATGCGAAAAGAAACTTTTAGTCCTTTACCCCTCCCCCTTACCAATAGGTTAGGAATTTTGAAAATGCTATCCAATCTATCACCTAAGTTAAAAAACTCACATGAGATAATTTCGATAGAAATGGATATAGTTTTTTAATATTAAACAAAATTTTAAAAAATATTTGTGTTACTTAACCTTTTACAGACTGTATTCAGATCCAGGCATAACTTTAATTACTTTTTGTATATTTTGTCTTCTAATGCGTTATTTAAAGGATATTACTCATTTAAACGGCTTAAAAAAATTGTATACAATTTTCATTCTGTTGTTCTCAATTGGGAGCATGGGTCATTTCTGGCAGAACTTTTACATTGGTTTTTAAATTGGTTTTCAAACTTTAAACATTGGTTCAGAAATGGAATATATAGTGATGGGTCATTTAAATAATAAGCGAAATATTAAGAATTAAAGAAAGATTTGTTTTTAAATTTAAGTAAAGATATGAATTAAGTTTGAAGGGGGAGGAGTATCAAGATAGCTCTACTAAAAATTGATGAAAATGGCTATTTTTATGACTTTTATAGTCCAATTTCCATCTAATGATAGAAATATAACTTCTGTATTAAAAAATCAAATCATCTTTTAACTATATTTGGTATTTTTTTCAAGTCAATACTGATAAAATTAAATCTTTCAATACATTTTTCATTTGATGTTCCCAATTGGGAACATTAACCTGTAAAAGGATAATTAAACTTTTATTCTTATTATAATTACCCAAAATCAGACTTTCGAAAATCAACATCAGATAAAGCCTTTTATATGAGAAAGAAACTAAAAAATAAATTAAAATGAAAAAAATCTTATCATTTTATCTGCACATAAGGGTTAGTAGGAAATCATATGGGTTCCCTGTTCAGGTACATAGGCGCCTATATGATTGATTGGGGGAGAGGGGGGGGGAGTCAAGGGTCGTGCTCCAGAAAAATACTGTATTTCTACGTTAGACCAGTACGTAATTTTAACGTTAATACGGGAGCTATGGGGGGGGTGGCCCCTCCCTCTCCATAGGTATGAGCGCCCATGCTCGGGTGTATAGATGTAGGTCAGAGAAGGGTATTTTACAGCTCAGCCGCTTAAAGCGTTAACACAATGTCCAAGAAATAATCAAAATTAACGTATTTTGCTTTGAAAAGAAGACACAGTAAATGAACATCGTTAACAATTCTCTTACAATTGCAATGCGTGAAACTAAAATGACGCACTTAGGCGAAGAAATTAACGGAAGGTTAAAAACTATTAACGCCGTTAACTTAAAACTGTAATTACCGACAATGTTCTCTTAGAAAGCGGATTCGGAAAATCCCAACAAAAGGAAATTTACAGCCTAATTAAGAGTATTTTAAAGGAACCACAACTAGGTTCTATAGAACTTGGAGAAAAAACGACTAAGTCTGTATATTATGATTTACGCACAAAAGAAAATTATACTTTATGGAAGTGAATACTTAAAATTTTTATAAAATTGTTAATTTTGTCAATTAAAAAGGACTTTTGTGCTACTCCTGATTTTTTGTACCTTACTTTTAAGCTTATTCCTCTTATTCAGACAACCGCAATTAATTGTTTAACATTTGGTGTCCTCAAATGTATTGCTGAATTGAAAGATTAAACATTGTTTCATTGTACATTGTTCATAGAGGCATATTAATCCTATTTTAATAAGAGAAAAATCTGAATTAATGCTTTGATTGGTTTTTTTATTTATTTATTTTTATTTAATTTAATTTTTTTATTATTATTTTGTGTGTGTGTAGAGTAACTAGAAGATAAAGCCCGTTGTTGAGGCAATTACAACAACTGCTGGAAAAATGTTTAACAAAATATGTCTACATTCAGTATATTTAATCTTCATCCACGTAAAATAAATAGCTTCATATTCAATTTTTACTATATGCAAAAATAGGAAAACTTAGGAAAAATAGAAAAAATAGGATTCTTCTTAAAACGTGAGAGAACTTTTCACATTCGAAAGATCTCGTTTCCCTGGAAACATTCCCTCTTCAGTGTTTCATGCAGACGAAATTTTTGTGCGGCCGAAAAAAAGAACCGCTTAATCTAAAAAAATCCATTTTAAGCGAATGGGAATCGCAATTTTTCCTTCAAAGCTTGATGACTACAGATTTTCTGATTTTTAAAGTAGCGCAGATTGTTTTTTTATATTTTTATTAATTATGAAGATTTTCAAGCGGATCTTATAAATGGTATAGATGTTATTTCCCTTTTTGGCCTTAACTTTTTAATCTTTTTAGAGTAATGGTGGTAAAAGTTTTATCGAGGTGGTTACCCGGAACTGTTACAGAATCAGTGAGTCAGGGATCAGCTTAATTATACAGTAGGATATTTTTTAATTTAAAAAATAATACTAATAATAAACTGCAAAGATATACAGGGTGTTCCCAAAAGATGGTAATTCTTTATTTATTACAAAAAAGTGGGCAAAGTAAGTTGATTTTTTTTTTTAAATAGGATCATTAATAAAAAAAAAAGACTTCCTGAATTTTTTCGAATAGGTACACTTTCAAGTTCGTGTACAGCATCCGTACATACAAAAATCCAAACTAGTAAAATGTGCCCTATAAGTGAGGAGATGTGCAAAATTTCAGACTTTCTTAGAGAACTGAAAACAAGCTGTGCTCGTTCAGTAGGAGAGGAAAGTGAAAACATTTTTTTCCGGTGGGTTCCGGCTGTGAATCTGTCGAACCATTGAAAAAGAATACCTACCTTTGCATTGAAAGGAGTACGTTTTTTCAGAGGAACCATCTTGGTTTACTCGCTGATGAAAGGTCAAATAGCCCGAGAAAAATTTTGTATTAAACACCCATAACTGTGATAAAAATTTATACGTACATTTCTAGAGGCACAGAAGGTCCTTTTATTTCTTGGCTATACAGCAAACTCCCGACTATCCGGCCCAATATGGGGGAAGGGTTGGCCGAATAAGAAAAAAGCCGGAGTTCTATTAATGTTTACTCACTTTCTGCCCTCCCTCCTCCCCGCTATATTAAAAACAAATGTTACATATTTTAAGGTAAACTAGCGGACGAAATTGTATGCTATTTTTAACAGACAGACAGACGCACATAACGTTTCCAGGCGTCCGGATAAAGCCGGACATAGTTAGGCTTTTTGATTGCGTGTCCGGCCAAACTTAACGGTGTCCGGCTTTTGTTAGGCTTTTTACTGGTGACTTTGGCTGATTAGTAATAAAGTACTTGAACTGATTTGGCATTCGATGTTATTTATATTTCATTATAATTTAACAAGATTCATTGTAATAATCAAAAAAGCTTGATTTTACATACAATATTTTGTTGTACCTATTAATACCGAGACAAAATCCTCAATATTGTAGGCTGTCCGGCCTTTTTACCCATATGTCCGGCCAAACTGGCTAGTCTGTCCGGCTATTTGGTTTGGCGACCTGGCAACCTTAGACGCACACATATTTTAATAAAGTAGATTTTATTAAGTACAGTTTCAAAATAAGCAAAACCCTGGTCTACTCGGATTTTGCACTTATGAAAATACATATTTCATGCGAGAAATTCTCATTTTAGTGACTATGTTTTTAGTGACTCATTTTGGTGACACGGCCACAACAACCTTTATAATTTTCTTCAACTAGGCCGGATAGTACGGAGGGCCGGATAGTCCGGAGTTTACTGTAGTTCTTACCTTAAATGTTTTCTTTGCTACCTACATGTGAGAGGGTGAACATTTCTTTGCTTATAAAGAAAGGATCTTTGGCACTTTTTGAAACATTTATGCAGCATTTATTGTTGTATGTGTGTTTTACAAATTTTAATCAAATTGTCATTAATTCCTGGTTTTTTTTTTTTTTTGTGTGTGTGTGTGTTATTTTAAGTCTGCGGTTTCCAAAAAGATATTTAAAATGAATTGATTATCGTATTCGATACTGCTCTGTATTTATCTATTGAAATAGCATGCCTTACTCTGCATATAAGCACCTATAAATCATTTCTATTTTTAACAAAGCCAAACTTCAATAAGAAGTATTTTTTCTTTTAACCATGCAGTCAGTTTATTGAATCTACAATATGTTAATAAACTTGCTATCCTCAAGCGATGAAACACACTGATAATAATGTGTTATGCTAATTCACACCATTGCTAGCAGATGCTTTTGAAAACGCTGAACATCTTTTGTTATACCTGCAGGCAAATAATAACCAAACCGTATTGGTTATTCATTAAAGCGTTTATCTTATCTCCTAATTTAAAACAGAGATTTTGATAAAAATTTTAGAAAGATACTCATTAGATTGTTTTCTATGGAGTATCAGTACTTCGCTGCAGTTGCAGGCAATAATGCTAATGGAAACTACTTAATTATATTTTTCATTTGGTGATTCAGCTTCGGTAATACAATTATTAATAAACAGCGATTCACCGTAATGTCATTAATTGGAAAGGCAAGAAATATTAAGATGGCGGCGAAATTAAAAATTACAGGAAGTAATTAATTTCAAAACTCATTATGTTTAATCTGTTCGAGAATGAACTTCGTTAATGTAACTGGCAGTGTAAATACTGGAGTAATTATCGTTGCTTAAAAGAGGTAAAATAACAGTGTAATAGAATATTCGGAATATTGAGTATTGAAGCGTAAAAAGGTCATTCAATTAATGTACTTCTTTAAAGTATATGTCTTAGGAGCTTTTGGTTTCTATTGCAGTTAAAGCTGAAATTTTAATGAAATATGATAGTTTTTATTAGTGAAAATTTAATGTTACATGAGATTTTATTTGCATACTAGCTGCGTAGCCTGAGTGCATTACCATGAACTGTACCAGGATGCGATGTTCATGATATTTTTTTAATTATTATTCTTTTATTTTTTTATGTTTTTAATATCGATATACTGAAACTGATGTTTGTCTGATATCGATATGTTCTTTCATATAGTCCCTTGTATCATTTATACTTCATCAAAATATACGGAATACACTGTACCACTTTTTGTAAACTAGAGATGAAACATCGAAGTTCTCAAAACATCGATGTTTGATAACTTAACAAAAAGTGGTTAAGTATATTCCGTACATGTTGATAAAGCAGAAAGTATACAATCGACTATATGAAAAAATATCGATGTCAAACAAACATTCGTTTCAATCAGAAACGTAGCCAAGGGGGTCACAACCCCCCATAAGGAATTTTTTACCATACAAAATGTATATTCTTCACTCCCTTATCACTCACACGTATACATATATGTGAGTTGCAGTAGTCGTAACCCCGCCCATGAAAAATTTCTGACTACGTCACTAGTTCCAATACATCGATGTGTAAAACCTCCATGCTGCATGCCAATAGCATTATACAGGTGGTAGGGCATACTTTGCCGAAAACAACTGTTCCAGGGGCGAAGCCTTCAGTCCGCGCACGATGCGCAGATGAGTAGCAGGTTTCTGAAAAATGCGAAGAGTTTTGTACTTGAATTCAGCGTATTTAAAAACCCAATTTTATAAAATTTTCGCAATAGAATAATCTTTTTTTTTTTTTTTTTTTTTTTTTTTTTCAAAGAAATGGCTTATAAGGTAATTTTATTATTTTCTTGTTTGGTTTCGCAGAGAAACCTCCGTTTATACAAGATTCTTACTGCTGCCATCTTTTGGTCATAAAGGAAATCGTCCCGACCGGAAAAGAGATGCGCTCATAACAGAGCATCTCGTCCGATGACGCGCGCAGTTCCTTGGCCAATCAAATAGCGCGAAAATTTCGGGAGGAATATACGGTGAAAAGTGAGCCAGGTCATCTCTAAAAAGATAGCATCCAACCAGCGCTTTAACACCACTAAGCGACTGAACTGATTGATTGTACAAAAAATATATAAATGCGTGTGCATGTGAAAGTTGACACGAACGAATTACAGAACGGCAATGTCTATCTGTGGGATGCGTTTAATTTGGTTTTAAATTAAAATAAATAAAATCATTTTTTTAAATGATTTTTGAAATTAAATCATTTCTTGTCTCTTCTTACTTGAAATTCTTGCGTAATTTCTTTATATAATAAGAAAATGCACTGCTGTTTCATGTAACTTATTCTGAATATAATAAAATTACTTGTTATGTTGAAAATATTTTGTTTGTTCTTTTGATAAATACTTTAATGCGAAAAAAGAAAAAAAATAATAAATTTCTATATTAAAAAAATGTCCTTTGCATTTGTAATTTGAATATCTCAAAAAATGGACTATTTGTCGGAGGCTAGAAGACCCATGCTTTAAAAAGAATTCACACATGTAAGAGATTCACCCAAAGTGGAAATCGGATGAGTAATATTTTTTAAAATGATTTTTGAAATTAAATCATTTCTTGTCTCTTCTTATTTTAAATTCTTGCGTCATTTCTTTATATAATAAGAAAATGCACTGCTGTTTCATGTAACTTATTCTGAATATAATAAAATTACTTGTTGAAAATATTTTGTTTGTTCTTTTGATAAATACTTTAATGCGAAAAAAGAAAAAAATAATAAATTTCTATATTTAAAAAAAATGTCCTATGCATTTGTAATTTGAATATCTCAAAAAATGGACTATTTGTCGGAGGCTAGAAGACCCATGCTTTAAAAAGAATTCACACATGTAAGAGATTCACCCAAAGTGAAAATCGGATGAGTAATATTTCATTGCTATCGATCGAGAAAGAAATGTTGGCATCCTTAAGACAAAGATTTTTACGACATAATAATCGGAAAATATTCATCCAAAATAAGAATGGATTTTATTTTCAAATAATGGATGAATATTATTCTTTACTGTTCTGATAAGTACATATCAAAAATGTCCCATTTCTAATTAATAAATTTCTAAATAAATACTACTAATAATAACTATTTAAGATTATTTTTCATTTTTAATTATTAAATCTCTAAAATTAATAAATAATACAAATAACCATTTAGGATGTTTTTTTTTTTTTTCAAACGTTAGATTATCTTATTTGCTTTGAAGTACATCCAAAATGTTCTTTATTCTTACACCACCTCATTAAAGTATTCGAGTGTAAGACAAATTTACTGTGTTAATGTGTTCGATCTTATATATATTGTGTTACATAAAAAATAAATTATAGTCCAATGACAACGTCTAGTATTTCTTTTGAGTTATGTGTTTTTTGAAAAATGAATCAGTAATCAACCGAATCAAATAAGAAATTCAGCTTAGACTAGAATAGGAATTTTTTAAAAAATATTTTGTACTAAATATTTAACTTAAATGTTGATAAAATATATGAACATAATATTTTTGACTATTTGCATCACACCATGATCAAAATTTTCTTTTCGTCGGTCGTTTCATTAGAACTTATAACATAGTGTGTGGATGTGTGCTTGCGCTGGCGGGGAAGAGGGGGATAAATCTGTAAGCAGCGATGACCATGGCATATATTCACGCCTCGCCCCTGAACTGTTCAGCTGATGCCAATCACTGATGCACTGATCTGTTTAGTTTTTCAGAAATACACGTATTTTTCATATCTATCAGTTTTTCCTTTCTATCCGTTCACAATTTTGATGTATAAAGCTATGTTAAGCATTTTAAGTTCTTTTATCTTTTCTATTATTTTTTTTTATAATATTCGTTATCTAATAAAATTGTGGCATTTTAAACAAAGTTATTACAGAGAAAATAAATGCATATTCAAACTCATGAATATATCCTTACGCTGCGACTGTGCTGCCTTCGCTTTGGTCTGGTAATCACGAAGCCTTTTTTTTTTTTTTTTTTTTTTTTTTGGTAAGGTGGTCTATGTGTTAATTCAGACTATAAGATATATCTGTATTAAATTTCATCTAAATACGTCCAGCTGTTTCAGTATGAAAGGGAAACAAACCGACAAACTTTTGCATTTGTAATATAACTAGGGTAGTTAAGCTTTTAAAATATTCGCAATTTTTTAGTGAAGTCATGATAGTAAAAAAAGCTATTCTACGGCCGATTTTCTGCAACAAATTCTAAAAAATGTATCCGAAAACCTTTCTGCTGCAAAAACAGGTACACTCATTGCCAAAAATTAAGCACGGAGAGGAAAATGCTAATTTTTAGAAGCCATTCTGAATTTTAGACGCTACAATTCCCAGAAAACGCATTCAGAACTATGTCAGTTTGTTTTCTAACTACCGATCAAGGTTTAGTGTCAACAGATATCCCCCCCCCCAAAAAAAAAAACAATTTTGCGAGAAACCACCATTATGAAGGGATAGAAGTGTTGTTTGCATGTAAGTACTGATGAAAGTTGTTTTGAATTTTCGAACATTTAGCTCTCAAGTCAAACCTGTTTCTGTGATTTCCAGAAGACAGATTATAAACAGTAAATGTTGGCATTAGTGGGACACCTTGGCAGAACAGTCACATGTGTTCTTTTCTTCAGCATTTATCATTATGTCGTTTTATGACAGAAAATCAATCCATTTTTTTTTAAAGCCAGCATTTGACAATCTATGCTATATAGGAAACTATATTTAAATGAATTTCTGCAAAAAGTTTGGAACTAGTTCTAATAAATACAACTTTTTTTTTTTTTTTTGGGGGGGTGGGGTATATTTATCACAAAGCTCTTAGAACATAGCTCAAAAACCGACGCCGTATTTACCTACATTTTTCTAAATTTTCCATAGATTCAAATGATCTTTTAATCGCATTTTAATTTTTTACTCAAAACTCTCCTTAAATAGATCTAAAAAAATTCTAAACGAAAAAATACAGTATGCCCACAAAGTCTCTTGCCACCCTCGTAACTTCGAAACGGCTGCTGCTGTATTCAAAAATAGTGTCTAGGTAGGTAGGTATACTAAAACAGTCATGCGCTACTGAAGGAAACCGCTTACGGAACCATCTGGTGGAAAACTGCAGAGTGAGCATTCCTCTCTCGAGAACGGGACAAGATAGGGGAAAAAAGTTATCTATAAAGTTGTACTGCGTCGTCGATTTAGAAGGAAAAGACACTTTGTGAACATTAAAATGAAGAATAAAACCGTTAACCCTTTAACGCACGTTTTGACTGTTGCCAGTCACGAAGAATAGATTTGATTTCTATAAATATAGTTGCGGGTGACATAGCTCCACGTGAATCCTTTACTTTTTAGCACGTCATTTCCCGTAAAAAAAGGTCACGATTATTTTTTTAACAGCACTGACATCTGCTGAAAAATGGAAGAATACGAGAACAGCTGGACAGATTGCCCAAAACTGAAAAAAGGGCAGCCGTTGCCACAGTCAGCTGCGTCAAAAAAGGGTCTCTTGATCTGTGGCACGCGATGAACGTTTCGATCGTCCGCCATCTTACTGGTAGTTAAGTAGAGCGATGGCAACGGCTGCCCTTTTTTCAGCATTGGGAAAGGGTTGCGCCTCAAAGGGTTAAAATACGTATTGGTATTTTCGTGATTTTCTACACTGTGACGTCATGAAACTTGAAAAGAATGAGTAAAAGAGAGAACCTGAAAAGAATGAGAAACTTGAAAAGAATACCACTGTGCTACATTGCCAAGCGAAGTTGTGTTTTGCCCGAAAGATAATCACTTCTCCTTCCGTTATTACAATAATTAGCTAAATTCTGTAAAAAATCGTGTTAATTATTTACATTGAAACTTTATGTAAAAAAAATTATTTTATAGTTTAATAACTTGTGTGAATTCTAGTATTTTCATTCATGGTGTTTTCTTTTTCAGGCTTTTGTTAAAGATTATATGATCACGTTTGTCCGGTTACTGTTGGGAGTTGATCAAGCCCCAGGCTCTGGCTTTCTCTCATCGGTAAGACAGAATTTTTATGCCAGAAACTCTAATAGCGTTCAAATGGCACCACATTCGGGTTTTTAAGGCCATCCAGTCCTTTATATTCCATGCTTTTCTGCACTGTTAACCCTTTAACGCGCAGTGATCCCGCTCTGGGAACACCAAACTCTGACGTTCTGACTGTTGCCAGTCACGAAGAATAGATTGAATTTCTATAAAAATAATTGCGGGTGACATAGCTAAACGAGAATCCTTTACTTTTTAGTACGTCATTTCGCGTAAAAAATGATCACGATTATTTTTAACAGCACTGACATCTGCTGAAAAATGGAAGAATGCGAGACCAGCTCGATAGATTGCCCAATGCTGAAAAAAGGGCAGGCGTTGCCATCGCTCGACTTAACTACCAGCAAGATGGCGGACGATCGAAACGTTCATCGCGTGCCACAGATCTAGAGACCCTTTTTTGACCCTTTTTTGACGCCTTTGAGGAAAAGGGTTGCGCCTCAAAGGGTTAAAACCGCAAATGGCTCGTAGTGAGGAAGGAAGGTGAAGAAGGGGGCGGGGAAGCTAATTTGCGTGATCAATCTTCGAGTAACGTGTCATATATTATTCTTAATAAAAGTCAGTAATCGTGTAGTATATAATAATATTGTCTCGTATTTCTTTTGAGCAAGGTACACGCTTAAACCAAACGCGCGATATTCGATTAGTCGGAGCGATTTTTGGGCCAGTTTTCAAAAGTGAGCTTCTCCTTTAGGAGCGGTTTTCGATCACAAGAGCAGAGCGGACTATAACAATAAGCGAGGACGGAAATTCTCGGAAAAAAGAGGAAGCGAGGAGAGAAGTTCTCAGGAAAAAGACTACTTAAAGAGCACTTTCGTGGAAATACCGGTAGGTTTCCATGGAAACGGATCGCTCCGCAATGTATCGTTTATTTCGCTCTTTGGGTTTAAGCGTGTATTCTTCAAAAATGCAGGGGGTGTCACAATTCTCTCCCGGATTTGGAAGGTTTATAAAAATAATATTAACAATACAGCAACAAAGTTGACTTTACTGAAGAAAGAAACATTACAAGTTTTCTTTCACAAATGTGTATGTTCCGCCTCTAAACCGGATGTATACGTTTTTATCCAATACGTAGTCAAACTGTAGCTCCAACTATTCAAGTTTATGGAAAACTGTGAAAAACTTTTGCCATGTAACGCAAACTAATGAGACTGGCAGTTTCATTGCTTCAGAAACACAAGACCTAACGATTGGAGCTACATGCTTTTAGTACCAAAAAAAAGTTATTTGCACGCAAGATGGTACATGTAACTCCAAATTTTCATAGGACGGAGCTACATCTTTTTTTGCAGCAAACCATTCAATTTAAAACTTACCAACTAAAGAAAAGCTACCTTTAAATATTTCTTACACATTATCTGTTTAAAAAGAAAAGACTACCCAAACAACTGGACAAATATATAATTTCCATGCTTATAGAAGAAAACAAAAGTGAATTCAGAAGCTAGTTTAGCTAGTAAAATTGTACTAGCTAAACTCACATAAGCCAACAAATGCAATGCCATTCTAAAGTCAGTCTTTTTTGTGCTATTACTTTTGCACTTTACTTGTGTCAATTTTGCAGTCATGGACTTGGATATAGGACGATCATCGACATTTTCTAAAGGAGCTAATCGAAATTTGCCTGTGCTATGCGAGTCGTAATCATTGGGCTTATGTTGTGCGCATGCGTACGTTAGTAGTAGATTACATCATGATTCGTCGCTAGAGGGCGCATATGTAGCTAATCATTAAAGTGGAATCGAGTATTTTCCTTTGACAGACTAACACTATTTCGCTCGTCTGCCGCTAGTCGATAATAGTCCTATATCCAAGTCCGTGTTTGCAGCAAATCCTTCAATTTAATTATGATTTTAACAATATTGTTTAGTGCATTTTAATATCGTTTTTGTTTTTTGCTAATCTTGCTCAAAATTTTTAATTTCTTTTTTATTTTCCCTAGATCCGCATAACCAAAGACGACATGTGGATTAAGACCTACGGGAGGTTGTACCAGAAGCTGTCATCGACCACTTACGAGATTCCCATTGGAGTGTATCGCACACAGAGGTCTTCACTAGCAGAAGCATCGTCTGTAAGGGGCTCTTTCAAGCAAAATCTTTTGGGGCTAGTCTGGCATGTTCTTTCAAACTAGAACCACCTACAATAGAGCATTTGACGAGACCTCTCTGAGACAGGTCCCCCCCCCCCCAATCCTTCTGAGTGATAGTTTTGGATTCTCGTAATGTACTTTAATGAGAAAAACCCGATTTTCAACATTCAAAACAAGTATTAAATTCAGTTTTTTGGATGATTGTAATAGACTGAATTGGTTGGACAAACTTTCGACTTTGATTTTGCAGCGGTAATTTTACTTTTTGAAGTGTTTAAAGATAATTAAAAGAGATGTTTCTAAAACCCTTTTCTGATTTGAATACAATAGGAGAATCTGCGCAGAAAGGATATGATATAGACTGTCACTCAGAGGACGTTACTGAAACGTGAAGTCGAAATGCTCTACAGACAGGCCGACACGTGTGACATTTTTGTTGACACCGCTTATAATGTACTAGCCGCCTTCGGCGACCACTTTTGGACGTCGATGGTCGCTTCACGGCCAAAATGGGCAACCTAGAGCACAGGCGCCGCTTCGCGACTGGCTTGTGCAATAGGGTGGAGCGAAAAAACTTCTTTTCGAAATTCACATTGCCTGAGTCATTAAATGGTGTCATACTAGCTAAAACCAACTGTCTCCAAATTTCAGCTTAAAATATTGACATCTTGAGGTTCCACATCTCAAGTGAATATTTATATTGGCATTTTTTTTTTCAAGTTTTTAATGATTTTTATGTAAAAAAACATTTTTTAAATTTAATATTTTACTAAATAATTAATTAATTTCTAAAATAATATTAATAATTTACTTTCTCATTAAGAAATTGTTTTATTGAAAGGTGACTGCCAGATATCAGATCCAAAAATGCAGTGGCGTAGCCAGAAATTTTTCATGCGGGGGTTATGACTACTGCAACTCACATATATGTATACGAGTGTGCGATAAGGGAGTGAAGAATATACATTTTGTATGGCAAAAAATTTCTCATGGGGGGGTGAGGGGTTGTGACCCCCCCCCCTTGGCTACGCCCCTGCAGAAATATCTTTTTGTACATAAAAAAAAGCAAATTATACACTAAAATCTACTAGATGGCAGCGCGTGTTCTAATCTGATAACTATTTTATCATGACCTAATAAGGCACGTCACTATTATTGCGTGGAATGATTCGTTTTTGCGATTGCCTTGTTTCTAATTTGTAAAATTGAAGCGGTACGTTTTATTAATTTTGATTTATAAATGGCATAATAACACGGAGTTTTGAACTTAAATATGACAACTAGAAGTGAAACCTTTTTGTAGTGTTTTCGGAATTCCAGTACAATTGAAAGAGACAGTGTTACCATCAACGTATTCTGATTTAATGAAGCATTTCTTAATCACGAAAAATTGTATACTGTGGAAGCAGGGGAACAAGAAGGATCCTTCAGTAAAAGAGATCATCGAAATTGTTTCTTTGGACGTTGAAAAAATTTAGAAGAAAGCCTCCTTGCCTGAGCTAAGTCACCAAGAAGTAATTCTACTTATTAAAAATTATAATGAAAAGATACGATCACAACTTAATTCTACACAAGTAACGCAGTTTTTGTCTCCATATACTTCTTGGAAGAAAGGACAAAACTATAATGCAAGAAAAGAAGAGAAGCTCGTTAGATACGACTGTAGCTGTAGAAGAGCATATTGTTATGTTGTCAGAACCTGGTTCTGTGTACATAGGACATGTGATTCCGGAGTCAGGCTCTAGTGCTGATATTACTTGCAGCATCATCAACTTCGTTACACAGAAAGAGATTACACTTTCGGATCTTGTTGCTGTTGGGTGCGATGGAACGAAAGTATACGTTGGGTAGAAAAATGGCGTAGTTATACGGCTTGAAATCTTTGTCGGCCATAAATTGCACTGGTTTTTATGCTTATTGCATACTAATGAACTGCCTCTTCGCAACCTTTTCCATAAGATTGAAGGAAAAACATCTGGGCCACACACCAGTTTTTTGGAACAACAGGAAAATCTCAGGAAACGCACGAAATCCATACTGTGACAAAATTTGTTTCTATTGCTGTTGCTCTGCCTGAAATTAATAAAAAAGACCTCAGTACAGAACAAAAGCACCTCTTCGATATTAGCAGTGCCATCCAGATTTGGCAAACAGAAGTCTAGGAAGGATGTCCCATTCATGCTGGTTCACTACAGCGAACAGAATACTGCGCCTGTACGTATCGACTGCCGAGCGAACAGAATGCTTCAAACTCCTAGTAGACTATGTGATGAAAGTGTACGTGCCATCCTGGTTTGAGATAAAGAAAATCCTAGGAGCTACTCATAGAGCATGGAATGATAAAATGAAGTTCATTCTTGCCGGAAGATTTTAAGTCAATCGTTCATGAAGTTAGTTAATCAGAGGAACTCTTATTCTGCTCATTCTGAAAATATATGCTGTTGGCAATGCTGTTTGATGAACAATCAGATATTCGAGAACTTGGCCTAAGAAGAATATTGAAAGTAATAAAAACTGAATGGTAGGGACAAAATACGCCAATTTGATCTTCCAAATATAAATTTCGAAGCACTGGAGTATTTTCAGATGATTCACTGGGACAATCCTTTGGAACCACCAGCTACCATGAACCTCAGTGACGAAGACGTAGCAAGTATGATCAGAAACGGTTCAGAATTTGAAAAAGAGAAGCTCCCTTGCCCTTCTCAAGCAGTAGAAAGGCATGTAAGACTACTAACTCAAGCATCATTGGTAACATGTGGAGCAAAATCTAGAGATGGATACATTCGTTGTGGAATCAAATCACGAAAGGAACTACCAAAGTTCATTATTTTGCCCGGCAGGTTGACTCCAAAATTGAAGACTGGTTAAAATAAAGTGTTTTATTAGTCAATAATACTCGAAAGGTAAATTTGGTATCATTTCCTTTTCTGTATTAGTGTGCTTTCTAAATATTAATTGTCTTTAAAAATGAAGTAATATGTAAATATTTAATACCTATATATTCAAAATATACCCCAAAACTTATGACGCTCGGTTGCAAGTTAGTGACTTTTTTTTCTTCTTTTCTTTTCGTTTTTTTTTTGTTTTTTTTGTTAACGGCAATAAAACATTGCCGTACTGTTTCTTTTTAGTAGTTAGAACTGTTTTTGAGCCAGAAAATAAAGTTATTGTAAACATTAAAATTAAATTTTTTAAAATTGATTTTTTGTCTTTTTACGTTAACATTCCTTTCTTTGAGCCCAGTGTGGAACCTGAAGACAATCAGTGAATGGACTAGAATTTTTTTTCTGTGACTTTTTTGCCATACAGCACCATTTGTTGAGTCAGGCAATAGTAAAATAAAAAAAAAAATTTTTTGGCCATTTTCACTCCACCCTATTGTGCAACCTACGACACACGGACCTCTTCGCGACCGAAATTTGCAACCTACGGGCCATCTGCCTTCGGCAACCAGCTGATCCGACCGCTTCACGTCCAGCCTATGCAACGTACGGGCCGCTTTCACACGATTTGGTGAGCAGCTGCATCCGGCCTCTTCGCGATCAAAAAGTGCAACCTACGGGCTACCCGCCTTCGGTGACCACCTGGTCCGCCAACGCGCCGTTTCGAAAAAGAAATGCGCAACCTACGGTCCGCTCGCCTTCGGCGACCAGCCGAATGAAAGCTCAATAGTTTGTCCGTAATCGTATTTTTTTAAATTCAATATGCCCTTTCTTTCTGTTTTCTTAAGATATTGGATTCAACAAAAAGAAATTCTAAAGTTCAGTGTTGAGTTATTGAAAGACAACATCAATTTAAAAAAAATAAAATTATAAAAGCGTAGTCGTTAGATTGACAGACACAGTTAACAGAGGCACGAAGTCTACCTTGCTGGTCGGCAGTTTTTTAAGCGAATTTGCACAGGCCAGCAATGCTGGACGGCTTGCCGGCTAGTAATTATAGATTTACGAGAAAAATAAAATAAATGACGCCAAATTAACCTAAATAAAAGCTATCTTTCAACAACGTTAAAATCAGAATCCATTAAAGAAAGTTCTCATATAAACACTACATTTAAACACCTTTAACGTTTTAAAACACTGAGGTTTTTCAATTGAAGAGCAACTTTTTAAGCTAAAAAAAAACTTCCCTCAACAATTTCAAATTAAACAAACGCTTATGGATTTACGAAGAAAACAAAAGAAATATCCCAAAACAATCTAAATAAAAGTAACGATCCAATAACTTTGAAATCAAAATATATTCGGTTAAACGAATTCAAAATTAAACAAACGCTTATGACAATGTCCCAAAACAATCGAAATTAAAGTTACGATCGAACAAAGTTGGAATCAAAATCCATCCGGTTAAACGAATTCAGAATAAACGCTTATAACAAAAACAAAATAAACAATCTAAAACACTCAAACACTTTTAAAATACGATTTCACAAATGTCACGCCGTTAACATTTAAAAACACTCCGGTGATTGCAATGAAGAAAAAAAAACGCGACTTTCCAAAAACAATAACAATATATGTTTCTGTTCTCATCTCAGAGTGACGCCAATTTCTAAAAAAGAATTCTTACAAATAGGTGGTTAAGTGTTGTGCAAACAAAATTTTACACATTCTGAATAAATTTGCCCTAAATCTATCAAAATTTTTGAGTTAAATAGAACTTAAATATTAAATAAAACTGTCTTTGCATTGTTTGTCACGCAAAAGGAATATGAAGTCTCTATGACATCATCTAATCGATCTACGCGAGAGATTATGTTCCGTGATTCTTTTTCAAAGAATCAAGGAATGAATCGTTTTCGCTTCTCTGTTCACTTTTTCAAGGCGTGATATCTCGCTAGATATTTAGAGTTGAAAGTAGCTGCAAGTTAAAAAAAAGGTTATTTTTTTACAGCTCTTTCGAACTGTATTAAAAGTTTTTGCTTTTAGTTAGAGATAAAAATGTCGTTTTTATCAAAATTTCAACATGGCGGCAAATGCACCGGGAGCGATAAATCGATCCCGGAATTGTTACGAACAGGACTTTTATTATTTAGATAAGCGTATAAATATACCAGTGTGGACTAAAATAAATGCTTAGAACACAGAATTATAGCCATAAATGCATATATGAACCATATTTCAAACTAATTGAACATTTACTTCATATGATCTTTAATTAGAGCAGGGATTCTAACGGTCTTGCAAGGAATCATAAATCCTTTTAACCATTTTTCTTATTTCTCAGTTTGGTGGGAACCTTAACATACAAAATCGTTTTTCGTATTTTTATGAAGAACAGATAACTACACACCAGGCTATTTATAAAGTCGCAAAAATATGACAAAATATGAGTTTTTTAACAGGCGCCTATGATACACAGTGACTGGTTCTCACAATATTCGAACAAAAATGTCAAACGAGTCAGTTTCCCTATGTAGTATTGTTAGTTCAAACGAATGTTCCGTTTTGTGACGTCTTCCGCACCGTACCCCAGTGGCGTCGGGTTGGGGGTGCGGACCACATCGGGTGACAGCAACAGAGGGGGTGACACCAAACAAAAAATGCTCTTTTTAAAATTTTTAATTAATTTGAAAAAAAGATCTGATTTGGTGATTAAGAAGACTTAGATTAGAAATAAGAATAAATATAGTAAAAGACACTATGTCCAAAATGGGGACTTAGCTCATTTTTCAGAAAAATATTTTTCTAACTCATCCTTATTATTTTTTAGAACTAAAAACCTCGTGTTCTGATAGCCTAGGACTATTCTAAATAGGAAATAGTTTGAATTTATTTGTCTTTAAAATACTTTTTTTTTCACAGGCCAAAATATGTTAGCGTCCCAATTTTGGACAACTCTCCCCTACAGCAATGCAGTGGCTGCACATTACTACCCCAAGTAACATCTTGTGTAAAACATCTTGTTATCTTTTTACATCGGTAGTTATTATTACTTGTACGAGGGTTCCGAAGTGAGAGATAGGATTGCTAGCGCTTCCACTTCGACCTCTTTATGCAAAAAGTTCCAGAAGAGAAGCTTGACAAAACTGGGTTGCATTAAAAATTACGCAACACAGTAACTACCTTGGTAGATATCATTATTATTATTTGCTGTCAGCCATTTTGCTTATTCATATGCAGAACTAACTTTGGCCTGTGTATCGGGAGGGGGGGGGGGTTGACCGGATGTGCCCGCACCGGGTGACACCATGCTAAAAGTGGATTCATACCTGCCGCGCCGCACCGCAACCATGCCGTACTGTTTGGCCGTTTTGGACCGTTGGCTGTCCGCGCGACGAGCTTGCGGTGCCGCAAGTAAATGCACCAATGAATGCACGACATTTTTATTTGTTGTTCTTCGGCGTACTTCTCTTTCGTTTTTTCTGTTGTGCTTTTAAAAGATTGTTTTATAATGGATAATCGATTAATGTTAAAGAGAAATCAACTTATTTTAACATATTTATCTTTAAAACAATCGAACATCAGCCATCGTTCTGTCAGAAGGCGTGTCACACACGCCTTCTGTAATTGGCTGTAGCGTAGCAGCTCTTCTGTAATTGGCTGTAGCTTTGCGGTCGCTGCAGAATATCTGTTCTTGCCAGATAATGCGCAAACCCTCGGCGCTCGCCGCGCGGGGGCCGTGTTGCTCCGCCACGTGATGTCATTGCGGCGTCTTAGCGGTGCGGTACGGCCAGTATGAATCCGGCTTTAGCGAAGCCACTGCCGTATCCCAAACGAAGTTCATCGTTTGTGTAACTCATCCGTACTTACCACATTACCGATTTTCTGGAAGGGTACGGATGACGTCAATATGATGTAACAAATCCGAACGTTCGTTTAAATAGACATATCAGATTAATCCCTTAAATTTTGTCCATTCATTATATCATAACTTAATAATCAAACGTAGATCGAAAAATATTGTTTTTGGCTCGTTAAAGTTGAATTTTATCATGCAAACAATGGAATTTTAAGAAAGCTAGCTCTTCTCTTAAAAAAAATTCAGGAAAGAAAAAACATTTTAACTAGTTAAAACTACGGTCTCAAACGTTATCTTTAAGCCCTAAGTAATAATCTCTTCAAAACTGTGTTAAGTTGTTTGCCAAGTATTCTAGCTAGATCACAGATAGGAAGATCTAGAATGAATATAACGGAAAAAAACTTAATGCCTCCTAATGTTAGCCATATATTGATGGAATAAGCATGTGCTAGTTACTTAAATGACAGTGGTTTTCTCTTGAAAAGTACTCCAATCTAAATATTTTGCCTCGAATTCATTTAGTTTTCCAAAGTAATACAATTAATGTTCAATTCTACAGTGACAACAGGCATAACAGTGGCATAAATGGGGTGCGCTTTTGGCATCAAAAAGTACACGATTAGAAGTATTAAATGCTTCATGCAGGTATTCCTAGATCTGCACTTGTACCATCAGAATTAAAATAGATTATTTTCCTTGCAAATTACTTCTCGAGGACTTTTTGCGAGTTCTTTTCACAGTGTAACATCCTCGCTTTGTTTCTGTAGATGAGCTTGGACCTAATAGATGACGAAGATCAGATCGCCATAACGACGGACATTGAGAGGCAAGAAATTGGAAACCTTGTGCGAAACAGAATGAAAGATTTGTGCCTTCCAACTGAAGATTATGGTAAGTAAAATGCATTGAACATTTCAGTTTGACCATTTTCTTGAGACTGAATTCGTAAATACAGTGTTTGCAGAGCATTTTCATGAAACAAGACAACATGAGACAACAAATAAAACCATAGTTTTAAAATAAAAAAAATCTCAATAGAAAAATGCAGCAAACGCTATGTTTATTATGTAAGCTAAATTTACACAGAAGTTTCGAAATAATGCTTATTGCTGCCAACAGATGGCGGTGCACTTCGAGAAGCTTGTATCAGTATGTATAAATAAACTCGTTCTCTGCGAGCAGTCACAACGCAATATTTTCAAAATCTTTTCTGTTCCGCATACAAACGAATTTGTCATCACAACCTGTAATGTCTGAACAGAAATGTATTCACATGCCACGCAAATCGACGATTCAAGCTCATCAAGCGTGATGGGTTGGTTCAAGTAGACAGACAGTGTCTTTCGATGTGCCCAGAAGTCACAAGGAGTGAGGGCAGGAGAACATACAGAAAAAATCACCATGGAAGTCTGCGAGCGCCATCTGTTAGCAGCTTTTTAACTACTATTTGGAAACTTCTGTTTAAAATTCTTAGTAGTACACAACTTACATGATAAACATACTGTTTCATGCATTCTTCTACTCATCTTTGTTTTTGAGATTTTTAAATTTAAAATCAAGGTGTTATTTTCTGGACTTCCTGTATTACTATCTAGCGTTAAAATAAATAAAAAAGTTTCAGATTAATACTTTTTACTCTGGTCACTATAAAATTATTAATTACAAATTTTCGAAGGTGAAACAGGTGGCGCTTTGGTTCAGCCTATAGGCAGCAAACTTGCAAATCCGCCTCTGGCCGGATATATTTTACAAGAAAACTGTGGATTTCCTCCACCTAGTTTGATTCATTTGCTTCGCTTTGTGCCATCCCGTTGAATAATGTTGTTACTACTTTGTAATTATGTATTTTTCTTTATTTCAGATGACTGTTCAGAGAAAAGAAACAGCTTATCATATGTGATGATAAATCCCAGCTGTGATCTTCAGCTAGAAGAAGGAGATATCGTGTATGTAGGGAAAAAAAAAATCAGTCGTAGGACTTCACGTCAGAAGTGAAAACTTCTTTTACAATTTAAAAACTTCTTGTCAAGCTTTCTCTTTACTTTTGAATATTTTAGTGGATATTTTTGAATATTTTGAAAGTATACTCTAGTTGTGCAAATTATATGCAGTTTTTAATGTATACTTAAAAAAAAAAAAAAAAATTACGCAGTTTCAAACGATTTTCAGAAAAATCGCAAAATCTAATAATTTTTTTTTTTTTTAATGCGACGCCCACAGCTTAAGTTGAGTGATCACCATCATTTCTTTCGCTTTAGTCGTTATTACATAATGTGCGAACAAAAATTTACGAAGTTTGAAACAATTTTTGGAAAATCTCAAAATCTAATGATTTTTTTTTTTTTTAATTCGACGCCTGTAGTTTAAATGAGTGACCATCTATCATGTCACCAAATTTTATTTCATTCGCTTCAGTCAGTTTTACGTGATGTGTGAATAAAGAAAAGCGTCACAAACAGAGCGACAGACTTTTTTTTTTTTTTTTTTTTTTTTTTTTTTACGGTCGTACTTAGGTCCCAAATGCTTAAAACTGATAGAAATCGCAAAAAATTTTTAATGCCAAGTAGTGTACAGGCAAAGTCTAATTTTATTTATTTAGATACATAAAAGTTTCCATTCCGAAATTGAAACAATCACTTCAAACTTAAGTTATTTTATCCCAAGTCGAACCCGTCTGGTAATTTGAAAGCTCGCCTTCCATACCTTGGGTCCACAGTTCGATACCAGTCGCGGAAGCTAGGAGAACGCAGTTTAAAAGTAACTTAAGGTTCTTACATATGATAACAGATGGCAGCACTAAACTTTAATGACGTCACAATCCACTTTTTCTCCATATGCATCTGAGCGTGACGGTTACGCGAATTCAGTGCTACTTCCCCATCACAAAAGTGTCCAATGTACCTAAAGAAGTTTTCACTTCAAAAAGTGATTTGTATAACTTCAAAATGTGTTTTTCTTTAGAAATGACACAACTAATCATTGCATATATTCTGTACTGTAGAATGCAGAGTTCTGTACTGAATACAAAATGTCTTTATTACACTCATGCAGAACTTTTAAGTAACTTTTTTAAGCGGCACTTTGCGCTATGAGTGCGTTATCACCAAGGGCTTGGATATAGGGTGATCATCGACGTATTCTAAAAGAACTAAACGAAATTTGCATGTACATTGGCGCTTTCAGTTGTATTCATGCAGTAGTTATGTTGTGCACGTGCGTACGTTAATAGTCGATTGCATTATGATTCGTCGCTAGAGCGCGCTTATGTAGCAAACCACTGAAAGAGAGTAGAATATTTTCTTTGAGAGGCAGAGACTATTTAGCCCGTTTGCCGCTAAACGGAGTAGGGGAGCTCCGACAAATGGTCCATGGTAGTCACATCTCCAAAGGAAGAAACTCTACACCCACTGAAAAGCACACACTCGTTTCATGTATCAGAAGAACAGAAAATAAAATTAATCCAACTGAATCTAAATAACAGCAAGGCTGCCAACACACTACTGGGCACCTATATGAATGAAGAAAATATAGACATCGCCCTAATACAAGACGCACACGTTAACGTAGACAATACCCTAACAGCAATACCTACATCCTGGACCACGTTCTCATCCACAAACAGCAGAGCATACGTCATAATAAGAAACACAGCGCTGATTACAACGCAATACAAGCAAACAAACAGCGCAATTTTCGTCTCGATAACCACACAAGAAGACAACATTATCGTTGGCTCCCAATACATCCCACCTTCTAGGGACATCGACGAAGCGCTGTCCGAATTTGAAATGGACATCCTGGGAAGACTACCTTATATCCTAGGAGCTGACATGAACGCACGCTTTAGTTCCTGGGGCTATGCACAAGAAGATGCAAGGGGCACAACTCTGATTGAGCACATAGCCACCCATGGACTCATTATGCTCAACGACGAGGACTGTCCACCAACATTTTTCAAGCATGGCCGTGAAGATGCGGGAAAAGGCTGGCCGGATGTAACCTTAGCAAACCATAAAGGAGCATCGCTGGTCTCCAGCTGGAGAGTGGAAGACACATTCAATGGTTCAGATCACAATAACATCCTATTCGACATAGCCCAAAACCCAGAATACAAGGAACGGCGTCGCTACAAAACAGAGTATGGGAGCCATAAGAAGTTCATACAACACCTGCGTCCCGGCATTCAGTCGCTCCTCCCCAATATAATGATAACACAAGACACATCAACACTTGAAGAACACACACAAAGTTTAATAAAGCACATACAAGTAGCAGCCTCTAAATCCTTCCGTAAAAAGTCAGTCAGAAGACGACAGTATTCAAATGGTGGACCCCACAGCTGCGAAGTCAAAGAAACAGACTCACGGCCCTCTCAGAAAAATTCAAGAAAAAAATCCAAGAAAATCCCCAAGACATAGACACTCAAAGCACAAGCACAGGCGATTAGCAGAGAAAGGGCTGCATATAAGCGGAATCTTAACAAAACAAGGAAACAGGTATGGAAAGCTTTTTGTACAAATAACAAAAACGTATACTGTGATATCTACAAGGTAGCTTACGGGAAGGTGTTTCTCCAACGGAAATCAAATCATCAACCGACCAATTGAATCCCGAGAGTCAACACTAAGACAACTCACGGAAGCCCTATTCGGTTCTGGTAGCCCAACATTAGAAGTAAGCCATACAACAGAATACCAACCAGATGACAAAAAATTCAAAAAAGAGGAAGTCAGGTCTGCGCTTTATGCTTTAAATCCAAGAAAGGCACCAGGTCCGGATTCCATTGACTTTCGAATGCTGCGAACTGTCCAAAACACCTTCCCAATCCTCTTAACTACCTGGGCGAACAAATGCCTCGAGTTGGGACACTTTCCAAACTGCCTGAGGAAAGGAGAAGTTGTGTACTTTCTGAAATCAGGAAAAGATCGAACAGAAGCAACCTCTTATCGTCCCATCTGCTTGCTCCCAACTCTAGTGAAGCTTTTAGAAAAGTTAGCGGCCCAAAGACTCACATTCCACTTAGAGCACAATCACATGCTATTGGACCGCCAGTTTGGCTTTCGAGACAACAGATCATGCGAAAAAGCTCTATCCGGCATCATAGAAGCAGTCAAGAATAACATCAAGGAAGGTCGCTACTCGACCCTCGTCTCCGTAGACATAAAGGGGGCCTTCGACAATGCCGATTGGCATATCATCAAGAAGCGGCTGACTGCCCTAAGATGCACGGGCAACATCCACTGTCTACTATCATAATACTTAGAGGGAAAAAGCATACAACTGAACTGGGGAACAGGCTTGGTAGATTATCCTATCTACAAGGGTTGTCCCCAAGGTTCGTGCCTAGGCCCCATCCTGTGGAATATTGTAGCAGACGAGCTCCTCAGGCTTCCTCTTCCTCCGGAAACAGAGCTTCTTGCGTTCGCTGACGATGTCTCATTTCTCTTCAGTGGTCCGAGAAGGCAAGATATTGAGGAACGTGCAGCAATACTTCTAAACCGCTTTTCGGCAGCCCTTTCGGAGTTGAACCTAGAACTCTCGGTGCAAAAGACTCAGGCCCTAACGTTCGCCAAACCAAAACGGCTCCAAAGGAATCCAGTAATACGCATAGCTGGGAAAAGTGCGAAGCACGTCCAACAATTAAAGCTCCTGGGCCTAATCATAGACCGTAATCTTACGTGGATTCCTCACATACAGAGCCTAAGAGAAAGATTCACAAAGGCAAATAATGGGCAAGCCAGAGTAGCATCAAAGTTCTGGGGGGCTTCAACCATCCTACTTCGGACCTGGTGCACAACTGTAGCGCTGAGCCAAGCAAAATACGCAGCAGGAGTTTGGGGTCACTCCTTGAAGAAAGATGCACGCCAGAAACTCAACTTAGCACAAAGGATTCCGCTACTGCGCCTCACGAAGGCATATAGAACGGCATCAACAGCTGCGCTATGTGCAATATCAGACCAAATTCCTCTTGATATAGTGATCCAGTACGAAGCTTACCAGGTTCAGCAGCTACGGCTGGGATGCTCAGTACCTCCCCCTCCCAACATTCCAAATCATCTTCCGGAACATCAGAAGTTTTCCCCTAGGTGGCTTCTCCATCCAGCGGAGGAGGTAGACCCGCCTAAGATCAGAACAGCAACTATGGAAGCAGTGCAGATGGAAGGTAATTCAATCTTCACTGACGGCTCCAAGACAGACCTAGGGACAGGCTCTGCCTTTGTAGCATATGACGGAGATAGGGAGGTACACCATATGTGCATCACGCTAAGTTCAATAGTGTTTACCAGGCCGAATTAATAGCCGTTCTAGAGGCACTGAAATGGATCTCAAGTACCTGGCAAGAGAGTCGTAATATACAGTGATAGCCAAAGCAGCCTGCAGGCGATTTCAACTCACAGAACTCGTGATCCTTTAGTCCTAAATATTAAGCAACACCTACAGAACAGCAAACAAACGGAGCTTCAATATGTAAGAGCCCACATTAATATACAGGGAAATGAGAAAGCTGATAAATATGCCAAGCAGGCTGCAGAAGCCTCTGTTTCGCCCATACTCATACCAGCACCAGCGTCCCATCTGAAAAGCACGATAGCCTCAGCAAGACGAGAAGAATGGCTAAGAGTATGGCAGACGACCACCAAAGGACGCCATACATTTAACCTATTACCAAAGCCAAGTACGCATAATTTTAATCTAGACGCTTCAGCAAGCGCCTTCCTTACCAACCACGGTCCATTCCCTGCATATCTAGAAAAATACAACCGGCATCCAACGAGCCAATGCCCTTGCGGAGTGACGGGTAGCAGTGCCCACTACCTCTTCTCTTGCCCCCTAACTCAAAATTACCACCTGAAGCAACCAACACGACAACACATGCAGGCATGGACCGTGAGCATCAAGAGCGCAAGAAGAGAAGCAAGAGCGCAAGGCAAAAAATGAGATCCATTTTCAGTCTTCTCCTCGACCTCTCCAATCTCTGCTAATCGCCAACTTATTCAACTAACTTTTCAACAACATGAACTCTGCCACTGTCGGAGCCATGAACAGAGCAAATCGCAAGTAGTAAGATTCTTGAACAATAGCAGATCTGGTTGAGACGGACCACTATACGACAGCTCCCCTGCGTGGGACACAAGCTGCCCGCGTTGCCCTGAAAGCTATAAATATGGGTTTTTTTTGTCTTGGTTTATTTTTTTTAAATAAACTCCACAGCTGCCGTGAAAGGCTTGAAGGTTGGTTCTGCCGACCAAGTTGGTAGCTGTGGCTTCAAATCAAATCAGATCGTCCTGTGATTACTACGCTGGGCAAAGTGGCAGCGTTGACCCACACCAGGAAGCGACGTTGGGCTGAGAAAACTCGTTGCCATCACGTCTTTGCAATGATATAAGCGTATACAGTCGCCCGCATAAATGTATGAGCACATGGAAAAATTCATTTCTTTATTTAATGCATGATTTACCTACCTATCTTAATTTACATTGATAAATATTTAATCAAATGGTTTTATTAAACTTTTTTGCACAAATGTTCAAGGTATGTCAGTAATTTATATATAAGATAAAGATTATTTTTAGTTGTTAAGCGGCAGTAGCGCAAGGACAAATAAGATCGCATTTAGAAAGTGTTTTATAAGTGTTCAATATAATTTAGCTTTAAACACTTCCAAGAATGTTAAAGTAAACTGGCACATTCCTGAATGCATTACCGACAAACAAGAAGAAGCAACTCATAATTGTGTTTCCTGCATAAAATTAAATACCATCCAAGCTTTGCTTTGTTTCAAGTTATTCTTTCATAACATAACAAATTCAGTATTCGGACGCACTGGAGCAATTCCATACGAACACGTAGCATGAATTACCATACACTCATGGGCGCCGGCAGAATATTTACCAGGGGGGGAGGCAAAGATTACTTTAACGCATGGTTACCATGTTGGAAAGAGCAAAAAAGCTAGGGAAAACACTGCATACAAAAATCTAGGGGGGGGCATTGCCCCCCATGCCTTATGCTGCCGGCGCCCATGCATACACTTGATTCAATAACCAATTTTATAAAATATCCCATACAAAACTGAATGATGTTTTGTGATTCGAAAGGTATGTACAAACTACTCACTAAGATTATAGCACTTAAGAAATAGAATTTTAGCATACAACTAAAAATTGCTTGGTAACTTTATGCTACCAAGAACAGACACTGATGTATGGGCAGAAAAGTCATAGTTGTATGCTAAAATTCTACTTCTTATGTGCTATAATCTTTATGAGTAGTTTGTATGTACTTTTCTTACAACAAAACATCATTCATTGATTATTGAATCAAGTGTATAGTAGCTCATGCTACATGTTTATGTGGAAATGTCCACTGAATTCAATAATGACTGAAAGGCAGAGGCTAATTCCTCCTGAAGGTTTTCTAGTGCAAATTAATAATTTTTAGCTGAGTGTTTAAGGCGCAGGATGAGTAACAGAAGAGTTGCAATAGCCGAAATCCCGCATACGTAGTTCCGATATCTGCATTGTCTGGCGTGCAGTTCAGGCATTTCGCCACAAACATTCCGGATGTCCTCACTCGAATAAGTTCCCAGTAATCCTCTTTCTTCTTGAGACAGACGCTTTGGAATATCTTTCAGTTTCCGGCTAGGTCAACTTCCAGTGAACTGATGGGACCACATACCCTCTTGTCGACCTGCACAGTACAGAATTCAGTTTTTCGGTTGCGACCTGGCCACTTGAACTGTCTTCAAAAACTGCGCAATTTCCCACTGTTGCACACGCTTACGAAATCACGAAATGCCATAACTGCAAGGATTTCTGGAACGTGTATGGACCGATTTGAGGTCCATACTCGTTGATTCGATGAGCTTGGGGAGGAAGCTGGAATCGAACTTGGAACCCCAAGTGCAGCAACTTCAGATGCTATACAAAGTTTAACTGAAATAAAAAAGTGTGCACTTGACCAGTCTTTAAATATCAAAGTTTAGCGGCCTTTGCGTGTTTCCTACACTAAACCCTTGAGAGTCAGCTGGCTAACGATGCGGACATCCAGTGAGTAAGGAGTACTGCTGGCGCCATCTATCCTATTTGTTTCAAGTTAAAAATAGCATGTTCGTTTGCCAAGATGACCTCCAGTTCCAGTGTGCTAGTTTCAGGCATTCTCCATAAGGGCAAAAGGTGCCCACTTGCCGGTCTTCAAATACTGAAATGTAGTTATCGAAGCGACCATCGTGTGTTTACTAGAAGGTCATTAATAATTTTCAAATGATAATGATATCTCCCACTCTCCTCTTCTGATGAGGATCTGAATTGTTCAGGGAATCTCTGCGAAGAACGTAATAAATGACGCATTTGGTGACGTGAGTTGTCCTCTTCCAGCGAAAAACAGTAAAACGAAAAAAGGTGGGCGCTTTTGCCCCTATAAAAATCAGGTAGCACTAAATCTGCTTATGCTGCAAAATGCGAGTTCTATGATATGAATCATACAAAATAATGTTTAAATTCTTACAGTCAATATCTAGTTATAATCCATCATACAGAAAAATAATTCAAGTATACTTTGTATCAAAATAGTGAATTTATCAATATTAAATTGTAAGAGAACATGGCACGTCTGCACTATGCGTTTTCTCAAGTGATCGTTATACTATCACGCAATTAGCGCATATGTACTGTGGACTGACTGCTATGATTTTTAAATCTGGTATAGAACAAACAAATTGACTTTTAAAGATTAAAAAAATCATTAATAAGTGAGTTGACTCTTGTTTTTTATTCATTTATTCAAAGTTATATGGTTAAATTTTCTCTGATAGAAGCAATTTAACATTAATACAGTAGAACCCCGATTTTTGAAGGGGTGCGTAGTAAAATACGATGCATGCGGGAAAACGACGAATGCGGGTTAAAGTCAAAATACGAAGAAAACAGCATTTATGAATACACACAATGTATACAGTGTACCAAAAGTACTGAATTTGTTACCAAACTATAGAAGAAACAAATTGAAGTTGTGTAGAATTTAAGTGATACTTATTTTTTAAAAATCAGTAATTTTACACTGGGTTTTTCATTAATCTTTTAATTAAACAAAATTTTCAAGATTTACATTTTTTTCTTTGTCTTTTTGTGTGTATCCATGTTTGTATATAAAAGTCATACAATTTCAAATACTGTTATTGCGTAGCTTAAACTAGGCACTAGTGTTGGCTCAGTCACGCATGAATGTTATTCTCAGCTTCTTCGCGATTATTTTCATTTTTTGCGTCATATTTCTTCCATTCTTAGGATACTGCACGTTGCTACTTCCAAATCAATGGAAATATAATCACTACATTTCACACCATACTCATCCCTGCTAGATGTAATAACTCTTCACCTATACCATCATCAACCCAAGATATCATACCAGGAAGTAATTAGATTTATAAGCCATATTGATCCACCTGATCTTGAATTTTATTTCTGTCAGAAGAAACATTTTACAACGATGAACGCGGGAAAGTGAATTTTTGACGAACTATACATGCGGGTTCTGTTAACGTTATATGAATACAGTTTGTGCAGGGACCATAGAAATAAAACGATCAATGCGGGAAAACGATGAATGCGGGAACGATAGATCGGGGTTCCACTGTATCCGCAAATTGTGGATTGAGGATTAGAGTTGTGTTGATTGGCAAGTTGCCAGATTCAACAGAGCATTCTGTAAGTGAATCTGTTAGTGTTGGAGATTAATTATTAAACCGAAAATAATTTAATCTTCCGGACAACTTCGTTGTTCTAAAAGTACTGAGTTTTGCCATAATTTATCAAAATAACTTTACATTTCTGAATGTTCGTTCAAGTTAAATAGATAGTTTCACAGTAGCATAAAAGAAAGCAAATGATAATTGAATCGGTGAGTGCAGAAACCACCTCAGTCACTAGTCACAAAAAGGAAATTTTTTTCAGGAGAGAGAAAAAACTTCATAAATTAGGTAATATTTGCATGACAGAAACATAAATGCATGTTATAACAGAGGAAAAAAATTTCCTTTTTGTGACTGAGGTGGTTTCTGCACTCACCGATTCAATTAGTATTCGTTGTTGTTTTAACTACAGCCTAAGCATTATTCAAATCATTAATAAATATTAAAGGAGAGATTCACTAATCTTATTAGCGGAAAAAAATGATATTAGCGAATTGTTTAACTAACGCTTTCTATGCTTTTTAACTTTCAGTTAAATATCGTTTAGACATAAAATGTCCTTTAAAAATCATTAATTTAAAGTTCACGGCAGCATGTTAAAAATGTATAGGCTAAGTACTCTAAGCATTTAAAATTCTCGCTAACCAAAAATTGCCCCAATCTCACTGACGACGAACTAGTATTTAAATCTTGGCTAAAGAATCTGATAATACAGCTACAGTTAGTAAGTACAATTTGACAATATTTTAGAGAGGAGCTAAAATAACATAGCTGCCAACCTTCCCGATTTCTTCGGGGGATTTCCCACCACAATTTTTAAACAGTTTTATTTTGCATTAAATTTTTGGCTTTATTCTAAGCATGAATTGCTAGGTAAAAATTAGTGGTGCGAAATCTCTCGAAGAAATCGGGGAGGTTGGCAGCTATGAAATAACCATGTGAGCAAGAATTACGGCAAGTATTAGCAGTTTTCGAAATTTAATCAAAAGTGGTCATTAATCTATTTCAGAATGGAGATAAGACAATACCTCACTAAATCGTATTGTCTTATTAAATCGGTTCTGCAATCGGACCTCTATAAAATATAAACAAAATAAAAGATATATGCGCTTAATATACACAAAACGGATCTTTTCTCTCTTTTTATTGTTTTATATTTAAATTTCCTTTCATTTTTATACTCCTTCACAAAATAGCATTGCAATTCAAGATCGCAGCTACTTCTGACGTGTGATGGCATCATGAGTTTGTAACAGAGCTCAATTCTAGTTGCAAACCTATTACCCCATTTACATTCAGCCATTCCCACTTCTCCTGCCGCTGCTGCTTTTTTTCCCAGGAAATACTTTTGCGGCAGCTCCAAAAGCAGTGAGGGTTTTATACTCTGCTGTACTCACCTTCTCCTGCAATAGTTTTCTATTGTACTTTCCTCCTCAGTGCCTTCAAAATCCTTTCATGGGGGAGCGCGCGGCGAGAGGTCAGCAAGAAAGGTTATGGCATGAGCAGGACGAGGGAGGCGTTCTTTCTCCTGTTGCTTCTATTTCTCCTGCTCACTGCCACGAAAGTGGGCTGAGTGTAAACGAGGCATATGGTACAACCACTAAAATTGATAGTTAAGAAATTTTGCTTCATTTTATAGTATCTCAGTAAGTGTATATTTTCATGCAAAACGTATTCTTTGTTCATTGCAGGTATGTAATACGACCAAGTCCAATCTGGAGCAAGAAAGTTTTCCTTACAAGGGGTTCCATACGCATCAAATCTCCAAGCAAACTAAAACGAAAAGGAAACTTGAATCAGGAGGACAATCTTCCAGGCGCAGCTTCAGACGATAAAGAGGATAGTGAGAAAGAAGGGACGTTCGTATGACAATGAATATTCGCTGCTTCCAAAGAACTGGTAACTGAAAACAGTATTTGCTTCCAGCTTCTGGCAACTAGGTGAAATCTCGACTGTACTTTAAAATCAAAACTACACTGGACCAAGTATCATCAAAGTAAATCGGAGAACCGGGAGTTCAGAATGCTACAAAAAAGCAAATAGTTTTACGAAGAATGGGACAATTTTTGGAAGTTGCCACTGAAGCAAAAGAGACATTCTACATCAGGTAGTTGTGATAGCAATTAAGTTTTCACTCAAAACAAAATGACAAGTATTTGAAAAGATGTAAGGTTTGTGAATCATCTTGTATGAAACCTCAAGTATTATTCAAGAACAAACCAAACAATGAACACGTACTGACGCTTGTCTTTCATTCGTGGTGGTTAAAAACATTGCACCATTTGCCAAATTTATGTATGTATTTCTTGTCGCAAAATAAGCTTGTTGGAGCTTTCTTTTTACAAACTTTATTACTAACTTGATCCCCTGAAGAGAAAAACATAATCCAGCTGAAATGTTAACTGTATATTTTGCGGAACAAAGTACTTAAATGAAGACTGAAAATGTGTGCCTTTGATATAACGCAGCAAACGATCTTGAATATTCGATGGAAAATGGCTATGTCGACTGATTTGAAGAAAATACGTAAATTAAATTAACAGTATTCCATTTCAGACCAAACTAAAATAAACGATTAAGAATAACTTTTTGAAATGTGTCAAGATTTAAGATTGGAAAAATGCGCCGACAAACGACAACACATGCATGTTAACCAAGGACAGGAAATGGCATCAACGTAGCTCTGAAACAGATCTCGATTCGGATCTAATGAAGGCAAAAGAAAACAAACTGTGCTATCAAAATATTTTAAAACGCTCAGAGTTTAAATATTTCCCATTTTTTCTAGCTTATAGAGTAATATAAAGTTTTGACTTTTTCATATACATAAATATATATATACACATATATCTATATATTTGTTACCTGATCTTGTATATAATCCTTCGTATGTAAGTTACTAATTATTCTAAAATCTTCAAGCATCCCAACCCAATAGAATTACTCAAGCAGTTACATAAAATTTGAAATTTAAATACACTCATCTGTTTTTTTAAATGAGCAAAGAAAAATGATAGGTGAATTTTTTTATACAACCTCGAAAAAAAGTGTTTAAATTAGGGTTGCTTGAGTTCCTAAGCCTATGATGTAATCGTGTAATACTTATTTAGAAAAACCATATTAAAAATTAAACATGTCAGCAAGCAACCCTTATTTAAATAAAGTCAAACCTCGTTAGTAAATCACCTGGATGAAACGTTATTCCACATATTACATCATCTTTCAGAAGTCCCGACCCTTTTAGTACGCCTTTTCACATACTGTACTCCGGTTACTGCGTCGCAGATTTTCCAACCACACTGCTTAAAACGCCACTTTAAGAGTGCAATATACAAACTCGGTCCCATTTCTTTGTCAAGGTTATCTACCAAAAGCACTTAATTTTTGTTGAGCATGACTCTCAGCAATTTTCCTTGCAAAGATTGCTGCCTTTTGAAAAAATTATAGGAATTCATCCAGGACTATTCTTCATTTCGACTTTCGTTCGTTTCCGACTTTCGTTCGTTTCGACTTCTGTACGTTTCCGACTTTCGTTCGTTTCGACTTCCGTACGTTGACAGATTGTACAATTAAATTATAAGTATAACGTATCGTCTTATAATTTCCTCAATTTGTCATATTTTTTTTTTATTTAAATTCTTACTCTGCTAATTTTTTATAAATTATAATGTTTTGTTTCTTTTTCTTCCCCCCTCCCCCCAATGGGCGGCATTTTTGGCCATTAGCCTTTTTGCCACTACTAAGGCCTGAACCACTGGCCCTTTTATAATGCGAGCACCCCTATGGTCGGCCAGAATTACCCCCTATGAAGGGACGGACAAGTAAACATCCATGCCTAAGCCGAGATTCGAACTCGGGACCCAAGGCGTGATAGAATGGTTCTTAAGCCGCTTTACCACTTCGGCGACTTGTCCCTTGTTTTTCTTTTTCATATTTTTTGTCAAGTTCTCTATAATTAAAAATGAAAAAATAAAATAATGTAAGTTAATTATAGGAACACATATATATATATATTGCGTAAACATTTAAAATTTCGTTTAGCATTTAATATGAACTCCGCTTAGTGAGTCATTTTTATGTGGCGAGGTTTGGCTGTATTGAAAGTAATTGAAACACAGGGTGTCCAAGAATTCGTAGCCGCATTACAAAAGTAAACTAAAACAGCTTACCGCAGTTTCAGAAAGCAAATGTCAGCAGAGTAGTAGAACCAAGTCCTTTGGAAAAATGATGGAGGAACGTTCCTCTTTAACCCTGCATGAGTTAAAAACTTACCTGTTATTAAAATTTTTCTAATTCAGTGAATATGATGAAACAGCCCCTGCTTAAACACAGGGCTCAAAGGTTAAGGATAGGAGTTAAAATCATAAGTTTTCTCTTGCCTATGCATCCTTCTTCAACAAAATTTTGAGATATATTATGTAACTTTCGGACACCCTGCATTTCAAGAGAAGTTGAATTATAAAGACAGCATTTTTTCTGTGAAATTTGCAAAAAAAGTCATATACAGTGATGTAGCTTTTGGTTCTGTAGGTGCCAAGTTTAAACTTCCATCATAATTACATTCTGCATAAAATTTACTTTAATCAATAGATATGAGAACCGTTAGATGTAATAGGATTATAAAATACTGAATCCATACTATACAACCAAGAAACCATTAAGAAACGCAATTTTAAATTGATTAAAAGTACAAACACAGAAAGTTCAAACTCTTATATTTTACAAATTTTTTATTCCTGCATTTAGCGCCATTTGAAATCTGACGGCAGATAGAATTTCTATTAAACAAATCACTGTTACTGCTCTAAAAATTAGAATTTAAAATGTCGTTACACCGTCATACACCGAGGCAAATCAAGAAAAGACCTTTCGTTCTACAGAGCTGGGTTTCTCAAATCCGCTGAAGTGGGGTACTCGGAGGCAAGTCCACTTCGCGAAGGAGGGGAAAAAATAAAATATCCTGTTGCTTCAGCCTCCAATTCACAGGTTTCAAATTTACAGAAGGTACAGGAGAATTCGCTTTGCAAAATTCCAACGACCCTCTCCAAGTGTTCTACCATAGAAAAAGGTGGAGAAACTCTGCTATCATTGCACGTGCGTCATTGGAGTGACAACTGGCAGCGCAGATTCTGCCATCGTACTTCTGTTGTATTAAAATACGAAAAACGCTGTTAAAAATATCAGTCAACTTTAATCACTTCAAAGAAAATCAAAGTGGAAGGTTGGCTTCGTAAATTTAATCCATTGCAATCATTACCCTTTTGTACTGGTTCATGATGTTCGAAAACGGATTTCTCCAAGGGGCAGATCCAGCCCCCCCCCCCCAAAAAAAAAAAAAAACCATCATTTAAATGTAACACTTTGCTTCACTATACACTCTGTTTACTTCAACTGAGCATCATTATTTTTTTTTTTTTTATAAATTAGTCACTCCAAAATGATTTACATTGTATTAGCGTTATATTTTTCTTTCCTGTACATGCAGGGATGTTAACTCCAACATTTGATTTGGTAGCACCCCGGGAGCGGAAAAAATTTCATTTGGGAGCACCTCAGGAGCAGAAAAATTCCATTTGGGAGCACAAAAAATTTAGGTTCCGCGAGGAAAACTGAGATTTGGGATAAGAATTAACATGATTTTGGCGCATAAAATTGAAGATTTCACTGTGTTGACTCTAGAAAAAAGGATCGCCTGGGGGGAAATTTCAAAAGGGCACCCTGTTCTCAAAAAGGGCACTTTGGGGTTCCACAAGAATGTACAGGTAAATAACATATCTAGAAATTGGTTTGAAACTATCTGATGCCCGAAAATTTAACATGTAGAGTTGTAATATGTGTGTTCTGACTTACAATGCATAGTTAGATTTTTTCCAATTTGTCTTTAGTTTCACTCCCCCCCCCCCTTCTTTTGGAGAAAATATCCTGTAGAAGTAAGTGTAAGCGAAATAGGAAAAATGATTTGTTGATAATATTTTGCTCTAAACATGACATAAATATGCGAATTAAATCTGTACATAAATAGAAGTTTTTGATTAAAAAAAAAGTTTTAATCTAAGTAATTTTGAATTTTCTGCTTAATTTTTTTCTCAAACTTACGCGATGTAGATGTTTATTATTTATAATAATAGTACATTTATTGAAGGAGGTTTCAGAAATTTTTAGCCAGACATGATTTGTTAAGCAGTAAGGGAAGGCAAAGGGACTGTTAATTTTTGTTCCTCAATTTTATCACACTATCACTACTGGACCACAATTACTGGATCACATTCATATATGATATTTCACCTATATTGGTACAAACTTTTAAACAGAAAAGGACTGCCAGTGTAAGTGGATTAGGATAGATGTGTTTAGCACGTAATAAAAATAATAAAATTTCTGCAGTGCAGGATGTATAAAATTTAATAATATAAATCATAATTTTATTTAAATTCTTTTGTTCGCAATAATTATTGAATGATTACCAAGTAAAGATTTTTAAAGTTACTGAATATATACCTTTATTACTATTAGACATTATTTGGAATTGCATCAAACAATTCAACTCATCCATCAATTGATAACTATAGAAATTGGGAATATTGAATTCAGAACACAGAAGATTGCTAGAATAAATGACATAGTCATGCAAATTTTGTATTACATCGAATGATTGGAATGTACAACACCATATCAAGTCACTGAAATATATTTGTTTTTCCTCTTTCACTTCTAATTTAATGTTTGCTCATTCATGAAAAGTGAATATAAGATTTTTAAAAAGCACTATTCCTTAAAATAAATAAAAATAATGACTACATGCAAGTTTTTTTAACAGATATAAAATAAATATTTTTTTTAACTCGCAGAATTGTCCAAAGGTATGGAATACAGTTTAACATATTTTAAATAATTTATTTTTCATAAAGCTTTATTTTTAGTTTTTTGTAACATACTTAAAAAGGTCTCTTTAAAAATTTTCTTTCTTAAACCTTGCTTTAATCTTTTGAAAATTAAAAAAGCATTAATATTTTATTTTAACTATCAAATGTTTTTAATCAGCTTAAAATACTAATTAAACTAATAAAAATAATTAACATTCTTTTGCCAGAAGTACTCAAACAAATTATATATTAAAAAACCTTCCAGAATTATTTCGATTTTTTTAAAAGTTTTTAAAAACTGAAAATAAGCTTAAATTGATGACAGTTTGTTTTATGAATAACCTAGCTGTTAACTTTTGACACAATTTGCTTTCTTAAGACATCCTTTCCCAGAACTAATTATCTTTTTCTTTTAATATTTTTTCTTCATTCATTAAAATGTTGAGAATTAAAAAGAAAAAAAAAACCAGAAAATATATAATATGAATATTTAGAATACCAAATCTTGTCAATAGTCTGATTTACTAAATTCTGCAGTTACTCTAATTTTATATAATTAAAACTGTGGCGTAATAAGAGGGGGGGGCGCCCGGGTGGCAAGATTTAAAAAAAAAAATGCTAGCCGGCAGGACACTTAAAAATAATATGGCAGAAAACTAAAGGACCGAAATGGGGGCAGAATGCTGAAATTTAGAATGAATGGGGCGGCAAACTGAAGGACCGCAGCGGGCGCCAATAACCCTAGCGCTACACTGCTAAAGCAAAAGATCATTATTATGCTCCTTTTTTGGCAAAAGTATAATCTCGTTCAATTGCTTTATTCGCAAATCGTTCGTTTTTTAGATCGATTTGAGTGGGTAAAGACACTGAACATAGTAGACGCCAGAAGTGTTGAAGTGCGGCTGCGCGACTGTCGGTCTGTAGTTTTTGTCGGTTTCATCAAATGTAACGTCAATACACGTTAGAACTCTCTAAAAAGTCATCCACCCAATGCACCCCCCCTTAGGAGATATCCCTTATCTAGGCTTGCCATAACAAACAAGCAAATCCCGCAAAATTTTCGAATCGCAAAACGTCGTTTTGCTATGGCATACTTTCTGTATCATCCTTAATTATGTATGGTTAGTAAATAGCTGTTATACATTAAGAATAGTATGTACTAAGAAAGCCGATTAAAAAGAGGAAATCGTTTAGGGGGAAATTAAAAACTTGCTAGTGCGCAAAACTATTAACATAAAGAGCAAAAACTATATACAGCTGGCGACAAACTCTGGAATAATAATTGTTTGATAATTCGCTACTACTTTTTTATTAAACGTAGCTACCGATATTTGAGGATTGACAGATGGAATCGCAAATTTTTAGATTATTAAGAAAATTTTGATTTTCCCAACCGTATTTTCTTCCCCCAACTTCTAAGTGAAATGCCCAGATAGTTCTGCCCGGCCGATCATGCTTCTCATTGAGTCAGCAAAAACAAAACATACTAGAGAGGCCCATTTGCGGGTTACTCGGCTCGCGCAAATGCAAAGACAATGTAAAAGGCAGTAACAGTATTTGAAAAAGGCATTTGTGGGAAAGATCCGATTTCATAGACGGTTTTCGTGAAAGGGCCGCTTTCAATCGAACCTATTTTTATGAGAGTTACTGTACTCAATCGTATTTCTGTGAAGGAGCCGTTTTAATTAACGTATTTTCGTGATGGGCCGCAAATGGTATGTAAGAAATAAAAAGTGGTGATTGCTGACTAATAATAATAAAAATGTAAAAGCAGGAGGCAGAGACGGACCGAGGGGCGTGCGGGGCCCCAGGCGAAGCGCAAGAGCGGGGCCTCTATAAGCGCGGGGCCTTAGGCGATCGCCTACATTCGCACCCCCCTTGGGCCGGCCCTGCAGGAGGGCGCATAAAGAAGAGAAATAGGGCCGCCGGGCGCTGCAAAATCTATCTAGAGTCAATACTTACAATAAATGCAGATAAGAAAGGCAAAGTTTGCAAGCGTGGCAAAAAATTAACAAAGAGTCAAAAAGACGTATTCGGCGCAAAAATCCGCTAAAAGCGCAGTTCGGCGCAAGATTTGCGTTTTGGAGCAGCTCGGCGCAGAATTAACATCCCTGTACATGTTATGCATGCCGAATAAGCTTTTCTTAAAAAATTAGTCCCTCCTTCAAAAAATTTCTATATCCGCCACCGCATTAAGACAGTTGTTTGTGTCCCGCAAACGTTGTTGCTAGATCCATCGAAAAGCACTAAGGGAAAAGCTATTTTACATTTCAGCATAAATGCTCCGAGGTTTTAACACCGTCTAAAAAAAAGTTTTTGGTGCAAGAATAGGAAAGAAAAGAGAGACTTCCATTAGGGTACTATTTCCTAATCCCAACGACCACAAATGCCAGAGCCAGTTAAGCCAATGGTTTTACAGTAAAATGCTTTAATATCACTGAATAGCTTATGGTTTTTCTAACAAGCATTTTCTTAATATAGGCGCAAGTCCCATCGCTCATTTACTGAGAATCATCTTGATAACATTATGTAAATAAATAAACGTTTAGCAATATGAAACAACAAGGCATTTTAATCCTAGCGTCAATGATCTGGTGCCCAGGTACCTCTTTGAGAGTGTCATCGTAATTTCAAAATTGTGAATTAAGCTTAGGCAAAATTAATTTTAATCCTCATTATTCACATGAATCTGAACTAAACATGTAATTTTAACAATTTTTGGAAAAAAATATTGTTGGGTATTTGTGTGTTAAACTTTCCTATATTAATACTGTATATCTAGGTACTAAGGCACTTAAGTGAAAGGGCCATTTCTCATAAAAACAGTTCACTTCTGGACAATTTTTGGCTATAAGCTATAAGCACAATGTTCATTTTTCCTCCAATAAAGGGCCACCATTTGCGGTTTTCCTCCTCGAAAGATTATTTTTTAACGTTTCAGATGATAGGTAAAAACACAGATGAAGGGAATTATAATTCTAAATCACATCAACATCAAGACAGATGCAAAACTTTAAAATATTTACAACAGCAACAAGAAAAAAAAAAAAAAATCTTCAAACATCTGTAAAAACGACAATGCATGGCTCTACATTTGACAAACAAAAACTTCTAAAATGAAAGCAAGCTTCAATTAATTTCTTCTTTAAAGTTGTACACAGGAACACGGGCGTAGCCACGGGGGGGGGGTTAGGGGGGTCATAACCCCCCCATGAGAAATTTTTTGCCATACAAAATGCATATTCTTCACTACATTATCACACACACGCATACATATATATGAGTTGTAGTAGTCGTAACCCCCCCATGAAAAATTTCTGGCTACGCCCCTGCACAGGAACATTTATTAATAGTTAGTCTGTAGTACATATTGTAAGTAATTTTGCTTTCGACGAACTTTCTTATCAATGGGAGATTTCATTGTACAATCACTGCATTAATTAGCAAAAACAAAATGAAAATTATGTTGCACAGATCTCTTCCAAAAGTATACTACTTTCTGCTCCCGTAAAAGTTAGTAATAAAATAATTACTTATTGTATAAATTGTTGACTGATTTGAAAAGTACAATAAAAACATTAAATTAGAACGTACTGTTTTTAACATTCGAAAATAAATTAATAGTTTTGACTAGATATTTTAGTGCACATTTTTAATGTATATTTATTTAGTTGATTACTTGTTAAGCCACATACCAGTATAAACCTATTTTAAAGTGGTATTTTTCAGAAAATTGTAAGTCCATGAATTGTCTTAGTTATAATTCCAGATGAGTAATATTAATTTATATATAAAATATGAAAGTGACAATTGCTTTCTTTATATGCTAAAATAAAATTTGAATGCAATATTATTTTTTAAATGAAAATTCAGCATACACCTTAAAATTTACACATCACAGAACAAAATATTTCAGTAAGTTATAAATCTCACCTTTGTTCACTAGTCACATTGATGATCAACTAGATATCTGCTAATACAGTCAAACCTGTTAATCTTGAACCTGTGTATCTCGAAACTTCTAAAATTCCCTCCATTTACAATCAAAATTCATTGTTCAACGAACAAATTTCCTTCAAAAATCTCTATATCTCGAATTTTAGTTAGAGTAAATTACTAAAATCAGTGCTTAGAGAGCAACTTTCTTCAACAAAAGTTGCATACCGATGTGTCTTCAGAGACACCAAAAGAAGCAGAGAAGGCTGTATAACTCTGAATTCTTAAGTCTCAGGTAAATTTTGCTATAATGAATTTACAGCTCTTGGTAACCTTAGAAAACTAGCAGAAACTTGTCTTGATGTCAAGTTAGACATCAAGACATTGAAAGACTCTTTTTAATGTTAAAGGTACATATTTATATTTTTAAGTGTTATGGATGTATGTAAAATAAATCTGCAATCATACCGCTGTATTTTTCTACTACAAAAGCAAATAAAACGTTTTAAATTAACAGCATTTAAAACATCTTTATCTCAAATTTGTTTTCCTTTCCCATGAAATTTGAGATAGACAGGTAAGACTGTAACGCATTAAAGAACTTTTCTGTCTTTTAAACAAATTCACTAATTTGTGTTTTTTAAATAAGCATAAATAAACTTTTCAATCTTCCAAAACAACAGATTTATATTTCAATACCACAAAAAATGCATATTTTGTTCTTAACTGAGCAAACATTTTTAACAAACACTAATTATTTATTGAGATATAATGTGTGTTCATTTCTTTCTTAAATGTTAACTTCCAGCTGATTTTTCTTTGGCCTAGCTCTTCTTACTTGTCTGTGTGATCTGACATTTATAAAACTCTCTCTTGAGATGCATTCAGAAATTTAAATAAATAAATGGAAAAATAAAACATAACAAAACAAAAATAATTGAAGGTGTGGGGGAGGGGGTTCATAAAATAATTGTTTCTGGGAAAGATAGAAAAAGATTAAACTTGGAATTTATTAAATCAACTACATAATTTATTTTAGCCCCTTGTCCTTCAGTGTGACATCTTACTAGACATTAATATGATTCACAGTCTCACTTCACAAAAAAGAAACTATAAGAAACTTCTCTGACCATCAGCAACGATTCTGTTATTCCAAATAAACTTAGGAAACCAGAAACAAAAAATTAAACAAACAAAAAAACTAAAACTAAAAATTAAAACTTGGGAAACAAATCACTCTTGATATACTATTTTCCACAATTTGGACTTTAAAAAGCATTTTAAACAAGGGAAAAAAAAAAAAAAAAGGAGAGACAGAAAAAAGAGCATTAAAGCACCTTTTTAAAATGTTTAGTACAAATGCAGTCATCAACACAAATTAGTATTAAATTAATCTCACTTTAAAAAAATGTCAGTAAAATAACTATAATGCATTAGTAAAAATATTTTAAAAACTCTTGGAGGTGAGATTTTGGCTCTTACAGAACCTTGTTTGGCAAACTATGGTTCACAAATATGTGTGTTGATCTCAGAACAGATTTTCCACCAGGACTTTTGAAAAAATGCATAGTAAGTAAGCCAGGAATTTTTCATACATTTTTTTAAAATTAACTTTTTTTTTCAAGTGAAAATATATGAAAATAACACAAAAGGTTTCCATGCTTGATTCTAATTATGCATCTACATAGAAATTCTTCTAAATCACACTTTTTGAAGATAAGCTTTCTACTTCATCGAGGCCTTAATGTACTACTATGTAGATTTAAATAGTATTTTGGACTATATTTCTGGTAGAGGTAAACCTAGAAAATAGGGCATTTAAAATTTTAACAATACTTTCATCTAACAGATAGCGAGAAAAGGTTTCCTTCTTCAATGTTCTACAAATAAAATACATTTTAGTTTAATTTTTAAAATGGTATGATAAAAGGGACAATCTTAAATGCGTACCATTTTTAATTATACCTTTATTGCATGACATGCATTAAAATTAAAAAATTTTGTTTCATTTGGGGGTGAAGGGGGAGGGGTGCCCAACTTAAGCAATGAAACTATTTGGAAAAGAAAAACATTACAAGCAGCAACAAAATATACAGGGTGTCTACCAAATTTCTGAAAGTCAATTTCCTGACTTTTGGGAGGTCCCGGGGAAAAAAATTCCTGACCAATGCATTTTACTTTGGGAAATTGCACAGTGCCCCCTCCCTTGTCTTTATATTTGCATATTTTGTACAACTTCTTGAAATCAATTTTAAATGAAGTATACAGGATTAAGCTTTCATGAATTGAGAAACAGAAGTAGTTGCACTTTCTGACAGAATTAACTAACTGTTCTTGGAAATACGGTCCTAAGCTATAAGCCACGGTTGATGAGTCCCATTTTCCCCTCCTTATACAAACACATCGCTTGATGCTTTCGCGGTCCAAAAAATGCGTTGCAGTTGCTTTCGGTTTTGAGACTGACAATTAGAGAAAGGGTTAAAAAAAAAAAAGGACACTAAAAAAAATTGATTCTTTTGGTGAATTTTCTGGATCCATTATCCAATTTCCCGTTTTTTCCAGACTTTCCGGACCCATTTTCCAATTTCCCGGCTTTTTCCAGACTTTCCCGATTTTCCGGAGTGGTAGACACCCTGATATATTAAAGTAGCATATTTAAATACTTCAAAATTTTCAAATTCCTTTTTTTTTTTACAACTTTAAAAACAACTTGCAACTTTTTCCATTTAATGATGCCATTTCAGTAACCAATAACATGATCATGCATCTTTATGAACAATTTAAACATGTTCAGCCTCAGCCTTGCCTGCATTGTCACACAATATTACTAGTTTGACAGATAGTAATCTTTTAATTTTCACTTTTAATAATTAAATTAGGTAATAGATAAATAACTAACATTTCACCTAGTTTTAATTGAATACAACAGCTGCTTTAAAAAATGATATGCAAGCCTAAGTTATATCTTTCGTTATTTTCTCACCTTAAGTAATATACTGGATTAGTCATACCCCCACATAAAAAAAGGCCAATAAAAGTTCCAGTTTGTTATTCATTATCAAGTTTTTTTTTTTTTTAATTATGATAATTACTTTTTGTTTTCACTTCCCCATTCAAAACAAAAGGAAAATAATTTTTCCCTTAAGGATAGGCACTTGCCAAATAGGCATTGGCCCAACAAAGGTACAAAACGTAGGAAATATTAATATGAGGGAACCCATAAGGTAGCTAACACCCGATAAAGGGATGTAAAAATTAATAACCAAACTCAAGTCTGGAGTCAAACCCAACACATAGAAATTGGTGTGGTGGGCTAATCATTGAACAATCAGGTGTGGTAGAAACAAAAACAACAAATTACATTAAATGTAGTTTCATTCTGTTTTACAGAGCAAATGTTGCACCAAAAAAAAAAAAAAATAATAATAATAATAATAATAAACACATAACCCCATGTTGTTACTTACATTATTCGAGGTAGCAGATCATACGTTTATATGGGATACTTTCAAAGTTAAATCATTAGTTGCCTTGTTTTCAAATTTATTTTATCAGCACTAAAATGTCATTAGTTTCAAAGTGTAATAAAAACAACTTTTTTTTTCTTAATGTAAGAGTAATTTGGTTTTTAAAACAATGTTATTCATATTTTTATCTTATTTTCAGAAGATTAAAGTGAAGAAAATTGCTTGATCTTGTTCCCACAGAATTTAATCTTAAAAAATCGTAAAAATAAGGCATTTTTTAGATATTGAAATATAACTGCAGAGATTTTTTTTTAAAGAATAAAATAAATATTAAGTATTTTGATCTAGCCCAGTTGTTTTTAATCTATTTGTTCATTTTCATATTTATTTATATTTTAATTAGAAATACTGTTTGCAGATGAAAGATTTCTATATAAAAAGGAATAAATAGCACCTAACTGATGAATTAGAACCCCCCTTTTTTTCTGACAAAATACATGTTTTCAGTTTTGCAGGAAAGATCAGGGATACTTTAAAATTTCTTAAAGCTCTGGGCCTTAAAGCAAAATATTTCGACACTAGTGATACTTTTATCAAATTTAGGATGTATACATGGAAGTCGAGCAAAAGCAATCCATAATGAAATGCAGTGTTATAGTAAAATGAAACGTGAGTGAGGTAGTCTATGCGTGACACAGATGACGGACAGAGATATTAATGCAGGGTTGCCACTGCCGACAGCTGGCATATAGTAGAAATTCCTAGTTTTTTTAAGAGTATCTCCGAAAACAACATTTGACAATTAAAATCATTCAGATCATAATCTTAGTGAAATCAAGTCAAAAACAAGATGAGCCCCCCTTTCCAAGTCTGAGGTCCTGGGCCCATTTGGCCTATACCTTAAAATGTTCCTGGGCTAGATTTTAAAAAAGAAAAAAATTACTTAAATTGTTTTTCTATATAATATTTTATATTAAAAATCTTATAGACCATAGCAGGAAAGCAGAAATTTAGCGCATTTATAGAATTTGAAAAGATGCTTAGATTCATATGTTTTACTGTCCTAGTCTATTTTCATCAAGATTTTGGTTTTCAAATGCAGTTAGTATAATAATTATAATGAATAAAAGCATGCATTCAAAGAACTAAAATTTCTAAAGCACAAATATGTACATACAAGAGAATTTTCTCATTTTTTATAGGCCAGTGTTCCCAATTGGGAACATCAAATTTAAGAATTATTGAAAGTCACAAAAATTTTTTAACTTTTTATTTTTGACCCGATGTAACATGAATACTTGTTAGAACTCCTTCCAAGGAACCTGGCCTAGGCATATACCTCTCTTGTAGACTGGTCATAAAATGCAAACACCAAACATATAAATTCAGTCTGTAAAAGGTTATTAAATCAACGGCTACTTTAATTTTTTCACAGTTTAATATGGTTAACCAAAATTAAAATTACACATTTTTCAATTATAATCGATTATGTTTTTCATTAATTGGGAGTAAATAAAAACAAATGGTACAGTCTCAATTTTCTTTTAAATTACACTGTATAATAAATTCAGAAAACTTTTCTTTTATGATATTCCTCTAAAAAACATCTGACACACCTATTTTTCCATAGATTTATTTTTAAAAAACAATGAAAAATATGTTAGTGAAAAAAACAAAAAAACCTGATTTAAAAGTCCCCATTATCATTCCATTTATTAATATACTTAACATAACAGTACTTAATACATATGTAAGTTGAGAACTATGCTTTTCAGTGATAATGCTTATTTCATATCATATTTTCATGTGCTAAATTTGCATATCATTCATTGTAACTGTACAAAACATTAGTTATGTGTGTATGTTTTAGTTTGTATATATGTTATAGTTTTTGTTGAAATATGATGCCACCTTAAAGTATGGTCTATATATGGTAATGTAACGATTTATTGTATTTACTTTGCATTGCAAATTAAAACCGCACCAATCAATGGGATGGCTAATTTAATTTTATAAAAAATCCATATTTATTACTTATTACACAAATAGCAAATATGGATTATTGTATGATGAAGCATTAATTACTATCCCAATGCAACATTTAAAAATAAATCTGTTTTTAAAACTCATATTTTTAGTTTTAATTTAGCTACTTTAAATGAACATTAGTTTCATCTGATAATGCACATTCATTTTTTTTTATTCCTTTATTTATTATAACTAATATAAAGAAAAACTGACAATTTATCAACATTATGAATGGATACTATATTAATATAGCAAACATTTGAAAGTTATGCTGAAAAAACTTTATCATAGCACTTAAAAGCACATTTGTGAAGAAACAGAAATCTGGCAATGAAAAATTAAAAATACATCTATTTTGTACATAAAAACAATACCAAGTTAGCCATCCCAGAATGTGAAGTCAGCAAACTGCTATGAACGAAATGATTACAAAACAGTGTATACTGTGTGTCATACAATAACAAACGTATGGAAGCAAAATGTTACATATGAAATTTTTGTCAGGTGTTTTGCCATAGTAATGTGTAAAGATAATGCACATATTTTTTGTAGGTTTATAGATCATGCACACTATATGCATTATTCACTTAAAATGAGCCATTTCAATAAATGAAAATAATTTTGATATTATTTAAACTTTGCATATGTTTTAAATTCAAGATAATTTGTTGTAAACAGGGCACCACTCATGAGCAGTATTAACAGATAAAATAATCATGCAATGATAAATAACTCTGCAACATATACATTTGTAAAAACTTCAATATTTTACAGTTGTTTCACATCATGCAACTTTTGCTTCACATCATCTAACTTTCAAAATGCAATGATAATTTGACTGCTTCAACATATTTATTTTGTTACTTTGAGTAATAAGAGACTGCCTTTTGAGAATTGCTTTTGCTGACATTTGAATGAAGTTTAGTACAATTAAAAAAACTTTTTCCTCAAACCATTTTTGTTTTCTATAAGCATGTATACAATATTTTCTGTTCAGTTGTTTGATATAAAGGTATATTTGTTTTTAATGGATAATAAGTTAAAACTATTTAAAGGTAGCTTCTTTAGTTGATAAACTGTAAAACTGCAAAAGCCATAAAAGAAAAAAGTTCGCATAGGTTAATCTATACATATGTTTCTATATTCAGGATAATTAAAAATACAAAATATAATTAGTATTGATAAACTTGCTATTGTGCTTCCAGCAAATTTTTGGCATGATATATTTTTCAGATGCTCACATGATTTGTCGCACTTCAGTTGGTGCCTTGTTCGCTTAAAAGTGCTTACACATTTCATTTAACAGCTAGTTTTCATTAAAATTAAACTTTGCTGCATTGCTTATAGACATCTGCTGCTTTTATCAGAATTTGAAAATATCGATGGTTTCATTTAACCAATTCTGTTAAATGATAGATGGGGGAAAAGAACAATTCAAAACACATATATATGAACTAGCATTAACTATAATCATGTAATCAAACTTTAATCATGAATGCCTTTAAATAAACAAAATAATGGAGTTAACTGTACATATTGTTATACTTATTTTTACAATGTTGCAATCATACATGAATGCAATATCATTTCATTAGATCTTTTCTTTAAATTGTAGATATAATCTTAACTACTATCAGGAAGTTATTCTTTGCAGTTTGAACTAAACACTCGGAATGCCCTCTCTCCGTATAAGAAATAAAATAAAATGTATTTATTTAACTGTGAAAAAAACTGATGGGCTCCAAAGAGTAAGAAAAATTTTGCTCAATGTAAAAATTATGCTAACTAAACTATGTTGGCTTTAAAAAAAGCTCATCAAATGAACACACATATTTTCTTGTTACGGGTGAAGTAACTTCTAAATAAGTTTACAGTGCTTAACAATACTAAAGGCATTATTTTTAAATAATTCAAAGGATTAAAACCCTTCTAAAATCATTCTAATGAAATTTTATCTAGCATATCTACCAATGATTTCCCCAGAAATGTCAGCCAGATGGCATGACAAAGCAATGTTTAATACTATCAAATTACAGCATTCTAAATGATATTCTGATTTTTCTGCTGGGAGCTCAGTACAAATAGTTGCATGATGTGCCCTGTCAGAAAAGCCTGGAGAAAACCTGGCCCACTGATAAAAGTAGCAGAAAGAAAATTTGCTTGATTTTTTTTTTTTTAGTAATTTCAGTGCTTTAATATAGAGATTTTAATATATGTATGTTAACATAAAATCATTATGTTAGCTTATTGGAAAACATTATTCAATGTACATAGTTCATCAAAATTTTGTGACCTTTTCCTCTGAAATGTTGACTGTGATGATGACGCCTTTCCTGGATATTAAAACTTTCTATTTGCAAATTTTGCTTCTTCTTTTCTTTTTTTAAATCAATAAGTACTGAAATAACTTAAATAGAATACTCTTAACCCTATTAGTTAGGGTTAAGCAGTGTGCAAGTATTTCACATCATTGTAGAGGACCAACAGGATATACTGACCAGTGCTAAAAAAGTGCAGCTATTTGTATCAATCCATTAAATTACCAAAAACGTGGTAGTCAATCAAACAGCTGGCTACATACTGCACAAGCAACTGTGTCAGAAAACTTCGTTAGCTCTGTGGTGCCAGATGGGCAATTTAATAAACTGCCATGTTGTTGTTGGTAGTTAAACGGCTTGATGGCAACGTCTGCACTTTTTTAGCATTGGGACCATTTCACCATATTTTTCTGTGCCTAGCAGTAAAAGTGCTAAAATAAAGTGGTTTCAATGCAACCACTGTGCATCAAAGGGTGAAAATAAAGAAAATAGGCACACAAAAGAATTAACATTGTGCACTCAATGAATGATTCAACACAATGACTTTACTTATAAAATACTTTAATATAAAGTACAGAAAGTTTGTAGACAAATACGTTAACAGACTCAACAAATACACTTAATGAAATATATATTCACAAATCTCCATCCTTAATGGATCCTGAAAATAAACATAAGCATTAAAATGTTGTTTATGATGTTATCTGAAAAAAATAAGGTAAGCAAATTATTCAATTTAAAAAAACAAAACAAAAGAAAATCAGAGTGTTTTTTCCTAAGTATGTTAAGTACTTAATGATCAACAACAAATGATAAACGTACATGACTTATGAAACTTTATATAATTTTCACAGGTTGCAAAATGGAATAGAAGTTTAGAACAATTTTTTTTTCAAACCTCTGGTGTAATTCATTGATCTATCTTTCAAATTATTTATTAGTTGCATGATTAAAAAAGTACTTTAATATACGGGGAAAAAATAATAGACCTATGTTTTTACCTTCTTTATGAAATAAACTTTAAAAAACGTCTTTTTTTTATAGACTAAGTGCCAGCGTGCATCCAGATGACTCAGAATCGTACAGCAATGAAGTGTCTGAAGTGCTTTTCTGATCCAACAGATGGTGTTATGGGAAAAGTTGAGCAGTTTCATAGAATATTATCATTTTTTCAACAATACAAAGTTAGTAAGATGGTAATTTAGATAAATGAGTCATTGTGGAGGATCTCCTGACTGGACATTAATTGTTGCCTATTCATCTAAGAAGCATTCACTGCTTCATCTTTCAGCAGCACAGGTTAGCACAAATTTTTGACAACAAACATATTTGATGTGACAGACAATGTGGCCCCAGCACATTTCAGCTATAAAGATCATAAGTTACAGTGTGTTGGACTTCTTGATCACCAGTGTTTCATGTCTAGATTTCTTTTTATGTTGACATATTAAGATATTGGTTTATGACACTCCTGTTCATAACAACTATGAGCTGTTTGCATGAATTGCTGTAACTGCCAAGGAAATTCATGATACACTCGGAATATTCCAAATTCCATATGGCATAGCTGTGAAGCCTGCAGTATAGCCACTGGATGAAACTTTGAATACAAAAACTAACTTTGACCCCAAAAATTTCTGTTCACATAAACGTACCATTAAAAAAAATATTCACAATTATGGCATCTTTTATTTCTGATGTTTCTGTTTAGACTACAACTTCAACAAAGCATTTCATACCCAGCATTACTATATTTTTTTGGGATGCGCCTGCCCCTCGGTCTCCATTTATAAGTTCTGAAATGTTATACTGAGACACCCTGAATTAAAAATAAGGGTACTTTTCAATTAAAGGCCAGGCACATTTTGGCATATTATTGGAGTTTAAAGGAAAAACAGCAAAAAGATATTCATTTTAAATGACAAATGTACATGAAACTAAAGCAAAATTCAGTCTGGATAGAGAAAAGTGTTATTACATAGACAGTGAAATAACAATTACCATTCAACACAGCAAAATGCTTCCTTTAATGTATGCGGTGCCACATATGTTTGAATGCATGCAGCTCTAAATGAATTCTATTAAATATAAGGTAAATATTACTGGTTACTGGATTAAACCAGTTTCCAAATGTATCTCTGTTTGAACCATGGAGGTTAGATATAAAGGAGATGGCACAACTTGGTGTCTCCAGCTACAGTAATCCCAGTAAGCCGGAATAAACACACATTTTTGCACTGTTTAGTGTGTGTGTGTGTTTTTTTGGGTGGGGGGGTTAGTGCATTTGCTAATATTTTGTATATTTAATATTAATTTTAACTAATTGTGACTATTTGTTTCATACACTGGGGTGTTCTATAAGATATAAACAGCAAAAGAAATCTGGAATCGCACTGCATTATAAGTAAAATTATTTGTATGTCTGTGATTATTGTTGTTCATATGTAACCCGAGTGCATAATCTTATGTTCTTTTGTGTTTCATTTTAACTGTGCAGGACAGTGGCCAGTAAATGTTGACTAGTGTTCCCAAAATATATAATAGGCAAGATTAAAGAAATATTTCACTGCTTGGTATAACCAATTTATTTTAGGAAACAGCATTTAGCATTTATTTTAGGGCATGACTTCAATATTTTTCAAGTTTATTTTATATATGTAAATACAATAAATTAGTACACATTACTTTTTTTTCTAGCATATAATTAAAGATTTGATGCAACTTATCTTCTTTCTATAAATATGCAAATTTATCCTGTTTCAATAAAATACTTTATTGTTTTTCATTAAAAAAAATATTTCTAGTTGAACGTTTTAACATGCTTATAAAAATTTCATTGTCACAAAAGTATAAAGTTGTTATCTACATACATAGATCAAACTGTTAGTAATTTTTTGAAACTATTTTGTTAAAATAAGTACTTCCTAATGTAAGTGTAAAAATTTGAAATAATTTTGTGCTTTATGTACTACACTGCATCACTATTCCGCAAGCCGCAAGCACGAAAATATGTAGTTTCTAGTAGAAGAATCGCAAGTTATATTTTCAATTAATCCTTACGTTGGCCACCCAATTTTTTTTATTGCTGTTTCAATATAGCAATGAAAAATGCACCTCTCATAATATTAATAATTTCAAAATTTTAAGATTAAATGATACACTAATTGTTTTTCTATTTGAGCTTATCTGCAATCCATTTGTACAAAAGCACATCTTCAGAGGAGAAGAAAAAAAAAGAAAAAATACATTTAATATTTAATAAATATAGAATATTCTGAGTAATACTGTTTTTTTTTTTTTTTCAATTAACTTTTTTCTACAATTAAAATGTTTCTAAAGTTAAAAATCACTTATGCAATAAAAATCGAAATTCAGAAAAATATTGTAATAATTGTTCTTAAAATTTTGTTGTAAAGATTTTTTATTATTTCATTTCAAATAATCGCAAGCATTAATGATTATTATTTAATTACAAAAACTTAAGTATTTCTTTATATTCATTACAGTTTCCAAAAAATAAATAAATAAATAAATAAATAAATAAATAAATAAATAAAGATTTTAAACAGCTGTAAAATAAAAATTTTGAAGGATTGGGAGAAAATATTACAATGAGAAATAGTTAAGTTTGCATGAATGTAATATATTCAGTTTTAAAAGAATACTTCAAAAATCTAAATGCAAAAATGAATGCTGAAATTTCAAAAAATTTGTTATCGTTTACACTGAAAAGGAATTTCAAGTGGGCTTAATTCAGAGTTTGTCACAAAGGCAGAAGCAGACATCCAGTAACTTAGAGAACTAATGCATTTTCTAATGGCGCTTGGTGATGGTATTGAGAAGATATTCACAATCTTTAATCATTTCACAAAACCAAAATCGCAAAATCAATCCACACCAAAATATAAACACTAGCTGTTTCAAATTGTTTTATAAGTGCAGCACTTTTCTAAACTTTAACATAAACCATATACGCCCAGTTAAAAAACATTTACTAGTGACATTCAGTTACCTTTGATGACATGAGTTTTAAAAGGGCTGTACAGGGTTTCTACAGATTTTACAGCTTTTGCTTACCTGACATCTATCATGCTCTTCCCTGACTTTTTATCTAGCGTGCTTTCCTGGATTTTGTGTTTCTATTTTTAATACTACATCCTTTAATTAATAACTTTTTATATATTTTGCCCCTTTTTAACCGACGAAAAATGGAGGAGGTTCTCAAGTCGACGCCTATATTTTTATTTTTGTATGATAACGCATAACTTTTTACAGAGTAATCCGATTTGGTAATTCTTTTTTTATTGGAAAGGGTATACCCCGAAGTAGGTCCCATATAGATTTGGAAAAAATATTCCAACCCTAAAGGTAGGAAAACAGGGGATGATTGATTTTTCACTCACTGATTATAATGTATGAAAACGCATACAATATGACTTTTAAATAGCTATTTTTTTTTTTTTAAATGCCAGCTCATTTAGTGATCTTTTTCTTTTTCCTCGTGAAAATGTAATATTCCTTAAATTTTATAGTTTTCATAAAATAAAATAGAAGCTCTAACGAGGCATATAAGCTCTTGAATCGATATTTGTCAGATGCTATTACGAGAAGAGTTGATTTTTTTTTTAAATGGACGGTGTCCGTGTGACGTCATTTTTCAGCCAACATGTGACCTCCAACCAATCAACTTAAAATGTAGTTTCAGTTGACACTCAATGTTTCAATCTGGTTAGTTCAAATTTGTATTTTCAACCGACACGCGATTGAAATAGCTTCGTATTGATATCGTCCTTTGCAAATGATATTGGCGACGTTTTTACGTCACCGTTTAAAACTGCACATCTACCAACTATACATCTTCGTTCACAGTACACAGCACATATGTGTACATTTTGTTTTTGCTTGTTAAAACAATTCTTTTAAGATTTTTTGTAGTTCTGAATTTACGTACATGCGTCGATTCTTTAATTTTGAATAAATGATTTTAACGCACGCGAATGTGTAAATCCCACGCACACATTTTGTTTTTGTTTGCCATTTCGCAAAAAAGTATTTGAATGTTATTAAAATTTCCGAAATTCAATTTGCTAATTTTTTTTCGAAATTCATACAGCTAAAAAGATCTGGTCTATGTTCCGCATCCGGTGCTGCTTACATTTTGATGTTCATTTAGTGTTGGTTCTGGCGCCATCGTGGACGATGTTCAGCGAGAGTGAAATACCCTGCCGGTGGTAGTTTTGACTGGCAACCATAAAGAAATGTGTACCATTTGGCGATGTTTTTTTTGGAGGTATGATAATGCATCAAATATTGCAAATTGGATATTTCAGAACTGTAAAAAGATCCGAAATTTCTTGAATTTTCATGCATGCATAATAGTTATTTTTTTAATTCTAGCTACTGTGCACAGATGAATGTAAAGAATTTGCTTGCTCAATTTGACGTCACTAAGCTGTTAATTTGCATTTATAGCCGCAAAAAATTATAAAATAAAAACTTTAACAAAAAAATTAAACTGTCGAAAATCTCAGAAGCAAAAAATAATAAACCTTTTTTTAATTAACCTTAATAACTAAGTTCTTAAACTAATGTAAGTATACCTAAGTAATTTTGAGTCAGTGCCAAACAACCAATGAACAAAGATCACTAAATTACCTTACATTTAAAGAAATAACCAAATCAAAACAACAATGTGTTCCCAATAGCTATTTGTGAACAATAAATATCCCAACTCTTATGTCTATTTAACTTTCAGACTTTAAATTGTGAAACTTTCCAACTTTAAGGGCTGCAATAAAAGGTTCAAATAAAGTTTTAACAAAATAAAGTCAACTAAATAAATTCCCAAATGCAAATAATTTAACTTAAAAACTAAATAAATTTAAAGGAATAACTTTTTATTAAATTTAAATCTTGTACAAAATCTTTGCTTGCGTCAATGTTCGTTTAAGACGCACGGCACAAACCTCCGGTTCGTAACAGCCGCCATCTTGGACGAGTGTAATGGTTGGTTGGCGCAGTAAGCATCGCCCGGAAGAAACTGCTACAAGCTGTTTGTTCGCCCAATCACCGGCGTGCTTTAGAAACCCGGTAAACGCTGTTCAAACGAGCAGCCGGGGAACAACTCAGAAATGAGATGCGCCGTCGACGGTGATAAATAAAAGGAGGAGCTTTCGCCGTAATCGTGGCAGATCGTCGCAGTTAAGCAGTTAGACAGCAGGCAGATAAACAGCTGGTAGACATCAGACAGAAGTTGTAGCGATGTAGCGGTACGAGCGACCGGAAATGCTCTTTAGTTCAAGATAAGTTATTTTTCAGCCATCCAAACCTGCTTTTAATTAATCTTTAAATGATAAAACGTACTAATTTTTAACCTGTTTTAAAGTAAAGTAGAAGTTAGAATTCCTTCTAAAGTGCCGTCACATAGAACTTAGTTTTTCATCGTAATTTTACAACTCTTGAAGAGTGGAAATTTTTCCCGGTTGAAATGTTTTCTTCAAGGTAAAGTAGCAAGTTAGAATTGAAATTTAAATGGCTTTTGAAGTTGAAATTGTTAAACCCTTTTGCCAGTACTTATGAAACTTACAGACTGTGATATATTCCTGTGCCAAGCTGTGATAAAGAATAGATGTGATATTTAAATAATTTTAAAGCAATTGTTAAATCCTTTTTGCAAGTACTTATGAAATTACTGACTGTGATATACTTCTGTGCCAAGCTGTGATAAATAAAAGTAGATGTCTCTCAACTCAGTTGCCATCCTTGTTTCCATAACACTCTTCATTCGTGGCCATCCACTTCTCAACACAAATTTTGTTTCCCAGGTGTTGTCATTTCCAAATTTAACCTGGATTGTCGGCACTTACGGGAGCACAATGCAATGTGAAATCTCCGGCGATAAACATTAACATTCCAAAAAATGCGCTCTCCGCACGTCACTCACGATCAACGAGCTTTCGCAGAAATGCAGAGAGGTTTACTTTGTAATACACAACTCAGCATTAAAATCTGTGTGAGAACAATAAATTACTCCTATTAATAATGGAGATTTAGGCAATTTAGTGACCTTTGTTCATTGGTTGTTTGGCACAACCTCAAAATTACTTAGGTATACTTACATTAGTTTAAAAACTTAGTTATTAAGGTTAATTAAATTAAAAAAAGGTTTATTTTTTGCTTTTGAGTTTTTCGGCGGTTTAATTTTTTTGTTAAAAAGTTTTTATTTACAAATAATAATAATAATAATAATAAAATCAATATACACAAAAATATTATTTGACATCTGGATTCTAACGAAAACTGTTTGATAATAATTTAGGATAAAATTAAGAATATTTCAACTGAAAAAGATATGTTAATAAAGGACACATTTTAAAATTATTTATAACGTTAAATAAGAAAATGAAAATAAAACAATTTCTGCAATTAGGTTCAAACAGGAAGTATTTTCTTGATTTTGCCACAAAATTCAAATACTCTTGCATTTCCCTGACCTTTCTTAACTTTCTTCAAATTTCCCTGACTTTTTTCCCAAATCCCTGACCAAACTTTTCCCTGACTTTCCATGTCTGTAGAAACCCTGCTGTATATTTTCAAAAATGATACAAACAACTTTTAAGAGTGACCCCATAAGCAAAAAGGCCCAGTGAGAAAAATGAAGTCCAACCTTTGAAAAGTCATTTGCAAAGAATTTGGACTTTTAAAACAATCTTTAATAAGATATTTTGTAAATTAGAAATTTAACATTTTTTTGGGGGGGAGAATTGTTTTTTTTTGTGAATAAAATCTCTAAGTGAGAGGTCAAGCAGAAAATGAACAATTATGTGTTTGTGCGGGGGGGGGGGGGGTAATTATTAGGTTTTTTTTATGAATACATGATGTGTATCAAAATACTACCCAGATAATTATACTCCTTCCATTTTAATCATTGTAAAGCTAGTAGAACTTAAAACAAAAATTAACCGTTTTGTTTTTAAACTAAGGAAAACCAAAACTAAAAGCAAATTTTCCATCCACAGCACCACAATATATCAGGTTGTAACGAAAGTTTTCCGCCATATTTGCTTGAGTCAGCTCACGCGGTACCCAGCTATTGACCATATATGCCAAGTTTATGCAATGCTTAGCGCGACTAATGGACATGGCACTAAAGTCTGACTCTTTTAACTAGCTCTCGAGGGGATGAATATTTTATCTTCTTCCACAAATTCTGGTAGGCGGGCCTCATCAGCATTAGTAGGATGACCAGAGCGCTCTGCTTCTTTAATATCCTAGTCCTCGTTTTTGAACTTTCGGTACCAAATCTTCACAGTGTCATATGATACAACAGTAGTACCTTAAGCTGTACACATAATTCAGTGTCATTCTGTAGCTGAGACTTTTTGCGACAGAACTAAGAGTAAATGATGGATCAATCTGGTAGCGTGGTAGTTCTATTTCAGGCACCTTATACTTAATCATAACGATGTTGTTTTACAGATTTCACAGCACAGTGCTCTAAAACAAGTCTTTTCTTTCAAATAACAAAAATCGTTTTACAAAATATTGGCAAAGACATCAACGCGAACTGCTTGTGCAGGCAGTACTTGGAGTGGCGGAAAACTTTCCTTACAACCTAATATATATTTATGTAAACATACAATATTAACATTCAAATTATTATAGTACAATGAATCGCACACACACAGAAAATGAAATTTTTGTGTGATTTTTTTTCAATTATTACATTTTTTTTTTTGGTGGATAATTACTCGTTTCATTTTAATTATTGTAAAGCTAGTAGAACTTAAAAATTAATCTTTTTGTTTTTTAAACTAAGGAAAACTGAAACTAAAAGCAAATTTTCCATCCTGCAGCCACAATATTTTTTTTTAAATGTAAACATACAATATTAACATTCAAATTATTATAGTACAGTACTGATCTTCAATCCTTTTTCTGTATGATCCAGATTCATAAAAAGAATTATTTTGCACTTAATTTATTTTTGTGAGTAATGATTATAAAGAAAACATAACTATGAACAAAGAAACATTTACTTAAAACATACAGGGTGTCTTAAAAAGGTGATAATGCCTTTAATTCTTAATCAATTAGGGATAAGTGGGTAATGTAAATGGAAAAAATGTTAAGAAAAAATTCCGTTAATTCATTTACAAAAAGTTAAACTTTTTAAATTTGTATATGACCTCCGTGCAAAAAAAAAAAAAAAAAAAAAAAAAAATCCCTATTTGTAACATGCTCCTCATAAACTAATGAGGTAATGCACAAAGTTTGAGAATTATATCCTGAAAACTGTCAGAGGTATGAAAATGCACATATGCTAACTTAAACCCCCTTTCCAATGGCTCTTGAAGAAAAATAACAGAACGAAGAGAACATCGGATGATCACATTTCAAGGGTTGTACAGAAATTACGAAATAAAAGTATTTTATTTCCACTCTAGCAATGGATTCCAATTCATATATACCCCCCCCCCCTGATCATTTTTATTTAAAGATATCTCAGAGACTTTTTATGATGAAAGGCTGAAATTTTGTAAATTACGTCTTTATGTATGGGGCCCATTTTACTATTTGGGAATTATTTTGTACAGAAGTTGTATAAAAATGTAAAGAGCATAACTTTTTTTGAAAATTAATGAGAGGAACTTTTCTTAACAGAGTCATATTTCCAACCTAATTTTGAACATTTTTTTTTTCAATTTACATTGCCCACTTCTCTCTAATAGATAAAGAATTAAAGCCTCTTACCACCTTTTGGGACACCCTGAATATTAGAAAATATAAAAGAGTAGGAAATATTGTTTATATTTGAAATTCAAAAAGTTAAATTAGAAATTCAAAAAGGCATGAGCACTTAATACACTTTTTAACTATGCATGCATAAAATACTTTCTGAGGTTGAATATCTTTTACTTAAATCCACAGAATAATTTATTTAAATAAATTGTAATTGAGTAGAAAAGAACTGGGATAAAGAACAAAATTTTAATTATCTTTGAAGAGGTTGGATTACAAGAACTTTCTCAAATATTCATTTTTAATCATTAAGTGAAGGGTTGTTTAAAATATAAATACCAATTACAGAAAAAACATTCAAAATGCTGTTGTTAAACATTATATACAAATTTTTAATCTAAAAACCTACTGCCAAGGCTCAGGAAAAATTTGTTTCACTCATTATTAATTATTTCTATGATTTTCATGATATTCGAATGCAATTTTTATATGATTTGCTGTATAACAGAGGTCAAAACCACTTTAAAGCAAGTGCAGTTTCGAATAACTTATTTTAAATGTACACATATTTTAAAATACTTAACTTTTTTAATTTAAAATTAGTTATAATATTTCTATGCTCTTCTGTCAAAATTAAATTTAAATATACATGTTATTTTGCATAAGGATTCATTAATTTTTTACAGTCAAAGGTAGACATGAATCATATACTAATAGTACAGTCAACAATGTGTTAACCAAAAACAAATGACTTACAATAAACATTTATTCATTAAATACCAAATGAATTTATATAGATACAGTAATAAAATATCATTTTATAAAGCTATTTGAAAACACTTCTTAAAAACTATACTTCCATAAAAACCAAAAAATAAAATAAATTTTCTTTAACATATACAACTTTTTATAAGAAACATACAAAATGAATAATTAATAACAATACATTGAAATCTGAATTACCATTTACTAAGATATTTTGTGATGAGTCGATACTAGGCCTCAAAGCTGCAAGTGTTATTGGAATGGCCTCCTAAAAAACAAATTAGAAGACAATAAGGCAATAAATTTAAACTAAATACACAGGGGAAATATATTTAACAGTTATTTAATGGTCCTGAAGGGAAATCAATGAAGTATATTTAACTTTTTTGATTAAAAAAGTCAGATTATAAAATACAAACCTCTGTTCTAATTGTGCGAGTACCCTGATGTGGACATGTATTCAAATAATACTGGAAAAAATCTTTTGGATCAGTTGCTTCTAATGATTCATCATTTTCAAAGCAATATTCTAAGCCTTTTAAGCCACCAAACACAATTAAAAGATGCCTAAATTAAAAAAGTAATAATAATAATAAAAGTTATTACCTCTGGTAAAAATGTAACGTGTAAGTAATTAAAATCATTTGTTCGCATGATAATCCTAGCAGGAACTTATTTCAAAAAGTGCATAACAATTAAAATTAACAATAAAATTTTCAGCAATAAATTTCTGACCACTTGATTGTACACAACAAAAGACACACTCATTTCAAAGCTAATACATTTGTATAAATGTTAACTCTCAGAAGAAATACATAGCTTTATTTGCTAATGTAAGCATTATTCCTACTCTTTCTTTACAAAAAAAAAAAAAATTAAATAAAAAAATAAAACAACAACTACCTACAATTTAACTATATAATACAATAAGAATTTTATAAATAAAATAATACGTATATAAATAAACAATTGAATTAATTCATTTACAACTGAATGACACTTTATCAAAAACATTTCTAAAAGATATAACAAGCAGTAAATTCTGCTCAAGCATACATTAGATAAAATCATTTGAAATTTTTATCAAGCTAGTATATAAAATTTCACAACTCGAAAATTTATGATACGTAATATAGTAAATTATGAACAATAAAATACTTTATTCATTTATATTTCTATGACAATAAAAAATTCCAAATACTAAAAACACAAAGTGCACTATATAATCATACAAAATTTGTCATTTCTATCAATTATATATGTTACATAAATTTAAATTTATATAAAATGCAATACGTGAGAAGCATATAAAAACACAAAATGAGTTACAAATTAAATCGTTCTATTGTTGCATACATTAAGCATTACAAAGACAATACACGATAAACTACATACTATAAAAACAATAGATAAGAATCCTAATATTACGTATATCCTCCATGCTCATCAGTAATCAGAATTAGTGATGCATCTGGGGCTAATTCTTATATATGGTAATTCCAATAGTACGGATTGCAATACTATAGAAAAAATATTCCTTAAGGAAAATTTCTGAATTTCATGCAATTTATTTATTTTTCAAAGAAACTTCTTTCTTTAAACTAGTCAACAGTTTTGGGACTGAAACATATTTCCAGGGTGGCCACTCTTTCTTAAGAGAAAAAATTCAAGGACATTTAAGGACACAATGAGCATACATATTTTTGAGATTTTTTTGTCATTATTTCTATTTTCTTATAACCTAATTTAATCTCATGAACACACATATATTGAAAATTCCCCCAAAACACTTAATACTATTTCATAACTCCATCATCCATTGATAGCTGAAAGACATTTTTTAAAGGCAAATCTTTCAAAGACTGCTTAATGCTTTCAAGCAACACTTCAGCATTTGCATGCCTTAAAAACACTCGTTAAATAGCGTGACATCATTTTGCCTTCATTCCAAAAGCTAAGATTTGGCTGTCCAGAAACATGGATCGAAATAAGCCATCGATTCCATCGCACGATCTGTAGGACAAGTGGCTTTGCATCACTTTCAATGCCCAAAATACTTCAGCCGTCGTTGATTCTGCTTTCTGAAAACATGCTACCAACGAGGGCTGTTCTTGTAATACCAATGCGGAATCATTAAATGATGGTTTACTCGTGGATGATGAAGATTATGATGACGGTACTTTGGATAGCAGTCCATCCAGGGTTAAGGTGTTCCTTTTATTTTCGGTAAGTGACATGTGCTTCTTACCTTGCATATGGCTCCTTAAGGCAGACTTTCCCATTGATGAAATGTTGATGTTTGTTGAGCATATCAAACATCTTGCCACATGACTATCACCGATAACTTTTCCGATCCACGTGGCAAAATTTGGATCTTGTAACCAAAGATCGTTAAAATAGCACTTACGGCTCATAATTATGAAATTTTACATAATAATCAATATTTTTAATAACTACAAATGAGTTAGATCAATAAAAATGCATATTACAGCAAGGAAAGATATATGCACACACAACTGTGATTGCAGTGCGTTTGTACATAACAGCTCCGTAGTACGTGGTTTTATTATCGTAGGGGCTGGGAATAACCGATAAAACAACAAAAATCCAGCAATTGGATAGTAAAATTTAAGATATTCCAGACTTCCTTTCAAAATTTAAGGACATTCCACGCCTTGAACTTTTTTTTTTTTGTAAATTCAAGGACATTCCAGGTTTTCAAGGACGCGTGGCCACCCTGTATTTCAGAGGAGTTCAAACACTTTTAAAGCAAAGTTTTTATTTTATTTTTTTGTAAAATTAATAGTTAATGTTTCTTTATAATTCAGGAAGGGGGGTGGGGAGGCTATAGAAAAGGAAATCTAAATTACAAAACTGATGCAAATAATGTTTTCCAGGGCATTACAAATTCTGATAACTACAAAAAAAAAATTGCAGTTCATTTTGAAGTATTCACCACAAAAAAAAAAAAAAAAAAAAAAAAAAGAGAGAACAAGTATATTGTATAAAAAGAGATGCATAAGTGTCTTATGAACAAGGATATTATCAAGTAGATGTAAACACCCATTTGCTAACAGCCAAAATTGTGTATAACTTTAAAAATTTGCAATCTCAATATTATTAATAATTCTACAATGAAATAGCTGTGGGTTTACTAGTATGCTCACATATACAGTGATGCCGCTTACGCGCTATAACGCGTCAAATACGCAAAAAATCTATGGGACGCAAAAGAAAAGTTACAACGCGTCCCCCGGGACGTGTAATTTCCATCATGCAAAATTTTGGGAAAAAAAAAAAAAAAAAAGGTGAGTGAGGGTGCGTTCAGACTGCCAATTTTGGGTAAATCTCTAGTAAAACACAAACTGCTCGTGTTTTACTCGGGGAGATTGACATCGTGAACGGCTTTGTGGGCCCGTTTACATGCACACAAATGCGGAGTAACGCTTCCCCTACATGGGGGGAAAAATGCAGGGTAGAAAGATCCCTTGTCGAAAGGAGGCATAGGAGTGTTCGCTTTCCCATGATGCATTTCGAGTTTTCCCCTATACTCTGCTTTTACCCGGGATATACATCGTGCTGTGCGCACACGTGGTTAAGCTGAAGAGAAAAAGGGGTTACTTTGACATTCTTCTCCTTTCTCCCTCCCCCACTCCCTTTCTCACACTTCCGTTTTCATGTTAGAGGTTGTTCCGTTAGAGATGGTGGACTATCGGAATTGAATAAAGTTTTTTCATTATTTATTTTTAATATTCGCTTGTGTAAATGTAAACAATGATTTGTTTTATATTAAATCTGACAATTATTATTTAGAAATGAAATCTATAAGCTATAGAAGCGGTAAATATTTTAAACAATTTAGAAGAGAAAAGGGGGGGGTGTTCCATATTTTACTGTTGTATATCCTTTCCTTCCTCAAATATATTCCGATTTTCCTTGTGATAAATTTATTAATACATAGTAATTATTTTTTTTAAATTAATATAAGATGGAGGGGCGCTTGAACGGTATTTTATTGTAGTTTTAATAATTTAAGATGTTGTGGCTGTTCTGCGAGTACATTTTACTTTCTTAAACATTTCTACCGATGCAGCTTTTCTCCCGGTTTTTACTGTACATACAAAAGGGGATGTTATTATTAGGATTTATTAATTATTAGGATTCAGGGCGTCATCAGGAAGGCTTTGCCTTGAAGGCAAAGTAAATGACATGCATGTCACACAAAAAAATTTTCATTAATTATAATTCATTTTATTTATTTATTTTTTGAAATATAAGTTTTAGGTTATTTATCAATAAGATATTCATACGCATCAGCACACCAAAATGGGTGAGACATGATAACATCAGTCGTGAAATTAACCAAATGCTTTTATATCGATAAGGACCCACTTTCTGGAAAAAAGGACCCGTAAATTTTGGAGTCCTGGGTCCCAAGGACCCGTCTCTTCCAAAGTCTAGCGACATCACTGCATATATATTAATTAAGGTGATGATTTAATTTAAATTGACAGTGATATCAGTGGCAGATTGGAACTTATTTTACTGGTGACATTAGGTATAACAATGAGTTGAAATTGATACACACACATTTACATAACATTTGTGCACACAGTAAAAGTACTTACTTTTTTTCAAATGAGAAATAATTATCAAAGATGTGCAACTTTTGTCAGTCTTACAACTTAAATATATTAAAATAATTATATTGTTGAACAAAAACATCATTATTTGCCATTTTGGAATGTGTTGTTTATTTTATAATCAGTCTTATTTAAATAAGATTTGAATTTGGTAAATCAGGAAAACAAATAAAATATCTTACATGGAAAATATTTGACTAAAAAAAAAAAAAGAAGAAGACTGTAAAGATATTATTTTCTCTTGCTGATAAAGTAGCGGAATTCATCAATTTGGATGCTGTTGGCAAAATGTACAAGCTCAGTAATGAACAGCTTCACTCCAAAAGCCATGATTAGTTCTTTACTAAATAGTCAAATATGATAATCCTTTTTTTTTGGGGGGGGGGGGATAGCCAATACTGGGTCACTTGAGGTTACGACCATCTATACTTTAAACAAACAACAACAAAAGCCTTACTGACTGGCATTAGAACTCTTCAACTGATAATATTTAACAATAGTAGAGCTGGCTTACACTTGAAATCCCTGCAAAAAAATTTTTAGGCTGCGGTAAAAGAGAGAAAGAAGTTCAATAATAGGCTACATTCATCTCGAATAATACAAATTAGCATACTAATTGATAAAGCCTAAGTGTTTGTGATAGTTTTACTCAAATGATGTGTTGGACAATGGGGCAAAACCATATAATGCTACATATTATTGATAAAAAATATTAAAAAAAGAAAATTTTGGTAAAAGTGTTACATTTTTAAACCTAGAAATACTTTTTCTTAAAAAAGAAAAAGAGAGAATAAATTCTATAATTTTTTCAGTAAAGGAAAATTATTAAAATAAGTATGTTTTATAATTAAAAAAAAAAAAATTCAGAAAAACATTGTTAATCCTTCTGGCCCTTCATAATGAGCTGACACTGAGAGACTAAATTCTTGTCACAAATGAATCTAGTGGTACATTTGTAAATAGAATATGGAGCTTCTCTAATGGAACCTAGTGTTGACTCTAGAAAAAAGGGCCATCGGGGGGGGGGGGGGGGGGGGGGATTTTCAAAAGGGGGCACCCTGTTCTCAAAAAGGGCACTTTGGGGTTCCACGAGAATGTACAGGTAGATAACATATAGAAACTGGTTTGAAACAATCTGATCCCCGAAACTTTAACATGTAGAGTTGTAATATGTGTTCTGACTTACAATGCATAGTAAGATTTTTTCCAATTTGTCTTAGTTCCCCCCCCTTCTTTTGGAGAAAATATCCAGTAGAAGTAAGTGTAAGCAAAATAGGAAAAATAATTTGTTGATAATATTTTGGTCTAAACATGACATAAACATGTGAATTAAATCTGCATAACTAGAAGTTTTGATTTAAAAAAAAACTTTTAGCATAAAGAAGTTTTAATATAAGTAATGTTGAATTTTCTGCTTAATTTCTTTTTTCTCAAAATTACGTGACATACATGTTTATTATTTATAAGAATAGTACATTTATTGAAGAGGATTTCAGAAATTTTTGGCCAGACATGATTTGTTAGGCAGTAGGGGAAGGCAGAGGGACTGTTAATTTTTGTTCCTCCATTTTATCACACTATCACTACTGGACCACAATTACTGGATCTCATTCATATATGATATTTCACCTATATTGGTACAAACTTTTAAACAGAAAAGGACTGTCAGTGTAAGTGGATTAGGGTAGATGCGTTTAGCATGTAATAAAAATAATAAAATTTCTGCAATGCAGGATGTATAAAATTTAATTATATAAATCAGAATTTTATTTAAATTCTTTTGTTTGCAATAATTATTGAATGAGTACCAAGTAAAGGTTTTCAAAGTTACCCTTATTACTATTAGACTTTATTAAAATTGCATCAAACAATTTAACTCATCCATCAATTGATAACTACAAAAATTGGGGAAATTTAATTCAGAACAGAGAAGATTGCTGGAAAAAATGACATAGTCATGCAAATTTTGTAATACATCCTATGGTTGGAATGTACAACACCATATCAAATCAAATCACTTAAATATATTTGTTATTCCTCTTTCACTTCTAATTTAATGCTTGCTCATTCATGAAAAGTGAATATAAGTTTTTTAAAAAGTACTATTTCTTTAAAATAAATAAAAATAATTACTACATGTAAGTTTTTTTAACAGGTATAAAATTAATATTTTTTTTTTTTACTCACAGAATTGTCCAAAGGTATGAGTCCAAAGGTTGAAGTTTAAAATATTTTCAATAATTTATTTTTCATAAAGCTTTATTTTTAATTTCTTGTAACATACTTAAAAAGGTCTCTTTAAAAACACTAAATTTTCTTTCTTAAACCTTGCTTTAATCTTTTTAAAATAAAAAATGTACTAATCAATATTTATTTTAACTATCAAATGTTTTTAATCAGCTTAATATAATTAAAATAATCAACATCCTGGTGCCAAAAGTACTTAAACAAATTATCTATTAATAAACCTTCCAGAATTCTTTTTCTTCTTTTTTTTCAACTGAAAATAAGCTTAAATTGATGACAGTTTGTTTCATGAATAACCTAGCTGTTAACTTATGACACAATTCATTTTCTGAAGACATCCTTTCCCAGAACTAGCTTTCTTTTGCTTTTATTATTATTATTTTTTCTCTTTCTTCATTCATTAAAATGTTGAGAATTTTAAAATCAGAAGGTGTATAATATGAACCCAGTGGCAGAAAGTTTTGTAGCTGTCTGCGACAAACTTTCAGAGTTTCATTATCAGTCTGCAAAATTTTGCGTGTAATTTTAGAGGATAATTCATACATAAAATGAACAATTTTTAGCCACTGCTGTTAAATAGTGTTGACTCTAGAGAAAAAAAAAAGGCCGCAGGGAAAAGACTAAAAAAGGACAGCCTGTTTTCAAAAAGGGTACTTGAGTTCCGTGATAAAGTATAGTTAGATAGCATATTACAGAAAACTGGTTCGAAATAATCCGAAAAGGACTAGGGCTTATCCACAAAACTTGTAGGGTTGTAATGTGTGTTTTGACTTACAGTGAATATAGTTAGTTCCTCCCCCCCCCCCTTTTTTTAGAGTCATATACAAATTTTGTATTGCATCCAACTGTTGGATGTACAGCACCATTTAAAATCAAGTTACTGAAATGTATTTGTACTTCCTCTTACACACACTCTTCTAATTTGATGCTTGCTCATTCTTGAAATGTGAATATAATTTTTTAAAAAAACACTATTCTTTTATTCTTAAAATATATCAATAAAAATTATTATTATAAATAAGATATGTAAGAAATAATGTTAAAAATATTTTAAATAATTTTAATTTTGTTTTGCCATGCTAAGTCCCTTTAAGGAAATAGTTTATCTTTTCGGCATTTTTTAAAACTATAGTACAAATGATGAACTGGATGCCTTTCTATGTTCAACTAATAGTACATTTTGAAAAAATAAATTTCTTTAAACTGCACATTTAAGTAAAATTATTTTAAAAGTTTAAAAAACTGATTTTAAAAAAATACTACTTAAACAATTTTGTCCAATTAAAAAAAAATAATAAAAGATTTTAAATATATATTACACAAGGCTGTGCATGGATTTTCAGATACATCTGATATTGCATCTGTAAAGAAATTAATTAGTTTGGCTGTTTTAAATTATTAAGTTGTGTTGTGACATGAATAAACCAGGTACGATATACACTTAGTTGCAATATAAAAAAGAGACGTTAAATACTTGAAACTATTTTATTAAACATATACTATTGAAACATTATTATAACGGGCGGTGGTGGCTCAGCGAAAATAAAATGACATCCTGTATGGACAGTGCAATTAAGATGGAATCACTTAAAAATTACGCCAGCACAGAATTACACATTGGCGAGAACAAACACTTGGCTGAAATCAATAACTCCAATTCCAGAGCAACCCTAACAGTTAATCCAATAAAATTAAAAATGACATAATGGCGAGCAAATAATTTTGAAGACGAGGCAGGGCAACAAAAATAACTCACGCCAGCGCTATGCCAAAAGGTGGGGAAAGAAAAAGCCGTTGATTTTGCAAATGGACGCAAATATAATCTATTTTTAGCACACCGGTCTGAAGAGACGAATAAACAAGTAAGAATAATGCATACGGGAAAAGCAAAAATACAGATTTAAAAGCCGAAATGGCAGAAAAATGAAAACAGAAGTGATTTAAAATTCTTGATTTTGGATAGATTACATTAAAGAAGGCCAAATTAAATGGTTATTAAAATTAGATATGTGATCTCCATCACAGCATCTAATATAGTTTTTCTACTAATATACGATACAGTGTAAAACAATACAATGTAACATATCTTCATATGATTTCTGTAAAATACAAAAGAAAAAGAAACTGAAGGCTAATTCCATGCACAGATTTATCAGATAAGAGCAGTAATAAAGAACATGTACAAAAAAAAAAAAAAAAAAAAAAAAAAAAACTATCTCAAATACAAAAAGCCTTAGCATGCTTAAAACATATAATTAAAGAAAATATGAACATGGAGAAACAGCCATCTAAAGAGTTTGCTTGCCAATGAAATTGCGCCGAGTGTATGAAAAAAAGTTGCAGTATCTCGTGATATTATTGGCATATGATTAAAAATAAGGTGTCAAAATTTTTTTAATTTAGCAAGCAGAAAGAAAATTGATTCTTTGACCTTTGGTGTAAACTGTTCCCTTAAAAGCAATAAATCTTCTTTCTTAAACTTCAATTTCGTAATGTAAAAAAAAAAAAAAAAAAAAAAAAAAGTATATTAAAATCGTATGAATTACAAATTTTATTTTAAGCAGCAAGTTTTGTAACTGGCTGATTAAAATAAATAACATTCTGTTACAGAAAGTATTTTGACAATTTCATAAGGAAAACAACTTCCGGAATTATTTATATATATATATATTATATATATATTAAATATATAGCTACTTACGTGAAGTGAAATCCCAATCCCAAGATAATCCATTGATAAATTGGAAAAAAAAAACAGATAGCATAAGTTGCCAATTAACAAGCTAAGACCGAAAAAAGTGTTTAAATAGAGCCTTCAAAGCCAATGAAAGTTTGGAAAATTTTTGGATATAATGCGCCAAATGAGACCAGGTGGGCTTTAGGCCTAACCACATGTATCCACATGATTCGGATATGGAATGGAAAATTGAAATGGTGTGCTCTATCGTCAGGCGCCACCGCACACACATTTCAATTTAATCGAAAAAACAATAATAGCTAGGTTTCTGCAAGTTACCTGACCAAAAATAGGGTCATTTTGTAACCTGGGGGCGCGACCGTAGCTATTAGAAAAAAACAACGAGGAAGTGGACCGACACGAAGATCAAAGCTCAGTAATGGAGGCAGTATTAGTGCATGTTGCCATCAGAGAAGGCTTACTGCAATCAATAGACAAGTAATGCCATGGAGTGTGAATAAAAAATGATATATTAATAATACTTTGGAAGTATGGAAAGGAAAAGAATAAATAAATAAAAAAAGTAATAATTAAATGAATAAAAAAAAAAAATAAAACTGGTAATAATTAAATGAATAAATAATAAAATAAATATTACACTAGTATATCTAGCCTATGTTTTACGTAGTACTAGCTGCAGTAGCTAAGAAGTACTTAGTTGAGGTTGTGGAAATGGAGAAAAACTGTAGCAATAATATTAACAATAATGATATTGATAATAATTATATTCATTTATTATTGCTATTTATGCTAATATAATTGTAAAATGTTTAGTTAGAACAGTACTCTGTTTGGCTTCATTGGTTACAGACTCACATAAAAAGGAAAAAGTACCAGTAATCAACCATTCTTAAGAATAGATTTTTTTTTTTTTTTTTTTTAAATAAAATATATATAGATATATATTTTATGTTTTTTTTTTTTTTTTTTTTTTTTTTTTTTTTTTTTTTTAATTTAGAAAGAACCAACAACCAACCCCATCCTCACCAACCAATATTCTGATTAGGACATACAGTTTTTTTGATTACATAGAGGATATAAAATGGAAGTTAGAAATTTACTGGGATAATTATATTTTATAGCATTTTTATATAGGTCAGTTAAGTTATTAGCCTTAAAACTATTGGTACATAGAGACTCTATTCTATACTTATGATTAGAGATAATATTTCTAAATACAGAAGTGTGCATACATGAATTGAAATGAGTGAAGGTATTAACCTGAAAATTAAAGTCATTTCTTTTATTATATATATTAAAGGATAGACTCTTATCGTCATTGATTCTAATTTGTAAGTCTAAAAAATTAATTATTCTATTATTATTAGGATTTTTTATTAGTTCTAGGGCTGAATGGTAGGCTATGGGTAGGTGGTCAGTATCACTATAAGTATTGTCAGTAGCTATTGTTATTATGTCATCTATGTACCTATATATTATAAGAGAAGGATTATTGTAATTTTTTTCATAATTATATAAATATAGGTCTGCTAAGTAACTGGAATTGGAACCACCTTGTGGAATTCCTATAACTTGCTTATATAATTTATTATTATGTAGAATGTAGTTATTATAGATTATGAACTTTAAAAGATTTTCGAAATACATAGTATCTATGTAAGAAGGCAGGGTTATATTATTATTACTTTGTATAAATAGATTCAATATTATATTGTATAAGTCGTCTAGTATATATATATATATATATAGTTTTTGAGAGCAAAATAAGCTTAAATTGATAATAGTTTATTCTAAAGAATAACCTAACTGTTAGACTATGACAATTATTTGTTTTCTGAAGGCTTACTTTTCCAGAATTACTTTACCTTGCTTTAATTTTTTTTTTCTTTTTAGTAAAATGTTGAAAGTTTTCAAAATTGCAGAAGATGTATATGATTTGTAAATTTAGAAAACCAAATCTTATCAATAGTCTGAATTACCTAATTCTAAAAATTACTCCACCTTTTTTATAAGCAAAAGAGTGGCGTAATAAGAAGGGAGGGGGGGTTGGCGGTCCGCGAAGGCGGCAAGATAAAAACAAAGATAAGCGACCGGAGAATACTGACACCGAGCGCAGACTCGCGTGTGATTTCCATACGCTGCATGATATGAGGGCAGTTTTTTAAAGGCCAATTTGCACGTGCACGCTTTGTAAAAGGGGGGAAACAGTGCAGGGTCGAAAAATTTATAGGCTTTTAATAACCAGTCGGGATTCGCCAATAAAGGATAACCCGTGAAACCACAAAAACCCGCCAAACATACAATGGGGATACTTTTCTCCGTAATCCGTCTTGAAGATACGGAAAAATACATTGAGTACCCATTCTAGCATACGGAAAGCACTGAAGTCTGCTCTGAACTTTAGTAGAATGCGACAGAAAACGAAAGGACTGAAACGGGCGCAAATAACCCCAGCTACACCTATGCTTAATTTTGGCAAAACATAATACATTTCAAGTGCTGCATTCGCAAAATGTCTCAAATCGCTCAATTTTCAGATAAATTTCTGGAAGTCCCACTTAATTTCAGAATCGCAAAACATAGTTTTGCTAAGACACTTTTTATATCATTTGTAGTTATTTATGGTTAGTAAATATCTGTAATAATTATGAATAATGCGTAATAAGAAAGCCGGTTAAATAGAGTAAATCGTTCAGGGAAAAAAAAAAAAAAAAAAAAAAAAAAAAAAAAAATGCGAAAAAGCTTGCAAGTGTGCAAAACAATTAAAACAGAGAAGAGGAATAACTAAACAACTGGCGACGAACTCTTGAATAATAATTGTTAATAATTCGTAACTACGTATTTATCAAACGTAACTACTGATATTTGAGGAAATTAAATTCTTAGATGACTTAAAACAATTTTGTATTTTTCAACTATATTTTCTTCCCTCTTCCCTCAATTCCTAAGCGAAATACGCACATAGATCTGTGGATGGAGTTCTCACATGAGTCAGCAAAAAACAAAACATTGCGGTAGGGGCACTTTCAGGGTAATCAGCTCGTGCAAATGAAAACATAAGATGAAAAAAGCAATAATAATAATATTTTGATCTGAAAAAAAAAAAAAAAAAAAAAAAAAAAATAGAACATTTGTAAAAGACATTTTAAGGAGTTATATCTGTGAGAAAGGTTCGATTTAGAAGGTAACTTTGTAGAAGGGCCGTTTTCAATCAGTCATTCATATTTTTATGATGGGGTTATTGTATTTAATCGTATTTATCTGAAGGGGCCATTTTAAATAAATGCATTTTTGCGATGGGCTGCAAAACGAATCCAAAATGGTGCAGGGGAAATAAAAAATGATGATCGTTGGCAAATAATAAAAATAGGAAACCAGGAGGATTCAGAGGTGTGTAAAAGCTAAATTCGACCATTCCTTTTTGCGCGTTTTTCAGGTTAGTGACGTCATCGCAGAGCGGAGACAGCGTAACGAGCCGCGGAAAAATGTTCCCAAATGTTGCGGGCAGTTAAAAATATTTATTTATTTATTTATTTATTTTTTACGGCAGACAATTAAAAACTTTTTTTTTTTTTTTTTTTAATATGCCGGCAAAAACTGTCCGCAAGCAGATTTCTGTGTCTGCGACATTGTCACCGTGTTTCTGCTACGGGAAATATGAATATTTAGAATACCAAATCTTGTCAATAGTCTGATTTACTAAATTCTGCACTTACTCCAATTTTATGTAATTAAAACTGTGGCATAATAAGAGGGGGGGGGGGGGGGAGAGATCCGCCCGGCGGTAAAAAAAAACAAACATGGTGGCCGGCAGGACACTTAGAAATAATAAAGTGGAAAACTAAAGGACCGAAATGGGGGCAGCATGCTGAAACTTAGAAAGAATGGGGCGGCAAACTGAAGGACTACACAGGGGGCCAATAACCCTAGAGCTACATTGCTAAAGCAAAAGATCATTATTATGCTCTGATTTTGGCAAAAGCATAAAGTGTTTCACTTGCTGTATTCGCAAATCCCTCGATTTTCAGATGGATTTGAGTAGATAAAGCCACCGAACATGGTATACGGCTGAAGTGTTGAAGTTCCCACGTTCGGCAGGCCCTGCCCGTGCTACTTTCGGTCTGGAGTTTTGGTCGGTTTCATCAAGATGTACGCGTCAATACACATTAGAACTCCTTAAAAAGTCCCCCAACCAAAGCACCCCCTTAGAAGATAACCCTTGTCTAGGCTTGCAATAACAAACAAGAAAATCCCGCGGAATTTTCGAATCGCAAAACGTCGTTTTGCTAAGGCATTCTTTCTGTATCATCTGTAATTATATATGATTAGTAAATAACTGTTATACATTACGAATAATATGTACTAAGAAAGCCGATTAAAAAGAGCAAATCGTTTAAGGCGGGGGGGGGGGGGGGGGGGGAGACTTGCTAGTGTTGCAAAACTATTAAAGACAGCGAGAAGAGCAATAATACAGCTGGCGACGAACTCTGGTATAATGATTGTTTGATAATTCGCAACTACATATTTATCAAACATAGCCACCGATATTTGAGGATTGACAGACGGAATCAGAAATTTTTAGATAACTTGAAAAAATTTTGAATTTCCCAACCGTATTTTCTTCCCCAACTCCTAAGTGAAATGCCGATCGGGCTTCTTCTCGCTTGAGTCAGCAAAAACAAAACATACAAGAGGGGCCTTTTCGGGTTACTCGGCTGTTCGGCTCGCGCAAATGAAAACAAAGAAAAGGGCAGTAGCAGTATTTCGATCTGAAAGAGTAGAATATTTGAAAAAAGCATTTTAATAAATTACATTTGTGGGAAAGATCGGATTTCATAGTCGGTTTCTGTGAAAGGGCCGTTTTCAATCGAACCTATTTTTATGATGGGATTATTGTACTCAATCGTAACCATTTTAATTAACGTATTATAGTGATGGGCCGCAAATGGTATGTAGGAAATAAAAAGTGCTGGTTGTTTACTACTAATAATAAAAATGTAAAAGCAGGAGGGTGCATAAAGAAGAGAAATAGGGCCGCCAGGCACTAAAAAGATAACAAAAAGGCCGCCGGGCGCTGCGCCCTGCCAAATTAATCTAGAGTCAACACTAGGAACCACCCTCATAAATAACAAAATACCTTATAAAAGTGGCAAAGTTTGATGACTGTAAAATGAGATTTTACAAAAATAGTCTCTATTAAACAGGTGTTCTCTTTGGCAAAGTAGTGATTTTACCAGGTTCCACTGCATATGGAATATCAATTCAAGAGGAGAATTAGGAATTTAACTTATTATAGTGAAATAGAAACTCTATTTCACTAAGGCCGGCTACACCAGAAAAGGTATAAGCATCAGACAATCATGGTTTTACTAGAAAGAAACAGTGGCACTGAAGTCAACTTCAAAGGCTAATATTGTCTATATCTTTCAACAAGTCACAAGATATTACATCTCTCTGAAGTTTAAGTCTATGCCTCTTTCACTGTTAATTGGTGATATATCACATTCAAATGATAGATATCACTGAAAATAAGATTTGGGTAGGGAAAGAGAACTGCTATTAAAACTAATAATCTTGGAAAACAAAACATTACCCATAAACATGGTTCACCAAAACCAAGTTAACCAGACCCTGGGAACTAAAACATAACTCTTTGAGACTTTATTTATTTACTTTTTCATTAATATAGTTGATATACCATATTTACTCATGTATAGCATGCACCCTGTACTTTAAAAGAAAAACATGATTTTTTTTTTATCTCATATAGAATGCACACCATAAATTTAATGTGTAAGTGAATTTGAAGGTGACTGAAATTTTCAATTGAATGGATGGAACTGAAGAAGATATCACTTAAAGAGATCACTGACTATGTCGGTGGTGACAAGGACTGTGATGATAACACTAGTAGCAGCAATAAGATTTGCTAATTAGTCCTAAATAATGTTACTAGCAATTTTGTATTTTAAAAATGTAATGAGTAAAATAAAGATACTTCTGTACTTTTATTGAGAAAGGTTTTGCCATTTTTACAATCTACTTTGAATAAAATTTCTTGATTGATATGTACGTCATGAATTATATGCAGCAGTAAAACATTATTCCATGTACAATGCGCACTTAGAGTATTTGCCTTAAACGTTTGAAAAGAAGTGCATGTTATGCATGAGTAAATACGGTATATGTGGCTCTAAGATTTTACAAATTTCATCAATTCCAGCCCATAAAATACCATTCTTTTTAGAGAAACACAAATAAAAAAATCAGTTAATTTATATAGTGCAGGTTAAAAAAAAAAGCCGACATTTTAATTTGGCAATAATAATGTTGATAGAGGTGGGAAAAGGGAGTTGACTTTCAAGTGGACTGTAACGATATTGACAGTTAGAACTTAAAAAAAAAAAAAATCTGGAGTGACTCCACTCAACTTTCCGAACACTTACGATTAAGATCATTACCAAGCATTTAAATAAAATTTAATTGATGAATAATTAAAACATATATGCCAAATTGAATGTACCATTTAAACCCTAGTGCAATTTCAAGAATTTCCCCCCATAGGCATAGTGTAAAAGAAATCTAGCCCTGTAGGAAAACTATAAGTCCTATACACACCAAAATCAATACCGGTCTTGTGACGGTGGTTTATAACATATACCCAATTTGAGCTCAATCAAATGCCCCGTTTAGGAGCTATCGTGTTCACTCACATACACACATCATACATACATAAATCTTGTAAAAATAGCATAAATGAATTCAGAAGACCTCAAAAAGTGTAAATACACCAAAATCTCGGTGTACTTACACAAAGTCGAATTTTTTCATGATTACAATACTTTCCTTACATGGTACATGTTCGGAAAGTAAAAAGTACCTATTGCATGTTTTCAAGAAAATGCGGGTATGGATAATGATCATGCGATTGGCTTAGGATGCTATGACGTTTTTTGACATATACAGGGTTGCTACCACTTAAGAAAAACCTAAAAAACATGAAAGGCAGGAAATTTTCTTTTTGACAAAGAGTTGTAGAAAACTGCAAATTTTGCACAAAAACCAGAAAAATCTTTAAATATAATCTAGAAAATTATCTCAAGTTAGCATTTATAAGCAATTTTTCATTTGCCATATGTCTGTAATGTTTTAAATATGACTTAAAAAATGCACAAAGTGGAAGTTACAAAATTATTATTTGGAAAGAGGGGAGAAAATGGGGCCTAGTTAAAAAAAAAAAAAAAAAAAAAATGCTTTATGGTAGCATTTTGCTTTATTGTACATTTTGTTTAGATTATAAAAATTTTCCGTTTTTTCTTAACAGCAAACCTCTTCCCCCCCCCCCCCCAAAAAAAATTAGCGGTTCCATAACTATTGTGCACCTATATCCAGTCATATTTGTTATTAATTTTTTTAAACACATATACAGCAAATGTAAAATTAATTAATAAATGCAGGCTTCAGATAATTTTACAGATCCCACCTCACAATGTTTTTGGCTAAAATTTGCAATTTTTCCTGGCTTTTATCTGTTAAGATAAAATTTCCTAACTTCTTCAGGTTTTCCTTGACCACTAGCAACTCCGAATAAAAAAAAAAAATCTCCTACCACCCCAAACTAATTGCATGATCATTATCCACTCCTGCATTTCCAAGAAAACATGCAACATAATTTTTGTGCACAATTTAACTCTCACTGTTACTGCTAAATCAAACTGTCAACTTTTTCTTTCTTTTTTCTAGCACTGTAATTTATTACATACAAATATTGAAAAAGGGTGTCAAAAAATGCATACATACTTAAATGAAGGCATTTTGAAAGAATCAATGCTATCTCCTTTATCTGATGTGCCAATAATTGTATCATATCCACCCTTATATGGAGATTCAGAGAAGATGTTGCTGAAATTCTTTGCGAGTCTTACATTATAGCCCCAGTACAAGCCGTCATATTTGTATGGAGCAGTGGGTGATACAGCCTTTCCTCTAAAATGCTTTTTGGCTGAAATTTAGAGAATAAGTAATATGATATAATAAACCTTTGTGTATACTCTATTCACAAAGATATGAATCATAAAGGTATCACGTCACACCCAACACAGAAAGAGCAAAATAAGACACATTTTTTATCAATGGATTATTCAGACATAAATTTTAGCTAACTTTAGTTATTTGTGGAAGTTTAAATAATAATGAAGATCCAACTTCATTATTATTTAAAAATAAATTATAAAAGCTTGGAATATGCTTTGTGAATACGAATTGTAAATTTTGTGATAGCACTATAGAAGGAAAAATAAGTTACAGCACTAAAATATCATTTGCATCAATATGCAGTTAATGTGCATTCAAATAAAATAGTACTATAAAGTAAAATAGTAATAATTTGAGCTTCAATATATAAATTTCTGAATAATTCAAAGCCCATAAAATTGAAATAAATATTAACTAGCTTATTAATTTGAATTAATTTTAAGCACACATAATAATTTCAGAAAAAAAAAAAAAAAAAAAAAAAAAAAAAAAAGAGAAAATATTAACTAATAGAAAGATGGATAGTTATAGATAAAGAAGTGCAAGGAAACTATTTACAGTAGAACCTCGATTATCCGAAGTAATTGGGACCAAACCTACTTCGGATAATCGAGAATTCATCAATAATCATCTAGTTTAGTATGTAGTAGCGTCATTGAACTGTTATTATGACTATTTTAACTCTACAGTCATAAGACAGTTACAACTCAAAATAAATTAAAATTATAAATGAAAATAAATTTATTTCTGAAACAAAAACTTGCAATGGTTTAAATGGAAGCTTCATCTGGTGTAAATTGGCCATCCTTTGCCGGGCAGCTCTATCCTGAAGTTTTTTAAAAGCATGAGTTCAGAGGAATCTTACAATCAGAGGGTGCAATAACATTTGATTGTTCTGGGACTCGGCAGTATGACCTTCCAAGTTTCGAAATGGAGTGTGTTTAGAACAGGGATGTTTGAAAGTGGGAAGAGTACATTCATACCGAGAATTGAGCTTGCTAGAAGGAATTCTATAAAAGGGAATTCCAAAATATTTATCTGCACTCCTAGTTTGGAAAGGACGGATTGCATACAAAAGGAATCTCTCTTCTAAAAAAAAGTAAGGGCCGCTGTCAAAAGCTTGTTCGCCTATCTTCTAAACCGTGGGGATTTGAGTTTCGACTAAGGTGCCCACAGATTCGAAAAATTCCGAGGAACCTGCTAAGCTGACTTAAATTTCGAAATTCGAATTATTTTAGAAGATATTAATAAAAAACTGAAAAAATAAACATAATGGTTTCCAGATTTGGCATAAAATCATTCATTCCTTTGCAACAAAGCGTTTCCAAGTATCTAGAATAGCGTGAAATTTACAAACATGAGTTAGAATTACGCCCATTTTACGCCAAAATAAAAACTATATGAAATAAGTAACTCAAAATGTGTTACACAAAGTTGACAATTTTCAAAATAGTAAGTTCGCTTAGACAACAGGAGTTTAGAATTAGCGATTATTCGTTTTTCCAAAACAGAATAACTAATATCTTGAAAATGAAAAATAATTAAAATGTAGATTATTTTAAAGCCGGTTCAGTGCAGCTGGATTATTTGCTACCAGTAGAAATATTTGGCGGTGTTAACTATGCCATTATAGGAGTTATAGTACACTTTGGATATTTGCTAGCGCGACGAGATGGTATAATTCGTGGTGCTAAGTACGCCAATCTGCAAATGATTATATAAATGAAAATATGGATAACGGTTTTCCGGTAACCTTAAATGAACAGTAATTATAGGTTGTGAGCATGTGTAAATCGCCAAATAATGAAAAGTCGCCATTGGTGGCAAGCTATCCTATCTGTTCCGTAGCTTTTATTAACTTTACATGTACGCAAGTCGCCAAATAATGAAAAATCGCCATGGGTGGCAAATTCGCAAGGTGTCCAATAGGTTTTACATTATTAAAAATACAGCTGAAACAGATGTTCTGATTTTACTATGCTTTAGCTCCTAATTAATATAACTTTTGAACAGCAACATTAAATATCGTTGTGTTTCTGCGGAGTGCAAATAATTTTTCCAGCGATTATAAGCGGAGTCCGCACTCCAGGGGGAGTATAGCTCAGGACCCGTACAACACTGATTCTCATAACAAAATATCTTCCGTGTTATGAGGGAAAGGGGGTCTACTGTAGTGTGAAGTTTAAATTTTTATGTACCAATGAACATGCAAGAACCAAGCAATGTGTAGCTCAGTTACATTCTATCTGATCCAATCTTCGTGTTTTGTCAGTTGAAATTATGTCTTTTTTACGAATAAGCCTTATTAGGGGCCGAATGCCTCATACGAAAAGCGAGAGCAGCGAGTCTGGGGGCCTTGGCCCCTAGTGTGGAAAAAAAAGAAAGTGAAGAAAAAACAGACTTCAGTTAATGGAGAGTTTCGGTTAATCGAGGTTCGGATAATCGAGGTTCTACTGTATTTAATTTTTAATTTTGGTAATTTTTCATAATAATTTCACTTTTCCAATTTATATACTTACTTTTATATTTGAAAGCATATTATATACTTCAACTGTTATTTAATTTTTTTTTTTAATGTAATACTTTTTTCTTTTTTACACAGCTAAAAATGAAACTGCAAGTACAAGAGCTTACTTGCCAATAAAGCCAACAAAAAACTAATAAAATAATATAAAAATTGGTTCCAATAAAAACTAAAAGAGAAATTTCATATGAGTCCCATGCACAATCCGTAGTCTTCACAGCATTAAGTCTATGTTTAGATAATTTTAATTAGGATTTGAGGTTAAGCATACGAATCTTCAATCTGAAAAAATATTAACTATAAGTTTTCTTTTTCTCCTTTAAGCTGTTGAGTCAAGATTTAATTTCACCACATGCATAATCCATTTAATTTCACTCCATTAATTTCATGCTCTGGAAGACCCCAAGGCTGATGCTCATAGCGGTAAAAAAGCAGTCCAGTCGAACTAAGCATTCAGGTATGGCAATAAAATAAAATAAAACCTTGTCCAGCCTGAGAACTGAATTTTAAACTTCTGAAAAGGCGACACAATGCACTAATCCTTATGCCACTTAACTTACTAATAATTTATTTATTATTATTTTTCAAAGGTAGATAAAGTTAAACACAGAAATATATGTATATTAATAAAACAATAAACACTCACATGTTTGTTCTTTATCCAATTGAACAGTTACTCGTACCTTAGGCACTAACAGTTTATCAATGACTGCAGTCTAAAATGAGAAAAGCAATTATTATACAAGTCCTCATTTTTTTAAACAACCATTATAGTGCGAGATCCGGTATTAGAAATATATACCCTCATCTGTTATTTAATAATGATAAAGAACATATGCTAAATAATATATCCATTGATACATCGCAAATAGGTTGCCTAGCTAAATCGCATACTGATTATATTAAATAACTAGCTGAAGTACCCGTCCTTGACGGGTTAGTGAATGCAAATTTCCAAAAAGCAATAACTTCCATCAGCACTGTAGGAGTACACAGAATGGATGTAGTATGTTGCCAAAGTAAAGAAAGCGAAGTTATAATTTTTATGTATTGTTAAAATATTACAGGTTAGAGAGTCACTAAGTAATATCATTTCATTCGCTTTAGTCGTAATTATGGGATGAGCGAACAAATTTTTACGCATATTGAAATAATTTTCGCAAAATCTAATCAACAATTTTGAAAAATTTGAAGCCTAGAATTTAAGTTGAGTGACAACCTATCATGTCACCCAATTTCGTTTCATTCCCTGCAGTCTTTATTTCGTGAGGCGTGAACAAAATTTTAGCATTCTAAAACGATTTTTGCAAAATCTCAAAATGTAATCAAAATATTTAAAAATTCGCCGCCTATAAATTAAGATTAGCAACTACCTATCATATCACTAAATTTCGTATCATTCGTATTAGTCGTTATTACGTGATGTTTGAGGAAATAGAAACGTATTTTGAGAGAATTTTCACAAAATCTCAAAATCTAATAAAAATGTTTACAGGGTGTCTACCACAAAAAGTAAGCTTGATTTCTTGACCTTTTCTTGACCATAACAAATACGAAACTAATATCAAAAATTCATCGTGCCAGGGATGCAGAATATGTTCTATCCGGCAATCTACAGACTTGCCAACCTGGGAAAATCAAAATGTGTAAAACAGCGCGCGAACAGAAATTTCGACATTTTTTGCTATACAACGCGTGAGCGTTATTTTTTAATTTTCACCATAGAATGCACGAGTATTATTTTTAATGCATTTTATATCACAATTATTTGTTTGAAGTATTAAATAAAGCTAATAACAATAAAAGAAAATGAAGTTGTTGAATAAAAGGCAAATCAATTAATACACCATTTTCCAGATTTCTTGTGATTAACAATTTATTAATCACTTAACTGGCTTGAAAAAACTCTGACTGTGCTGACTTCAAAGAAGCAGCAGTAGCTTTTTCTGCTTTATTCAGAAAATCTGAAGTAAAAATCTTTAATAAGAAGGCTTTCCAAAATCTTAATAGACAAGTTGCACCTGAATTCATTTCTGTTTTTCCGAATAATACTGAAAACCCTCTCACATTCAGCATAGTCAGCTGCTGAAATAGGAACATTGTATTCGATCAAGAAAGATGTAAATAACAGTTCTGCATGAATAACGTCCGACTGTCCCAAGGGCGGATTAAAGGGGGGGGGGGCGGAGGGGGCGACCGGCCCCCGAGAAAAAAGAAATTAATGTAAAAGATCCTAAATTGCTTCCATAAAATGGATGCATATGTCAATCTTCTAACTTCCCACCCCCGAGAAACTTGCATTAATCTGCCACTGGACTGTCCGTCCTCTTTGAAAATTGTTTGTAGACTTTTACTGCTGTTAACACGTTTCACATTTTCACTGTGTTTTGACGAACTCGAGTGGCGAGAAATGTCATACTTTCCTCCATGAAAAATGCTGAAATCACTCCGGCACACGTTACAATAAGCAAATTTCGCTCCTTTGACATATTTATGATACTATATATACCCCAGGGGTTGCGCTGGCTCTTTTTAACATTTCGCCAAATTAGATTTTTCCGGACAATATTCAATAACAACCGTTCAATATTTTCGCCCAAACGTATTTTCTTTCGCCAAACTAATTTTATTTCCGCAATTTACAACGTTGGCGATCGGCAGTGCGACCCCTGTATACCCATTCTTTGCTATAACTTTGTTTATAAGTTATGCTGTGCCAGTGATCATTTATCGAAAATAATCCTCAGAAAAGCAATCGAAGTATGCTCATACTACTGTCTGCGTCTACCACTTAATCGCAAAGCGGGCGCGCGCTGATGGCTGATAACGAAGAACACCACGTCACGTGGTGTTCTTCTAGGTGGACCCTAGTAAACGATTCTCCCATTCGCTCTACTCTATGACGTCATGACTGGGTAAACCAATTAAGAAATACTCGGCGTCGCATGTGGGAAAAGATTTTTTTCTTTGCCTCAGTGGCAACAAAGAAAAATATTTTGATGCGCATTGTGTCAACATGGATGTGCGATGTGGATCATGGTGCCGATGCTACCACTTAGATCCATATTGAAAAGGCAAAAAGGCCCTAACATAGAACATCATTTCAATTTAAAACCTAATACATTTCTTTTTAATATCAATTTCACTTTTAAAGAAATATACACAAGTTAGGAAGAAAATATCCGGAAATGCGTAAAAAAAAAGCACTCTATGCGTAAAAGCGTAAACAGCAGACCAAATGCGTAAATTTTACGCATAAAGCGTAAAAGTTGGCAAGTCTGAATCTATGATTGGGGGAAATTTTGCAGAAAAATATACAACTGATTTTGATTTTAACAATGAATTAAAAAATTCTGCGAGTTTTTCTTTTCCCTGCCCATTTTTAAAGCGATTTTTTTTTCAACTTTTTCACTGATCAGCCGCTTGCTTTCAGTTAACTTGGACCAATTGCTATTTTAAAAAAAGAAGATATACCATTGATTGCCGTAAAAAGATTTGCAATGTAGCTTGTACATTGCAAATCTTTTTACATCTATGGTAACACAGAACTTATGGAAGTCTATAATATATCATAAAACTTTGGTGAAATTGAAGTTATTAACTATGAAACACACACACACACATGGGGATAAGTGATAATTATAATTGGAATCCAAGTTATTGTTTTTAAAAAAGAAAATGTGGAAAATAATCAAAACACTGAATTTAGCAGGGAATGAAGGGAGAAAAAAAATTACTCTTAAATCCAACAATTTTAACCTTTTTTTGAGGAGGGAAGGTGGATAACTGATATACTTTTCTGAAGGTTTGAAGATACATACTTGCCAACTTTTGAAATTCCTAAGGTGTAAAACAACATGCAGTTAATATATTGAACTATTGTCAGTTCACTATACAACTACTTGGCAGACATCATTTTTGATGATTTCTGCTAAATAACATGTAAATGACATTTCAAATGAATTTTATAAATAGCAAACGAACAGTATTTTAAAGTTTTCTTATGAAATAAACACGTGAAAAACTGTTAAGTTTGTCTGTTTGCATAGTTTAAATAGTATAAAATAATAAAATTTACATAACACACTTAATATATATTTCTTAAACAAAAAAGAAAAAAAAAAAAGCTACAGCGAAAACGGTTTTAATCCTCGCCTCAGGTCGGGAGGGATGAGAGTGGACACTTAGCAGATGCCCCCCTCCAGACACACAGAGGATAAACAAGTCAACTTCCTTTCTCCCAGGAAATCACTCGTGAAATCAAAATACAAATTAAGGAAGTTAAGAAAAGATACATAAAATAATTTCTCTGACTGAACTTAGCAGAAAAAATTAGAAACTAAGAATTTGAATGAAATTTAAAAAACGTAGTTGAGTCGCAAATCGTGACCTAGTGCTTCATTTCTTGACCTTTTCTTGACTTTTGTGACCTTTTTCCCATTTCTTGACTTTTCCGTGACTATCGTGACCTTTGCATGATGGTAGACACCCTGGTTTAAAAAATTGGACACCTATAGTTTATATTGAGCAACCATTTATCATGTGACCCAATTTCATATCATTCGCTTTAGTCGTTAAGTAATGCAGGAACAAAGATTCACTCAGTTTTAAACGATTTTCACAAAATCTCGAAATCGGATCGATATTTTTTAATTAGATGCTTATAGTTTAAGGTGAGTGGCCACCTATCATTTCACCAGATATCATTTTTTCACCTTTGCAGTTATTACGTGATGTTCGAACACAAATTTAGGCAGTTTGAAATGATTTTTGCAAAATCTCAAAATCTAATCAAGATTTTTTTTTTAATTCGAAGCCTATGTTTTAAGTTGAGTGAGCACTTATGATGACACCCAATTTCATATCATTCGCTTCAGTCGTTTTTACGTGATGCTTGAAGACAAATTTACGCAGATAGAAAGGATTTTCACAAAATCTCAAAATCCAATCAAGATTTTTTTAAAAATGGACGCCTATGTTTTAAGTTGAGTGACCACCTATCATGACACCCAATTTCATATCATTCGCTTCAGTTGTTTTTACGTGATGCTTGAACACAAATTTACGCAGTTTGAAAGGATTTTTGCAAAATCTCAAAATCCAATCAAGAGTTTTTAAAAATTCGACGCCTATGTTTTAAGTTGAGTGACCACCTATCATGACACCCAATTTCATATCATTCGCTTCTGTCGGTTTTACGTGATGCTTAAACAAAAAAAGCGTCACGGACAGAATGACAGAACGACAGACAGACAAACTTTTTTTTTAGGGTCGCATCAGATTCCCGGGTGCTTGAAAAGCATAGAAATCGCAAAATTTTTGAATTCCAAGAAATGTACAGACAAAAGTCTAATTTTATTTATATAGATTAAATTTTTAATTAAATTTTTTCGATCAACTACCCCCATCTGTTATTTATGAAAATCGAGCGTTAGTTGAGAGAATATGCCCCAAAGAATTGAAAAAATATGGGTTGCCTACTTTCTCTTCTGCCCAACTATGGGGTTGCCAGGTACAAAGAGGCCAGTAAATGTTGTTAATATATCCTCATCTGTTATTTAATCGAACTATGCATCAAACGAAAGGTTATTTTATTACCAATCCAACCGTAGTAGGTTGCCTTATCAAAAAGTTGGCTGAATCCATGGTTGCCTAGATTTTAGAGTAAAATTTGCCAGGTTTTGAGACATTTCGCAATATTTGCTTCTCTTGAAAGCATTTATATGCTACTAAATTTGGGGGTTTTTAAGACTCTATGAATTTTAAGTATTCTTAATATGACATCATACTGTAACGTCAACTTTGTGATTTTTTGATACTTTTTTATTAACCTCTAGTGATTTATGTGAAGACGTTTCTGGCAACGCTCACTTCGAGCTTATTTGTTTCAGCCTGAATCACATCCTGAGATGCTGGATGAACTTTTACAGATTTTGAAGGATCAAATTGTAAGTTTCGTTGCTTACCAAACTGACTTACTTGAAATGCTGGGGAAAATCGTTGATGGGTACAAGGAATAGCACATGAAAACTTTGCTCGGTGAGCACAGAAAGACGGCTCAATACTATCTCCGGTACTGTGAATTCATTAATTTGTTTCTTCGATTTTCAAGGAGCATCCAGTACAGTGATTTTGAGCACTCTATTACAACACTCTATTTACAGCACGTCCAATTTGTTCTTTTCATTGAACCAGCCAAACTATGCCAGATGTTCCATTATGTACGTCAGTAATCTTATGAAGGCGCAGAACAGCAATTCGCAGAGAATATCTGAATTTAGACGAGGATCATTTGGTATCTGACGTACCAAATCTGGTTTCTCTGTATTACCTAATGACTTAACGTTAGAACAGACCATTAATGCTGATGCTTCACATCAGTTAACACATAATTTTGCCGCAGAGTCCATATCAGCTCAACAAAGATGGGCCCTTAGTCACAGCATTAAGACCAAAATTGTATTTACCGTTAAAGAACAATACGGTCTATCGCAAATAGATGATACCAGACGTGCCTTCAGGGCCTTACTTCCGGGAGGGCATTCAGGGCAAGCGCCCAGGCCTCCTACCACAACGGGGCCCCAAATTGTTCTTCTAAGTTTAAAAATTTGTACATTTTCAGGGGTGGGAATTGGGTAAGGCTGATTTGGAGCAGCTTTTTGGAGCAACAGTGTCGAAGATTTGGAGCACTGAAGCAACAAATTGGAGTAAATTACATTCTTAATCTATCGATAAGAAAATATAACTACAGTCAAGCTTCTAGTAAATTTGAGAGTATTAAATATTACTCAGATGAAAGAAGCCCACTTTAATAAATAATAAGTATTTTACCTTAACCTACTATATTATCAGATGCTACATTCAAAGTTACAGGTAATTTTTAACACCAGAATAATAATAATAACAAAGACCATTGGCATAACTGGCTGGGGGCTAGGGTGGGCTAAGCCCTCCCTAGAAACCTTTTAGCCCCCTCTAGAAAACTTATATTTTCTATTGGAAAAATAGGAAATGGAAGCCCCAAGGGGGCTATAGCCACACACCCCCCTCTCTAGAAAAGAGCAAAATTACCATCTAGTTACGCCAGTGACAAAGATTAAAAATTAAATGAAAAGTGAATAACTTTTGAATAATTTTTTATTTAAATTTGCTCTTTTATCTCCATTACAGAGGCGTAGGAAAGGGGGGGGATAGGGGGTCACAACCTCCCCCTGAGGAACCCTACCTGGACCAATTACGTTCTTTTATTGTGACGAAATAGTACCGTAATTTATGGAAGAAACGCCGCGGCGTTTACGGCGTTACGTTATCTTTATTTTATTTTATTTATTTATTTATTTTTTTTTTTTGGCCGATCTTCTTCGAAAAATTATAAAAGTTATTCAGTAATAATTGTCTCAAAAGATGGCGCCCTCACCGATCCCGTACTTTTTATCGGTGCACGGAGCACACCGTAACGAATCAGAATGCGAGCCTACCCGTTGAAAAGCGGTTTGAGCAACGCTGTGGATGTGTACATAAATCCAACCGATTTCTCCTCAATTAAGTCAAAAAAAAAAAAAAAAGAAGAAGGAGAAGCTTTTTATGTCTACATTTTAGAACTATAATTAAATTTTAACGAAGGTTTTAATATAGATATATTGATGGGCTAAAGATCCTTAAAATGCCGCAAAAACGCACTACCCTCGATTAACCATACCCCTGTGTTCCAATGAGCGTCCATGTCCTCAGGCCCGGACTGGCCAGGTCGGCGATCGACGAGGGCCCCCGAGCAAAAGAGAGGAGCCCCCAGCGAGGCCTCCCCAAAATGGATATACTACTTTATTATTAAAGTAATTTGATATACATCCGAGTAATGTACCAAAGTTCGATTATTTATTTCTTTGTAATCTTACCCTTTGACACAGTGGCGTTGCAAAGGACCCCAGAACACGCGCCGCGAAGGATCCTCCGAAGAATCAGCCCCCACCCCAAGCTTTAAAATAGTTAAATATGGCAAGTAAACCTAATTTTCAAATATTGCATATTCTAAAATATTCTATTCCCTCTAAATTCACCAGTAAGGAGACCCTTTTCAATAGCCGAGGGTCCCCATAGGAGCCAGTCCGGGCCTGATTGTTCTTAAAATACCGAATCTCAACCAAAACTAGTCTGTTGCGCCCCCCCAAAAAAAGTTCATCTATAAGTTATTTGTGTTTTTTCGCCGTGCGGCTTTGAGCCCTGTGAAGGCGTACTGTACCGAATGAACACTGCCTTACGCTGTTATTACGGTAAAAAGTCAACTACCAGTAATTGGCAAGCTCAGGAAACCCTGAGTGCTTTTAAAATAAATCCCAGTGTTATAAATATCAGAAGAATTAAATGAATAGAAACATCAAGAGTTATCGCACAACATTCAAAGCTTAAAACAAACAATTTGCTGAAGCACGCTCATTACGTAATCAACAGCTGGTCATCAGCGGAAAAAAAAAATTGTTTACTTAAATATTAATTAAATAATTAATTATTTAATATCATCAGTAAGCGATTTAGCTAGGCAACCTAAGGCGATGTATCAATGGATACATTATCTAGCATATGTTCTTTATCATTATTAAATAACAGATGAGGGTATATATTTCTAATACCGCATCTTAGACTATTAATTTATTTTCCAAATAATCACAAAATGAAATTCAATTAACATTACAGCAGTTGAAAACAAGACTATGGTTAACTGAGCAACTTCTGGGCAAGTTTTAAGCTGCATTCATTATTAATTTAACTGAACATTTCATTCTCCTTATAAACAAAATTTAAAGAAAGGAATGGGGGGGGGGGGTTTCTTCTGTACAAGAAAAACTACTTTGAAATATGTCAGAGGGGTAGATGAACAATATGCAAAAATTGTCTTGAAGAAGATTAATCAACACCTATGCCAAATGATAATGGCTAATATGGCCATAAAGGTGTACATCAGAAAGTTATAAATTTCAACTATTTTAGCAAACTGAAATTCAAAAAGTATGTGACGAAAAAGCAGAAAAATATACTTCAAGCTAAATATCATCAATAAATCCACAGAAAATTCTGCCATCTTGAAAATATATTTAAAAAAATAGTTCACAGGAATATATTTAAAAAAACAAAATGGAAAGGAGAGAAACAGAGCTTTGGAGTACCCTTGAAAAAGTTTCACCTCTGAATATTTCAAGCTGCTAAGATGAAATTTCTAGAAGAACAGCTGTGTAATGTAAAAAATGATTAGGAAGATATTTTTAATTCATTTTATTATCTACAGCAAAATGCTCTAATTATATTAAACTGACGGACTTTTAGATTAGCTCAAACTATTCAAATGAACTAGAAGATAAAGCCTACTGTGGAGACAATTACAAAATGTGCTAAAAAAACATTCGAGAAAAATATGTCTACACTCAATATATTTAATCTTTGTTCACTTAAAATTAATAACTTCATATTGAATTTTTATTTATGCCAAAATCAAAATTCATTTTCAAAATTCAATTCATCATTAAACACACACACACACACACACACACACACACACACACACACACACACGGCTTTCCTCTCTGTCTAAAAACTTTATCTGAGCATAAATTCAAATACAGCACACTATCTCTAATTCACAACCCTATAATCCACAAATACCTATAATAAATACACCATAAATTTTAGATGTAAATGAACGATCTTAAATTTCAATGATTTTCATAAAGTGAAAGTTTTCACTTTGTTGAAAATGAAATGAAGTTCTCTGAATATCATCAATCAATTTATAGTCATATTTAGAATAATAATTTGTTGAAAAATCACTTTATATTCATACAAAGTAAGCTATGGAAATTCTAGAAAAATGTATCCTATGGGCAGAAGCAACATCTGTCTCCAAGCAAAAATGAGTACATATTAATAAGTTGTTAGATCAAAATGGCAAGTGTAATTTTAAATTGCCTTTAATTACTAAAAAAACGGGCCTTTTACAATAAATAAATTACTTTTTTCCCAAATTTTATTATTATAACTAATTTTGTTCTATTGTGTGTAGTTAAATGTATTCGGTTGATGATAATTTTCAGTAAAGTATTTGGATATCAACAAAGAAATGACTTATAATTTGCAAAAAAGTGTAATTCGCACAACCCTGGGTCTTAAACTGTGCAGATTAGAGGGAGTGTACTGTATCCTCAGAAAGAAAAATTACAACATATTTAATTTTGATTTAAACCATAAGAAGAATATATCTATAAAAGTTGTCAGTAAAAAAAAAAAAAAAAAAAAAAAAAAAGGACCTTTTCTAAACCAATATACACATATGATCCACTGCTGTGAGAACCTTGTTTAACTGGTTTATCCAGTACAATACCCTCACGGTACTCAGATATATTATCAACACGTAAATGGTGCGGGCTCTCCAGAGGATTCAATAAACCTTCATAAAACAAAGAAAAAATGGTTTATTTATAACTTTGTATTAAAATTAGTATACGAAATACACTGCTGAATAAATGAACATATAATATTTAAACATCAATGAATAAAAGAAAAGGAAATCGAAGAAAATTCTAGCATTTCAAATCCATTATTATCTCACATAATTTTCATATTAAGGTATAAAACTAATAATGTTATAAGTCACTGATGTTTAAAAAATAATTTATATATTAATCAAATTTCAAAATTAGTAATATATTAAAGTTAAATTTTAACAACAGATAACTGTGCAACAAAGCATTTTTGTAATTTAGTACATTTGTATGTTAAATTAGTTAAGACTGAAATAAATATTAGTACAGGGATGAGAAACTTAATTACATGTGTATCAGAGTTCGGAAAAAGAGCTTTTAGCATATAAATCATCTAACATTCCTTCTAAGATAAACCTTACATAATGTGCACTCTTGAGGGCATAAATGTTGGTAGTATACACTTGCAGTGGTAAATTTATGTGCATAATGTGTTATAAATATTTACACTAGTGCAATTTTATGATTCTAAAATCAAAGAAAAACTAATATAGTGCTGAAACTAGTTTATAATGCTCCAGGTAAGAGTTTACCCATTTTATGGACACCTCCTCCTCTCCAATTAAAAAAATAATAAATAGATAAAAATTATTGTATATTTTCTATATAACGCTAAATATAGCATGAAAATACTGCTTCATATATATACAATGAATGAATATTTCTATTTGCTCTCAATAGGCAAAATTCCGTATGACTTTTCTAAAAGTTTTAACAGTAGCATATAATAAAGGGCACAGTTTTTTATTGGTTATTCTTTATTTTTATTCTAATGTTTCAATATAATTAATGATTAAATATCTCTACAGTGAATTTTTTTGGTTACATTGAACCAAAGATTTAAAATTTTGTATTATTTCTGCTAATACATATATCCTGGCTAAAATACTACCATATGTACTCATGTATAGCGAGCATGTGTGTATAACACACGCCCATATTTTACAAGAAAAACAAATGACTTTTTTAAAACTCGTATATAATAAAAGTACATTTAAGAAGACATTGACTGTGCCAATGATAACAAAGGCTGTGATGATAACACTACCCAGCAAGCGCACACACGTTTAAATTACGTATTCCCGATGTCGAAAATAGGTCGAGGAAAAATTACAGCAAAAAATAGCGTTTAAAAGAGATCAAACATACATTGTGTTGTCGACGTCTTAAAGAGCCGTTCGATTTTGGTCAGGGAGGCGGCTATCTTCGACTGTTAATGTTGGTCGCCCTCAGGAGGTCTATGATCCGTCAATACATCGCCGATTTTCCGCTTATGGCTTTGGCGGTCTAAAGAGACCCCCCACCCCCCAGCCAGCCAAGAAGAAACACGCGATGGAGCATCAAGAAATTTTTTCAGCTTAGTTAATAGTCAGTTGAACGTTGAATAAACAGTGCAGGGGAGACAGAATTTACAGGGTCCTTTCTCACGACCTTTGACATGTCCACCCCAACCGTTTTCTCAGAAAACAGATGCTTTTTTTTTCTTTTTTGTGTGTGTATTCGTTCATGGTTCGCGTGGCTCGTACTTCGCAGTTTTTTATGCAAGGGCAGAACTCGCTCCAGCGTGTAGTCAATGGCTGAGCTCAGCTGCGCTACACAGAACAGTAAAATTTCCATAGTTTTAACTATAAAAGTGGATATTTTTCAAGTATCTCTTGGAATATTTTTCAAGTTCAATGCTAACACGATTTATCGTTAGCTTGGCATATTAATAAGTTTGTCTGGCTCTCTTTAAATTGTGTTGGCCGGTGATGTTATTAAAGTTTATCGGGGTAACTACAAATTTTAATTCCAGCCATCAAAATTTTAGAGGTGAGTTAAGTAATTATTTAACTAATAATTATGTGCTTTGTTTCTTTTATTCATTTTCTTTTTAATTGCTAATTATAAGTCTTCTTATTTGTATTATAGAGTGAAATATAAAGGTACAATTGGCATAAAATCAACTGTTTACCTTAAGCATATGAAATATTTTTTCTCATTATAAGCACAAATTTACTTAATGTAAACTTACTATAACAAAAGTCAACTTATTATTGCATTATGGCATAACTTACAATGAAACAGATTAAAGCACTTTATGCAAAGTTTTTTTTTCTTTTTAAATTGTATACTAATATGTGTGCATTTAGTATGTAATTTAAACCTATTTGGAGTAGTGAAATTGAACAAATCAAAGAATTAAGAGAGATAAATAAAAAACTGTTTGTGTAATGAAGTAGACAAAATTTTTCTCGTGGGAGGGTGAGAGGGGGGGGGGATTTGTAGATAGAAAACTTCTTCATATTTTATTACAGGAAAACTATAATAAACTATGGAGATAAAAAAGCAGGCTTATTCGTCTAATAGAAGTGGTTCCTTGACGATTTCGTCGAATCCTGACAGTTTATAAACGTAGTAATTATGCCGGAATTCCAGACATTTAGAGAATATGTCAGTCACACACCATTTACATACGTCGTGAAAGCATGGAAATTCAAACTTCTTGTCGGGTGCACATGCCGTTTAAAAGGAAACACTCTATATTTCTAAATATAATACATTATACTACTAGTTGTTAGCTAATGAAAAGCAATTTTGAATTAAATGATTAGAAATAACAAGTTTTAAATTAACTTCTAATCGTTTAGATAAAGTTATAAAATTTATATTCATAAAAGTTTGAACATATACAAAAATATATTAAAGTTAAAATATAATCTTGATTTTTAATTTAACAGATAAGTAACTCGCACGAACAACTTATGTCACTAATTTACATTTTAAAGGGTTTCCATTTTTTCCCCCGGTACATTTTATTAATCGTTTTGGCTGTATTAGGTATTTTTAATAAAAGGGTGCAAAAAATTATTTAATCTACTCTTATAAACTATCTAAATATTTTCATATATTGGTTAAAAAGTAATCTTTTTTATATAAAATAAGTAAATTATATTTACTGTTAGTAAAATTGCATTTTAAACTGTATTCCTTACTTAACTAAATTTACTAATATTTTATTTAATTTTTAAGTTACTTTTTCACCATCTTTCACCAATATATGAAGATATTTAGATTGTTTATAACATTGAATTAAACAGCGTACCCACCCCCGCCTTTTATTAAATATACCTACAGTAAAAACAATTCATAAAATGTACCGGGGGGAAAAAGTAAACCCTTTAAAATGTAAAATAGAGACATAAGCTATTTATGCAAGTTACTGATCAATTAAATTCAAAAAATCAAGATTATATTTTTCTTTAATGTATTTTCTCTGTGTTCAAATTTTTATGAATGTATATTTTACAACTTCATCTAAACGACTAGAAGTTAATTTAAAACTTGTAATTTTTGCACATTTAATTAAAAATAACTTTTTATTAGCTAACAAACTAATATTAAAATGTATTATATAGAAATATAAAATGTTTCCTTTTTAAACGGCAAAAGTTCACAAGATCAGAACAGTTTGAATTTCCATTCCTTCACGACGTATGTAAATGGTATTTGTCTATTCTCTGAATGTCTGGAATTGCGGCATAATTACTACGTTTATAAATGGGCAGAATTCGACAAATTCTGCGAAGTCTTTAAAGAACGACTTCTATTAGACGAATATAAGCCGGTTTTCTCTGTCCTGTTGGAGCGATTCGACAAGGTATAACGTAAAATCAACCACTATGAGCTGAATTTTATAAACGAATTCCGAGAATCTGTCTCCCTTCGCCGTTATAGCAACGAGTGTTCGACCAATATCGGGGATTTTCTCTTCCTGGCGGTCACCCTTTTCCATTCTTACACTGTAGTTAAGCGAGATTGTTATCTCTCACCGTCACCCCTCGCGGGTAATACGCCGTCGAGAAGTTCAGCGCTCGACGGGCAAACAGGTGGACATATCCAAGGATTTTTAACGTCGATGATTACCTCGAAACTACGTCGACGGCGACGTTAATTCGATGTATCGTGGCTGGCTGGGTAGTAGCAGCAATGAGAATTGCCAGTTAGTGTTAAAAAATAATGTTACTATCAATTTTGTATTTTTTTAAAAACTAATGAGTGAACTGAAGCTACTGTTGTACTTTCACCGAGATAGAATAGAAAATAAAACTGGAAAAATCTGACTAAGTTTTTTTATTCATGCATACATTGTGGATTATATGCAGCAGTAAAAAGTTATTTTGTTTATAACATGCACAAAAAAGTGTGTGTTATACACAAGTAAATACAGTATTTCATATTATCTTTAAATTTTCAAAAACAAAACACATATTATAGGAATAGAAAAAGAATGAATGTCACATACAATAATTCATAATGTTTTTAAACATAGTAATAGATCAGTTAACTTTTAAATCATTTTTTAATAGTACTTCATTCCAATTCATTGAAAAAAAATATATTTATTATGACATAAATCACCCATGGGTGATTTACATTACATCAGCGCAAGGACAATTAATAGCAATTTTTTGCCACATAATTAAATACAGGACAATAATGCATGTGAAATAAGCAAGTAAATACTATAAAAGTAATTAAAATAAAAATCATAATCTCACCCGCATATTCCAGATCTTTATGCTTTGGAAAATAGTACCTCCGTAAATACTGAGGGCATTCCAGATATTGCAGAATCCTAGCCATCTGTTCACATCCATGGTTCTTTTTATGGAGTTGAAAAGATTGGTCATCTTCAACAATACTTTAAAAACAGCAATGTATGTTAATCAATAAACATGAAGCACATTTGCACAAAACATATTTTAATCTAAAATAAATATACATTAAAAATCAAATGCCTCAAAACATGATTAGCTCACACATTCCTTTATTTAACCTATTAGGCCTAATGTCCCTTTTTGGGATGTTCAGATTTCAATATTTCTGCTTTTTTATGTTGAAAGAACAAGCATATTTTATTTTCCTATCTTAACTTCATGAATAATAAATTTGATTTCCACAAAATACTTAAAGAAGAAAGTTATACATGCAAAATTGAACTCCTTTTTGCTACTTTCTTTTTCATTACTAATGTTTAATATGTAATTTATACTGCAAATTTATCATTATAGGCATCAGCATAAATTGGAGCATGTAATAGTAAAGGTCAAGTGCTAAAGGATTAAACTGAGATTAAAACACATATGTTAGGGTCTACTGAAAGTAACAGATGCTACAAATCAAATATCTTGATAAGAAGCATAGTCAATGTCTTGATATAAAATATTTCAATAAGCAATTAAGGCACAGTTTGTAAATTGAAATATGTTTTAACACATTAAGCATAACATGGCACAGCACTGATGCCTCTCTGATTGAAATGTTGCAACCAGTATAACATCAACTGTTTCCCAAACAGAGAAATTCCATCGAGATGACATAATTTTGTCAAATGTCTCGCCATAATGTTAAATAAGTTAGAAGCAGGGAAATAAGTAATTTCTAAGTAAATTATCTTACGTCAAGAATATTTGCAGACTTTGTCAACAAGACAGAGATGTACAAGCCTTTTAAGGATGGCTGGTTGATTTTAAAATAAAACAAGGCACTTTAAAATTAAAATCTTGGGTTATATTCTTTTCAGATCCAAAGTTTTAATAAAAAACAGATTTCTCCCGGCTTAGTGATATCACAGATCACAAAAAAGGCCATCTTTTTTAAATTGATGTATTTCTTTTTTCTTTGGGGGGGGGGGGGGGGGGCTAGTATTAGAAAGACTGGAACGTAATTTTTTTAACACTAAATTCAAACAAATAAATGATCAAATTTTTTTAAATTAAAAGCAAGCTGCATTTCAAATGTTACATTTTAAACCAAGAATTTTACAGAAAAAAAAAATTCTTTTTTCCCCAAGAAAAATGGCCACCCTCCTCCTTTTTTGCATGTCTACCTTCTTCAGAGAGGAATTTCAAAATATCCTGAACTTGATTTTTAGATATTTGTGTGTGTTATATTTCACAGCAAAATTTTCATGGATTTTTTCAATTCCTACTATTAGTTTACACTCTCCCTATATGTATCTTGTTCAAATTTTCAGTCGTTAATAAAATACTTTTTTATTCATCCACTCAAGTTCAAATACATTGTTTTATACTTGCAGTGGATGACACTTGATGTTAATACAGTTTTGGTCCCAATCGCCTGGATAATTTATCTACTGGACTACTCAAAAGATTCTAAATCTATTATTTTCTATGGTCCAAAATTTATTAAACTCGCATATCTCAAAAACTATTAGACATAAAATCTTGAAACTTTATATTCAGAATTGTCGTGACATTTAGTTGTGCACCCCTCCTTTCGGTCCCATTCGACTGGATAGTTTTTCTACAGGGCCACCCAAAAGATTTTAAATACATTATGCTCTATGGGCAGAAATTCATTAAAGCATATTTTACAGGTATTAAGCTACTTCAAACGACTCAGAAGGGATATATGCTGTTAAGGGTTACAAAATTAATTTTTTCCATCGAAAAAAGTGTCTTTATCATTTATAGTTCTGCTACAGGAACACTCAAAAGATTTCTGACACATTACGATCAATGGCAGTTTTAAGGATATTCATCCATTTCAAGCATAATACTATCCTATCATATAGTTAGGTCAGAGTTCATACTCATTTTTGAAAAAGAAATTTAAGGATTTTTTAAGAATTAAAGAACCCCCAAAAAAATTTTTAAGGAGTCCACTTTTTTTCTGGACCACCAATGCAATCGCAGGTTAGCAGGAGACTTTGTACATAACTATCATTGAGCATTACAATTTGTTTTAACAAAAATTTTAATCCAAACTGAATATGAAAAAATATAGTTTTTTGAAGGCATGTCCAAAAAAAAAAATATATTAAAATGAAAGACAAAAAATTAAAATTCACACCATTTTTATTCTGTTATTACACAGTTTTCTGTAAGAAACAAACTCTAAATTAGTTAAAGAAATATAAATTCTTCTTCCATCACCAGGTCATGGTCACCAATATCCGGAAGGTTGCAGAGGCTGTGCACTTCATTAATTGCGGTTGTTACTGTAAATGCAAAATTAAGGACTTTCTAAGGAGTCCCACTCAAATTTAAGGAGTTTTAAGGGCCCTAAATTTTGTAAAATGAATTTTAAGGAGTTTATAAGGAGTGTATGAACCCTGTAGCGAGTGTATGAACACGGTCATGTGCCTCCCTCTAGAATTATGCCAAAAGTTGCCAAGCTTGGTGACTTTTATGAATTTAACTCTCAAAAACTATTAGTCGTAGAACGTTGAAATTTCATATATAAGATTGTTGTAACATCTAGTTGTGCATCTCGATTTTTGGTTCCAATCTACTGGAGTTTATTTACATGACCACCTAAAAAAATTTCAGTACATTAATGTCTATGGACATCTTCAATATATTACATCTGTAGTCAGTCATTGTTTGGTCCATGCCCAAAATCTCGCCATTTGTCAGTGACCTTGGCGAGTTGTTCCAAAATATCGTCAAATTTGGCGATAATCAGTCATTTGGTCCATGCCCAAAATATTGTCATTTGTCTAATATTAATTTGATAATTAATTTAATAAAAGTAACTAAAATAAAATTTTTCTTTGTTGACCTAAGTAGGAATTGACTTAATTTATAAGTTTGTGTTTATTTCAGATATACATTTTTCTTTTTATTTATTTAATTAATCCAGTTTTTTTTATCATTATTATTTTGTTCTTTCATATGTACTTTGTATGTAACCTATTCTCCTTTTTTATATATATTTGTCTTCTTTGCGCTTTTTCAACTCTGATATAGTATAATATCACTATTTATGGTTAAAAACAATATAGATTTTGTGACTGGCAAAAGTGGGTTACATAATGTAAACACACATGCTCGGTACAGTTGTCCATATAATAATGAGGTGGACATTAGATCGTCAAACCATTACTCATCATTCAAAAACTACAGTAGTGAATGGCATTCTTTTCTCTTTAACTCTTGTGGTTCTAATAAATGCAAAACTTGCCCATATGCTTCTAAAGATGTAATTGATAATAGTAATAAATATCATAAATTTTGTAAAATTTATAATTGCATCTATAAAATTACTTGCACTATCTGTAATATGGCTTATATTGGGCAGACTCGTAACCCGCTACACCTACGCATCAACCTGCACCGTAACAATGTTAAAAATTATTTATCTAATTGTCATCTTTCTAACGTTGAATATTCTCACTTTCACTCGCACGGTTTCGAAAATATTATGATTGAGAATCTTGCCATACAAACCAATAATTCTGAACATCTTTTCTTGGAATCACAATTTATCAATACTTACAACACCTGTTATCCTAATGGTCTAAACCAATTAGTACATAATAAACACTTGCATTATTATTCTAAACACACTGATCCCTCCAAATTTACTCCTGTTTATACCCTTTTAAATCTGTCTTTATATAAACGAGCAAGTCGTTCTAAACGAGGAAAACATAAAGCCTCTACGCATCTTATATTGTCCAATAAACACATCAAAAATGAGATCAGCTCACTTAATAATAGTTTTGAGAACGACCATAACTGGCTGAAAATACGTGCCTACATATTCTCTCTCAAAAAGAAACACCTCTTAAAATACTATTAAGTTTTACCTCACACTCTTTCACAGATCATTTTTCTCGCTTGTTTTTTGATTTAATAGTTGCTCGTGCTAATGCACTTAATTACAATTTAGTCTGTAACAAATGCAATAATCCTCAGTTGAACACCAATTTTATAATTAACTACACCAACACAGTCTTCAATAGGATTAACTTCAATAAACTTTTCTTGTCTCACGCTAATTTTTTTCCCGCTACCACATATCTGTATAAAAAAATCTTTCAAATATCCTATACCTATGGGTAGAAAGATCTTCAATTATAACTCGTTTTGTAAGTATTTTGTGTCTGATGAGGAGGTACCCTGTCTTTGTACCAGTGATCAATATAATTCTTTTGTAAATTCTGATTTTTGGCATATTGTTACTGGTGATCTTTCTATAATAAAAGATCCTAAACTTCAACAGATCATGAAAAAAGGTACTAAGTTTAGGTTACCATCTAAACACAGCATTACTGATATTTTAGATACTTTTAAATATGATATAGATCTATATATATATAGAACTTCTATTAAATACAATTTACCCTCTGCTCTCTTTAATGAATAGAAATGTAATATTCTTGCTGATCTAAATAAACAATTAGCTTGTACTTTCTATCCAACTAACAATATAAATCTATGTACTCAAATAAAAAAGTTACAGAATAACTTTATTATAACCTATGTTGATAAATCTAGTAACAACTATGCTATTATATGTAAGAAACTATATCATACTCTCTTAACATTGTCCATAAACAATAATCCTAATTTCAATCTAACCAATATCTCGGAGTTAACTATGAACAAAAAGATATTAGCCTTCCATAAAATACTTAAGTTAAAACATGACAATTTAAAATACCCTTATTTAGTACTAATACCTAAGTTTCACAAATCTCCACTAAAATTCAGGACAGTTACTATCGGATGTAACACATATAATAATATAGCCAGTAAAATATTACTTAAAATACTTACCTCTATGCATGATCTGTTTATAACATCAAATACTTCTTCTATATCTATAGGTAATAGCTATGAACTAAAAAATAAGATTAAAGACCTAAAAAATGTGATTAATGTATCTACATATGATTTTAAAGACCTATTCAATAGCATACCCTTAGACGATTTGTATAATGTTATATTAAATCTAGTTATAATTCGTAATAATAACATTAATTTGCCATCTAACATAGATACTAATTATTTCAAAGATCTATTGAAGTTTATAGTTTATAATAATTACATTCTGCATAATAATAAACTATATAGGCAAATTTTAGGAATACCACAGGGTGGTTCTAATTCCAGTTACTTAGCTGACCTATATTTATATAATTATGAAAAAAATTACAATAGTTCTCTTATAATATATAGGTTAGGTACATAGACGACATAATTACAATAGCCATTGATAATAACTATACTGATTCTGATAATTTCCCAATAGCTTACCATTCAGCCCTAGAATTAATAAAAAATCCCAATGATAATAGAATAATAAACTTCTTAGACTTACAACTAAATATTAATGCTGATAAGAGTCTATCAATTAATATATTTAATAAAAGAGATGAGTTTAATTTTCATGTTAATGCTTTTACTCATTTTACTTCTTGTATGCACACTTCTGTTTTTAGAAATATAATCTCTAATCATAAATATAGACTCGAGTCTCTGTGTACCAATAGTATTAAGGCCAATAACTTAACATACCTATATAAAACAGCTCTCAAATACAAATATACTGGTAGCTTTCTAAAATCAATAATACATCCAATTTGTGATAAATAAAACTGTATGTCCAAATTAGATTATTGGATGGTGAGGATGGGGTTGGTTGTTGGTTATTAAAAAAAAAAAAAATCAAAAAATATGTATTTGTATATTTTATATAAAAAAAAAAAACAATGTAGAATTGTTCATCACTGATACATTTTCTTTTTTGAGAGAGATATATTTATATATTTTTTCTCTACTGTACCATATATAAGCCTTATTAAGTGCAATTTTACTTATACTGCATACAATACTATCAGAACTAATAACAATTAATACTTGAGTAAATTATTATTATTATAATTATTATGATAATTAATGTTAATTGCAATATTTTTTCCTCAACTCTTTTTTACACTCTTTCCTTAGTGCTTCCTAGCTATGAAAGCTCGTACTACGTTGCTCATGGGTTAGCTATACTCATTTTTTTTATTTATTTATATATTTACTATTACTATAATTATTATTCTTTAATATTATTCTTATTTCCCCGTCCCCTTCCATTTACTGAATTTCTTAATAAATTTACATAGTTTTGGCAGAATTTTGTCTGTTTTTATTTCTCATACTTTTTCTCCTTGGCTCTAGCTGTTTCTATTTTTATTTTTGTCGATTAATTTTCTCTGTTGACAACGATTTCTAGTCTTGTCAGTTCTTCCTCCTCCATGTTTGGTTGGCATTCATGCTGTTTTTTTTCTTATAGCTATGGTCGTACCCCCAGGTCACGTAAAGCGACTTCTTTTGTCAGGTGACCTGCAGAAACCTAGCTATTTTTGTTTTTCTTTAAATTGAAATGTGAGTACGGTGTTACTTGATAATGGAGTACTCCATTTCAATTTTACTCTCCATCTCCACTTCATTGCATGAGATCGAACAATTAGGCTTACGCCCATGTGATCTTGCTTGGCTTGTCCTCCCATTTCTCTGTGGCGTTAACAGCTCTGTTTTATACAATTTCTTGCGTCTGGGTTGTCAATTTTTTATTTCATGTTTTCAGTTTTTTCAGTACTTTTTTTGTCATCATGTGCTACTGCTTAATGTTTTACTAGGGATTCCATATTACATAAGTTTAGCTGTTTTATATTATATTATATATATATATATATATATATATACACTTGTTTCTTTAAGATATAAAATGTGTAAAAAAAAACATTTTGGCCTTTAACCCCCTTAAGTTAAGAATTTTGGGAAATGATATCTAATCCAGTACATACATTAAAAAACTCACATATATGCCAAATTTTGTATTATTAGCTTTAGTAGTTTAAGCTAGAACATATTGGCCTATGAAAAAAGGATAAAACTTTCTAGTCGCGCTAATATTATTTTACACAAAACAACAAGTGATTTCATAAATAAATCCTGCTCAGTGCTGTTTTGTATTTGTTTTTTTTTTCGAAGTAAAATCATTCATCTTTCTAAATGTAAAGTCGAAATCTCGTAAAATTAGACTGTATAGATTTTATGAGGCAAGTAAGAGAGATCCACATACGTAGATCTCGGGTTTGAATAGATTAAGTCAATCAAGCAATGATTTACCCTAAAATAAATAAAAACTTTGTATAAAAAAACACACATAAAATGTTACTTACAAAGCAAAATGTTACTTGTTGTAAATAGTTGTTAAAAAATGTTACTTATAAAGCGAAACTTTATAAGTAACATTTTGTTTTATAAGTAACATTTTATGTGTGTTTTTACAAAAGTTTTTATTTAATTTATTGTTTATGACCAGTATTTTTAGGTGTTTTTTTTTTTTTTTTTTGAATGATTTACCCTTTTTTACTGCTACGAATTTTTAGGGTAGACTACTGCTCTGGGAGTTAAACTAGTTTAAAACTCTTATTTTATGCAAAAAATAATTAAATGTTTCATTTTGTTGCATCAAAATCAGTTAACTATAACATGAGATATGGAGTTTTGGATTTCCCCATTCTTAACCAATTCAAGAAAATCATAGCGTTTTCTAGAAATTTTGAGGAATATTGGTGCTAGGGGCTAACCTCACTTTTGGGGGTTTATTTTTGGTGCCAAATTTGGTGAATTTTGCCCCAAAAGTTCTCAAGTTTGGCAACATTTTGGATATTTCGCACCATTTTACCAACGCGGCCTATAAAGTTTGTTTTTCTACATTAAAATTACGTAATATAGCCTAGTAATACTTTATAACTCTTCTATAACGCACTCAAAATCGAGTTTGATGTAGACCATTCTGGGGATAGTTTTCTCTAGAACCTTCTCCAGTGTTCGGCATAAAATATAAAAGAACAACGCATTGTCCCAGTTTAGTCAGTCTGCTCTTTTCTCCCATGAAAGCTTAAGGCTTCATATTGGCGCTTAGAGAAGAAGACACAGCTTGTTTTTAAAGGCCTGTTTTAAGTGCTGTGTGAATTCTTCATTGCTGAGTCCTAAGGGACTGTTTATGATTTCCCTCGTACGTTTCCAGTGAATGTTTGCCGGTAGAAGTGTTTTATTTTGAGTGAGAAATACAGCATTTGTGAAAGCTACTGTACTGAGTGGACTGTTATATGCAAGTTACCAGCCGTTAGTGCCTGTGAATTTTGATTGATTGACGAAGCTCTAGAAGCAATAAAGTTTGTGTTTCATCCTGGCAAGTGGACTTATTACTAGAACTTTTTACATACACCGGACTTTAGAACGATGAACCCAGGAATTAACCAGAGCTTTCTGAAACATTATTGTTAACCTGTTTTCTACCCATGAGAGAGATATGAAAATCAATACACCTTTGCTTTATACATTTAAAGATTATTTATTACCCTGTTTTTTTCAATAACAAACTATCAGCAGAAGACATTTTTGAGAAAAAATTAATCTTGAGTAATACTTAAAAACCAAAATTTTTGTTTGTAATAAATCAAAATTAATAATGTTAGTCCTGACTAATGCCTAACATTATTAATTATGATTACTAACGAATATTTTTAGTTGCCAATCATTATTTAGGATAAAATATTAATCACCAGTTTTTAATCATTAATTACAATTAATTATTTCGCAAAACTGGCTGAAGAGCGATACAGGAGTTGAATTTCTGTCACATTTATAGATAACAAGATAAAAAATCCTTCCATCTTAAAAAGTTTAACATGATGCGTCAAGAAATTTATGTTTATAGGTTTGATCAGTTTAATTTGGCCTGTGGTTAAGGCAAAGCTACACAAGGGCAATCTGCCTAAATCAGGGATGGTTACATCTGGAGAAAATTGCCCAAAAATACCAAACCTATAATGCATTGAACATTAATAGATGGCCAAAATATACAGGTTTGGGGTTGTGGCCTGCCAAGTGGCTGTTGATCTAATGGTATGCAGTTTTAGGAGATTTCTCCAGATGTAACCTTAACATGTGTTAAAACCTAATATTAAACCTATTTTTGATCACAGTGTATATGAAATAACTTAATAACAATTATTTAATGCCTTATAGGTATAAAATATTCAGAACATTTGCAAAATATGAATTTATAAGCATATTGACATTTCTGCATTTTTTATAAGTTTTTTTTCTTATCATTTTAGCTTTTTATATGTACTAAAGAAATTTTGAGCCTTTTTATATGTACTAAAGAAATTTTGAGCAAGTTTAAACCTTATGAGAAGAAAGATATGTGAAAAGGTATATTGTTCAGAATATCTTATGTGGGCAATCTTTAGAAATAAATCTGTCAACCAATGATAATAACCTTTTTTAATAACTACACACACACAAAAAAAAAAAAAAAAAAAAAAAAAAAACCTCAGGTTTGACACCTGACAATCTACAGCAGGGGTCTGTCCAAGTCGAAATCGGGTCCGAAAACGGACCCTTCACAAAATTCAACATCGAAAAACGGACCCTTCACAAAATTCAATATCGGAAAAACGGACCCTTCACAAAATTCAGTCTGACCAAAACGGCCCTTTCACAAAATAACTATTGCACTTTTCAATTGAGTTTAGGAATTATTATCATTTAGCGATCGCCGATCGTCACCCAATAATATCTTGGCCTAAATGTAAACAACGTTGATGATGATGACGGAGGTAGGTTGATTGGAGACCCTAAGCCAGGGGGGTAAATTACACCGCCTACGATTGCAGTTTGAAGCAGACGCCTGCACTTGTTTGTTCTTCCTCCTAAGTTCCCTCCACCTGCTATGTAGGAGCTCTCTTTCTGGGAATAAAAATCAGACTAGTAGCGAGCGCTCATTTATTAATTCTTTTCATGTGAGTTGTGTTTATGCCAAAAAATTAAACATCAAGACTTATTCCACTATAATATTAATAAGGCTCATTGCCAGAAGAAAAGGTGATGACAGCTGTCATTCTCGGAAAATTACAACGTTCTTCATGAATAAAGCCAGTGGCGTATGTAAAAAGGGCAGCCAGGTTGGGGAGGGGATTAAAAGAAAGCACTTTGTTTTCCAAACTGGCACATTTATGCACCATGTAGTAAATGTTCAGAAATCGTTTGATGCAATCTCAAAATGATTAACTTAGTCCTAAATCTTATTCCTAAAGACAGACATAAATTCAGACCAATGCATGTTTCGAAATCGCGCAAACTTTCTAACTCGCAATAAGTCGTTTTGCATTTTGAAATGAATCTGTAATTCTCTAATGTTTAGTAAATATCTGTAATAACTATAAATAATCTGAAGTAGAAAGGCCATGTAATGATTACACTAAAAGCAATCATTAAGAACAACTTGCAAGAGTGCATAACATCCAATTCAAAACAACGGGAGCTGCCGTCATTTATGTGGCTAAGTCTAAGCTTATTGTTTACTAATTCACAACTGCATACTTATCAAACATAACATCCTTACGGGTGAAATCATTTTGAATTCCCTTCTTCCTCCCCCCCCCCCAACTGAAAGCGTAATGTGCCAGATGGCCCTTTTACATTGCTGAAAAAACAAACATTCCAAGGGCATCTTTCAGATCAAATGAAAGAAAACAGAAAAAATAATTATTTATAAAAGGACATTTTATCTGGTTGCATTAAAAAAAAAAAGGCTGATTGGAATTTTGTGAAGGAACAGTTATACCTCCTGTTTTGTAAAGGGTCGTTTAAACGTCGATTTTGACTTCATTGTATTGTCTCCTGTATAAGGAAAACTGTATGGTAAGGAAGGAGAAAAAGTTTTGGCAAATAAGAATGGAAAAACGGACAGACATACCATGGCATAGGGGGGAGATAAAGGACTGCCAGACGTTAAAGGGTTGCCGGGTGCCACGCCCTGTTTAATTGGTTGAGAATCCACACTTTGGAATGTGAAATGGGATAAATATAGGTCAATCACTGCTCAAGGCTGGAAAAAAGGGGGGGGGTAGAAATAGTGTAATACTGCATTTTTTTTCATTCTTGGGAGTGAACAACAAAGCATAGGAGTGATTTTATTAGGATTTAATGTCTTTTTAAAGAGCGGTCATAGGGGTACACTACAGAGAAATGCTATCGGCATAGGCAGGGCCGTAGCGAGCAAAAAATGATAGAAGACTGAAAATTTATAACTTAATTAAATTTTTTAAACTTAATTAATGTATGGGCACATCTTACAGACTGGGAATTTTCTGTTTGGAGACCATATAAAAATGTACATTTGTATTTATTTAGATTTAATCGTCCAAAAATTATAATCATTACTGTAAAATTCTGTACCTTTTTTTTTTTTTTTTTTAAACATAAATTTGTGATTTACTGAAAATATTTGTGAAAAATATTTAAGGAATAAAACCCCAGGTCAGTGTTTTTGGGATATTCTGTGTACACTGACAAGTAATTTTTCTTTAATGGTACAAGTTGAAATTAATTTTTAAAAATATGTTAGCTAATTTCTCCTATCTGTAATTATCTGCAACTTATTTTTGATTTCCCTTCAATTGTTGAAATTTAACTAGATTTAAAAATTGCATTTTTCACATCGTTAGTATTAGAGTATTTCCAGTCGAAACTGACAGACATTGTAATATTTAAAAATTACTAAAGTTTGAATTTGGGAGTAAATAAAAGTGTTTAGTACCTGCAATTTAAAATCAAAACTACTATGGCCTACGTTTACTATAAAATCTATTTTTTAATCATTTAAAAGATTTAAAGCTTTATATTTTTAATTTTAATCGAATTTTTAAAAAAATATTGTTCCTGGGTATGACTATCCCGGATGTTCGGTGAACAGGAATTATTCAGTTTTGGCCAACTTTTTTTAAGGGAACTAACTATACCCATTTTATTTTTAATTTTTTAAAAAATATTCAATTCTATTTCGTGAATGCTTTCTTGATCAAAAATTAAATAGAAAATTGGAAGAAGTTCACAAAATAAGGAAAGATTCACAAAAATAGAAAAAATTCACAAAATTAGGTAAAATTTCACAAAAATAGGACCCTGGGAAAGAAACCTGGACTGACCCCTGTACAGTATTATTTCACTTGTAATTTTTGCATTGCAGGCTGTTGATCTTATTCATTTCCTAATGCAATTGAAAAAAATTATTTAATGTCTCACCTTGTACATTTTTAACCAAGTTCAAAACAATAGCATAATGTTTACCTGGGGATACCAATTTCACTAAACACAACAATTTCATTAACATTAAAAACAGCAGCAGCTCGAGCTATCTAAGAAGAGAAAAAAAATCTAATTTAGTTTAGTTATAAGATTTGTAAATCCATTTCAGTAACAGATTTTTCAAGCTTTTACCACAAAAATATAGTCGAAAACAAAAAATATTTTAAACTATTTATGTGATTAAAGAATTAAAAATTGAAATGACCATAGGAGTGATATTCCCAGTGAACTTAAATTAGAGAACTTGTAGAATCATTTCACTGGTAATGAAGCTTTTACAACTACTGATGATCTTTTTGAGTTCCAAATGCAAATTTAATCTTATGAGATCCGAATGACATTAATTTCAATTCATTTTATTTGCAAACCTTTCAACCTTCAATTACAAAAAAAGAAATTATAAATAAAATATTTTTAAATATTAATGTGATCAAGGAATATTTCACTTTAAAAGGTGTTGAATTCTAACAATAAAACATATAAATTAATAATTATAATCTAAAACTTCAGCAGCATCTTGGTCATTCCGTTATACATATATAATGCACAATTTACAGCTGTAAATCAAAATATCTTTTAATTACCGTAATTTCGCGCATATAGTCTGCGGATTATCTATATTAAAAACGTCTTTTTTTACACCTGCGGACTAAACGGTGGTGCGGATAATCTGTGTCTTTTTTTTTTAAATATATATATATATATATATATATAAATATATAGTGTATCCGTAAGTGGGGAGAAAAAAGAAACTTTAAAAATATATGCATGTAAAATCGCGCTTGCGTTCTGTTCAGATTGTTCACAATTCAAATCATAAAAATCTGACAAAACATGGAAAAACTGCGGAATGCCGAAGAAAATGTAAACAAGAGCCCGAGACGTAAAGAAAACATGCAGACGAGGGTGACTAGAAACAGCAACGGGACAAATTTGATTGGACTCCGAGGGCATGGACAAATGGAAAATCCCGCGTAAAAGCAGAGTACAGGGGGGAAATCGCAGTGCATCATGGGAAAGCGAGGTCATTTTTGTCTTCTTTCCATGCTTCTTTCGACTAGGAATCTTCCTACTCCAATTTTTTCCCCCTATGCAGGGTAGAAAACAGCTTGCGACATTATCGTGGCGTTTTGTAACCGCATATCTCTCTAGCCATAGAACATCACCGTATTGTATCGTATCGAAGAGCAGCACGTCATCAAATAGTGGAAGGCAACACTGCTTGAGCGAATCACGAGGTTTGCTTTGAGGAGGTTACATACCCTCCAACATTGGCCTTCACCTCATCAGTAGCACTTACGCGATATCGCCGGGGGGGGGGGTGTTAGGGGAGTCATAACCCCCCTCATGAGGAATTTTTTGCCATACAAAATGTATATTCTTCACTCCCTTGTCACAAACACCTATACATATATATGAGTTGAAGTAGTCATAACCCCCCCCCCCCGCTTTTTAGAGGTTCTCAACACTGGGTGTCTACCAAATTTCTGAAAGTCAATTTTCTGACTTTTGGGAGGTCCCGGGAAAAAAACTCCTGACCAATGCATTTTACTTAGGGAAATTGCACAATGCTTGTCTTTATATTTGCATATTTTGTACAACTTCTTTAAATCAATTTTGACTAAAGTATACAGGATTAAGCTTTCATCCATTGAGAAACAGAAGTAGTTGCACTTTCTGATAGAATTAACTAACTGTTCTTGGAAATACAGTCCTAATATATAAGTTACCAAGTAAGCTAATTTGTCTTTTACCCTCACGTCACGATTGATGAGTCCCCCATTTTCTCCTCCTTATACAAACACATCGCTTGATGCTTTCGCGGTCCGAAAAATGCGTCGCAGTTGCCTTCGGTTTCCAGTCTGACAATTAGAGAGAAAGTGTAGAAAAAACAAAGACATGAAAAAAATTGATTCTTTTGGTGAATTTTCCGGACCCATTTTCCGATTTCCCGGCTTTTACCAGACTTTCAAGAGCGGTAGACACCCTGCAACATCATTATTAGAGGTTTTTTAAAATATCAGTAGTACTATCACGTTTTAAAAAACGATCCATGTGAACAAAGAAAACAACGTGCGCTGCACTTTCCTTCCACAAAAGAGCTAAGCTTACATCCAAACACAGGACGGAGCAAGATAGGGTGGCGGGAAATGCGAGAGGAGACGTGACGTAACAAGAGAAGGAGCAGCTAACGGCATCCCCCCCCCCCTCCCACGCACACCACACTTTCGCCGACACAAGTTCGCTCACGGCTGCCGGCACCGAGGGAGAATGTTGAATTCCCTTCTTTCACGATCGGCGCCGACACACAGGAGTGTTGACTCACAACAAAGCAGCTAGGGTTGCAAACCGCACCTCCGTGCAGGCATAATGCCTTAAAAAAAGTAAACATTTGCTCAATTCCGTAGTTTTTTCGTACCATCCGTAGCTCCGTAGTTCATGCTACTTAACCGTATAAACTACGGATAATCCATAGCAATTGGAGGGTATGAGGTTAGCAGTAAAGCACGTTGTGCAGTCTGCCATTATTTTTGCGTTGTTGCTACTTGCTCGTTGTTTCTCCTGCTATAGGAATTTTCTCACGATGTCGAAACGACGTAGTTTTACAGCAGAATTTAAACTGAAAGTAGTAGACAAAGCAGACACGGTTGGAAACAGAGAAGCTGGCCGGTATTTTGAAGTTGATGAAAAGGCCGTGAGGAATTGGCGGAAACAGAAAGAGTCTTTGAAAAAAATGGGGAGAAAATGGTCAAATCGTCATGGGCAAGTTAAATGGCCGGCATTAGAAGATAATTTGCACAGCTGGGTTCTCGAGCAAAGGAATCTTGGTCGCCCGGTTTCAACAGTGAAAATCCAGCTTCATGCGAAGCATATTGCTCAAGACATGAAAATTGAAGACTTCAAAGGTGGTGTTAACTGGATATATCGCTTCATGCGCCGAAAAAATCTGCGTGTCCGCACAAGGACTACCGTGAGCCAAGCATTACCGGACGACTGGGAGGAGAAAAAAGATTCTTTCCTCCAATTTACAAGCAAAGTTATTGAAAAAGGAAAATATACTCCGAAAAATATAATTAACATGGATGAAGTGCCGTTAACATTCGATTGCCCACCTAATCGAACCGTTGACACTTGCGGTATGAAAAGTGTTCCCCTGATAACAACTGGGCAGGAAAAAACGCATTTCCCCGTAATGCTAGCCTGCTGTGCTGACGGTACTAAATTAAAACCAGTCTTAATTTTTAAAAGGAAAACTGTAGCCAGTGGAAATTTTCCACGAAATGTCTTCAACGCCGCAACGAAAAGGGCTGGGTGAATGATGAAATCATGATCGAGTGGTTGCAGGAAGTCTGGAAAAAGCGAGAAGGAGAATTCTCTTGATCCAAAAGGTGTTTTAATTTTAGATTCAATGAAGGCGCACGTGAAAGAGAACATAACGACGTACGCAAAAAAGAAAAATATTGGTGCAGAACTTTGTGTTATTCCCGGCGGTTTAACAAAATTACTGAAACCCTTGGACATCAGTGTAAACAAAAGTTTTAAGTCCCACATACGCACGTGCTGAGAAAACTGGATGTCCGAAGGGTTGCATACGTTCACCAAAAAAGGGAATATGAGACGTGCATCTTACGTCGAGGTTGCAGAATGGGTCGATAAAGCGTGGCAAAGTGTTACGCCATCTATCATCAAAGCGGGATTCGTAAAAGCTGGTATCGTGCAGCATGTGCAGCAGTTGGATGAGTATGAACCCATTGAGAGTGGAGAAAGTGACATTGATGAAGAACTTTCAGACTCTCTTTCGGAAAATATTTTAGAACTGTTCAATTCAGACAGTGAGGAATCAGACTTTGAAGGTTTCCTTTAATGTAAAGACTTTTGTATTGTTAAAATGAGTGAGTTTATTTTCAGTAAAGTGATTTTTGCTATTTGTAATAGAGCTTCTTATTTTTGTCTGTAAAATTATTTTTCTTCATAGTAAAGTAGCATTGTGTAAACAAAACAAAAAAAGTTTTCGCGCTTTTTATTTTATTTAACGATAGAGAATGGAACATTTCTGTGTTACATGTTTTATGGTAAAAACATGTTTTCTGAGAATTTTATTTATTTTACACAAAATACTTCTAAAAGAAAACCAGAATTACGGTCCAATTAGAGTGTGGTCTAATGGTACCGTCAGTCTGGAAATTACTGTTAAAATATTATGACGCATAAATATGTTTTTCATTATTTAAAACATACCTAATCAAACTGTGTATGTAAATTGTTATATTTTGGTGAGTGCGCTTACCGTTTTACTTGTTTTTTTTTCTATGTACTAAACAGTGGTGCGGACTATCTGACTGTTTTTCAAAAAGTTTTGGCACAAAATCACGTCTGCGGACTATACGATGGTGCAGACTAAATGCGTGAAATTACGATACTGAATATTTAAAAATACATTTGTAAACCTTTTTCTCCAGCTTTTCAGTAATAAGTATGTATAACAGGATCATCAATAAAGAATTAATAAAAATTAATAAAAACTTTGCAAAATACCATGCATTATGATCACTTTGGAAGGTACAAAAAAAGTCCACCCTTCATCAGTTGAATAAAAGATCAAACATTCACACGTGTAGAAAAATGAGAACATCTAGAGAAAGGTCCGTGAAAGCTAATTTTTCAATAAAAGCACCATTACAAAAATTAAGATAGTAGACCAATTTCAGAAGTAAGATATGCTGTAGTCAGTACTAGAACGAGAAAGAAAAAGTTTGCTCTGTTCGTATAGAAAACAATGGGATTCAAGAGAGTTTTTATGAGGGCCAATAAGAAAGCAGGAATCCAGCTGTGGGGTTTCAAAGGGCTAATGGGAAAGAAGGAAATCAAGGTAAATAAGGACAGAGAGAATTAATTATAACATTTAGAAGGGGGAAGAATAGTGAAACCAACATTTACAATTTCATGTTTTTGGGGATATTGAAAGCTTTAAAGCTATCCGATTCCCAGGGGGAACAGAGTTTGCAAATAAAGTCTAACTGAACGCAAGTCAAAAGTATGGTTGGTATTCCAACAATGTTTAGTGACGGCAAATTTATTGGCTTCATGATTTTTAACAAAAGCTGTGTGTTCTTTAATTATAAATTTGAGGGCACATTTAGTTTGCCTATTATAAGACAAACCACACTGACATTTGACACAATAAATGCCCAAGAATTCAAAGTGTCGGAGTCTTAAGTAAGAGAATGTTTAATTGTTTGTGATTGTAAAATTTACTTTATGGTGTGGGATTTTACATAGTTTTTATTTATTTTTAACATGTTTTTTGTTGAGCTTTCTTTTTAAGGTAAGGACATAATAGTAAAATTTTTGAATTTGAGTAAAATACTGTCATACCTGTCAATTTATTTAACAGATCTGTCTAATATTATGTTAGTTATGTTGCTTAAATAATAAAAATGACTCACTTAAACAACAGCATAATAAATTTAACTAAATATATTAAACTATTGTTTGTTTATTTATGATCATATACATAATGTGGCAATTTATTATGCATATTTTTTTTTCCTCAAAATGGGAGATTTACTAATTTCTATAATTTTAAGATAACATTTTTTCATCAAAATAGGAGATCTACTTATTTTTTAAGTAGGGATGCACCAAATACCATATTTTGCCGAATAACAAATACCGAATATTCGGCCGAATACCGAATACTTGGTTAAAATTTATTAAACTTATTAAACCGTTATTAAACTTTGATTGCAATGATCAATTTGATTAGTTTGTTCTAAAACAATATTTCATATGGTGCAAAACTTAATTAAAATGCTGCAAAATTCCTTTATATATTATTACTAGCAGCGTGGCCCAACGTTGCCCGTGCAATGAAAGAGAAATGCCATTTACCTTAAATATAGATTGTAAAGGGAAGGAATATGAATCCTCCCACTGGAATGATAAAAAAAAGGACACGGTATTTCCCACTGCAACGAAAAAAAAAAAAAAAAAATGAACACGGCACCTAATAGAATACAGAGGTTGCCAGGAATTGGATTTGGCTAGGCTGGAATGTGAATGCTCCCGCTGCAATGATAAAAAAAAAAAAAAAAAAAAAAAAATCTGATGTGTACAACACATAACTTCCTTGCACGTCTATTAATTCAAAAATATTTTCGACGCACTTCCTCTAAACTTATTTTTTTGAAAGAGATAAAATATCAGTAATAGTAAGGTTTAGCGATTTCTAGCCAAATGTTTCGATATTGCCAAGCTGAGTTCAGTTTGAAAGATTTCCTTTTGACACTTTATCTGGCGATATTTCACCAAAAGCCGACAAGCTTGAGATAGTTCGCGGGATTTTGGGGATAGCCAAAGTAGTCATTGACCACACACTTTCAAGGAATTGAATGCATCCATATACCTTAATGTATTTAAAGTCATTTGGCTCACCCTGTAAATAAATTCCCAGTCGATTGCTGTCAAAAAAGATATTGAAAACAGTTAGAGATTATAGTTCTAAATACAAAAGTTCAAAATTCTACGGGTTAAAGTTTTAGAGTTATACAAAATACAAAATAATTTTTGGCGCCAAATTTGGTGATATTTCGGCGAAACTCATCAATGTCGACGACTGGCGAGATTTTAAGCATGGACCAAACAATGACAGATTATTGCCAAATTTGGCGATATTTCGCCAAAACTCGCCAAGAACGATGACAAATGGCAATACTTTGGACATGGACCAAATGACTGACTATTGCCAAATTTGGCGATATTTCGACAAAACTCACCAAGGTCGACGACACATGGCGAGATTTTGGTCATGGACCAAACGATGACTGTCTACAGTTGTATAATATTGAAGATGTCCATAGACATTAAAGTAATAAAATTATTTTCGGTGGTCCTGTAAATAAACTTTCCAGTAGATTGGACCAAAAATCGAGATGCACAACTAGAAATCTTATATAAGAACATCAACAATCTTATACAAGAAATTTCATAATAGTTTTTGAGATTTGAGAGTTAAATATGCACACACGTACACCAAAAGTCGCCACTCTTGGCAACTTTTGGCGTAGTTCTTGAGGGAGACACCTGAACGTGGTCGGACCATTACCTAACTTATGTGGTAGGACGGTATTGTGCTTGAAATGGATGAATGCCCCTAAAATTGCCATTGACCGTAATGTATTGGAAATCTTTTGAGTGTTCCTGTAGCAGAACCAGACATGTGCCAGTAGAAATTAAATTTTGGAGCAATTTGTGGAGCAAGAAAAAACACATTTTTGGAGCAGTTTGGAGCAAGAAAAACAGATTTCTGGAGCAATTTGGAACACAAAAAAGTCACTTATGGAGCACAAGAATACCAATATTGAAACACAAAATTTACTTTTCAAGGAAAGGGAGAAGTCATTTAAGAATGCTAATCTGAAAAATGAAAATTAGGGAGGTTCTTAAAACACTTAGCAACAAAAACTACACATGCACTGAGAATTCTTACATGAAAACACACCATATTCACATCTACACTATCTTTTTTTTCCTTCCCCCAATTTAAATTAAAAATTCCATGATATGACCAGTTTTAGTTAGAAGTGGTGAATCTAAAGTCTCACAAACAAAATATTTTTCATCCAATTTGACATTCCTTTATATAATTTCAAACAGGGGCGTAGCCAGGGGGGGGGGAATATCGGGATATATCCCCCCCCCCCGAAATTTTTGGATCAGTGATGAAATTCCGTCTATTTATACACATATAAGTTCATAACCCCCCCCCCCCCCCCCCCCCCGAAAAATTTTCCTGGCTACGCGCCTGATTTCAAATTTTATTTCTACAAGGGTGTGTCAGAAGTTTCAAAAAATAATTATTAAAAAAATTCAGTTATTTTATACAGTGTTATACTAAATACCTATTTTAAATAATAAAAAAACCCCTAATATTTACTAAACCTTATAACTACTGCCAGTAGCTTAAAAAAAATAAAAATTTCATTAACTTAAATAAAATTATTAAATTTAAAATATGGGCCAATTTTTATTCTTCAAGTATTCGAGATTACAAAGGAACGTCAAAGGAAAAATTTCCTCTTTTAAGATTGATGGATAAAAGATTGAAATTAGACTGCTTAGAATGTGCAATGAAATTTTTTTATACAAATTTGGGAGATTAAAAGCGTTTTTAGCACATGGAAAAATTTCAAATTACACTTTTGGTGAATTTGGAGCAAAAATGTCCAAAAATTATCTTTTTGTAACAGATTGGAGCATCATCATTGATTTGGAGCAATTGGAGCAGCTGGCACATCCCTGCAGAACTATAAATGATAAAGACACTTTTTTAAATGGAGAAATTCATTTTGTAACTCTTAACAGCATATATCACATATGAGTCGTTTGAAATATCCCAATACCACTAAAATACGCTGTAATGAATTTCGGCCCATAGAGCATAATGTATTTAGAATCTTTTGGGCGGTTCTGTAGATAAAATATGCAGTCGAATTGAACCGAAAAGGGAGCGAAACAAGTAGATGTTACAACAATCCTAAATATAAAGTTTCAACATTCTACGCCTAATAGTTTTTGAGATATGAGAGTTTAATGAATTTCGGCCCATAGAGCGTAATGTATTTCGAATCTTTTGGGCGGTCCTGTAGACAAACTATCCAGTCGAATGGAACCAAAAGGAGAGGTGCACAACTAGATGTTACAACTATCCAAAATATGAAGTTTCGACATTCTACGCCTAATAGTTTGAGATATGCGAGTTACATACATATGTATGTACGTACGTACAGACGGCATGGAAAAACTGGCCACAATAGACTCGCCGCTGGTCAAAATAAGTTGCAGACGTGTTTATATGATCGTGCATACTAGCTTACGATGAGATGCATAAAAAAAAAAATTTTAATTTAGAGGTAGTCAAAATCTATTTTTTCGTTGAAATTTGGCCCCCAAAAATTTTTCGGGATCACATTACTTCCTTATACTACGTACAAGGAAGTAAAAAGGACATGGGACTTCCCGCTGCAAAATAGAAAAAAAAAGAACAAAGCACCCGATGGCGTAGAGGCTACCGGGAATTGAACGTGGCTAGATTTCTCGTCTTCTACCTGTATGAGTTCTAACAGTCATTTATCGCTAATACCTACGCAACTACTAAAAACAAATAGAGCCTAGTCGTCATGAAATTGTAAAGGGAAAGAGTGTGAATCCTCCCACTGCAGTGATAAAAAAAGGACATGGTACTTCCCACTGCAACGAAAAAGAAATGAACATGGCATCTGTTGACGTACAGAGGTTACCGGAAATTGTATGTGGGTATGCTGGAATGAGAATCCTCCTGCTTTAGTGATAAAAAAAGACATGGGATTTCCCACTGCAAAAAGAATAAAAAATGAACATAGGGCTTGCTAACGATCCGAGTTACCGAGAATTTGACGTGGCTAGGCTTCTCCCATTCTACCTATCTGAGTTCTAATATGTAGTCTTATCACTAATACATACGCACTAACGAAAAAAAAAAAAAATTCCAGTCATCAATATAATAGCCAGTCTGCCTGAATTTCGCGTAGTTAGTGGCAGCACGAAAGGGGTGGGGGGTGTTGGTGGATTATATTAGCACGGTCGCCGTTTCATCTCTCTCTTTCAATCTCCACCTCTCTTTCACCAAGCCCGCCATAGCGACCTTGAAAACCAGTGGGGGAAATGATAGCTACATTCATTTGTGGAATTTGCAGTCCAGAGAGAATTTTAACCTGTGATCTTTTCAGAAAAAAAAAATCGTAAAAAAATACGCATTTTTTTCTGAAACAGTATATATATATATATATACATATTATTTATTTAGGGGGCGGGAGGATAATACGTGGAGCATTGAAGCTTTGAAATCGAATTTTAAACTTGCTGTAATAGCTTGCTCGAGCTCAAGTTTTTAGAAATAAATTGTCTGAAAATCAATCTGACTTCTCCCAAATTATATGTTGTAATTTTAAAGCATGCAATTTCTAGGCAGAATTTAAAAAGTTATAATTTAAAACAAATTTATTCACATTTACATGGTTGATTACTGTTTCATTTAATCATTCTTTTTTTATTTAAAGGTTAAAATTGAAATGTACTTCTATTATTCATTAAGTTGCAGTTTTTTTAAAAGCATGCAAAATCAGCGTTCCCCCTGAAAAAAAAAGTGGGGGGACGGCATCCCCCCCCTCGACTACACCACTGCTTTCACCCTGCTTGACGCCAGAAGAAAATTCCAGCTTTCTCTTGTCCTATTTTGTCAGTAGCGGACATAAGAGCATTTGCAAACGTCCCATAACCACTAACAAACAGCCTTGAGCAATCTGCAAAACTCCTTAAAGTCGCCATCCTTTGAACAATAGCTTTTATTTTCTGCAGGAGACACGCGAACGGGCTCAAACTGCACGCTATGAACTTCTTGTTGACACTGGAGAGCCCACCTCTCCAGTCTGACATTAGTTGCCTTGGTAACGCTTCTGCCAATGAGCTTTCAACTAACGCTTGCATTATTCCCCCTGCAATTCTATGGCCGGGACCTGTGATCTTTCCAGAAAAAAAATCATAAAAAAATCTAATAAACATTTCTGCACGGTTCAAAATTTAAAAGAGGGAGAAATAAATGTTTAATCAGCAGTAAAAAGATGGAAAATTTTTGCCCATTAGGTTTTTCGACGCGACAGTTTAAAAATAGCATATTTTTAAAAGCAGACCATTTTCTTCAAAACAGGATTTCCTTTAAAAAATTCTCAAAAATCAGCAAATGTAAGTACGATTTTGTAACAAATTGTATTTGAAAAAGAAAACTCCGTAGTTTCCGATGATATAAAAAATATAGTATTCGGACAGAAATTTTGCTCGCGATAACGTAAAATGCGAGAAAAATGGCCAAAAACCTTACAAAACATAAAATAACTCAAGAACTATTAATCCGATTAATTTCATTTTTACGGCATTAGCTTTCTCTTCTCCTATTTAGTCAGTGTGCCAAATTTGGTCCAGATCCGTCGAACGGCCTGAAAGCGTATAGCGAACAAACAAACTTTCCTCTTTTATATATATAGATTAACTTTTTTAAATATTGGGAAAATGCTGGTAATTTTTTACCTGCATATTTTATTTAAAAATTAGCAGTTAATTGACTTTACATATTTATAAACATTTAATGTTATGAGGTTTTTTTGTTTTTTGTTTTTTTTTTTTTTTTTTTTTCCTGGTTACTGTTTCAAATTTAAATGAGTCAGTAATAGCAAGGCTAATGTAATGTGTCATAAGATTTAAGAAAAATTGAAAAGCAACAAAATTTAAATTTAGCATCTGAGCGTTTTCTCTTACATTAAAACTAATTTCATTGTGATATTAGTTTTGTGTGATTGTGGCAACGCTACGCTAGGGTGATCTGCCAAGAATGGGGGGAATGCCTTGGTAGGCGGACTTTCTAAGGGTTTCTAATGCATATTCACATGTGATATTAGTAAGTAACAACTTGGATAAATTTAGCACTATGATACTTATACTACATCTTTCATTCATAATATAAAAAATATGTATTTGTTTACCAATTGGTGAATACTTAAATTTGTTTACTATTCGGTTGCCAAATTAGGTTTTCTTCAGATGTAACATAAATACGCGTTAGAACCCCTTAGAAAGTCCTACCACGGCATCCCCCATCCTAGGTAGATCGCCCCAGTGTAGCGTTGCCTTAATCACACAAACCAAACGAAAACCGAATATTCGGTTTGTCTGCCGAATAGGCAGTATACCGAATACCAACCGAATATTCAGTGCATCCCTATTTTTAAGACTAAGATGAAAAAAGAAAAAGAAAGAAAAGAAAAGAAAAGGAAGAAAAAGAAACACATGTTGATTCTAAAATATAAATAGTTCTTTAAAAATACAAATACTCTCTTTCTGTAACAATTTCTGAAAATTTACTTTTATAAATAAAAAAGCATTAAGAACAGCAACTTCTAATAGTGGTTTTGCTCATTCATAGCTTATTTAAGGGAAAAACCTTTTATACTTAAGAATAATAAAAAATTACTAGATGCTACCATCAGATGGGGGCTAAGCTTCGATATACCCCCTACATTTTTTTCGTGCCACGTTTGGCGATAAAAGGGTGTTAGCCCAGTACAACTCCAAACAATAGTAACTTATACTTATAAGTAATGTTCTTAAACCAGCTTATGTACAGGTATCTAAAAACGTAATTCTAGTCACCTTCATAATTTTAAACTCAAACGAAAACAATTTAAATCTATTACTTACTCCATATTAGAGCTGAAGCAAACCGCATGTATTCGGTACTAAGATACGGATAATCACTCAGACTCGAAGTAACGAATTGTCACTTTTCGGTTGAAATCGTTACTCGTTACTCGATCCGAAGATGTTTCGGATCGAGCAGCTTCGAACTTCGAATACAGACTGCCAGGCGAGGCGTTATTTGTTACTGGGGTTACTGGATATCGGATCGCGGTTTCAATGGGGAAAATGACTTTCGAGTTTGCATTTCGGATCGACCAGGTTCGAACTTCGAACGGGAGAAAATGAATTTCGGTATTTGAGTAATAGTATGTTCCTTTCCGTTACTAGATACCGGAAGTATTATGGATTCTCGCTGTTGGGAGGGAAAAATCAGTTTCGGTATTTGAGGAGTAGTATGTTCTGGTTGCAATTCGTTTGTGCAGCGCCGAATGGAATCGTTTTGATGAGGTTTGGAAGAATCCGTATGTTTCGTTACAGTTATGGAGATGGAATAGTATCTGCCGCTCTATTGATATGGGTCGTACAATGGGGGGATACGATCCGGTGTATAGTATGTTATTATGCGCAGTTGAACTCTTTTTTTGCGGGGGGGGGGTTCTTATAATTGTAGAGGAGCAATACATATAAGAGAAGCACGTTAGTAAGGGGTGCTAATTTCGGGCTTTCTAACATTTTAGTACTAAATAGTGGTGCAGTCAGAATTATTTCTTTCAGGGTGGTTCCGAAGCAGGATTGCGAACTTAACTTTTTCTTTTTTTTTTCATATTCTCATTTAATTTTGTAGTGTGATTATTTTATTATTTTTACTATTCTTATAAATTTGTAAAACTATTTTGCTATGCTTACGTCTTTTATTTCATATTCACATTGTAAATATTTCGAAACATTGCCACTGATTTTTGGTAAACTGATTTGTTTTACAATCTTTATGGGTATTTCCAAAAATTTTATGTCAATCTCTTAAATATTTATTTTTATTGTTCCTCTTTTCAGTATAATCTAGCAAATAATACGCTCATAGATGGCTGCACTAGCAGTATCAAACTACTACTGGCAAATTCATAGTAAATTTTATAATTCTAGTGGTTGATGTTATGTATTTCATCTACACATTCAGTTTTATACTTTTTGAAATGTTAAATAAATTTTCTGTTTCTTCTAATGTCTGATTTTAATGTACTTTGTATTGGTACTATTAGAATACATATCTGTAATCCCTTAGATTCCTTGGTATTCGGATGCGTATGATCCTATTCTATTAGTAGTAACGAAAGTAACGAGTAACGAATACTTAGTAACGAATAGTGAATATCTAAGTAACAAATACATACGGATACTCATTTTGTCGTTACTTTTACAGCACTACTCCATATACTTCTATATTAATCTAAACAATAGCTCAGCCAAAAACGTAACTCAGCAGAATCGCCATATTGAACAAGGACGATGCAAGCACAGAGCAGTAGCGACATCACATCCTAAACAACGAATCACGCTCACTCCTATGCGACGTCGCGACCGGGCCGCGTCATACTAGCAGCCGAACGCATCTGTGCTCAGCGTTTGCTCCGTAACTAGTGGGCGGATCACAGTCGGAGCGTATATAAGCTGTATGTTTCTGAGCAGTAATCAGTTTCGTCTCGTTTCGATGTCAGCATCGTAGTTTCTTTTTCGGAGCACCGGAGTTCGGTGCAAGTTTCTTTGAAGATGTATTTTTAATCATAGTGTTCCAGTAATCCATAATTTGGTAGTGAAGTTGTGAGACATGAAGTCAGCTATTCCTATGCAACATTAAGCGTCAATATTACATGATTTGAAAGGGCTGTGTCTACTCCCGCGATAAGAATGAAGGTGAAATTAAGATAGCATTTTTTAAAAGTAGTATTTAAATTCCTGTTTTGCACTCCGGCATTACTTCAATATGAGTATTGACTGTTACTTTCCTTCTGAGCTCAGTGTAAAGCCATGGTTCTTCTTTCACTATGTAAGTTAAAATTGATCTCTCTAACTAAAAGTATGACTTGTAATTCTTTAACTTAAAATCTAATAGCATTTTAACACACCCACCTAGTCATTTTTGTAATTGTTTTTGTTGAATATTTTAATGTTATTTGTATATTTTAATGTAATATTAAACTAAAAATGTTGTTAGTTAACTCAAAGTCTCTTTAATGAGTTTCAAACAAAACACTTTATTTCAGGTACTTAGACTTAATTTCAGCAACGTTTCCATTTTGATTAAGTTAAATTACTCTGCTAATTAATGAATTAATTTCATAATTAAACTTTTCAACTTTAGTCATACATTAAACCCGAACAGGTGTATATGTAACAAAGGGATTTTCTGGTAACCCTAACGCCTTGCGTTAGCGACATTGGGGGAAGGCTATTTATGGCAACCCCAGCCGGCCGGCCAATGAGAGAGCACCTGTGATGCAATATCTCCTGCACGTGGAAGCTTGTGAACTTCATTTCACACACTTTCCTACAGGTAGTATGTGACTGAAAGCCCTTCTACTGAGGTACTGTGACTTTTTGATATTCTATTTTGGATGTTTTAATTAGAAGAACTTTTGGGGGTGGCTTCTAAGGATGCTGTGAGTATTTATCAGGCTTTTAGCAGCGTAGTGGAAAAATTTCAGGCTATATTTGAGGAGAATTTAACTTTAAAAATATCAGGTAATTAACCCATGTGGGTATAGAGAATATTATTTTCGTTATGAGTCATTTGCTCGTGGATCAGGAAAAAATTTTGGATTTCTTGTGGGCTACGGGATTGCTTAAGAGGGATATGGCTTGTGCTAAGTGCATCACAAACCATTTTACAGTTTTTGACGCAGAGGTGTCTCCACTGGGGGGTCCGGGGGGCTTGTGCCCCCCCCCCCCTGTTGGGGAACTTGTGACCCCCCATCGGGCCTATTTGATTAATTTGTCGGGGAATTTTCATCATTTTAGCTGAGTTTCGATTTTGATTTTGCGATTTAGAAAAAATTAATTTTGTAATTTTTAAACACACATGAAAGGCGAATGAGTATTGGAGATTGAAGCGGATATGTTTACATTTCTGGGAGGGGGGGTTATATTCCTCAGAACTTCTGAATAATGGCTAAAAGACTTTCCGTTTTCATTCATCTCTTATCTCTGCGATCCTTTTCATGTCGAGAAACAGCTACTTCCTGCATCTTCCAATACTGTGATGTGTTGACGACGGCGGGGTATAGACTTCAAATTCGAATAGTGTATACTTAAAATCTGTGATCCCACTCTCAGGAAGCATTTAACTGGATTTGCAGCAAGACATCAATCTTAAGGTAACAAAAGTGCCAGTCCATTCTTCAAAAGACAAATTTATGAGACCACATGGGCGACCACTTTCTATTCGAGGCTCTTTTAATTGCTTAAACAATTGTGCATTTTGTCGCCGACACCGTAGAAAAGTACAATATGGGTGTATGTGGTCGGGATGGGGGAGACAGTGACCGTTAATTAGACCAGTTGGGTAGATAAAAAATTTCGAGGGAAGGGAAGTATGGCTTTGCTTATACAAGCAAATGGGGGATGTTCTTTTTTTCCAGAAATACGGTTTTTGTACTTTTATTGGTCCTCAATGACAGAACGATGAGAAAGAAATGGTTCGTCGAAATATCCCGTGTATTTTTATTTTTTCTTCTTTATTTTTATTTTACATCACTTTTTCAACACTTGTTATTGTGCATTGTGCCAGTGAGTTAGACAGAGTTTAGAATAGTAGGCGTTTTTTTTTTCTTATTACGGCAGCATAGCATATCTTTGTGAAGTGTATAAAAGTTTAATTTCACTTTTGGCTTTATGTTTCCTAAAAAAAACATCGGTGGTGCCAAACGCACAAGATATAAAGTACAGTGTGCTTTCTGTCGTGATATTTTTGATAATGATTATGCAAAAAAAAAAAACGATAACTAAGCATTCAGATCTTCATAAACAAAATCGACTGGGGCCTGTTCAATTACCAAATGGAATTAAGAGAAAGAATCCTAGGGATATTTCTTCTTGCTCTTCGCATGTATATTTATCTACGGAATTAGAGAAAGAAAACCCTTCAAGTTCATCAGATCCACAAACTTCAAGTGAGTTATATGTAAATTACATTCATATATATATTTTAAATGTGTTTAAAAGCTTTAATTAATATATGTTATTATTAAAAATATGGTCAGTTTATTTCTCTAAAGCATTGAATTATATCTTCTAAGCACTTGCTTTTTGTTATGTATTTGTACAAATATACTATGCCCAAGGGCGGATCCAGAAGTATTTTTCAGGAAGGGTGCAAAGCTTGAATACCAATTGAGAATTGCATGAACATGCAATTTTATTGGAAGGATATTTTTACTAGTGTAAATATTTTCCTCTTGGGGAATTCGCGCCCCTGTGCCCTCGCCCTAAAACCACACTTGCCCCTCATCCGCCCCCCCTTATAAAAAAGAACTGAAACTAGTTTGAGCACAAATTTTGAATGACCACATTCTGCATTATTTAAAAATAAAAATAATTTTAAAATAAGGCACATATTTCAAAAACTGAGCCACTTGTTGTCTCAGAAATTTTAAAATACTACTTTAAAGTTTATTTATTAACAGCATTTTAATGATACATATATATCATTAAATGTCCTTAGATATGGATGCTCGTAATGGTTTGCACTTTTAATCATAGCTGCGGACCCAGAGTCATAACTTTTTGAGTTGAAGCTGAAGTAGAAGTCGGACTTTTTGACCTCACATTCTGATTCTATGAAATGTTGTACAACATTATTGTATTTTAAATTATATTAACTGTCTGAGTACTCTATGAATTAATCTAAATTTTCTCCTAATTGGTCTTTTAAACACTATGAGTACTTTTAAATGTGCTCTTGCTTTTAAACCATTGCTAAGTAACATGTTGTTCATCCCATTATATGTCATTCCCGCTAAATTACAGGACAGGATATACATTTTAAAAATATATTCTTTTGTTGCAATTTCGATTTTTTTGGTATATTTATCAAATACGATTTAGTAATTGGAGTGAGGACGAAAGGTATGTCTTTATAAACTTTCAAATTGCATTAATGCAAATTTAAATTAAACAAAGATTTAATGTAATTATATGTAAATTAACAGTATTTTAATTCACGAGTCAAAAGCTTTTGTGTCATAAATGTAAAATAAAATTTCCCATTGTATTACTTTTATTCATAGGGCTACAAAATTTATAAGTCTTAATTGATATTTTAAAAAGAGATTTACGACTCGGGCGATAAGAAATTTCGGATTTTGTTTACTACAGAAACTTTTTAAATGTATATTTAATTGTGTAATAATTTGACATGACAAAATATTTATAAAATTATTTTACAGTTAATCATCTCTGGCATTCAAAATATGTATAAACCTATGAATATTTAAACGCTTTAACTAAAAATTTTCATTTTAATTAGAAATATTTTAAATTGGTCGTATTTTATTTATTTATAAGTTAGTGTGTTATGCAAAGTATTCTATGTCTTTAAAATTATTTTATCACAGTAATCCTTACTTGAACTCTTATAACTGTTGAGAAAGTAAAAAGATATTTTTATAACTAAGTAGTTAATTAGATAATTTAACTTTTAACTTCTTCCGAATAAAAAAAATAGTACTTTTCTGTTTCTTAGATGGCAAATTTGAATAAATTCTAAATATACTTTTTATTTATAAATAGATTCAATCGAACACAATATGCACGATTTAATCTTTAATTTTATAAAAATTTAGCAGTAAGATTTTTTTTTTTTTTTTTTGTAATTTAGGAATTAGTCAAATACTTAGTTTGTTTATTTGGTAACATACTTTATACATATACAACGAGTGATTATTTGCACTATATACAGAAATCTAACTGGATTAACCGGCCCTCTTTAGCTAAGAGTTCATAGCTATGCACACCAAGAAGATTAACAGCTGCAGGGGAATTAGAATTTATTACATTTTGCTTGGGGTAAAAAAAGAAAAGTTAATTTAAAAAAATTAAATAATAATAATAACCAGCTCCTCTGATAGACCAAAGCCCTCTCCAGTCTAGTATGAAGATGGCTGTGGATAGATCTAAAAATGGAATATAAGTTAAAGGAAACTGATTAATCTTGACTGACAATTTAATTTTTATATCGTTGTGGAAAAAATACCTAACTTTTGTGAATTTTAATTCAGTTATTTTACAGCAAAGTAAATAAAAATTATGGTATACAGTGTCTATATCGTCTTCCGCGAAATTTTCCCTTTTATCCTGTAAAATAAGTAAATAAAATAAATACAATAAAAGCGCAACTTCCCTTATTTTGAATCTTTATACAAATCTCTATTGAATCCATGGATGACACCAGCATTAATATAAACTATTAAAATAAACTAATAGTATGTGTTCTAAACTGATTTTTGAGTTACAGAATTATATGTATCAGCATTCAACTCTAAAACTTTTAAACAGATTAATATTATGTTTGTTATTCGTCTTATTAATTAAACTCTTTTTCGTTAATGTTGAAATTTTAAAAGTGACACTTTCACTATGAATTATTAGTAAATGAGCTTGCTTTATAAAATTATTCATCACGTTTGTGGAAACCTCGTTCAAAACTATCTTGGAGTATTACAAAACAGTAAATTTTTATCAAGGTTAGTTTCGCTAAAAATAATTATTTTTTTGTGTGTCTTGGCAAATTATAAGCTGTCCGCCGATTATATTTTTCTGGCGATATTTTTTTATTTTATTTTAGATTTTAAAAGAAAGTGGTTAATTTTCTTCATGAGTGCTTGACTTTATAAAAAAATTTAATAGCGCATATATTTACGCTCTCTTTCGGAGATTTTTATAATTTATTATTATTATTAACTGAAGCTCCCAGGGGTACACTTCACAACAATTCTTTTCGAAATTGAGATGCGGTGCCATCTTTTAGCTTTCAATAAGTACTATCACCACATGAATTATTATTGAAGTAGAATCATTTTAAAGCTGTAGAAACAAGCGATAAAGTTTCGGTATGCCACTTACTACGCGCCTTCAAAATCATTTTTCTCAAAAGAAAATTTTTGTTGTAAAGTGGTTCTACCTATAAACATTTCAGTTGCATATTTCTCACTTTATTGTGATTTAAAATATTAATATTACATAAATTAACAATTAGATTAATATTTTTAAAGTAAAACATGTTGGTAAGAAACACTAGACTTTTTGAGATAACGAGTTGACATTAAAGGGAATCAGTTTGTAAATGGAAATGTAGATTACGGCCAATTATCTACGCTAGGGATCTAGGCCGGGGGTGGGTTTGCCCTTCGTGGGGGACTTTCTAAGAGGTCCTAACCCGTATTTATGCAAAGTTTCGGAAAAAACCACGGAAAACTCCGAACGGTTAGATCGGTGGACGCGACCTAGCGTCGAACCAGGCACCTTCCATCTCCCAGTTCAAAGCGCTAGCGCTATGCCACTGGTGGGGTGGGATTCAATTTGTAAGGGAAAACACATTTATTGAGATATCAAGATGATATATCTCTTAATTTTATAAAAAATAACTGCAATTTGTGTAAAAACGTGCAAATTTAGTCATGCTTAATTTATAAAATAAATTTTCAGTGAATTTACAGGAATATTCTTGCACAAAAAACTTTTGTTTCTGATATTTTTTCTGCGGGAAAAAGCAGGCTCCTCGTGCCTCACTCCAGTAACTGTGCGCTATTTGTACAGGCAAATGGCTTCACAATTTTGCCTTTTTCCTTAAAATGCCCAACTCGCTTTCTTATTTTTTCAGTTTTTGGATCCTTTTTTGTCAAGAATGAACGGGGGGTGGGGAGAACTCCCATAAAAGTCAAATTATTGGTCAAATTTACGTTTTTCAAATTTTTAACCCTAAATTCTTGTAAGAAAATGCAATTTCTGTGTCCATCAATTCTTAAATTTCCTTGAAATTTATTCGTGTTTAGATTCCTAACTCTAAATTATTTCTAGAATTTAATTTATTTCTAATAGTTTTTGAGCTTTTGGAAATGCATTTTTATGGCCCTAAATTCTTGTTCGAAAATGTGAATTCTATGTTCATCAAATCTTAAATTTTCTTGATTTCATTGTTGTTTACATTCTTAACCCTAAATTTTTTGTAGAATTCTACTAATTCTTATAGTTTTTCCGGTTTCGGAAATGTGGTTTCACGGCCATTTTCTTATTTTTCACACTGTTGAAAACGGCATTTTTGGCCACTTCTCTTTTTTTTTTTTCTACGCAGCCGAAACCGGCCTTTGGCGCCAAAAAAAAAAAAATCGCCAAAAATCGAGGTAGGCGGTATATCAAAGGTGTGGCCAGATGGGTTTTATCTCTTAAGTTCTTTTAGAAATTGTTGATCTCTTTCTAAAAACAAAATGTTTGAATGTGCTTTAGGACAACGGGACAGGCTACCTAGAAGTGGGACAATCTTGCTCAAATTGAGACATAAATTCACATTAATGCATGCTGTAAAAATGAAAAAATTCGTGACAATTTCTTTAAAAATCAGTAATTAAAAACGTTTTCATTTTCGGCCCGAATGATACAATGAAAAAGTTTTTAATTACTATGACCTAATGGAATGACTTAACTTTCAACTTACTTGTCCAGCCAGATAAGCTTTTAATTCAGGTGTCTGGGCATTATCCAGGATATTCCCAGGAACAGCAATACTGACAGTAAAATCTCTCTTTACTTCCTTAGAACTTTCAGACAGAGAACTGTCAATTTTAGATTTCTCCTCCAGTTTCTTTTGTTTTTTCTTCAATTTATCTTCTTTCCATTTCTTATGTGCCTCTTTCTCTAAAAATATAGAAAAATAAATCTTGTATTATGATGCAAAAGTTGATGGAGTTTTTCAAAATTGTAAAAAGTTTCAAGGGCTGACTTTCTAGCGAAGTACATCAACGTTGAGCAATAGCACAAGTACACCAAGTCAGATACAAATTTGATTACTTTTACTTTACTTCGGGATTAAAGAACAATAATTGCTATTTTAATAATACTAGGCAGTGGTGCAGTGGCTGACTAAAGAGAAAACAAAAAAAAGTGTCTTCTTATTCCAGGAGAAGGGAGGAGAAAAAAATAACTACCTTAGATCTTCTCAGCCTGTTTGCGAGATGCAATAAAGAAGCAGCAGAATACAGTAGAACATAAAGGTCAAGATTCACGGTCGCCACTGGCCGACTCAGTTTAAGAAATTGGCGATGAAAAAAATTCATTACGTTCACCACTTTTTATTTTATTAAGTTTATGTGTTTTGGGTTACAATTACTGTTTCTTACTCTCTCCAAAATACATGGACAGAATTTACAATTCACTCTGAAAAAGAACAGCAAAACGTATCCCCTCCTGCCTCTCCTTACCACTTTTACATCATTCTATTGTGAATAATTTGACACTAATCCCACGAAATCGCAGATGCAGCAGACACGCCTGCAAACTGGAGTGACTCACTTCAGTAGGAATGCACAGAATAGAAGACATTCTTGCTTTTGCACTTTGCTTGGAACAATCCTTTCTCCAACCATGTGCGTACATAAAAAAAATCCATATTTTATAACAAGCCACGTGGGACTTCCTGATTTTTAAATGATAAAACCAAAAGTAAATATGTCTTGGTTCGCTTATTACATTTAAATTAATTGTAGTCAAAGGTGCAGTGTTGCTGAATGAAGAATTGAAAGATAACGCAAGTGCTTTCATAGAACATTAATATGTATGAGTTTTTAAAACGAGACAGCATGTTTACACATCATCGTAAACACGTGGCTTCGGCTCCTTTCAGACACATTGTCTTGTTTCTAGACATCCTGTCACCATACGAAATGCAATAACTATAGCGGGAAGGAATTCACCAATGCTTTGAAAAGGAAGGGGAAATTAGTATGTTTCGACATAATTAAGAAGCTGTGAAGCAAGGATGCGTATTTAACGGGGATGGTCCTGACCACCCCCCTCCAACCCCGAAATTTTGATTTTTGTTACTAAAATGATAATGATAGTCTTTCTGTGAAACATTCTGCCTTTTTTACCGTTTGGACCCCCTTCGAAATTTTTGGACCTCCCCCCTCCTGAAATGTTTTTCTAGATACGTGCCTGCTGTGAAGAGACTGAAGAGAGTAAAATTCGGAATAATTCAAGTTGCAAAATCAGAGTTAGCAAGTTTTTGACAGTCGGTGGTTTTATCCGGTTTTAACCATTGTTTTAACCGTCATGTCAAGAACCCCTTTTTGACATAGGTTTTTGATACTAAAATTTTGTCCTAAAACTACTTTTCTAACAAAAATACTTGTTCAACTATAATAATTTTGGACTTAATACATTAGAATAAACCTTTGGACAATGCAAACTGTTATTTTGTTGACAAGACAACCCCCAAACTTGAGTTTGGTTCAAGCTGTATTGATAGAAAATAGCAGTGTTCATCCTAGGCGTTTTTCGAAGGGCGCTGCGCCCTGCCCGCCCTTTCAAAAAAAATCCCCGCCCTTTTGCCACCCAAAAACAGCACCCTGCCTGCCGCTCTTCCAGCCCTGATTTCATTCATGGCGCCATCCTCTCCCCTCTGCTTACATTTATTGCGTTGCGGCATCTCTTTCCTGTTTGTTGACATTAGTTAGCACCTTCACAGATTCTAGTGCTGAGTCTAGATTGATTTGGCAGGGCGCAGCGCTCGGCGGCTCTTTTATCGTCTTTTTAGTGCCCAGCTGCACAATTTCTCTTCTTTCTGCCCCCCCTCCCCTCCTTTTAAATTTTTGTTATTCTTAGTGAACAATCACTACTTTTTTTTTCCCCTACATACCATTTGCGTCCCATCACGAAAAACGGCCCCTTCACAGAAACAGTCTATGAAATCGGATCTTTCCCACAAGTGTAATTTATTAAAATGCCTTTTTCAAATATTCTATTCTTTCAGATCAAAACACTGTTAATGCCTTTTTCACTGTCTGTTTTCATTTGCGCGAGCGAGTACCCCGAAAAGGCCCCTAGAGTGTTTTGTTTTTGCTGACTCAAGTGAGAAGCCCGATCGCAGGGCAGAACTACGTCTACGTGGGCATTTCAGTTGGGAGTTGGGGGAAGAAAATACGGTTGGGAAATTCAAAATTTTATAGTTATCTAAATATTTCTGATTCCATTTGTCAATCCTCAAATATCGGTAGTTACGTTTGATAAATATGTAGTTGCGAGTTATCAAACAATCATTATTCCAGTGTTCGTCGCCAGCTGTTGCTCTTCTCGATGTTTTAATAGTTTTGCACACTAACAAGTTTATTTTTCATTTCCTCCCCTAAACGATTTCCTCTTTTTAATTTGCTTTCTTAGTACATATTATTCTTAATGTCTAACAGTTATTTACTAATCATATATAATTACAGATGATACAAAAAGTATGCCTTAGCAAAACGACGTTTTGCAATTCGAAAATTCTGCGGGATTTGTTTGTTATGGCAAGCCTAGACAAGGGATATCTCTTGTCTAGTTCTAACTTGTATTGACTTTACATCTGGATAAACCGACCAAAACTCCAGACCGACAGTCGCGCGGCCGGGGCCCGAACATGGGAACTTCAACACTTCAGCCGAACCATGTTCAGTGGCTTTATCCACTCAAATCGGTCTGAAAATCGAACGATTTGCGAATACAGCAATTGAAACACATTATGCTTTTGCCAAATTAAGAGCATAATAATGATCTTTTGCTATTGCAGTGTAGCACCAGGGTTATTGGCTCCCAGTGCGGTCCTTCAGTTTGCCGCCCCATTCTTTTTTAAGTTTCGGCATTCTACCCCCCATTTCGGCCTTTTAGTTTTCCACCGTATTATTTTTAGGTGTCCTGCTGGCTACCATCTTTGTTTTTACCTTGCCGCCCGGGCGGACCCCCTCCCCTTTTATTACGCAAGATTTAATTGTACTAAAGTGGAGTAACTGCAGAATTTAGTAAATCAGACTATTGACAAGATTTGGTATTCTAACTATTCATATTATGTATCTTCCGATTTTTAAGAAGTTCTCAACATTTTAATGAATGAAGCAAAAAATAAAAATAAAAGCAATAGAAAGCTAGTTCTGGGAAAGAATGTCTTAAGAAAACAAATTGTGTCTTAAGTTATTCATAAAACTAACTGTCATCAATTTAAGCTTATTTTCAGTTTTTAAAAACTAAAAAACAAAAAAATTCGAAATGATTCTGGAAGTTTTTTTAATATGTAATTTGTTTGAGTACTTTTGACAACAGGATGTTAATTATTTTTATTATTTTAAGCTGATTAAAAACATTTGATAGTTAAAATATTTAATACTTTTTTATTTTAAAAGTATTAAAGCAAGGTTAAAGAACGAAAATTTAGTGTTTTTAAAGAGAACTTTTGAAGTATGCTACAAAAAATTAAAAATAAAGCTATGAAAAATAAATTATTTAAAATATAAACTTTATTTCACACATTTGGACAATTCTGTGAGTTAATGACAATTCTGAGAGTTAAAAAAAATATTTATTTTATACCTGCTAAAAAACTTACATGTAGTAATTATTTTTATTTATTTTAAAGAATAGTGCTTTATAAAAATCTTATATTCACTTTTCATGAATGAGCAAACATTAAATTAGAAGTGAAAGAGAAGAACAAATATATTTCAGTAATTTGATTTCATATGGTGTATATTCCAACCATTGGATGCAATACAAAATTTGCATGAATGTCATTTATTCTAGCAATCTTCTGTGTTCAGAATTCAATTTTCCCAATTTCTATAGTTATCAATTGATGGATGAATTAAATTGTTTGATCCAATTTTAAATGTCTAAAAGTAATAAGGGTAACTTTGAAAATCTTTACTTGGTACTCATTCAATAATTATTGTGGACAAAATAATTTAAATTCTGATTTATATTATTAAATTTTATTATTTTTATTATATGCTGAACACATCTATCCTAATCCACTTACACTGACAGTCCTTTTCTGTTTAAAAGTTTGTACCAATATAGGTAAAACATCCTATATGAATGTGATCCACTAATTGTGGTCCAGTAGTGATAGTGTCATAAAATTGAAGAACATAAATTAGCAGTCCCTCTGCCTTCCCCTACTGCCTAACAAATCATGTCTGGCTAAAAATTTCTGAAACCTTCTTCAATAAATGTACTATTCTTATAAATAATAAACATGTAAGTTATGTAATTTCGAGAAAAAAAAAAAAATTAAGCAGAAAATTCAAAATTACTTTTATTAAAACTTCTTTTTTTTTAAATCAAAAACTTCCAGTTATCTACAGATTTAATTCACATATTTATGTCATGCTTAGAGCAAAATATTATCAACAAATCCTTTTTCCTATTTCGCTTACACTTACTTCTACAGGATATTTTCTCCAAAAGATCAGGGGAAAAAACTAAGACAAATTGGAAAAAATCTAACTATGCATTGTAGTCAGAACACATATTACAACTCTACATGTTAAAGTTTCGGGGATCAGATAGTTTCAAAGTGTCTATATATGTTAGCTACCTGTACATTCTCGTGGAACCCTAAAGTGCCTTTTTTTAAGACCAGGGTGCCCTTTTTGAAATTTCCCCCCTGTCGACCCTTTTTTTCTAGAGTCAACACTATTCTAATCACCTCCTCTTGTAAGTTAACCATTTTTTTATGCCTATATAGCTATACATGAAAAATTTTAAGTGCCAATTATTTTATATGTAAACTCCTCATCCCCCCCCCCTCAAAAAAAACAACCTTTAGATACGATAAATGCAGATTTAATATGAAAAAGCAATGTATTGTTGGCTGACCTTTTTTCTAAAAAAGTAAATGGCAATATTCGCTTAGTATATACAGGCACGTATCCAGAAAACAGTTTGGAGGGGGGGGTCTAAACGGTAAAAAAGGTTGAATTTTTCACAAAAAGACTTATCATTTTCATTTTAGTAGCAAAAATGAAAATTTTGGGGGGGGGGGTCCTGGACCCCCCTAAATACGTTCTTGAGTATATATATATATATTCATATAGTGCCTCTTTATATTCTGACGTGCCCTTGAAAGCTTAAATTGCCCTTTTTTAAGGACTAACACCCTGCCCCTTTTTCATCCTAGGATGATCTCTGAAATAGGTAAATAAGCTACTATAAAAATAGAAAAAAAAGTATTTATGAAAAAAAAAAAAAATGTACACAAAAAAAATTTATCAACCTATTTATTTTTTAAAACTGAAAATACATTTGTTTAAGTTAATATGTGAATTACAAATAAAACAAATATTTTCAGTTTTACACAATTACATTTTTACCTAGTCCCATTCTTATTCCTTTTTACCCCGGAGCATGCGGTAACAAAACACTAGTTTTGCAGCTTTTTGTAAAACAAGTTTATTACGTAACTTTGTCTGGATAGTTCCAAAATTGGAAAAGATTCTTTCTATTGATGCTGAACTGCGAGGACAAGAATGCAAACGCACCATCAGCTGTAGAAATTCTGGTGAAATACTGCTGTTTTTAACTTTTCCCCTCAGCATGCAGGCAAGAAGCTATAATTGCTTCATTATGGATATTACTCCATCCATCTTCAACTAATGTGCATTCCTTTCCTTGAAGTTCTGATTTCATTTGCTTTTCTAACTCTTCAGTGACTTCATCTAAGAGACTGCCAGATAATGCTTTTCTGGTAGAAGGTTTATAACCAGGGCGTAGCAAATTTATGAGCTTGAGAAATCAGTTTTGTTCAACAACATTAAAAGGGATATTGCAACTGTGAAAAAAAACTTAGCAAGTTGTAGATCCAGCTGTTTTTTCATGTTGGGTGCAGTTTTCACTATGTAATCAGAAATGTTATTTTGCTGTAAACAAACTCTCAAGACCTGCAACTCCAGATGTACATTCATTTACTATAAATAATTCATGACTTTTCTTTAGAGTTGTATCATCAGTTTCCATATGCACTCTTTGTTCTTCATTTACTTTGTCTTGTTTTTTCTCTTGTTCTCCACTATTGCAAGTTGCTGAATGTACTTTCATCCTATTCACTCTATTGGCCATGGTATGTCTACACTTTTTGCATCTTCCGTAAATTTTATTTCCTTCTTTCACACAAATAAAATCATTCCATGTAGCATTTTCTGGCCTACCACCTTTATCCATGATTTTAATTATGTACAGAACAGATTTAATAAAATAAAAAAAAACTGAATAATACAGTTATTTGACCCAAATTTAAGTACTACTTGAAAATAGCTTAGCTTAGTTTTAAGAAAGACTGTTCTTAGCTAGTTTCAGAAAATTTTTCCAAACTGACAATATTATTTTGCTGCAAACAAGTTCTTATCACTAAGTAAACTGATAGTACACTTCTGACCACTGGCCACCCAGGTGCATACTTTAGAATACAGTGCAGCATCCATAATCCGGCACTAGTCTCGTGGTTTTTTTTTTCTCCCCCAAAGGGATCCGGAATCTCAAAATCCGGAACTTTTAACACTGATTTTAATTGATGTATGGCTATCTTAATTTTTTTTCTTCTTCAATAGATCGTTTTTCACCAAATATTTTTCTTTTTGTTTTGTATTTCAGCCCTAACATTTCTTTGCCGATCACCATTACTGCCGCAAATATTTGAATCAATGCATTCTCTACTACCGAGATAAAAACAAAAGTAAGTACGGCTTGGTTCGCTTATTACATTTACATTAATTACAGTCAAAGGTTCAGTGTAGCTGAATGAAGAATTCAAAGATAATACGAGTGCTTTCATAGAACATTAATATGTATGAGTTTTTAAAACGAGACAGCATGTTTACGCATCATTGTAAACACGTGGTTTCGGCTACTTTCACACTTTGCCTTATTTCTAGACATCCTGTCACTGTGCAAAATGGCAATAACTATCGCGGGAAGGAATTCGCCAGTGCTTTGAAAAGCAAGAGGGAAAGGAGGGGGGAATTGGTATGTTTCGACGTAATTAAAAAGCTGTGAGGAGACTGAAGAGAGTAAAATTCGGAATAATTCAGCTTGCAAAATAAAACTCTATGGTACAAACTACGGAGAGATTTAATAAATTTGATTTTATATTTGAGAGTCAACAGATGAATGTGCATATGTTAATTAACCAATTAAATACCGAAAACCAAAAAAAAAAATTAATCAAGTCAAATTAACCGATGTATTTAATGTAAGTACAAAAGCTAATTAGATTCTAATAATAATTTAATACACTTATTTTAAGTTAGTATTTAAATAAATTTCAGTTACTATTTGTGTTATATTTTATGAAAATGTTCCAAAATCAACGATCTTTTCTGCTTTATAGTTTTTAGTTTGAATTAAACACTAAATTACATTTGTTCCAGTGAAGTTTAGTATTTTTTTTGCGGTTTATACAGCGATCGTATGCATATTTTAAGACTACTTTTCATTGATAAATAATACACTGGTCAATAGCACGTGATCGACAATGGTTTTAATGGAAATTTTCAACACATCTGTAATCCAGAAAAATCGGTAATCTGGCACTGCGTCATTCCCGCTGATGCCGGATTATCGGTGCTGCACTGTACAAAGAAAAAACAGGTTTGCTATTTATTTGCCTTTCAAAAGGCATTTCACAAAGGATTAACACCGTGCTGCTGCTTACATCTATGAACTTTAACCAAGAAAAGGGAGGTTGTTTTATAAATACAGAAACTGTCACCAAAATAAACTGTCCTTGCTTTGAATAATTAAATGGAAACTATTAACATAATAAAATGAAGAGTATTATAAAATTTTAAGTGTATTGATAATAGCAAATCATTATTTCATTTTCAAATTATTAATTTACTTACCCAGGAAATATTTATAAAAAACAGATTTGGCTTATATGTAATATATATGCAGAAAATTTATTTATACACATATTTAGAATTTTTTTTAAATGTTTAAATAACTTAGGATTATTCATTGAATAAAGGATAAGGAATAGTTTTAGTAACACTTCTAATTCTAAATCATGCATAAAGTAATTCACATAATTATTTATATTAACACATTTGGAAAAAGCTAAGTACTTAGAGGAGGAAAAAAAAGATGTGCATAAGTACTTACACAAATACTTTTTACCTTTTCAGATATTTAGTTCTAACATGACAAATAATACGAAGGGTAATACATAGTTTTAATGTAATTACATTAATTGTGAAATATAATGTATTTAAAATTGTTATTCATGACCATAAAAAAGAAACATTAGGTTTTAGACAGTTTTGGTCAGTTTTTGACACTTTTCAACTGGTTTTTGACGTGTCATGTCAAAAACCCAACCCTGTGCGGCTAAGCTTTAGTATACATCCTACATTTTTTTGTCGCCAATGATGGCAATAACTGGCTTTTTGTGGCAACCCAATCGACTCGGTTTGGCGATGTTGCACGGAAGGTATTTATGGCAACCCTTTCGGTCAGCCAATCAGCGAGCCGGAAGGTCCGAGTTCTTATTTTTGTTGTTAACATACTGGGATTATGACGCAAAAAGGTACTGTACTTTTTTTTGGATTTTTGGTTAGGATTTTATGATTTTTAAGTATTTTAAGGCGGCTGCTAAGTTTGCATCTTGCAATTACCCCTCCGCCGCTAATGTAGTTAAAAAAATCAGGGTATTTTTGAACAAAATTTAACGATAAGTTGTTGGGTAAAAAAAACCACGTGCAGGAATATAAAGGGGCAGCTAATATATAATTTTTTTTTATGAGCTATTTGTTAGTGGACCAGGAGAAGTTTCTGGATTTTTTGTGGGAGACATCCTTTCGGAGATATTTTTGATAACGTATAATATTGTTCTGCGTTACATCGCGTGGGATGACACGTGAAGCGTGCCTCACTTTGGTAACTATTCGTATGGTAACTATTCGCGCTATTCGTACAGGTGAATGGCTTCACAATTTTTGGATTTTTTTCTTAAAACGCTCGACTCGTTTTCTTATTTTTTCCAGTTTTTCGACTACATTTTTTGTCAAAAATAAATGGGGGGGGGGGGGGTTGAGGGGAGCAGAGCCCCCCCCTCACATAAAAATACCATTATTTGTGAAATTTACGTTTTTCAAATTTTTAACCCTAAATTCTTGTGAGAAAACGCGATTCCTGTGTCCATCAATTCTTAAATTTCCTTGAATTTTTTAGTGTTTAGATACCTAACCCAAAATTATTTCTAGAATTCTTCTGCTTCTAGTTTTTGCGCTTTCGGAAACTCATTTTTATGGCCCTAAATTCTTGTTCGAAAACGTGAATTCTATGTTCGCCGAATCTTAAATTTTCTTGATTTTTTTGTTGTTTACATTCTTAACCCTAAATTTTTTCGAATGCTTGTAGTTCTTATAGACTTCCCGGTTTCGGAAACGTTGTTTCACGACCATTTTTACATTTCTAACCCTAAATTTTTTGTGGAATTCTTCTAATTGTCATAGTTTTTCCGCTTTCGGAAACATGGTTTCACGGCCATTGTTTTATTTTTTGCGCCGTCGCAAACGGCATTTTTGGCACTGTTGAAAACGGCCTTGGTGCCAAAAATCGAGGTAGGATGTATACCAAAGCTGCGCCTGTGCAAAATAAAACTATAGTACAAACTACGGAGAGATTTAATAAATTTGATTTTATATCCGAGAGTCAACTGATGAATGTGCATATGTTAATTAACAAATTAAATACCGAAAAAATGAAGCAAGTCAAATTAACCGATGTATTGAATGTAAATACAAAAGCTAATTAGATTCTAATAATAATTTAATACACTTATTTTAAATTAGAATTTAAATAAATTTCAGTTACTGTTTGTGGTATATTTTATGAAAATGTTCCAAAATCAACGATCTATTCTGCTTTATAGTTTTTAGTTTGAATTGAACACTAAATTACATTTGTTCCAGTGTAGTTTAGTACATTTTTTGGTGGTTTATACAGTGATCCTATGTATATTTTAAGACTACTTTTCATTGATAAATAATACACTGGTCAATAGCACGTGATCGACGACGGCTTTAATAGAAATTTTCAACAAATCTATAATCCGGGAAAATCGGTAATCCGGCACCACGTCATTCCCGCCGATGCCGGATTATCGGTGCTGCACTGTACTGCAGCAGAATTCTAAAAATTCCACCAGACAAATTTAAATGAAAAATTAAGTAGTGAAAACTTCAGTAATTTTAAAATTGTAAAAGAACCCATCCAAGCTTTAATTACTATACCCCACAGTAAAGGTCAAAATTAAAGTGGTCGCCACTCGCCACGTGGCGACTGTATTTTTGAAAGTGGAGACTGAAAATTTATGTACCAGTCGCCACAGTTTATTTCCCCACTCTCTTTCCTTTTTATCACAAAGTATTTATGAATTGAAAGTAAAACAGAAACGGGACGTTAAAACAGATGTTGTTGACGAGAGTCAACTAAACTCCAAGATCGATGTGGGCATGGCGGGGAGGGGGGGGGGGGAGCTGGATCATTGATAAAGGGTATTAGTACCATTTGACTAATTAGCAAAAGTAATCATCTGTTCTGGAAATTTGCAAACTGGGATTACAACAATGCGTAAGATTGTGGTTTGAAGCCGACACCTGCACTTGTTTGTTTTTTGAAAGGGCTATCTCTTTCTGAGAACAAAAATCCGAAGAGTGGCGAGCATTCATTGATAAATTCTTTTCTTGTAATCTATTAATACCAAAAAAATAAAATAAATAATTATTTCAAGATTTATTCTGGCATAATAAGGCTTTGGGCCTACATAAAGTTGATGACAGCTGTCCGTCGCGGAAAATTAACAATGTTCATCATGAATAAAGACCAACGGAGTACGCAAATGCAGCTGCGGAGGATTTAAAAATAGGGATACTTTGTTCTCGCAAAAAGGCAATTTTGTGTACCATATGGAAAATATTCAGACCTGGTTTGATGCAATCTCAAAATGATTGAAGTTTATTTCTTATAGTCAGACACATAAATTCAGATCAATGGACGGACGTCATGAAGTCGCGCTATTTAACACGCAAAGAGGCACTTTTCATTTCTAAATGAATCCGTAATTCTCTAATGCTTAATAAATATCTTTAATAACTATAGATAATTTGAAGCAGGAAGGCCAGATAATGATTATACTAAGCAATCATTAAAAACAAAAACTTGCAAGTGCACAAAACAGCCAGTTATAAACTGCAGAAGCTCTCATTATTTATACTGACAGTTTTCACTAAAAAGCTGAAGTCCAGAATTATGATTGTGAAATAATTATCAAATATAACACCCACATTAAAGGATCGACGGTGAGTTATTTTGAATCCCTTTCTTACCCCCAACTGAAAGTGTTATGTTCCAGAGATTGCAGTTTTTTATTGCTACATAAGGTGAAAATAAACATCCCAGAGGTGCCTCTTTTTGAGTTACGCGAACGAAAGAAAACAGATGAAATGAAAAAGGGATGACTGTCATTGTCTGATTCTGATAAGCATCTCAATTAGGAAAAAAGTAACTTATTTTTAAAAGAAAATGTTATCGGGTTTCATTTACGATAAATGTCTGATTGCGTTGCTTGGAATTTTGTGAAGGAAAAGTTATACATAGTGTTTAGTTAAGGGTCGTTTCAATCAATTGTATTTTAGTTATTGTATTATTTTAATAGAAAGTGTTTCGTAAAGGGGCCCGTAAAACAATCGATCTTTTTGACTGCGATAATCCCTGTAACGGAAGGGACAAGGGAATGGCAAGTTTTCGAGTGAAAACATGGACATACCAGGGCAAAGGGAGTAAAAAGGGCTGCCAATTGCTGAAAGGTTGTCGGGCACCGTGCTTTTAAAAGAGTGGTAGTAGGGGGGCACTACAAAGAAATGCTTTTGACAAACTCAAGATTGTAGCCAGAAAAAAAAAAAAAGGATGAAAGGCTGAAATTCTGAAAAAAAAGGTTGAAATTTTGTACATCACCCATTTAATGTTAGGGGTAATTTTACTGATTGGGAATATTTTTGTATGGGGTCTGCATAAAAATCAAATATTTTTATTTAATTAGATTTAATGTTCTGAAAATGTTAATCAAAACTTAAAATTCTGTCCCTTATATAACTTTGTGATTTATTGTACATGTCTATGATCAATATTTAAGGAATAAAAGAATAGGTCAGTGTGTTTGAGACACTCTGTATATACTGGCAGATAATGTTTTTTTTAATTAGTAGAAGATTTAGATGTATATTTTAAGAAAGCTTTCCTTATTACTTATATTAATTGCGCATGTTCATTAAACTATATTGTATGTAAGTTGTGCAATATTCAAAAACATGCGAGTGGCCACTTAAAGTTTCAAGCTCAGTGGCCACTGGCCACCTGCAAACTTTCTGAATTTTGACCTCTACCCCACAGTAATGCTGAAGTAGAGAGAATTGAGCAGTGTTAAAAATATAGGTGACAAATCCTCATCAATGGGTAGAGAGTGTTTAGAAAACAGGCTATTTGTAAAGACTGCTAAGGTTAATTTGATGGATTTAAATGATGTAATTGAATTGTGCTGGCATGATAGCATAAAAAGCAGAAGGCCATGCTTTCAGGTAGAGGTCTGCGCCGCCGCAGAGGTCCAGGCCGGCACGCCGACAAAGAATGCCGAATGTATGCCGCAGCGTACAATCGGCTTCAAAACTTAAAAAAAGAAATTGTACCTAAACTTTCAGCTGCTTATTTATTTCTGGATACTTCTTAACCTTTTACTGGCCAATGTTTCCAACTGAGAACATCAAATTAAAACACTTTTGAAAAATTAAATTTTATCAATATTGACTTAAAAAATAGCAGATAAAATTAAAGGATGAGTTAGTTATTTGAAACGCAAGTTGCGTTTCTATCATTAGTGGGAAACTGAAAAAAAAAAAAAAATTGTAAAAATAGCAATTTTCATAAATTTTTACAGAGCTATCTTGATACCCCCCCCCTTCAAACTTAATTCATCTATATTTAAATTTAAAAATAAATATCTCATGAATTCTTAATATTTCACTTATTAGTTAAGCGATTGGTCCACAACCCCCAGGCCACGGACCTGTCCAAGGATCAAATAGTACCGGCCACCGAGGAACATTAAATTCTTTGGATTTTATTTACTTTGGTGTATTTTTCTCTGGTTTTGCGACTTTGTCGTGCTTGTGTTGATTTATACCTTTGTAACAGAAGAAATATTGTAATTCTTTTAACATTTATCTTTTTTTTTGTTTACCATAATTTATGGAAGAAATGCCGCACCTACGAAAATGAGCTTAGTTAGCTAGAAAATCATCAGAAACGCCGCACCCGGCATAAACGCCACAGCCACGATCGTTGGGGGGGGAAGTGATCGTGGTCAGAAGAAGTCAATGCCAGATAAAATTCAATTTCTAAAATAATTTCTTAATTAACAAAAAATAAATAAAAAAAAATATGTTGCATTACTTATTAGACCTAATTTATTAAAAAAGCTATTAAGTTGATCGGGTATATTTCGGGAGAAATTGGATAAACGGTAAAAAAAAAATCTCCTTTTTTCTCCCCCTTCCCATAGAATGTTTTAAAGTATTTACCGCTATTTTACGAAGCTTACGGTTTCTATTTTCAAATAATCAGATATCAATGTTCATATTCGCAAAGGCGAATTTATAGAAATAAAAAAATAAGTTCTAAAAACCTTCTTGCATCCGCACAAAGTTCGGACAGACTACCAGACGCCATTAAAATGAAAACAGCAATCGATGTGTGAGAAGAGGCTCCAGTTAAAAGTAAACATTTCCCCCCCCCCCCCCCCCCGCGGATGGCCAGCTGTTGATTACGTAATGAGCTTGCTTCAGCAAATTGTTGTTTTAAACTGAATGTTGTGTAACAACACTTGATCATTCTATTTATTTATTATTTTTCATATTTATAACATTGGGATTTATTTTAAAAGCACTCAGCATTTCTTGAGCATACCAATTAGTTGGCAGTGTTTATTCGATAGAGTTTTCCTGCACAGGGCGCAAAGCCGCACGGCGATAAAAAAAAAATAACTTTTAGATTAACTTTATTTTTTTTTGGGGGAGGGGGGGAGGGTTAAACTCACACTGGGCGCAACATTACTAATTTTAGTTGAAATTCAGTATTTTAAGAACAATAGAGGTTCATGTGAAAAACGGGTGCATTTAATAGAGGGTAGTGTACTTATGCGGTATTTTACAGAACTTTAACCCTTCAAAATATATATTCAAAACTTCATTAAAATTTAATTATAGTTCTAAAATGTAGATATAAAAGATTTACTTCTATTTTTTTTTCTTTTTACTTAATTGAGGAGACATCGGTTGGATGTATCAGGGATCGCGCTGAAGTCTGATAAAAGTGGGTCACAAAGGCCCATTATCTTGAGAAATATGGGTTTTTGCATATACAAAACTCACTATGTGTCTTTTTTTTTTGCATCATAGTCTACAAAATTTGGGTAAATTACTCAGAAATCTGAGTAAACGCAAACCCTGATGTATGAAGCCATCCACTTCAGAAAACCGGACATGGACCCATCTCAGTGCGCTCTGACTTTCTCCAAAACAGAATTAAAGATTAAACCTCTTTTCTATAAGGGGTAGGTTCGCATTCTGATTCGCTATGCTGTGATCTGTGCACGCTAAATAGTATGTGTCGGTGGTGGCGCCATATTTTGAGAAAATTATCACTAAATGAATTTTTTGATTTTTCGTTGAAGATCGGCTAAAAAAAATTAAAATATTGTAAACACCGCACCCGGTAGAAATGCCGCACTTACTATTTTTGAACTTTTAAACTCATAAAAGCCGCGGCGTTTCTTCCATAAATTACGGTATTAAAGATTTCAAGATCATGAATTAAAATTGCAGTCATAAAATAGAGAATAAATGTTCTTTCTTTAAAACTATTCCAGACAACAACTCTGCCGGTTGAAATGCTACATAACTTTATATTCATTTTTTTTTGTGTGTGTGTGCAACTGTATTTTATTTTGGAGGCATGTTTAAATACAATTAAATTAAAGTTATTAAATTATCAACATTGACTGGGTCGTGGCGATAAAAAGGTTGGAGAGCACAGATTTAAGCTACTCATCACTACATCATAGCTGCCAACCATTCCGATTTTATAGGAACATTTTCCACCACTATTTTTGAACAATTTTATTTTAAATTAAAATTATGGACTTATTTTAACCTTAAATCGCCAAGGAAAAGTTAGTGGTAAGCTGGGGTCGAAATCTGCAGCTACCCCTGACAATCAGATTTTTAAATGGGCGAGTAAAACCACTTTTTGCATAGAAATACTACTTGACATCTTTGGAAGAATGCAATGGGAGAGGTGAAGCCACTTACGTTATCTATCTATCGTAAGACACGAACGATTTAAATTAATATTTTTTATAACAAGAACTCTTAACAAATACTTGTGTTGAAAAGTAAAATTGACAAAAACTTTGTATAATAACACACACCTATAATAGTACATTTCAAATGGAAAACCAAATCTACTAAATTTAGAACTCTTGATAAAGGTGCATGAAAAACTTAAAATGATCATTTCTTTTTAAATAAGATATTGGAAATGTTACTGTCCATATTTTTATGTTAAGAGTATAAAATAATCTGATGTATTCATAATCAGCTGTTAATTTATAATGAGTTTTAGCTAAATTTAGTAGCTTTGTTTTCTTATTTAAAATTTATAAAGACTTAAAAACACAGTTCTGCAACTAAATCTTTTAACCTTTTTAGATGGAGAAATTATTTTATGTATATTTATTTCATTTTTTTAAAAAGGTGGAGAGGGCTTGAATTGAAAACAAACTATCTTTAAAATACAGTCATTAGTTGTTTTAGATATTTTTATTCGATCTAGAGGAGAAAAACATATGAAACATCCATAAATGGTATTTATCAACAATGTGTGTTATTATACAGTTTTTATCCATTTTGCATTCTAACACCAGTATTTATTAACAGTTCTTGTTATGAAACATATTAATTTAAACCACCAGCATCTCAGGATAGGTAGGCAACGTAAGTAACGCCACCCATCGTTTCACCTCTCTCATTGCAATATTCCACAGATGACAGGCAGGTTTCTAGAAGGCGGTGGAAAACTAAAAATTCAGTTATCCCTCGGGCAACCAAGAAAAACAACTGTTCCTATTTTTATTCCTTAGCTTGAAAATGCAGTTTCCTATTCCTATTTTAATTCTGAATTTCTTTCTATTTCCATTCTCATTTCTGAATGGCAATAGCAATTTTATGAATAAACGTTTGTCAATTTATTTTCATGGTAATGGCCGCATGTTCTTAAAAAAAATTTGTATAGCAAAAATTTTATGGGCAAGAAACTTCATTTGCAGGCAACCAAAATAATTTCAGTGATTGCCCAACTGACAACCGAAAAAAATCACAAGATTCTATCCCTGGTGGTGGGAAATGTTCCGATAAAAACAGAACGGTTGGCAGCTATGCTAAAGGTCAAGACTCAAAAATTTTGAGAGTGGCCAGTGGCCACTGGACATGATTAATTCAGTGGCCACTGGACATGATTAATTCAGTGGCCACTTGAACGGTATCTTACGTACGTCGAATTCATGTGTAATTAAAATATATTTATGTACACATAAAGGTATGGATATAATATAATCAAAAAATTAAATTTTTCAGGTCTAATGAATAATAATACAATGTTATTTTGTATAAATTTCTTAAAATTAATAATAATAAAAATACTTACTATAGCTCATTTAATTAATTTTGTCAATAATTGAAATGAATGAAAAATAAGTAAATTAAAATCAGGCTTAATAAAGAACACAAACATTTAAAATATTATATTTTAATCTTGAAAGTATGGCCTTCTGCTTTTTAGGCTATCATGCCACCACTATTCAATTACACATTAAAATAAATCAAATTAACCTTAGCAGTCTTTACAAATAGCCTGTTTTCTAAATACTCTTTACCCATTGATGTGGATTTGTCACCTATAATATTTTTAACACTGCTCCAAATTCTCTCTACTTCAGCATTACTGTGGGGTATAGTAATTAAAGCTTGGATGACTTCTTTTACAATTTTAAAATTACTCAAGTTTTCACTACTTAATTTTTCATTTAAATTTGTCTGGTGGAATTTTTAGAATTCTGCTGAATATGCAGTACAGTGCAGCACCGATAATCCAGCATCGCCGGGAATGACGCGGTGCCGGATTACCGATTTTTCCGGATTATAGATTTGTTGAAAATTTCCATTAAAACCATCGTCGATCACGTGCTATTGACCAGTTTATTATTTATCAATGAAAAATAGTCTTAAAACATACATACAATCGCAGTATAAACCACCAAAAAAAGTACTAAACTACACTGGAACAAATGTAATTTAGTGTTCAATTCAAACTAAAAATTATAAAGCAGAATAGATTGTTGATTTTGGAACATTTTTATAAAATATAACAAAGTAACTGAAATTTATTTAAATTATAATTTAAAATAAGTGTATTAAATTATTATTAGAATCTAATTAGCTTTTGTATTTACATTAAATACATCGGTTAATTTGACTTGCTTTATTTTTTTTAATTGGTTAATTAAAGTATGCACATTCATCAGTTGACTCTCAGATATAAAATCAATTTATTAAATCTCTCCGTAGTTTTTACCATAGTTTTATTTTGCAAGTTGAATTATTCCGAATTTTACTCTCTTCAGTCTCTTCACAGCAGGCACGTATCTGGAAAAACATTGCGAGGGGGGGGGGGGAGTTTCCCAAAAATTTCGGAGGGCCTCCAAACGGTAAAAAAGGCAGAAAGTTTCACAGAAAGACCTTTATCATTTTAGTAACAAAAAATCAAAATTTCGGGGTGGGGGAGCCCCCGCCCTTAAATACGTCCTTGCTTCTCAGCTTCTTAATTATGTCGAAACATACTAATTCCCCCCTCCTTTCCCTCTTGCTTATCAAAGCACTGGCGAATTCCTACCAGGGATAGATAGTTATTGCATTTCGCACGGTGACAGGATGTCTAGAAACAAGGCAATGTATCTGAAAGGAGCCGAAGCCACGTGCTTACGATGATGTGTAAACATGCTGTCTCGTTTTAAAAACTCATACATATTAATGTTCTATGAAAGCACTTGCGTTATCTTTGAATTCTTCATTCAGCAACACTGCATACCTTTGACTACAATTAATTTAAATGTAATAAGCCAACCAAGTCGTATTTACTTTTGTTTTTATCTCTGGTTTTATGACTTCTGTGGTTTATCATTTAAAAACAGGAAGTCCCAGTGTCCCACGTGGCTTTGTTATAAAATATGGATTTTTTTTTTATGTACGCACGTGGTTGGAGAAAGGATTGTTCCAAGCAAAGTGCAAATGCAAGAATATCTTCTATTCTGTGCATTCCTACTGAAGTGAGTCACTCCAGTTTGCAGGCGTGTCTGCTGCATCTGCGATTTTGTGGGATTACTGTCAATAAATTCACAATAGAATGATGGAAAACGGGTGAGGCGAGGCGGGAGGGGATACGTTTTGCCGTTCTTTTTCCGAGTGAATTGTAAATTCTGTCCATGTATTTTGGAGAGAGTATGAAACAGTAATTGTAAACCAAAACGCATAAATGTAATAAAATAAAAAGAGGCGAACGTAATGAATATTTTTCATCGCCACTTTCTTAAACTGAGTCGCCACGTGGTGAGTGGCGACTGCGAATCTTGACCTTTAAGCTATGCTATATTCTGTTTCTGAAACCAATGTAAGAGTTTGTCAGAAGTCATTAGTCAGAAATGACCAATTTTCACAATTGCGAACACAGGGAAAATTGTATACAATCTTTCCCCGTTTAAATGACTAATATTCTTTAACTCATTATGAAACGAATTTAAAATATGGCTGGATCTGAATTCGGTCTGTAAAGGGTTAACACTAGTAACTTGTAAAGATACCATTTAAATTTATTGAGTAAATGGCATAAGTTGATAGCTGTAAAAACTGCTTAAAAATTGCTTTATACCTCAAAAGAACATTATAGGTTTGGAATGATTCATGAGAAGGTTGTGTAGAAAAAAAAATGTTTAAAAGAAAATGGATCAATTGTACACTGACAGCTAAATGTTTCGTGAATGTGCTATAAGAGCAATATAAACTAATCAAATATTGATAAAATCTCTTGTTTCAGTTTTTCAGTAGAAATGTTTTAAAAGTTCACCGAAACGGCAAGCTCATACTCAGGAGCCTCACCAATAGCCGAGCCAAGAGTTCGGAGTTTTCTGTCTTTTCCTCCGAAATGCTTGTTAGGATCCCTTAGAAAGAAAGACCCCACGGAGAGCACTCCACACCTCGGACTAGAGTCCACATGTAGCTAATTGGCCGTAATCCCACAACAGAAAATCATACTCAAGACTAGTTTTCATAATCTTAAAAAATCTTTTAATGTTAATTTATACATAGGTTTGTGTGTGTGTGTGTGTGTTTGTATGCATACGTCTATTTTCATTATGCTCTTTTTCAAAAAAATTTCCACGTCGCAGCGCGCCGCCCGGTTTCTGAGGTCGATACACTGCCACCGCAAATTTCCATGCGGCGCAGACCTCTACTTTCAGGATTAAAATATAACCCATGCAAAAACCCTCAACTAGTTAAAAATTTGTGAAGCAGCATTTTACTTTATAGATCTATGAATTTTAAATACGGGTCTTAAAAATAATGATATCAAATTTTGAGCGACGCCCTGCTGTTAAAGATTTGTTTTTAAATTCCATTACAGTTACTTTCGTTTTATTTTCTAAAGAAGATGTACGCATTTAAGCAATGCTTTTAATTATGAAATACACTGTCAAATATATCACACTTTCACTGAGTCTATATAGTGTATTCAAATGAATTTATTTCAATAACTTAATTTATCTTTTGCGTCACGCTATCCAAAAGGGCAAGCAAAATTTTCATATACATTGCACTTAGTTTGGTTACTATGACACTAACTAAATATTTAAGTAAATTTTGCTTGCCCTTTTGGATAGCGTGACGCAAAAGATAAATTAAATTATTGAAATAAATTCATTTGAATACATTATATAGACTCAGTGAAAGTGTGATATATTTGACAGTATATTTCATAATTAAAAGCATTGCTTAAATGCGTACATCTTCTTTAGAAAATAAAACAAAAGTAACTGTAATGGAATTTAAAAACAAATCTTTAAAATTCTCAGCAGGGCGTCACTCAAAATTTGATATCATTACTTTTAAGACCCGTATTTAAAATTCATAGATCTATAAAGTAAAATGCTGCGTCACAAATTTTTAACCAGTTGAGGGTTTTTGCATGGGGATATCATTACTTTTTAAGGGTATGGTCAGAAGATAATAAATTAGTTTCAAGGGCGAATTTTGGAAGTTTGCTTGACACTAAGTTATGTAAATAAATATACAAACCTGTTTTCATGCAGTATCAGAGTATTTGATTAAAAAAGTCACAGCAAGTTCTTTTGTAACATGTAACAGAAAATTGACATATTTTTGTTAGAATTTTATAATAAGAGACATGATTATAATCAATAATTTTTTGAGTAATTTTCTATTTATAATTTGGGTCGAGTACAGATTAGTATCCCTGCCACCACCTTTGATTTTAGTTCATAAATTTGCACTCAGTTTAATGCTAAACGTAACTTAACTTTTTTACTATAGTTACATAACTATTGGGCCCCATCAGTGGCCGAGCGCATAGCGCTCTGAACTGGGAGACTGAAGGTGCCTGGTTCGAAACCAGGTTGCGTCTGCCGACCTAATCGTTCGGAGTTTCCGTGGTTTCCTCCAAAACAGCACAAATACGGGTTAGGACCCCTTAGAAAGACCGACACGGAAGGCACCCCACGTCTCGGCTTAGAGCCTACGTGTAGCTATAATCGGCCGTAATTTTAGAATAACAACAACAATATATAACTATTCATTCTATTATTTTAATGCATTGTGATTCATTTATTTGCATTCAGTTTAACGATCACCGTAAGTGAAGTTTCGTTAAAATTATTAATTTAATAATCTCGTTCTTAATTAATGATAATCTAGTTACTTGTTCTATTATTTTAATGCAATGTAATCTATTAATGCAATGTTTGCTTTCAGTTTAAAGCTATCTCTAAGTTAAATTTTTAACTATATTATGATATACTAAGTTTTTAATAAGTTAATGATACATCTCAAAATTGTTGATTAAATTAATTAATAACTATAATCATTAATAAAATAGAAAATTACTCAAAAAATTATTGTTTATATATTGTTTATAATTGGTTTTATGTCGCTTTTTAGAAAACTACATACTATGTTTGTTTGTTTTTTATCAGTTGATAATTTCATTTTTTTAGAGAACGTTCAGATGAACTACCAGTTTAAGAATAAGGGTCTTGCGCGGTTGACTTTCTCAGTGCTTCTGAAGCGTATTTACATTACTTCGTGAGAAAAAACGTCCAAAACTCGGAATTTTTAGATTATCAGCCATCCGGTAGACCAGAACCCTGGACATTTATACTTCAGTTATCTATCATCTTCAGTATATTATCAACTCGGCTCGGGTGGGCACAACATCTTGTTTTAGATGCCATCTCCGGCCTTCAAATGTCTAATACAAAATATAGTGCATGTATAAATTTAGATTAATTAATCAAATTTCTATCTGAAAAGTATTGAACAAAATTTTAAATCTGGTATTTAAAGGAATACAAAATAAAAGTGAGAAAAACCTAAGATTTGGAAAAAATATTGGTTTTAAAATTATAATTCAATAATTTCAATAAATTTTATACATACATGAAGAGTAAAATAATTATTATTAAAACTAGTTAGTATGTAAAACTACTATTTATTTTCCTTTGAATACTAAATAATTATTAATTAATTATGTGAGCTTTCTGAAGAGAAAAAAAATTCATTGAAATATTAATTACATAATGAATTTTCCAAATAGAATTAATAATATTAGAAAAATACAGACTTAATTTAATTAGAAATAGCTATCAAAATACTAGGGAAATGAAATACTTAAAGAAAAAGTTAGGAAGGAGTTTTATCAAAAAATACTTAAATTATTTATTTTTTTAATTCAAAGTCTTAACTATTTTTAATTATTAATTATAGCAAAATAAATTACAGAAAAAATAAGTAAAGTATATAATAATCTGTTATTTTTTAAAATGAAGTAAAAGAAAAACGACAGTAACACAAAGCTCATCTCGCAAAAGTGCGACGTCGAGGACAGAACTCAAGTCATTTGCTCAGGTTGAGGGAGCGAAAGGTACCAGCTGTCTAGGACCAAACTGGTTTACGATATAAGGTAACTTGTACAAATCTTGTCACGGATCTACAGCACTGTATTCCTACTCCCTGCCTTGTTTACCGCCTTTAAAACGAGATCATTTTCCGTATTTCCTTACGCGGGTTACATAGTTCCCTCTTTGAACTGGATTAAATTAAAAAAACAGGTTTTCCTAGCTTAACTGGCGACGTCACTCATCGAATTTGGCACCAATTAAAATCATATATTAATTGTAAAAAATTCGTTAGAGCGGATTCCGAGATCCAGATGAGACACTTTTAAAAATAGAAAAGTTAGCTGTATATATAAGTGCCGCGAAATTTTACGGTTGGTTGGTTGGGGCTGGCTGCGTCACTAGAAGAACTGTCATTCTACATGATATTTTAAATGTTTGTGTTTTTTATTCAGCCTGATTTTAATTTACTTATTTTTCATTCATTTCAATTATTGACAAAATTAATTAAATGAGCTATAGTAAGTATTTTTATTATTATTAATTTTAAGAAATGTATACAAAACATTGATTATTATTCATTAGTCCTGAAAAATTTAATTTTTTGATTATATTATATCCAATATTATACCTATGTACATACATATATTTTAATTACACATGAATTCTACGTACGTAAAATACCGTTCAAGTGGCCACTGAATTAATCATGTCCAGTGGCCACTCTCAAAATTTCTGAGTCTTGACCTTTAGTAGAACAGTGCTAATCTTTCACCTTTGGAACTGGGGTATGGTTGGAATGCAAAAAAGGTTGGATTATCAGAACAGAAAAATACAGATTTAAACAATTTCTGAGCTCAAAAATAACTATGTATTATTCTCTACAATAAAAACATTACTATAAACTGCATAAAAGCTGTTATTATTGTCAAAAAGAAGCAAAATTGTAAGTATATATACTGTACGTATGCATGTAATGTATGTGGTGAGTCACCAACCAGTCGAAATAAAGTTTGGCTTCAGCATGGTCGGATCAACCAGAATGACAGACCAGCCAAGGGCAAAAGGGCGGCCAGCCAAAAAGCACCAATAGACAAAGCAATAAAATTAATGCCAAAAAAATTCTAGGACTATAAACACATTAATTTTTTTAATTCCCAGACAAATGGGACGATTTTATATATATTCAATTAACCCATATGCAGCTGCACAAATTCTTTCACATGAAAGATAAGGTTTTAGCCATCAGGATTAATAAACAAAGAAGGCAAGAAAACGGAAGTTTGATGTAACTCATATAGCTGCAAGAACAAAACTATTACAGGCAGATTAATAAATTCTCAAAGCACAGACAAAACAGGGGTGGATCCAGTAATTTTTTCTAGGGTCCCATTTTTGTGAATTTCAACACTTATTTTTGTAAATTTTCATACCAATTTTTAATAAAAGTAACTTTTTTGCTAAAATAATTGATAAAACAGATTAAAATGTTGGGTAAAATGCCAATGAAGGGACATTTTAATTGATTGTAATTTTGTGAAGGGGCTGCAAAATGAACCGAAATTTTGTCTACATCGACCCTTGCAAAAAGGATAAAATTTTGAATAGGCATTATAATTTAAAATTAGCAATAAAAGTGGTTATTAAAAACATACATATATGTGATGATTAGCATCGCAAATCTCTAATGGAAAATAGTTATACTAATCAACTTGCTAAATATATTACAAAAAATAACATAGAAACATTGTATTAATAAATCCTAACATCTAAAAGATACAGAACTGTGTAGATGAATACATAAATTGTACAATCAATGTGAAAGCTTCATTTAATCAAAATGTTTTTTCTCTAAAATATGAAAAATTTGCAGCATTAAATAATAGTTTTGAGAATGTTACCAGTCAGGGATCAGGAACAATTCAAATTATTCTGCATCAAAGATTCCAAAGTATTCTTAGATTTTTTTTTAATTATAATCATTCCGAGATGTAACACTGGTCTTACAATCTGAGGTTTGATTTATCATATTTTTCATTCAGTGGATTGAATTTATAGCATTAAATAGTAAATTTGGAAGTTAACAATTGGGAAATAATTTAACTTGTCTAATACAAAAATCTTTGCTGTTTCACAAATTAGGTTTTTTAAAACATTTATTAATATAGGATTTATTAATATAAGGATTTATTAAACATTTATTAATATAAGATATAAAATAATGAAATTACTGAATAAGATAAAGATATAAAGTTAAATAATTTCCCTATGTACCAATTTCCAAAATATTTCGGTAATAAATTAAAAAAAAAAAAAAAAAAAAAAAAAAAAAAACTTACTTTTCTGTTTATATTCTTTCCAGTTTAATCCCTAAATTCAATAAAGGAAAAAAATATTACTACAAGACATTAGAATTTTATACAAAATGAAATATTTTAAAAAGTAAAATCAACTGAAAATTTTGATGCACAAATCAGGATTCACTTAAATTTTCTAATTAACAAGTTAAAGAAAGTATTGAGAACTCATTATTCTATCAGAAAGGTACAAAAAAATGAACAAGCATCACTTCTCTCACATTTTTTCACATTTATCATATGACAGAAATCAGCTTTTTTATATGGGGTTAATTTCAAATTTTTACCAGGGCCTCATTTAAGAGAAAACTCTTTATTTTTGTGAATTTCAAAACAATTTACAAAACAAATTAAAATATACTGTAAAATGCCAATAAAGGGTTATTTTAATCAATTATAATTTTGTGAAGGGGCTGTTCTAATCGATTGTTATATGTGAAGGGACTGAAAAACAGACCCAAATTTCGTCTGCATCGATCCCTGCATAAATAACAAATGTGATGGAAAACTGGATTTTAAAAATATTTTAGTTAAAAACTATTAAGACTGCAGTGCTAAAACGTAATCATAAAATACAGTATGCTTACTATTTTAATTTGTGTTTACCTTTTATTACTGCCTCTAGATTAAAATCCAGGGATGAGAATATACAAATATGAAAAAAGAGGAAAAGTGCGTGAACGTAATTTCGACTTCGAGCAAAGTTCAAGCGCGTGATGCCCATTTTTGATATACTATATATATATATATATATATATATATATATATATATATATATATATATATTACAATTATTTTATATCAACAATATATATGTTACAATTATTTATTAAAATATTTTTATTTAAATTATAATTTTTATTATCTTTAAAAATTAAAATTCATAAACATTTATGTTCAATTTTAGATGCAGAACATTCAATAATGAAACAGAGGTTATCATTATTTAAAGGATGATCTTAATCAATTTTACAAAATCTACAGTCAAGACAAAATCCTAGCTTTACAAAACAATTTTACTTTATTCTTTTGAAAGTGAATGCAATGTAATTTCTAGGGGGGGGGGGGAGAATTACCTGATTTTCTATGAACTGTCTCTCATGAAATTCCAGAATGTCATTAAATATTTCAAGCTTCCATAGATTTACCACAATTCATTATAAAATAACCCAAGAACGCAGAATATGGCACAGCAAAAGAAATATATATCCAAAATGTTAAAAGTAATTTCAACTTTTCTCTTACATCAGACAATAAAATCTATCCTGTAACTTTAAAAAGTTAACACTAACAAAAATACATAGATATTTCAAAAAATTTAGGCCATATATGTTCCCATTAAAAATCTGCTGAATGCGATCTCATTTACTTTTCTCTCTCCTAACAAATGGGAGAGGGAGGAGGGGAAAGCTGACTAGTTATATACCTGCCAACAACTAGGGTACAAAAAACCTTAGTTTCACATAATTATAATGCTTAAAAATAATTTTTAAATACAAATACTATTTGCACAATGTATTAGTTTAGCAGTTTTGACAACTACTGATGGCTTAAATCCAGTTATAGTGTTAAATTAAGAACTCTTCCTTCCCTACTTCTCATAGACTATTTAAAAGTACTTTACTGCTAAGTTGAGACATAAGCATATCGTCGGGCAGAGGGGGGGGGGGGGGGAAGGGGGGCGTGTGCCCCCCGGAACTTTGTTTGGAAAACCATTCATTCCAAAACCCTTTTTTTTTTTAACTTAAAGAAACATACCTATTTTTACTTTAGAATATGCTATGTGCGCGCTCCCCCACACACACTTTCAAAAAAAAAAAAAAAAAAACCTTGCGTTTGCGTGATGCTAACGCCTATGATTTAGGAAGCCAAATAAGAACCTACGATTTAATATAAACAATGTTTTCAATTTAGAAAGAGGAACATTATTAAATAAATAAACAACTGTTTGGAAGGTCAGGTCAACGGCAGAGGAGGGAGAGAGAGAGAAATTCATTTCTTTTAAAGTAAACAGTTCTTTCCTCTTCCACCGGACGGGCCAGCTGTTATGCTGACAATGCATAATGCGTGCATCGGAGAATAATTGTTTGTTTTAAGCTTGGCATGTTGTGGGATTTATCTGATGCCTCAAAATTAATTCACTACGAAAGCAATTAAAAAAAAAATGCAGATTGTAAAAAAGTCTTAATTGTGATTTTCTTTGTTTATTTCCGCAGCGTTAATGCGGTTTATGATATCCAAATGATTGCTTTCTATAACTGAGGACAGAAAACCGCAAAACGGATAAAAAACCACAACATGTAATAAAATTCAGTGCTTCCGCTTATCGAAAGGAACAAACTTCGCGGAGGGTCTTTCGACTTTTGATCTCCTTATTGAATATTCCCCATACTTCTTCGATGCGCGCATGCTTAGCAAGTTGCAGCGCTTCCATTGGCTTGGAGGAGTGGATCATAAAGGCTTCTCCTTGGATTCCAATCCTGCAAGATTTTTGAATACGCAATAAGCATGGCCGAAGACGAATACGTGTTGGGGCTAGCAATACGGTCTTGATATCGGTAAGCAAGATGCATTTCGGCGAATACATCTTTAAAAAAGAAAATTGCACTGAAAATATTTTTAAACGCGGAACTTAAACACACGAAAAAGCGGAAAGTAATGTCTTTTTAAAAACGCGGAAAATAAAAAAAAGCAAAATACGCGGAAATAACCAAACCGCGGAATTCCGCGGATCCGCGGAAGATTCTCATCCCTGAAAATCTAACCCAAGGGTACAATTCCTGAAAGTAATTTGGTAAGAAGTATGCAAATGAAAAAAAGAGGTACTTACGTATTATCCCTGCAATCATTACCGCCAAATTATTTTTTCTTAAACTCTGCTGGTAAACTATTGCCAATCGTATTCAGAACCATAAATAATTACATGTGTCCGGCACTTTATCTTAGTGAAAAATGGCTCATTGTGGGGGACTGCCGGGAAAACACGCAAGTACCAAAAAAGATTAAGAAGCACTGGTCAGCGCACCTTTGATGTACCCCCCAACGCATTTTTTTGGTTAAAAAAAAAAAACGAGTAAGGCCGAGCCGAAGATGGCATTTTCAACGGCGCGAGAAATAGCGAGATGGCCGTGAAATCGCATTTCCAAAAACAGAGATACTGCTACATCTTTTTTTTTTTTTAATTCTTGGTTAACAATAAAAACAAATGCAATGGTATTGGAATTTTTACGTGAGGGGGGCACTGCCTGCCTCAACACCCCCCCCTCCCCCCCATTTATTTTAAGCAGACTACAGCAAAAATTTAGAATAAACAACCAAATAAACCAAGGATTAAGATTTATATACACGTGGGCTTATTAACGGGCAACTTCAAAGTTAAATTCGACTCAAAAATACCCTGAAACTTTCGACGACGCGAAAAATAACTAGATGGCGGTGAAATCGCGTTTCCAAAAACGGATTAATTTCATTATTGTTTTTTTTTAAGAATTATGGGTAAACAATAAAAACAAATGCAATGGTACTGGGATTTTTACGTGAGAGTATTTAAAATAATAAATAAACAGCGAAGAACCCCCCATTTATTTAAAACGGACTACTGCAAAAATTTAGAATAAACAACTAAATAAACCAAGGATCAATCCCTTAAACTTAGATGGGCTTACAATGGCGTGAACTTATTAACGGGCAACTTCAAAGTTAAATTCGACTCAAAAAGACCCTGAAATTTTTCTACAACACTACTAACACTCGGAAAACTACTTACATCTTTCGAGACCATCTTTAAATTCTTCTAATAAACTTCCAAAATAAAACATCAAAAAGATCACAGTACCTTAGTAGAAGAAATAGAAAATTCAGTCAACTTACTACCTGTAAGCAAGAATGTGAAATGAAGTTCACAATCTTCAACCTGCGGGAGAGATTGCATCACTGGCGCTCTCTCATTGGCCGGCCGGCTGGGGTTGCCATAAATAGCCTTCCTCCAATGTTGCCAAAGCAATTCGTTAGGGTTACCACAAAATCCCTTTTATCGCCACATTACGCAGGGAAAAAATGTAGGGGGTATATCGAAGCTTAGATCGAAGTTTAAGATCTAAAAACACCAAAAAGCCAGTGGTATGGTTTGTAAATACCAAACAAAAACCTGTAAATGTTTTGGATTACCCAAAATTCGGAGCTTTTTAGAAAAATTTTCTATATCGATAGAATACAACAGTAATTCCCAACCTTTTCATTCCTAACGAAGCCCTTCTAAAATCTGAAATTGGCAAACCCCTTTAGAGGTTCCTCATTGAGTACTTTTACATTAATTCCGCAAACCTATTTTTATGAATTCCATCGCAAATCATCAGTTGAGAACCAGTGGAATACACACTGCTATGTATTGTAAAATATAATAATTCAAGTTTTCCCATGTTATGACTAGCCATTATATTTTGGAATGCATCAAAACAAAATAAAGCAACGAATTTCAAAGTTTAATATTACATTCCCACACATTTTCGTTTAAGTTGTTTTCGACACAGAGTTTAACACAACAAATTCATATTTGCATGCTAGCATTTTATAAAATAAATATGTAAACGTACCTTAGAACGTATTTTACATTTTTCCATTTTATACTAAATAACTAGTTAAAATTTAAAAGTTAACAATTCGATAAGAATGAAATCCTCACCGAAAAAAAACGTGCTTACTGTTTATTTATATTTTTGCAATTTAGAACAAATGTGTTGCCATTTACAAGAAAATCTCAATATTAAATTCTTATATTAATTTTTTTATTTTATTTTTCCAAACACTGGTGTCTTATAAGTCTTCATAATCTCTATGTTTCAAAACTAATCAGCCTTAAAAGTGTTGAAATCTATATTTGAAAAAAACCGGTGAGTAAATGCTATCTTAAAAATTCATATGCATTGAAGAACGATTCACGATACTCTGGACTCTGAATCATTCTCACGTCGCTTAGCAACCAGCGATGAACAAGCGAATAAAAATGTAAACATTGCTTTTCAAAAGCTATATTCAAGAACTTGAGAAAGTACTGTGACTCTATCCTGGATTAGGAAATTACACTCTAAAAAGTTCTATTCAGTAAGAGGAATAAAATATTCAGTTTTAGTCTTGATTGTGTGGCATAATTTTTAAACAAAGGTACTAATCATACAATCGAATATGTAACAAAGCAATATTTAAGGCTGTGTTTTTACAAAATGATGGTTTCTTTATTCATTTTACATTTTGAAGCACTTTCAAAATTAAAATCACAGACAGTAACCATCTATATAGATTTAATTATCCGATATGGAAGTATGAAATATCCGTGCATACGATTTATTTTATGAATAATAAGCATGTTAATATTGATAACCTTTTAGTATTGTATCACAATAACAAATTTAAATGCCTCAAAAGTGTAAAAAAGTTTGTGTGACTTTGATTAAAAGTAGTAAAAAGGACTTGCTTTAAAACTTTAAAAGGTTAAAACTACACAAATCAAATCCTTCAGTAGCAGCTTTCGGTGGTGGCCACCACCTTCCTCAGCCATCGCCGTTTCTTGCTTGCACTGATCTCTTCCTCAACGCCTCGTCCCATCCCGGATCGATCTGCGCATGTGCCATGTCATTAACGGTGCCAGCTGTAGTTAAGATCTGAAGTGCCTCCATTTTAAGTGCATAATTGATATTTTTACAGTTGGCTAGTTTTTTGATTTCATTAAAATTAAGTTTAATGGGTTGTTCTTGGGCTATTTAAGAGAGATCTGTGGTGGGTTTATTGAAGTTAATATCGTTAAAGAGTTCCTTTTTTCTTTCTTTAATTTTCCTTTTAGTCATTCCTATATAGCACCCAGGTTTTTGAGTTAAAATTAACTACACTCGAGAGCCAAAAATCCGCCGACCTAAAATCCCCAAACGTCCGAAATCCGCACACCTTCTCTGATGTAAATAATGAAATTCGAAGTCATCCGCCAGTGATGAAATTGTTTAAAAGTGTCTTGAATCCAGATAAATATGATTCTGATGATGAAAACTTGGTTAATAATAATAATAATAAAATCCATTTGATAAAAGTTTAAAGTTAGGAGAAGAATAGCTTAAATTTTTAGAACAGCAAAGTTCTGTAACAAAACAAGAATTAATGATAATATACAATTTGCAAAAATGAATAAAGGAAAGAAATAAAGAAAAAGAAACTGAAAGTAGGGGGGAAAAATGATATTTTAAAACAAATCACCATAGAACATGCTTTCAAAATTAGAAAAAGGAAATTTTGAAACCATTTGCTTTGCTAATCTTCATGTAATATTTTTTTTTTTTTTTCTCGTATGCTTTTGTATTTAATGTGAAAATATAAGTGAAATACTTTTGACTGTTTTTATTTTATTGTAATTGTATTCTACTTTTTTAAAATCAGAAATGTAATGATTATTGATTATGATGAATTTTATGGCCTGAAATCTGCAAAATCCTAAAATCCGCACAAGCCGTGGTCCCAAGCTGTGCGGATTTCTGGCTCTCTACTGTATTTCATTATTGTTTGTGAAATAGTTAATTTTAATTCCAAAACCCCTTACAAATTTAAAATCGCTGCCATCCGCTCCTATGTCAATCGCGCCATTACAATCTGCTCCAACGAAAACCTCCTCAAAAATGAAATACAGTTCATCAAAACTCAATGTAAAAATGCAGGCTATACAAAATCCCTTGTCAAGAACCTCTTTAAAAATGGAATTAAAAAGCTTGAACACATTAGCAGCCATCAAAAAGAGAAATCGCTGTTTACTAAAGCTATACCCTACTGCAGGGGAGCAGCTAAAAAAATAACCAATGAGGCCACCAAGAAAAATATCAAAATTCCTATAAAGCCTAATCAAAATATTTTCAAACAAATATGCAGTGATAAAGACCCAATAGATAAAAATGAAACCGCCGGAATTTATAAAATAAATTTTACCTCTAAAAATTCAAATAAATCTGGGTGCTATATAGGAATGACTAAAAGGAAAATTAAAGAAAGAAAAAAGGAACTCTTTAACGATATTAAATTCAATAAACCCACCACAGATCTCTCTTAAATAGCCCAAGAACAACCCATTGAAATTAATTTTAATGAAATCAAAAAACTAGCCAACTGTAAAAATATCAATTATGCACTTAAAATGGAGGCACTTCAGATCTTAACTACAGCTGGCACCATTAATGGCACATGCGCAGATCGATCCGGGATGGGACGAGGCTTTGAGGGAGAGATCAGTGCAAGCAAGAAACGGCGATGGCTGAGGAAGGTGGTGCCCGCCATCGAAAGCTGCTACCAAAGGATTTTATTTGTCTAGTTTTAACCTTTTAAAGTATGTGTGACATCGACATACTGTGCCCCACTGTGAGGGGAAGAAAAAAATTCAGGTAGTCTCTTCTTTTGAAACTATATATTAACGTAAACTTACTCGGGATATATTAACGTAGACTTACTTATCGTTTAGTTAATTATAAGGCACCCATTTAAAAATCATGAATAGAACAAATACTTTTACATTTTATGAAATATTAGCTAACACGGTACATTGTACTTTAATTCATATCATGCAAATCTAAAAGTACAAGGGTCTGTCACAATTCTCTCCCGGGTTTGCAAGGCTTATAAAAAAAAATATATTACCAATACAGCAACAAAGTAGACTTTATTGGAGAAAGAAATCTTCCAAGTTTAATTTCACAAAAGTCAATATGTGAACCTTTCGTGACAGCGACGAATTAATGCAATTTGTCGAAGGTGGGGATGGGGGGAGGGCAGTTAGTTTGTTCCAGTAAAGTATTCACCAAGAAAGAAACAATGCAATTTTTGTTTCACAAATAACGGGCTTCCTCGTTGTTCGATTGGACGAGGTTCTGACGACGACGATTGCCTTCTTGTGTGGCCACCTTCCTCTCCGACCCTAGTTCCAGGCAATTTTTTTTAATGGGGCTACATAAAGGATTGCATGCTCGTGCCAAAGACCAAATCTACACCAAAGGATTACAACTGCATTTGTTACCATGTTAAAACGAGTACATGAGTGTGGGAAGAATTTGACTTTAGACTTGATAACTGCGCATCACGAAACAAGGACAGATTATAAGGAGGCGGGGCTACCGTCCCAATTGAGAAAAAAGAAATTAATGTAAAAGATCCTATTTTACTTCCATAAAATGGATGTATATGCCAGTCTTCTAACTAATTGCATTCATCCGTCGCTGTCACAAAAGGACGTTAATGTATCAGAATTTTGTGAAATGAAACTTGGAACATTTCTTACTCCAATAAAGTCAACTTTGTATTGGTAATATATATATTTTTTATAAGCCTTCCAAACCCGGGAGGGTATTGTGACACACCCGGTACTTATTACTTAAGTAGATAGACTAAATTATTATATGCACTTGATTTTTACTCTGTAAGATTTTAAGACTGTAGTTCAAAAACATCATGTGAGGTTACTAGATAAATACAAATGAAATAGTTATGCCAGGAACTTCAGTCTTCAGGATGTCTCTTAACAAGCTGTACTGTGAACTGTAATAAACAATAAACTTGTATAAATTATGACGCGTTTGAAAAAGAATTCTTAAAAGTTGAAACTCCTGTAGATTGAGTCATTCTTTGAAAAAAATTTCTTGTGCAGTTTCATATTAATAGAGAACGTTCGAAATTAATATAGAACGAAATAGCACTGTAATGTTAATAAATAATACTGAAATATGTTCCAGCCTACAAATATAAAAATTATTCGAGGTGTCTTAATCACATATTAGCACCTACATTGAGGAGCAAATTGTATGTACAGATGAAATTCATTATAAATAAATATTTGAAAACCAAATTTTAGTTGCTGTTATATAAGTCTGTAGTTTGGAGAAAGAAACCTTTTTCACGGTGCAAAAATTAAAAGAAATTATTTGTGGTAAGGGTTTGAAAAAATATCAAAATGAATCTTTATAGCTGCACTGCCAATAACAATACACAAAAAATCTGCATCTTTAATGAAACTTTCAGAAACAAGTTTTAAACATGAATTTGCACAGTAAATTTTTTCAAAAAGTGACCCATTCTGTAAAATTTTCGATTTTTAAGAATTTTTCCAAAATATTTTGTAATTGATACAGGTTTATTAATACAGTGTATAGTTACATTCTAGTGCAATGTATAGTCGCTCAAATTGCGAGTATGACGCAGAGTTTATGAATCTCATTTTAGTTTATGACGTCACGTTTTTGATTGCCGTGAGCAAAATATTGATTAGTTGAATGAGTTCATCTGGTTATTCCAAACAGTTAGTTTTCAAAAGAAATAAATTGTAACTTACAATGGTTTCTACTTTTCCCCTTTAAATAGGAACATTTTGGAAGAACATATCATTAAAAGCTCGCGTAAGAAACGGGCTAGAATCCCTTAGAAAGTCCTCCAAATAGGGCATTTACCTACAGGCCTAGGACCCTAGTGCAGTCAATCGGGTTAATCCACCAAAACAAACTTACATTAAAAAAATAATCATAAAATTCCTTTCTTATGGTTTCTTTAAAATATTGTCTATATGTGGAAAAACACCGTTAACAAGTTACTTTAAATAAATAAACATGGATTATCATATACTTTCCAACATAATGAAACCGATCGCTAGCGGTTTCCGAGAGGTGCCAATATTCAAAAGTCCTCTCCTTCTGATGAGGATTCAAATTATAGTTGGAAACTCCAGTAAGGACGCATGTAGTTCTGAACGACACATTTGAATACGTGAGCTGTCCACTTCTCGCAAACAAGAAACATAATGAAGCAAGAAAAGTAGATGGGCGCTAGGTATGGATTATGTTATGTTTTCCAACTAAATAAAACCAGAATGGGGAGCGACGCATGGATTCTGTGACACCCTCCACCTAATGTAAACAAGGAAAACAAAAAAAGGGCTGACGCATTGATTGTGTACATTTTTAAGATAGATCGCTATGGTGCTGATTTAAAGTCTCAAAATATTACTATCAAGATAACAATTGTGTGTGCTAAAACTGAAATAATTTTTTCCATAGGATAAAATGGGAGTTGGCAACTTGATTTAGACCAGCAGATATAACCTTAAGCCAGCATTTCTCAACCTGTTTGGCACGCAGAGTGTTTACAAGAGAGGGCGTGAGAAAAACCAAAGAGCAATTAGTGATACATCTTTTTTTTTTTTTTTTTAATTATTTATTCTCATTTTTACTCAAAAATATATCCATTTTCGCTTAAAATGTTCATTCAAACTTTACTGATAACATTATTTTGTTGAAAATTCGACTAAATGTTCATTGTTAAATATTAAAAAACTGAATGTATGCTGAAAAATGTGAGGGAGGGTGCACCACCATAAGTTAGCCTTTGTTGGGGGTGCGCGATGTTAAAAGGTTGAGAACCACTGCCTTAAGCAATCACACATGTGCAGATAACATAACATTGAAGTTAGAATATATTTTTCTAATTCTTGTTGTATATCACAGTATTTATGTCTCTACTTAAAAATGCTTTCACTTATAATAATGGTTATTTATTTTTAAGCTAAAGAATGTCTGTGACTAGACCACGCCCGACTGTCCCTGAAGATTTGCCGAAGTTACTTCATGATCTCAGCTATGCCGTCATAAAGAATAATCCTCAAGACATAATCAGTTTTGCGGCCGATTATTTCCAGGAATTGCTAAATGAAAGGGAAGTTCAAAATCAAGTACCTAGTAAGTATATTCTGTCGTTTTTTGCCTAACATTCATGCATGTAAATTCCGTTCACATCTCCTAAGTACAGCTCATTTCTAAGTTTTTGATATCAACAGCAATAGAAATAGGGTTACCAACAGAGCCATGCTTAAGGGGGTGACAATCTGGTCAGCCACCCAAGGCCACTAAAAACCTGTTGAATTTGTGGATATCAAGTAGCTAAACTTCCTGACCTAGAACTGAACACTGCACACCAGTAAGTGAACCCAAGAAAAAATACAGAATTTGTAATTTTGTGTAAATCTTTCTCTTTCAAATTTACAACATAGTAAGTAGCCAGAATGCAGCTTTTACAGTATGGAGAAGTATTGCATTAAAATCATAATTAATCAAATTTACGTGATTCAGTAGCAGCAGCGTGTTTTTAATATGGGGGGAGGGTGGCAGGGCAGGATCGACATGTAGTAAAGTAAGTTAGACAAATTTGAAAGATTTGCAATAATTTTTTGTCCTGGGCCGCTAAAACCCTAAGCATGCCCCTGGTTACCTACCAAAACTAGAAACAGTAATAAATTTCTATTATTAACACAAAATCAAATTGTTTTGGGAGAATAAATTATTGACGAAAGTACCGATGAGTCAATACTGAAGTAAAAAGTTGCAGTTATTTAGACTATGGGATTATTTTTACAAAACAAAATTACTCGTTTGCAAGGTAACGCCATCTCTATTCGTCATTCGTAACTAATTTTATTGATATAAGAGGGTCCATTTGCACAAAACGAAATCATCCGAATGCGAAAAGCATCCGCTTGTTTTTAGAAAAGCATGAAATTCTATTTGAGAATATATCACAAAAATTGAATATAAACTTATTTCTTTTAAGTGCACGAAGATGAAATGTATTGAGTGTAGACATATTTTTGTCAAATGTTTTTCTAGTGCCCGTTGTAATTGCCCACAATGGGCTTTGACTTCTAGTGTTAGATATTTTGTGTGGATAGAGTAGTAAATGGATTATTGTTAATAATGAAAATAAGTATTTATAGGGTCGCAATTACTCTAACAATGTAAAATATGTTAGTGCAATGCAGTGTTCAGTTATATATCATGAACTGAAAGCTTAATTGCTTGTAGCTGGATGTACACACACTCAGTAAAGTATGTATTCAATTGAAAATCAAAGTTTGTATCTATTTTTTATTTTTATCTTTTCAAAACACTTTATGAACTAAAATGATTTTAAAAAATTCTGCCTACTATAACAATTTTCATTATGTTAATGCATGTCCTCCTATGATAAAAGGGACAGTGATGATTAGTGCCTAGTCTGTTCCCAAAAATGAATATAGTCCTGATTATACAACTTTAAGTCTATTTTATCAAATAAAACGGAAGAATATATGTAGTTTAACTACTAAATGTTAGCTGCTAAACTATATCAAAAATATCCGTGTTTCGTCTGTTTCATAACAGTTAGCCGACATTCCTCCTTATATTTAAGTTGAAAAAGTCTAATATGTAAGTATACTTATTCATTTGTATTCATAATATTGAAATTGTTATAATAAACTTTTCTGTTTTACGAACTTTCTGTAGGCTTTACAGGGAGGAGGGAGGGACTATTATTTTTTTCTCTGACTTAGTTGTGATAGTAGTTTTTACTAGGTGTCATGGGCGCCGGCAGCATAAAGCAAGGGGGGCAATGCCCCCCCCCTGGATTTTGTATGCAGTGTTTTCCCTTGCTTTTTTGCTCTTTCCAACATGGTAACCATACATTAAAGTAGTGTTTGCCTCCCCCCCCCGGGAAATATTCTGCCGGTGCCCATGCTAGGTGTCCAGTAAATAGCACACTAAGTAACATTTTATGTGTGTTTTTTCTCAAAGATTATATTTATTTTAGCGTTTCATTTTAACGTCACCAGTATTTTGAGTGTTTTTTCCGTAAATAACACACTGATTTCCAAATTTAAAATCTTAAAAAAAAAAAAAAAAAGGGGGGGGATCAATTAAAGAATGCAGCAAACAGTATGTTTAGTATGTAAACTGTAAAAATTTTGTACAGAAGTTTCGAAATAGTAGTTACAATAGCTGCTAACATACAGTGACTTACACAGACAAGGGGGTTGGGGTAAGCTAATTATGGATGCAATCCCTCCCCCCAAACCCCATAGAATTAAAAGCATGGTCTTTATGTTGAAAATTAAAAAGTTATGGATTTTATGTTAAAAAAACCTTCGGCAACGGGGAAAAGGGGCATTAGAATCCTGAACCTAATACCCCACTGCTAAAAGATGTCGCTGCAGGTCAAAATCGATTGACTATGCTCCTCAGAAAATAGTCTTAAGGAGTCAGATCGGGAGAATATGCTGACCTTTCCATTATGCAAGCTTTAGACTGCAGCAGAGATCTGTTGGGTTTTCGAAACAGTAGTTTTGAAATTTCTGTATAAAATTCTTATAACCTACATCATGAACAAAACCATTTTCTGCACCCTTCTATTGATCTTTGTTTTTGAGATTTTCTAACTTTGAAATCAGGGTGTTATTTATTGGGCACCTTGTATTATTCATCACTAAAATAAATGAAAAAGTCTTATTAATATTTTTTCTTGATACTATAAATTATGATGTTTTATCAAAAATTACCTTATTTCATTGTGGTCGATTGATTATTATTATTATATTGTTGATTTATTTAAATGTGCTTTTCTTTTATTTCAATAGAAACCTCCGAAGAACATGTTGCAGAAACTGAAACTTTAAATGACGATAGCACTAATGATGAAAATGCCTTGGTCACTGAAGAGTAGAATTTGAAACAGTTTGTAAAATGTACCAATATGTGTATAATTGTAACTGTTGAATAAACTTTGCGATTTTAATTATTCATGTTTGTAAATGCCTGAAAGGACCGGTTTTTTAAATAATAATGCATTCATGTTGCAGAATGCGTCTATTTTTAAAGCCACTTTTTTAACTTTAAAAAATGCAAAATGATTATCACTTGTTTACGTTGTTAAAAGTGGGTAGGCTTTGGCATTCTTTCCACTCGCAGATGTGTCCACATTAAAATTCACAGACGTAAGTGCTTTTGTTAAATTTTTTTAATAAATAGTTTTTAAGGTATTGTAACAACCATGTGCAAAATCGTAATAAGTTTTTTTTTACCATATTTTTTTCCACATCCTCTTAAAAAAAATTCGAGTATAAGCAAAATTTCCTGCTTAGGGTTTGCGAATATTTAATTAGTTTTTGAAAAAGGCACAACTCGAAAGAAATATAAAAAATTGTAATTATGCACAACCATATTCATATTTTATAATAAATAATTTTTTATACAGTCAAACCTTGTTAGTAAGTCACCTGGATAAGACGTCACTCCGCATATTTCATCATCTTTCTAAAATCCCGACCTTTTTAATACGCCTTTTCACATGTTGTACTCTGTTTCTTGCATCGCTATTTTTACAACCTCTCGGCTTAAGATTTCACTTTAAGAGTGTAATTTACAAACTCGGTCCCAATTATTTGTCAAAGTTATTGACCAAAAGCACTTAATGTTTGTTGAGCACAACCCTCAACACTTTTCCTTGCTAAGATTGTATCTTATCAACAAATTTTAGCAATTCATCAAGGATTATTCTTAGTTTCGACTTCTGTATGTTGGCATGTTAAATAGGATAGATCGTCAGTTAAATTACAAGTTCTATGTACCGTCTTTTCTTATATTTTCTTTAATTTGTCATCCATTTTATAATTTAAATTCTTATTCTACTAATTTATATAATTTATAATGTAAGTTATCTATAGGCACACTTAATACATCAACATTTAGAATTTTGTTTTGCATTTAATATAAACTCTGCTTTAGAAGTCACGCCGCTTAGTAAGTCGAGTGGCCCCGAGAGTGATGTATTACAGAGATTTGTCTGGATACAAAACCAACGTAGAAGTTTAACTTTTACTCGAATACTTTTTTGAGAGGGTGTATGTTTACTTTAAAATATTGAATGTAAAATTATTATGTTGATTTAAAGTTTCCTCTAATAATTCTTCAGTTTTGTGTGCAAAGCTATCCATTTTAAACAGCATATTACTAAACTTGTTGTGTAATTATCACTTAATAGTATAAATAATGTTATGATATAATTAATATCATTTTGAGCTAATATAGAATTCATTTCAAAGCAGATGTTAATTATGTTTTAGATTCAAAGCAGATAGTTTTAAATGCCTCAGTATTTTGGAAAATCGAGATTTCAGACAAAACGGAGAACAAATAAAAAAGGAAAAACTTGTAAAATGGAATGATTCACATATTTTATTAAATTTTTCTTTTCAATACTAAAATAAAATACATGAGGTAACTTAGATGTAGTTAAATTTCACATAATTAAAAAATAAATAAATAAATAAAGCTTCAGAAATTGGATGTTAGTCACTTATACCCCATTTCTTATCCTTAAAAGTAACTGAAAAATATTAGCAGAGCGTGGTTTCGATCCACGGACCTCTGGGTTATGGGCCCAGCACGTTTCCACTGCGCCACTCTGTTCCGATGCGAGTCGTCTATCTACAGTATTCAAAACTAAGCTAAACTGTCAAATTTTTCTATAGCGTTTCCTGAAAATACCACCATGATTGCAGAAGGCGAAACTCACTATATCTGACATCAAAATGCATAGGATAATTTTTCAGTTCTGCTTAAAGGAAGTTCTTTAAATTTTCTGCAAGTGTTTCCATAATTCTTGGAATCTAGTGTAATTGCTATGAGCGTGTTTATTATTCTGTAATGATAAAGGTGCATTTTTAAAGTGGGTTATTATAAAATGAAATGTGTGAGTGAGGTAGTCTATGCCTAGACATAGATGATGGACAGACATATTAATGCAGGATTGCACATAGTCGAAATTCCTAGTTCTTTGAAGAGTGTGTCCGAAAACAACATTTGACCATTAAAATCATTCAGATCATGATCTTACTGAAATAAAGTCAAAAACAAGATGAGCCACCCTCCCAAGTCTGAGGTCCTGGGCCCGGGCCCAGTTGGCCTATGCTTTGAAATGTTCCTCGCCTAGATTTTAAAAAAGAAAAAAATTACTTCATTTGTTTTTCTATATATTTTATATTAAAAATCTCATAGGCCATAGCAGGAAAGAAGAAATTTAGCACATTCATAAAATTTGAAAAGATGCTTAGATTTTTATGTTTGACTGCCCATGTCTATTTATTTTCATGAGGATTTTGGTTTTCAAATGCAGTTTGTATTATAATTATAATGAATAAAAACATGCATTCAAAGAACTAAAATTTCTAAAGCAGAAATATGTATGTACAAGAGAATTTTCTCGTTATTTTTTTATAGGCCTGTGTTCAAAATTGGGAACATCAAATTTAACAATTATTGAAAGTTACTTAAAAATTTTTTAACTTTTTTATTTTTTCCCAGATGTAACATGAATACTTGTTAGAACCCCTTAAAAAGTCCACCATCCAAGGAACCTGCCCTAGGCATATACCTCTCGTGTAGACTGGTCATAAAATACAAACACCAAATACATAAATTCAGTCTGTAAAAGGTTATTAAATCAACGGCCACTTTAATTTTTTGCAGTTTAACATGGTTAATCGAAATTAAAATTACACATTTTTCAATTATAATGAATTATGTTTCTCATTAATTGGGAGTAAATAAAAAACAAATGGTACAGCCACAATTTTCCTTTAAATTACATTGTATAATAAATTCAGAAAACTGTTTTCTTTTATGATATTCCTCTAAACAAAATCTAACCCGCCAATTTTTCCATAGATCTATTTTTAAAAAACACCAAAAATATGTTATCGAAAAAAAACCTGATTTAAAAGTCCCATTATCTTTCCATTTATTAATATACTTAACATAACTGTACTTAATACATATGTAAGTTGAGAGCCATACTTTTCAAGTATGGCTCTCATAATCAATGCTTTCAATGCTTATTTCATATCATATTTTCATGTGCTAAATTTGCAAATCATTCATTGTAACTGTATGAAACATTAGTTATGTGTGTACATTTTAGTTTGTATATATATCAGGCATAAAAGTGCAAATTGGCAAAAAAGACTGTTTTGCAGCGCATGCAAAGTTAATTCAAATTAACATACAATTAATACATTAACGGTTGTTAATACTACCTTATATATTCATTATTTAGCCATATATATTCATTAAAATATCAGCCTGGATGGAGCTGAAAAAGTCTGAATTCTGTCAAACGACGGAAAACTTTCATGCCTGATATATAGTTTTTGTTGAAATATGATGCCATCTTAAAGTAGTCTCTATATATGATAATAACGATTTATAGTATTTACTTTACATTGCAAATTAAAACTGCATCAATCAATGGGATGGCTAATTTATTTTTTTTTAAACATCCATATTCATCTTATTTATTACACAAATAGCAAATATGGATTATTGTGTGGTGTTGTCACTATAATATCACTTTTCTTTGGTTAATAATTAATGTAATTTACCTCCACCCAGAACGTTTTAGTAATTTAAGAGCTTTCTAGTCAAAAATTTAAATAACCACTGTGTAATTTCTTACTTTTGGGGGGCTGTTAATTATTTATTTTGTTTTGGCAGTGTAAAGTTTTCCCTTTTGTTTACCTTTTTTTGTGATTAAATTTTCTCTTCACCGGCCGTTTTTTTTTTTTGCCTTCAGGATGTTTAAAATTAATGTTCACCTTTTAATTGCCCTTCTGTGGGTAATCAGCGCTTTAAAATATAGTGGCTATACTCCATATCTCCCTTTTCATTAGTTATTTTGATGGGATTTTTTTTTTATTTTTTAAATTAATTTTCGTAACTTCCCGTAATCCTGCTTTTCCTTTTTTTTTATTATTACTTTATTTCTCCGGTTAGGCATCTTCCTGTGAATTTTCAATAATTTTTTTCATCTTTTAAGTTTTGCTTACAATTTCATGCTATTGCATCATTTTCTCTGCCTGTTGCATCAGATCTCAGAAAGGACGCTATCTTTCCCGCGCTTTTCCTCCGAAATTCTTCTAGAAGCTTCCTTTTCCCCCCTCTTGCGGTCCAGATCGGACTATCCCGGAATGACTTTTAGGTGCACTCTCTGCTCTGATTGGCTGAGGGTAGCGGTTCCGGAGTGAGGAGGAGAGGCAAGCGCGCGATTTTTGGGCAGTTACGCTTGGAGATGCCAACGAGGTAGGTGCGTCTTGTGGCTCTAGGAGCAAAACTTCGTGACTTGATAACCCCAAGCCTGGGTGACCAAGATAGACGCAGATAATGTTGCCTTAAGCAACTAGTTTCTACAAAAAAAAAAAAAAGCCAAAATGGATCCTGCTTAATTATTAGATTTTTTTGGGTGAAGGAGCACCCCAACGCCAGCCCAGACCCGCTTAATGCCACATCTGAGATGAAGATCGGCTAGATATTACCACCAGAGTGCCCCGCCGATGGAGATGCTGAATTAGTGAGATTGCCACCCGCTACCCCCGGAGCAGGAGTTATCATCAAGCCTAAATTACGGAGCATGGATTTGCCGTTCCGGCACTTGTGCTGACGCCATTTCTAGATGCCATCCTGATCCCAAGCCACCGATAGTTTCTGCGCGCCTGCAAATGGTGAGAATTTTCCATTTTTATTTGCATTTTGGCAAGCATCCCGGCCGTCATCTTCAACCACATGGGACTGTCGCTGGGGCGATCCACAGGAGTCAAAGATGACTGACAAACACGGAGGAGAGCGGTGCTGACGTGGGCGTGCTACCGCGCCATTTTTTTTTTCCCCCTTTAAAATTTTTTTCTTAAATGTACCCCCCCCCCTTTTTTTTTCCTTTTACATGTCTTAGGTGTCATTTTGCTTTTTTTTCTTTTGAGCCTATATTTTTTGTTTTGTTTAAATTTCTTTTGACCATCGGTCTTCCTGTAAAATTATAAAATAGGGATTGAATATATTTAGTTGAAATGTACCATTCTGTAAAGAGTTAATTCCCATACAAGAGTAGCATCTAAGCAAAAATTTTGTGAATTTCAAGCAAAACATGATTTTCCACTGAATTTGAATTTTGGTTTGCAACCATGGGTACCCAGGGGTTTAAAATTTTTTTTTTTTACCAACATCTATGAGTGCTACCTGATCGCTTTTGCAGCACTGAAGCAGGTGTTAAATTGATCAAAATCTATTGTAATTGTTTTAATTAAGCTGTGAGTTGTACCATAGAAATGTGTGTAAATTTTCACCTTTTTATTTCGTGGTTCACTGTCAATTGCTGCTGAGTCTTGCTTAAATTGTTAAAGTGTTCATAGTGCTGCATATTAAGTTTTAATATTTTTTTTTCTACTTGATCTAATATGTCATTTGGTTAAATAAAATGTTTCAATCCCATCCTTTTGGTTCTCTTTACTTTGACAACGATCAACACTAAGGGCGGCAAGAGGAAAATCCTGGGTTATTGTCTTCATTCAAAACAACGCATTTCTGATTTGTTATCTTTTTTTTTAGCTGTGAATTTGAATTGTGGTGTTCCAAATAGGAACTACACTACAATTGTATGATGAAGCATTAATTACTATTCCAATGCAATGTTTAAAAATAGGTTACATTCAAAAATAAATCTGTTTTTAAAGCTTATGTTTTTAGTTTTAATTTAGCTACTTTAAACAAACATTAGTTTGTCTAATAATGCATTTATTTTTTTTAATTCCTTTATTATAGCTAATATAAAGAAAAACTGACAATTTATCAACATTATGACTGGTTACTATATTAATATAGCAAACATTTGAAAGTTATGCTGAAAAAACTTTATAGCACTTAATAGCACATTTGTAAAGAAACAGAAATCTGGTTATGAAAAATTAAACATACATCTATTTTGTGCATAAAAACAATACCAAGTTAGCCATCCCAGAATGTGAAGTCAGCAAACTGCTATGTATGAAATGATTACAAAACAGTGTATACTGTGTGTCATACAATAACAAACGTATGGAAGCAAAATGTTACATATGAAATTTTTGTCAGGTACGTTGTATTGTCATTGTTACCTTTTACTTAATTTTTTTTCTCAGTGATTAAATTTTAACCTTTACCTAGGACTTTTTTTTTTTTAAATTTAGGCTCTTTCCAGATAAAAGTTAATTAAATACTAAAATTTCTTACCTTTCGGTGGCTGTTAATTAATTCTTTCAGTGTTAGCTATGTAATGTTTTCTCTCTTTTATTTATATTATTTTTTTGTTTAATCCTCTCTTCACCAGATATTTTTTAGGCATTAGGGTATTTAAAATAAATATTTCTTTATTGTCGTTCTGTGATTAATCTGGGGTTTAAAATATGATGGCTTGCACCATATCTCCCTTTTCATTAAAGATGTGTTTTGATGGGATTTTAATTAATTTTTGCAAGTTCCCATAATCCCATTCTTTTCAAAATTTTATTACTTTTATTTCCCATTGTCAGGCTTCTCCAAGTAAATTCTCAGAAGTTTTCTTCATTTTTTAAGCTTTCCTCATTTTTTAGCACAATTGCATCATGTTCGGTGTGTCTTGTGTCATGCGATGGATATTTTCGTGCCTTTCCAGCTCCCTCGAATATTCTAGAACATTCTTTTCCCCCCACGTTTGCCCCAAATCAGACTCTCCCGGAATTAGTTGGAGTGCTCTGATTGGCTGAGCATGTTTTTCCGGGGCAGGAGGTGAAGATCGAGCGCACGTTTTTGAGTCAGTTTAGGCTGGGCGCTTCAAGATGTTCGGTGGTTAAACTCGTGCTTGTTCTTTTTTGATCGGCCATACCAAAATGGCGATGCAGTGAAATGGATCATGCTAAGATAGCATAGTGGTGTGGGCACTAAGTGTGCCCTGTGATCGACGTACTTAACATAATTTATCTTTAATGCGCCCTCATCGATTCATCTACCCAGCTTTGATCTGCATGAATTAGTGGTGCTCCCCTTCATCACCGATCCCAGCGTGGGATCTCGAAGCATTTAGATGCGTCGATGTGATGATCCTACTATACCTGCTGTCAGCACATCGTAAAAAGCAATCCTGCTGTTGCCTTCAATGAGACCCCATGCGGGATTCCAGCCAAAGGGAAGTTGTTCCTACAAACGGTGAGATGACCTTCACATCCTTTTTACTAGCTTTGTGAGGGAGGCCCTGACAACATCTATAGGACAATTATTACCTATTTCGGTCACCAGACCTGTGGATCATCGTAGCAAATTCACCAGTGCCAAATAATCTTTTTGTTTAGCCGATGATCATTTTTGCCCGTGGGTGGCGTGACTATGTATTACGTTGTAACGAAAGTTTCCCGCCACCGCAAACATCGTCAGCACACAGTTCTCGTTGGCGTATTTGCTCATAAAGTAATTAAAAAACTTTGTAAAAAACACACATAAGAAGTAAAAGGAAAGAGGATACGCGTTTCGTTCAAAAATTGTTTTTAACTTCTTCAGTCCAAGCCCTTCGACGTAAATAACACAGGGAACTGTGTTTTTTGTTTTTTTTTCTCTTTTCAGTTCCCTGTGTTCTTTACGTAGAAGGGCTTGGACTGAAGAAGTTCAAAACAATTTTTGAACGAAACGCGTATCCTCTTTCCTTTTACTTCTTATGTGTGTTTTTTACAAAGTTTTTTAATTACTTTATCGTTTAACACCAGTATTTTGAGTGTTTTTTCAGTTTTTTTCAGTATTTGCTCATATTTTGTCAAACGATTTTTGGCATTTGAAAGAAAGAGGTTTACTTTATAACATTGTGTTGTGAAATCTGTAAAAAATATAGTTATCATTAAGTATAAGGTGTCTCAAATGGAACTATCACTCTAGAGGATTAGAACCATCATTTACTTCCAGTTGTGTTGCAAAAAGTCAGCTACATAATATCAACGAATTATGAGTACAGCTTTAAGTACTATTGTTGTATCATGTGACACTGTGCAGGTTTGGTACTGAAAGTTCAAAAACAGTTATCTAAGGAGTTAGAAGCTAGTTTTTCAGGCAGATATGGCGGAAAACTTTCGTTGCAACCTGATAATACCACTGTTTTTTCCTTTTTCCTCCCCTTTTTTCTTTTACTACTGTAGTCATTCACCGCTGGATGACCAGCGAGGAACCCTTTGCAGATGTTAATTTCTAAGATCTAATTCATAGTTTCTTCATGTGGGTTGCATTCTAAGATGTATTAATGTTTTTCTTTTTTTTTTTTCTGCATTATTTCCTTTACTTATATTTATTTATTTATTTATTTGCTTTGTTAAGCCGGGCAAAAATTTATAAAAAAGGGGGATTGAAACAAAATGACGCAAGCAATCTTACCGTAATTTCCATGTGTTATAAATGTCAATTTTTTGTTGCTAATAACTATGTTTTATTGCTATGATTTTCTAATTATCTTTTTCCTTTAATATTTAAATTTAATTATTAGCTTCATTTGTACCCAGGGGTCTTAATATTTACCAAATTAATATATATACTTAGATGATCTGATAAATTTATTTGCTTAGAAATCAATTGCTATTAATCATTTATGTCAATGACATGAGTTTTGTGTGTGAAGATGGCAGTCTCCAGCATTATTTATAATATGGTACATGTGAGTCCAGCACTTAATTAATTTGAATAGTCTTGTTTTACAATAGTTGTGTTATCTTTTTTTTCTAATATTTTAAAAAGTTAAATAAATGACTGCTTTCAATCCCAACTTTTAGTGTACTTTATCTTTCACTTACACACACTTGGGCGGTAAGTGTAGAACCTGGGTTTTGGGTTGCTCTGCGCAAAATTTAATGCTTATCTTCTAGCAAAGTGTTGCGAGAAATCGCAATACTACAGGTTTTTTGCCATAGTAATGTGTAAAGATAATTCATATATTTTTTTGTAGGTTTATAGAACATGCACAATATATTCATTATTCAGTTAAAATAAACCATTTCAATAAATGAAAATAATTTTCATATTATTTAAACTTTGCATATGTTTTAAAATCAAGATAATTTATTGTAAACAGGGCACCACTTATGAGCAGTATTAACAGATAAAAGAAACATGCAATGATAAATAATTATGTAACATTAATAGCAGACATCAGATACATTTGTAAAAACTTCAATATTTTACAGTTGTTTCACATCATGTAACTTTCAAAATGCAACACTGATAATTTGACTGCTTAACATTTTTATTTTGTTACTTTGAGTACTAAGAGACTGCCTTTTGAGAATTACTTTTGCTGACGTTTGAATTAAGTTTCGTACAATTAAAAAAACTTTTTCCTTGATCCATTTTTTTTTTTCTATAAGCATGTATACAATATTTTCTGTTCAGTTGTTTGATATAAAGGTATATTTATTTATTTTTAATGGATGATAAGTTCAAATTATTTAAAGGTAGCTTCTTTAGTTGATAAACTCTAAAACTGCAAAAGCCATTAAAAAAAAAAATTCTCATAGGTAAATCTGTACATATGTCTCTATATTCAGGATAATTAAAAATACTCAAAATAATTAGCTTTACTAAGCTTGCTATTGTGCTTCCAGCAAGTTTTTGGCATAATATGATATTTTTTATATACTCACATGATTTGTCACACTTCAGTTGGTGCCTTGTTTGCTTAAAAGTACTTACACATTTCATTTAACAGCTAGTTTTCATTAAAGTTAAACTTTGCTGCATTGCTTACAGACATGTGCTGCTTTTATCAGAGTTTGAAAATATTGATGGTTTCACTTAACCAATTCTGTTAAATGATACAAGATGGGGGAAAAGAACAATTCAAAATGCATATATATATAAGCTGGCATGAACTAGCATTAACTATAATCATGTAATCAAACTTTAATCATGAATGCCTTTAAATAAATAAAACAATGGAGTTAAATGTGCATATTGTTATACTTATTTTTACTATGTTGCGATTATACATGAATGTAATATAATTTCATTAGATCTTTTCTTTAAATTGTAACTATAATCTTAACTACTATCAGGAAGTTATTCTTTGCAGTTTGAACTAAACATCCGGAATGTCCTCTTCCTTTAAAAAATAAAAGAAAATAAAATAAAGGTATTTATTTAACTGTGAGAAAAACTGATGGGCTCCAAAGAGTAAGAAAAATTTTGCTCAATGTAAAAATTATGCTAACTAAACTATGTTAGCTTAAAAAAAAAGCTCATCAAATGAACACACGTATTTTCTTGTTTCGGCTCAAGTAACTTCTAAATAAATTTAGAGTGCTTAAGCAATACTAAAGGCATTCTTTTTAAATAAATCAAAAGATTAAAACCATTCTAAAATAACTAAGTCATTCAGCTGAAATTTTATCTAAATTAATATAATGATTACATAGCATACCTACCAATGATCTCCCCAGAAATGCTGTCAGACAGATGGCATGACGAAGCAATGTGTAATACTATCAAATTACAGTATTCTAAATGATATTCTGATTTTTCTGCTGGGTGCTCAGTACAAATAGTTGCACAATGTGCCCTGTCAGAAAAGCCTGGAGAAAACCTTGCCCACTGATAAAAGAGCAGAAAGAAAATTTGCTTGATTTTTTTTTAGTAATTTCAGCGCTTTAATACAGAGATTTTAATGTATGTATGTTAACATAAATTCATTATGTTAGCTTATTGGAAAACATTATTCAATGTACATAGTTCATCAAAATTGTGTGACCTTTTCCTCTGAAATGTTGACTGTGATGAGGACGCCTTTCCTGGATATTAAAACTTTCTATTTGCAAATTTTGCTTCTCTCTTTATTTTTTAAATCAATAAGCACTGAAATAATAACTTAAATAAAATACTCTTAACCCTATTAGTTAGGGTTAAGCAGTGTGCAAGTATTTCACATCATTGTACAGGACCAACAGGATAGACTGCCCAATGCTAAAAAAGTGCAGCTATTGCCATCAATCCATTAAATCACCAACAAAGTGGCAGTCAATCAAACAGCTGGCTACATGCTGCACAGTAAGCTGTATCAGAAAAATTCGTTAGCTCTGTGGTGCCAGATGGGCGATTTAATAAACTGCCATGTTGTTGGTAGTTAAATGGCTTGATGGCAACGTCTGCACTTTTTTAGCATTGGGACCATTTCACCATATTTTTTTTTTTTGTGCCTAGCAGTGAAAGTGCTAAAATAAAGTGGTTTCAATGCAACCACTGTGCATCAAAGGGTGAAAATAAAGAAAATAGGCACACAAAAGAATTAACATTGTGCACTCAAGGAACGATTCAACACAATGACTTTACTTATAAAATACTTTAATATAAAGTACAGAAAGTTTGTAGACAAATACGTTAACAGACTCAATAACAAATACACTTAATGAAATATATATTCACAAATCTCCATCCTTAATGGATCCTGAAAATAAACATAAGCATTAAAATGTTGTGTGTGATGTTATCTGAAAAAAAAAATCTGATGTGTCCAACACATGACTTCCTTGCACGTCCATTAGATCAAAAATATTTTCGACGCACTTCCTCTAAATTTATTTGTTTGAAAGAGATAAAATATCAATAATAGTAAGGTTTAGCGATTTCTAGCCAAATATTTCGATATCGCCAAGCTGAGTTCAATTTGAAAGATTTCCTTCTGACACTTTATTTGGCGATATTTCACCAAAAGCCGACAAACTTGAGATAGTCAGCGAGATTTTGGGGATAGCCAAAGTAGTCATTGACCACAGACTTTCAATGAATTGAATGCATCTATACACCTCAATGTATTCAAAGTCATTTGGCTCACCATGTAAATAAATTCTCAGTCGATTGCTGTCAAAAAAGATATTGAAAACAGTTAGATATTACAATAGTTCTAAATACAAAATTAAAAAATCTACGGGTTAAAGTTTTAGAGTTATACAAAATAGGAAATAATTTTTGGCGCCAAATTTGGCGATATTTCGGCGAAACTCGTCAATGTCGATGACATTTGGCGAGATTTTAAGCATAAACCAAACAATGACAGATTATCGCCAAATTTGGCGATATTTCGCCAAAACTCGCCAAGAACGATGACAAATGGCGATACTTTGGGCATGGACCAAATGACTGACTATCGCCAAATTTGGCGATATTTCGCCAAAACTCGCCAAGGTCGAGGACAGACGGCGAGATTTTGGGCATGTTCCAAACAATGACTGTCTACAGTTGTATTATAATGAAGATGTCCATAGACATTAAGGTACTGAAATTCTTTTCGGTGGTCTTGTAAATAAACTCTCCAGTAGATTGGAACCAAAAATCGAGATGCACAACTAGATATTACAACATTCTTATATATGAAATTTCATAATAGTTTTTGAGATTTGAGAGTTAAATATGCACACACGTACACCAAAAGTCGCCAAGCTTGGCGACTTTTGGCATAGTTCTTGAGGGAGGCACGTGACCGTGGTCAGACCATTACCTAACTTATGTGGTAGGACGGTATTGTGCTTGAAATGGATGAATGCCCCTAAAATTGCTATTGACCGTAATGTATTGGAAATCTTTTGAGTGTTCCTGTAGCAGAACTATAAATGATAAAGACACTTTTTTTAATGGAGAAATTCATTTTCTAACTCTTTACAGCATATATCACTTCTGAGTCGTTTGAAATAGCCCAATACCTCTAAAAAACGCTTTAATGAATTTCGGCCCATAGAGCGTAATGTATTTCGAATCTTTTGGGCGGTCCTGTAGATAAACTATTCAGTCGAATGGAACCGAAAGGGGAGGTGCACAACTAGATGTTACAACAATCCTAAATATGAAGTTTCGACATTCTACGCCTAATAGCTTTTGAGTTAGGCGAGTTTAATGAATTTCGGCCCATAGAGCGTAATGTATTTCGAATCTTTTGGGCGGTCCTGTACATAAACTATCCATTTGATTGCTACCAAAAGGGGAGGTGCACAACTAGATCATAGAACAATCCTAAATATCAAATCTCAACATTCTACGACCAATAGTTTTTGAGATATGCGAGTTACATACATACGTACGTACGTACGTACAGACGGCATGGAAAAACTGGCCACAGTAGACTCGCCACTGGTCAAAATGAGTTGCAGACGCGTTAATATGATCGTGCATGCTAGCCTACGATGAGATGCATCGAAAAAATTTTTTTAATTAAATTTAGAGGTAGTCAAAATCGGTTTTTATGTCGAAATTTGGCCCCAAAAATTTTTCGGGATCACATTACTTCCTTATACTACGTACAAGGAAGTAATAAGATAAGCAAATTATTTAATTTAAAAAAACAAAAGAAAATCAGAGTGTTTCTTACTAAGTATATTATGCACTTAATGATCAACAACAAATGATAAACGTACATGACTCATGAAACTTTATATAATTTTCACAGTTTGCAAAATAGAATAGAAAGTTTAGAACAATTTTTTTCAAACCTCTGATGTAATTCATTTATCTATCTTTCTAATTATTTATTAGTTGCATGATTAAAAAACTACTTTAATACATGGAAAACAAATAATATGCCTTCTTTGTGAAATAAACTTTTTTTTTAAAACATCTTTTTTTTAATATACAAAGTGTCTCAGTATAACATTTCAGAACTTTTGGGAAAAGTAGCATGCATCCAGATGACTCAGAATCGTACAGCAATGAAGGGTCTGAAGTGCTTTTCTGATCCAATAGATTGCGTTATGGAAAAGTTGAGCAGTTTCATAGAATATTATCATTTTTTACAACAATACAAAGTTATTAAGATGGTAATTTAGATAAATGAGGAGTCATTGTGGAGGATCTCCTGACTGGACATTAATTGTTGCCTATTCATCTAAGAAGTAGTCACTACTTTATCTTTCAGCAGCACAGGTTAGCACAAATTTTTGACAACAAACATATTTGATGTGACAGACAATGTCGCCCTAGCACATTTCAGTCATAAAAATTATAAGTTACAGTGTGTTGGACTTCTTGATCACCAGTGTTTCTTGTCTAGATTTCTTTTTTATGTTGACATATGAAGATATTGGTTTATGACACTCCTGTTGACAACAACTATGAGCTGTTTGCATGAATTGCTGTAACTGTTGTGTTCCATTACGGAACACTACAATTTAATTACACAGAAAAAAAAAAAAATCCGAAAAGCGTTGTGTTTTAGAATGAATAACCCAGGATTTCGTTTGCCTCCCTTGTGTTGTGTGTTGACAAAATGAGGAGAGCTAAAGGATGGGATTGAAACTCAATTTATTAAACATTTAACATATCAGATCAAGACAAAAAATATTAAACTTAACGTGCAGTACCACAAACATTACACCAAATAATTAGATGGGCTCAGCAGCAACGTCAGTTATACAGAAATGACAAAAAAAGGAAACTTTACTCTCATCTAGGCAGCACACTAATTTTGAACACAATACTTGCTTTAATCAATTGCATAAGTTATAATCAAATTACCACGATTTTTGGCACTGCACAATTAAACCTGACAATCAATTCATACACATACATATTGTGGAAGAAAAATCAAATTATAACCCCTGGGCACCCATGGTTGCAAACCAAAAATATAAATATAAAAGAAAATTATGTTTTGCTCGTAATCATAATTTATAAAAATTAGCTTAGTTGCTAAAAATGTAAACGAATTGTCACTTTAAATTATGGTACATCTCAACATGCTTAGATTCAATCCCGGAATGACTTGGAGTGCTCCGATTGGCTGAGCGTGGTTTTACAGGGCGGGAGGTGAAGATCGAGCTGACGATTTTGAGTCAGTTACGCTTCGACGCCCAGACTATGAGGTTGTGTTTTTTTTTTTAGCTCTTGCGAGCTCAAGACTTCGTCTTGATTACATAGTCTTGGGGTGACTCGAGACAGCCGCAATAAAGATGCCTTAAACTCAACTTGACCCCCATCCACCTTCATGACGTGATCGACTCCCACTGATGTCTTCGACAGCGTTAACAATTTTCCAAGGACACTGACTGAGTCCCAAGCTCAGCAGATGTTGCGAAGGGTAAAGATGGCCTATTAGGCTGATGCACGATCCAGCTAATGCCCATTGGTTGATTGGAACATGGCCCGCCGTCCGCACATCGTCTGACGCATTGCTACCACTCTTTTGCCGAATCTTCATCATCCTTGATTCCGGTGAGAGGAAACATGGCTCGCTGTCCGCTCATTGTCTGACGAATTGCTACCACTCGATTTTCCGAATCTTTATTATCCTTGATTCCGGTGAGAGGTTTCCTTAGTTAACTCTTTTTTTATGTTACGAGTGCATGACCGTGTGTGGGCCTCTAAAACGGTGTCTCCCAGGTGAGCATAGCCCCAAGTCTCCGGACTTTCTTTTGAAGGCTCGATCATTTTTTCAAGAAGATTTTGCATCAATGTCATCCAAGTATCACTGCTACTCATTGTGTCATAATATGGAGGACTGTTCGCATCATCTACCCCCCCCCCCTTTTAATAATATTTTTTAGTTTTCCTTGTCCCTTTCTTTTTAGCTTATATATATATCTATATATATATTTTACTTTTTTCATATTTCTTTTAATACCCAACTTAAAAATTTAAATAGCAAGATGCAGTAAAGCCTATACTTTTTACGGTTACCTAAAAAAACTTAGAATGTGGTGTAAGGCCTGAGTTTTACATACTATCTTTTATGTATATTTTTTTTTGGTCCGGCTATCATGTTCAAGCCATAAAACATAAAAAATAAAAAAAGGGATTGCAATGTTTTATTTGTCATCATAGTGCTTAATTTCAGTGTCTACTATGTTTTGAGCATAATTTTTCACATTACTAATAATCAATCTAGGGTACCCTGGTGCGAGTATTCTTTTACAACAAAGTTAATGTTTTAATATGGCCTGTTTAATTGTGCAGTACTGAGACACATATTGATTTTACTTAAATATATTACTTTGGTATCAATTTTGCTTACTGATGTGTCGTCGCAACCTAGTTAAGTATGTTTTTTATTTATCAACTGTAAATTGAATTTTATGTAACGTATAACCTGCTAAGAGTTGGAGAAGCATTTTTTGTACTGCATATTTTGTTTATTTTAATTTGTTAATAAACTCTGCATTTCAATCCTATCTGGTTCTATCGTGTATAACACGCACCTTGTACTTTAAAAGAAAAACCATGAAATTTTTTCTATCTCATGTGTAACACACACCATAAATTTAATGTGTAAGTGAATTTAAAAGTGACTGAAATTTTCAATTGAACAGATGGAACTGGAGAAGATATCACTTAAGAGATCATTGATTATGTCAGTGATAACAAGGACTGTGATGATAGCACAAGTAGCAGCAATATGAATTGCTAATTAGTGCTAAATAATGTTACTAGCAATTTTGTATTTAAAAAATTTTAATGAGTAAAATAAAGACACTGCTGTACTTACTTTTATTGAAAAGGTTTTACCATTTTTACTATCTACTCTGAATAAAATTTCTTGATTGATATGTACATTAGGGTACTTCAGAAATCTATGGGAAAAAATGAACTTTGTATTTTTGTTAATCTCACCCTCTCATTTTGTGCCACTACGCACCATGATAACTTGTGCAAAATTTTGGTAAAATATATTTATATTTAGAGGTCGTGCAGGCATATTCAAATTTCGTATTATTATTGACAAAAATGGGCATGGATGCGTAATTAATAACAAAGTTGTATTGTATATTTTTTATATCTACAAAAAAAGAAAATATACCATAAGGAAAAAATAAAAAACAAATTAAATGCAGCAAAAACATGAAATACAAATCAAATGCAGAAAAATATGCAAAACATATCAAATACATATAATATGTAATCACTAGGTCCCGGATTTATATGCATTTGCATATAAATGCATACATCAGCATATTTTGGACTTTTGCGCATATATCTGCATAATTTTGGGCTTTTGTGCATATAACTGCATATACTGGCTTGTAAATCTAACTCTTTGGCATTTAGCAAACAAAAGCAGGCTCGTTAAATTTATTTTCATACGGTTTTCTGCTTTTTCTTTAAGTTTCAGCTAAAATTCCAAATTCCCCTCTTTTCCGAAAGGTGCGGATACAAACCTGAACCTGCTTGAACTAAAATTTCCCTGAAAGCTTTATCTCATTCACAGGCTTTCAAAACCTTGCTTGATATCCCATTCGCCCATTAACCTTGAGATATACCCATTCGCCAGAAACCTGTAATCACAAGATGGGGTACATGGATCCAAGCAGTATTTTACTATGATAATTTCGATTTGATCAAAAGGTTTGTTTGTAGCTATCTTGATCCAACTGAAGCCGCGTCGATAAAAACTGCAAAAGAGCTACTTATTCAATCATCTACTACAGATGACATAGCAGTAATATCGGTGAATTTCTCTGTTTTACCAAAGACAATTTTAGCTCTTGAATCTCAGAAACTAACACTTTCCCAATCAGTTCAATATACAGATACTCTGGAGAAAAAATTTGAAGATGTACTGGGATCAAAACTGGATCTGATAGAAACTTTCTTGCCCTGGCTGGAAAAATTCAGATTTTAAAGAGCTCAGGATCATTAAGCCAATTTTTGAAGGAGAATCTTCCTTGAAGAGCTATCGAATTCTGAGGAACTAAACATAAAAGATATATCAAGCTATAAATACGCACCGAGTGTGTCATGTGATGTAGAAATGTCTTTTCTGTATTTAAAGAGTATTTTCCGTGAAAATCACCAATTTTGAACCATCCAATCCATGAATCCAGTGTTTGAACCCTTAAAGCAATATGTAGTTATTGCATGTAATAAATAATTCTTATTTTTTGGACATAGTTTATATTAGGTATGTATTTTTTTTTTTCTTGTTTGAAAATATGTATATTGCATATGTTAATGGATATTCCATTATTTTTTAGCAGATTTTTGAGTTTTCATATTTTGTTTATGCATATTATTATGCATATTTTTGCCTATTTTCGTGCATATTTCTCTAGTTTTTTGAGCATATAAATCCGGGCCCTAGTAATCACTCATTCATTAGGTCTGAAATTAATTTCAAGGGAACTTTTATTGCAATCTCGGTACTTTTTTGATGTTCCTGAATCACTTGAAGAAGACACTGTTTCTTCTCTTCATTCTTAGCAATAGCCTTTAGCAAATGCTTGGGTAAGGGTTTCGCCACACTCCGCATTGTCATTCACAACTCTCGGTTTCTTAGCTATTTTGAAGCCCGCCTGTAGAAAAGGTTCCAATGCTCAGGATCAATTTGCAGGAACTCCTTGTTGGTACATAATAAGCTAAAAAAAATGTCTGTTTTTCATCGCAAAACTGGAGAATGTCTTAGTCATCAATTTGTCAACTGTTTTTGCAGTCTTGCATGTTCCAGTAGTTCATCCTTCCAATGTTGTTCATGAGGGGCTTTTATTTCACTGAAATACCCGAATCAAAGAATAGTGCTACGAGATATTTGCTGAGGTACTAAAGATGTCATGACAGTTTGTCGTCATCCATAGCTGATATTTTGTAGTTTTCTTATTTGTATGCTACAAGACGCTGAAGAAGCTTCAAATCACTTCTCGGTGTTTGCACAGGAAGGAGTACTGTAAAACAAGGTCTCAAATATTCCTTCATAATAAAGACAGATGTCATGAATATCTTTCTTTCCTCGCGCTAAAAATTTGAACTGGTTAAAAATTATCCACTACTTGAAGCTATGAAGGATCTTCGACATCCTTCTGGCATGATGGATATCTCCTGGAGCATGAAAGAGTACACCACAAATTGGGGTTCCTCTCAGAAAAATTATAACAAGCTGCATTATCTCCCTGAAATTGTCTCTCGCACGGGTCATCAGCAGTTGGCTTTTGCACAAATTCCATTACTGATTGCATATCGCTCTGAATGGCTGCCATCACCTCAGATTTTCTCACTCCAAGTTCAAAATTAGAGTGATCTATTGTTGATCATAACTCCTGAAATTCTTTAAAAAGCAGTACAGTAGGTCCACTGGATGTTTATAGCCCCATGCATTGCATGAATACGGCAAAAGACACAATTTCTAGAATGTGGTTCCAGAAAACAAAATACAAAAGTTGTTTCCTAGCTTTTGTTCCAATGTCAAATATGCTCCAGTATTACTAGCGGTCACATCAAAGCACATACTCTGTATAAGCTCAGTAAGTTCATAGTTTTCTTGCACTTCTGTAATGACATTTGCCATACAATTCCTGTCCCTATATGTAATTCAGGAACACCCAACAATTGATCTTCAATGTTTGGTCCTGGTGCTATTACTGGTAGGTGATCCTCCTTTGCTTTTCCAGATAAATTTTGAATCAGTTTTCGTACCAGTGCACTATCAATGGGACAACAGCCAAATATTCAAAGGATTTTTATACATTAATCATTTCAATGTATGGCTGTAGTCCCCATCCTTTCAATATATGGGTGTAGTAATAGATAGTTTACTTTTGAAAAGTGACTAAGTGTAAAATCTTCCAGCTTTTGACCCATATTTTTAACTGTAGCAGCTATTATCAAAGTGGCTTTTCTGTCACTTATATTAGCACATCTAGAATGGAAGCTAGTTATGCTTTGATAACTACGGGCTTGTTTACTTGTTCTGGTATTCACCACCAAGCTGCAAATAAGATTGCGCTCACAACGCACGGTTGCAAAGAAAACCAGGACAAGCAAGAAAAATCTTATTTCTTTAACTGATCTGCCATTGTTTACTTTGTAGAGTAGATTTGTTACTGTTGTCGTTAAACATTTGAAATTATACCTTTTCAATGTCGTATTATTTCAGGTTGTGGTATTATACACTATTCTTCATCTGTCTATTTTGCCAATTTTCAACAGAATTCAATTGTGCTGCACGACCTCTAAATATTATTCGATGAAACTGAAATTTTGCATACATCATATTCATGAAAAGTGTAAAAATATTGGAGAGTGAGCACAAAAAAATTCGAAAAAAAATTTTTTTTTTTTTTTTTTTTTTGAAGCACCCTAATGTACATCATGAATTACATGCAGAAATGAAACATTATTCCATGTATAATGCACACTTAGAGTATTTGTCTTAAATTTTGAAAAGAAGTGCATGTTATACATGAGTAAATACGGTATATGTGCCTCTAAGATTTTACAACTTTTATCAAACCCACAACCAATAAAATACCATTCTTTTTAGAGAAACACAAATAAAAAGTCTAGTTAATTTATATACCACTCAAGAAACACCTAAAAAACATGTAAAGCAGGAAATTTTCTTTTTGACAAAGAGTTATAGAAAACTGAAAATTTATTTAAAAACCAGAAAAATTTTGAAAAATAATCTAGAAAATTATCTCAAGTTAGCATTTATAAACAATTTTTCATTTGCCATATGTCTGTAATGTTTTAAAAATGACTTAAAAATGAACAAAGTGGAGGTTACAAAATTATTATTAGCACTCTGGTGGTATTTCTTTCAAGCAGGGGATTTGTGTCTATGCAGCGCGCCGTGGTCACTTTTCCGTTTGATTCATGTTTTCTGCAGAGTGATTTGATATTGCTAACGGAAACATGGACCACCCCTTCAGATGACTTTCAAATACCAGGATTCACTTTGGTCAAACGGATAGACAGTGGTTTCCAAAACAGAAAACCATCTGGAGTTATGATTGTTATAGAGGAAAACTTTATAAAAATCACTTTGTAAAAAGAATATGGAAATCTTTACCCGTGCTTACACGAAAAAGGGTGTTCAAATGGTCATTGCGTATATTCAAGATAAAGTGAAATTTGCTGTTACATACGCTAGTCCTCGAATTTCTTATGAAGATAAATTAGACGCTATTTTCGAAACGTTACTGAAGGAGGAGGATTGTAAGACTGTTTTAGTAGGAGATTTTAACATAGAATTAAATTCCGATCAAGGATCTGATTTCATAACTGAAATGGATACTTTAGATTTTCCAATAATCACTAATCCAAAACATTTTACTGCTAGGGAGCGAAACAACAATGGATGCAATTTTCAGCAACAAAATTATGCGAACAGGAGTCTATATGAGTACTTACAGTTATCATTTTCCTCTATATGGCAGAATTGATTGAATAGATTTTTTTAAAAAACTGAAATTCTTCCAGCCGAGTGCATAAATAAAATGTGGAAGAATTTCAGATTTTTTTCTTTTTTTATTATTTTTTTGGAAGGAGGGGAGAGAATGGAGCCTAGTTTTTTTTTTTTTTTTTTATTGCTTTATGGTAGCATTTTGCTTTATTGTACATTTTGTTTGATAATATAATTTTTTCAGTTTTATTTTTTTTAACAACAAAGCCCTCCCCCCCAAAAAATTGGCATTTCCATAACTATTGCGCACCTATATCCAGTCATATTTGTTATTAGTAATTTTTTTAAACACATATAAAGCAAATGTAAAATTAATTAATAAATGCAGGCTTCAGATAATTTTAGAGATCCCACTTCACAATTCTCCAAGCTTTTGCCCAAAACTTGCAATTTTTCCTGGCTTTTACCTGTTAAGATAAAATTTTGAACTTTTTCAGGTTTTCCTTGGCCACTGGCAACTCTGACTATTTAAAAAAAAAAAAAAAAAATCCTACCACCCCAAACTAATTGCATGATCATTATCCACACCTGCATTTCCATGAAAACATGCAACAGAATTTTTGTGCACGATTTAACTCTCACTGTTACTGCTAAATCAAAATGTCAACTTTTTATTTCTTTTTTCCAGCACTGTAATTCATTACATATAAATATTAAGAATGGATATCAACAAATGCATACATACATAAATGAAGGCATTTTGAAAGAATCGATGCTATCTCCTTTGTCTGATGTGTCAATAATTACATCATATCCACCTTTAAATGGAGATTCAGAGAAGATGTTACTGAAATTCTGCGAGTCTTACATTATAGCTCCAGTACAAGCCGCCATATTTGTATGGAGCAGAGGATGATACAGCCTTTCCTCTAAAATGCTTTTTGGCTGAAATTTAGAGAATAAGTACTATGAAATAATAAACCTCTGTGTATTCACAAAGACATGAATCATAAAAGTATCACGTCACACCCAACACAGAAAAAGCAAAATAGGACAGACTTTTTTTAATCAATGCATTATTCAGACATAAATTTTAGCTAAATTTAGTTATTTATGGAAGTTTAAATAAAGATGCACATCCATTATTATTTTAAAATAAATTATATAAGCTTGGATATGCTTTGTGAATATGAAATGTAAATTTTGTGATAGCACTATAAAAGGAATAATAAGTTATAGCACTAAAATATCTTTTACATTACTCATCAATAAACAGTTAATGTGCATTTAAATAAAATAGCACAATAAAGTAAAATAGTAATAATTTGAGCTTAAATATATAAATTTCTGAATAATTCAAATTAATTTAAAGCTCACAAAATCAGTGGCGGCTTTTCAGGTGAAGTAGGTGAAGTGCCTCTTCACCAAGTATTGTAAGTAACAAAAAATTGTTTAACGTAAGCAAGCAATGATCTTTTTTCAAATTTATTCTGTTAGAATATACTTAAAATTCCGATGAAAGCCCAATTGCCGTAAGACTATGTGCTAAAACACGTTCTTACTAGCAGTGAAGCCAAACCCCCTTCCCTTGTCAGTGCCAAAGAGAGGGTTTCAGTGACTTGTGCCACGATTGGTCGATTGTTAGAGTCACGTGGTACGCGGGTTTTCACAAACAGTCTGGTCAAAGTGAGTTGTGAAGTGCTAATGAAAAATTTTCTCTTCCACTGCAGTTGATAGTTGGGTTGCCATGGTAACCGCAGACGCTTCATTCAGGTTTACAGCTTTCCTTGAAGGTCAGGTGAAGAGATCCCTCAGAAAATGGTCCGTCTCTTCAAGTGTGAGAAAACGCAGCAGCGTGCATTTCCAAGAACAAATTTGTGTAGGAAAAGGAAACCACGTTATTTCTTTGAGATTGTGACACGAGATATTTACTGCTGGCTTTTGAAAATTTTAGAATTTCTTCTTGTGTTAATTTTAATGATAATAATAGTTAGTTTCTTTTCTGTTTATTCACCTTCATTATGTTTGCTGTAAATGGTATAGTCTGTAATGTATTACAAATACCGTTTAGTCGGTGGAATGATGAAGATAGATAAAAGATGTTTTCTTTCTCGTGGTCGACCAATGGAGGCATTAGGAATTAATGCCTCTTCAAAAGACATACCTCGAAAAGAGTGGTAAATCTTACACTGTTCGCAGGGGCGTAGCCAGAAATTTTTCATGGGGGGGGGGGGGTTACGACTGCTACAACTCATATATATATATATATATATATACGCGTGTGTGAAGACGTATATACGTGTGTGTAGTGAAGAATATGCATTTTGTATGGCAAAAATTTCTCATGGGGTTGGGGGTGCTTATGACGCTACGCCCCTGACTGTTTGTTTCAAACATAGCTGGTTTTGCTGTGCAGTTCTCCTATATTTTACAATTTTATTGGCCTTGCTTACTCTTTAGTAATAAGCATTCTGTATGGAGCAAAGACAGATTTTCAGACATTTTAAATGTAACGCGATCTTGAACATTATGGAGAGAGGGGGTGCACAAAAAGACATTCACATTCACAGACATTCATTTCCAAAGGACATTTAAAAAGTTGTTGTTGTTGTGGGATTAAGGCCAATTATCTACACAGGGGATCTAGACCTACGAGCGGGATGCCCTTCGTGGGGGGGTCTTTCTACGGGTCCTAACCCATATTTACGCTAAGTTTCGGAGGAAACCACGGAAAACTCCGAACGATTAGGTCGGCGGACGTGACCTGGTTTCGAACCAGGCACCTTCCGTCTTCAAGCGCTATGCGTAGGCACTGGTCGGTCGACATTTTATAGGATCGCTGAAAGATTAAAAAATTTTTCCTCAGAAAGGCTATGCTCCCGCCTAATTACCATGCATAATAGCTGTATCAGGTGTTTTTCATAATGTTTTGGTATCAAGCTCTTCACCTATTTTTTTCATCACGAGCCGCCACTGCACAAAATTGAAATAAATATTAATAGCTTATTAATTTGAATTAATTTTAAACGCACATAATAATTTCAGCAAAAATAATTTTAGAAAAAAGTAATAACTAATAGAATGATGGATAGTGCAAGAAAACTATTTATTTAATTTTTATTTTTGATAATGCATAATTTTTCTTTTTCAATTTATATACTTCTACTGTTATTTAATTTTCTTTTTTTTTTTTTTTTAATGTAATACTTTTTATTTTCTTTTTTACATAGCTAAAAATGAAATTGCAAGAATAATTTTAGAAAAAATGAACCAACAAGAAAACTAAGAAGAAAAAAAAAAAGCGGTTCCAATAAAGCTAAAAAAGAAATTTCATATGAGCCCCATGCACAATCCTTAGTCTTCACAGCATTAGGTCTATGTTTAGATAATTGTAATTAGGATTTGAGGTTAAGCATACAAATGTTCAATCTGAAAAAATATTTACTATAAGTTTTCTTTTTTCTCCCTTACGCTGTTGAGTAGTCATTATTTAATTTTACCCCATGCATAACGCATTTAATTTCACCCTATTAATTTCATGCTCTGGAGGACACCAAAGGCTGAAGTTCATAGCTGTGAAAAGCAGTCCTGTTGAACTAAGCTTTCAGGTATGGCAATAAAATAAAATAAAACCTTGCCCAGCCTGAGAACTGCATTTTAAACTTCTGAAAAGGCAACACAATTGTTGTATTGTCACTGTTACCTTTTACTTAATTTTTATTTGTCAGTGATTAAATTTTAACCTTTACCCAGGACGTTTTTTTTAAATTATTATTAAGGTTCCTTCCAGATAAAAGTTAATTAAATACTAAGTAATTTCTTACCTTTGGGGGGCTTTTAATAGTTTTGATGTTAGTGTAGTGTTGTTCCTATTTGGAACACCACAATTCAAATTCACAGCTAACAAAAAGTTAACAAATCAGAAATGCGTTGTTTTGAATGAAGACAATAACCCAGGATTTTTCTCTTGCCGCCCTTAGTGTTGATCGTTGTCAAAGTAAAGAGAACCAAAAGGATGGGATTGAAACATTCTATTTAACCAATTAACATATTAGATCAAGTAGAAAAAAAAAATATTAAAACTTAATATGCAGCACAATGAACACTTTAACAATTTATGCAAGACTCAGCAGCAATTGACAATGAATCGCGAAATAAAAAGGTGAAAATTACACACATTTCTATGGTACAACTCACAGCTAAATTAAAACAATTACTATAGATTTTGATCAATTTAACACCTGCTTCAGTGCTGCAAAAGCGATCAGGTAGCACTCATAGATGTTGGTAAAAAAAAATTTTAAACCCCTGGGTACCCATGGTTGCAAACCAAAATTTAAATTCAGTGGAAAATCATGTTTTGCTTAGATGCTACTCTTGTATGGGAATTAACTCTTTACAGAATGGTACATTACAACTAAATATATTCAATCCCTATTTTATAATTTTACAGGAAGACCGATGGTCAAAAGAAATTTAAACAAAACAAAAAATATAGGCTCAAAAGAAAAAAAAGCAAAATGACACCTAAGACATGTTAAAGGAAAAAAAAAAGGGGGGGGTACATTTAAGAAAAAAATTTTAAAGGGGAAAAGAAAAAAAAAAAAAAAAAAAAAAAAAATGGCGCGGTAGCACGCCCACGTCAGCACCGCTCTCCTCCGTGTTAGTCAGTCATCTTTGACTCCTGTGGATCGCCCCAGCGACAGTCCCATGTGGTTGAAGAAGACGGCCGGGATGCTTGCCAAAATGCAAATAAAAATGGAAAATTCTCACCCTTTGCAGGCGCGCAGAAACTATCGGTGGCTTGGGATCAGGATGGCATCTAGAAATGGCGTCAGCACAAGTGCCGGAACGGCAATTCCATGCTCCGCAATTTAGGCTTGATAACTCCTGCACCGGGGGTAGCGGGTGGCAATCTCACTACTTCAGCATCTCCATCGGCGGGGCACTCTGGTGGTAATATCTAGCCGATCTTCATCTCAGATGTGGCATTTAGGCGGGTCTGGGCTGGCGTTGGGGTGCTCCTTCACCCAAAAAAAATCTAATAATTAAGCAGGATCCATTTTGGTTTTTTTTTTTTTTTTTTTTTTTGTAGAAACTAGTTGCTTAAGGCAACATATCTGCGTCTGTCTTGGTCACCCAGGCTTGGGGTTATCAAGTCACGAAGTTTTGCTCCTAGAGCCACAAGACGCACCTACCTCGTTGGCATCTCCAAGCGTAACTGCCCAAAAATCGCGCGCTTGCCTCTCCTCCTCACTCCGGAACCGCTACCCTCAGCCAATCAGAGCAGAGAGTGCACCTAAAAGTCATTCCGGGATAGTCCGATCTGGACCGGAAGAGGGGGAATCAAGAAGCTTCTAGAACAATTTTGGAGGAAAAGCGCGGGAAAGATAGCGTCCTTTCTGAGATCTGATGCAACAGGCAGAGAAAATGATGCAATAGCATGAAATTGTAAGCAAAACTTAAAAGATGAAAAAAATTATTGAAAATTCACAGGAAGATGCCTAACCGGAGAAATAAAGTAATAATAAAAAAAAGGAAAAGCAGGATTACGGGAAGTTACGAAAATTAATTTAAAATAAAAAAAAAATCCCATCAAAACAACATTAATGAAAAGGGAGATATGAAGTATAGCCACTATATTTCAAAGTGCTGATTACCCACAGAACGGCAATTAAAAGGTGAACATTAATTTTAAACATCCTGAAGGCAAAAAAAACGGCCGGTGAAGAGAAAATTTAATCACAAAAAAGGTAAACAAAAGGGAAAACTTTACACTGCCAAAACAAAATAAATAATTAACAGCCCCCCAAAAGTAAGAAATTACACAGTGGTTATTTAAATTTTTAACTAGAAAGATCTTAAATTACTAAAACGTTCTGGGTGGAGGTAAATTACATTAATTATTAACCAAAGAAAAGTGATAATATAGTGACAACACCACATATCCTCCCCGTTCGGAGAAAAAAAAAATTTTTATACCCAAAAAAATTTTTTTTTTTTTTGTAAACAATACATTACTCTAGAAAAGTGCAGTGAGTGTATAGACAAACCCCAACACAAATAAAATAACCACTTATACTGACCTATGCACAGGACCAAACACAGTGGTGAAGAAAATATCAAGGCAAAATAACGCGCACTGAAAAAATTCTAACATCCCACCAATAGGTGAGGAAACAACCTAAGCGTGGCTGTTAATACCACACCAACAAAAATTTGACACACCCAACATATAAAAGTAAAAACGTAAGAAAAATTTTCCTAAAGACCCAGCCAAAAACAACATGACTTGCACATTCCGCACATTTAACATAAAACACATATTAACCATACACAAAGATCTCGAGAACATTTAAGTACATAACACCAAATAACGATGACACAGAGCACCAATTTTTGAAGTGGCTTACTAAGATGTTTAATGTCCGAAGAATCAGTAGCCATAACATGACACATTTGGTAATGGGACGTAATTAGTAATTTTTGACACAATCTTAAGTCAAACAGCACAGAAATTCAAACAGCAACATCACCACATTGCAGGTGAGAAATTACCAGAATTTTTGACAAAACATCAAGCCAAAATTTCAGAAGTGTGTTGACCATGGCAAGACAATCTCAGCAAAATTATGATTTTGAAACAACTTTTAAGATACATATTTAATTTAAGCAGTAAAGAGGCGAGAAAAAAAAATTTAAAAGTAAACAGTATTTAATTAAGGAGAGACACATTGCATTAATTGGTTTTAGACAGTTACTTAAATTAATTACCCAATTACACGGAGGAATGATCCCTGAATTCCCCTGCACTCAGCAATGGATGAAGGGGGTACAGCGGACTAAACACCAGCCCAACAGGACCCAACTGTCATCCAGAACCAAACACAGAAAGAAATCCAAGTGACCATGAAGGCCTGCAGAAACCCACAAGTCACTAACCATTCCCAAGTGTCCCATTTAAAATTGTCTAAACTACATGTTTAAATTTAAAAAAAAATAAGAGATATGAGACTGGTTATAAGTTACTGGGACACCCAACTAAGTACAAAAGGCAGATAAATTGGCCAAATTTATCTACAGCAATTAAAATTTACAACAAGAGGAAGAGGAGAGATTGCTCGCACAAAATTTGTCAACCATAAATTTCCTACACAGGAGGGTTTGATGAAGACTTATCAAACCTCAAAAAAAATTCTGTGCTGTTCAGGTAGACACAATTAGGAGGTGGTTACTTAGTGTAACCAAGTATTTCACACATTGCACATGACCCCTTGGCCATATACAGATAACAATCAGTAAAATACAATACATATATGCGACAAAAAAAAATCTTTGGTATAATAGGAATGCAATAAAAATAGGAACAAATCATATGTGGTTACTTGTTTCCACATAACTAAAAGAATGTGCAAGTTTACCTTTTGGCAGGTCAAATATTAAACATAAAATAGTGTATTTCACACTCCCCAAAAATACCCATAAAAGAAATTTGTATATAAAAAGAAAACACAGATGCTAACACTAAAAATGAAAAAATATAAAAATATATAGTAAAATTATATGGCACAACCTCTAAGAAAATTTCTGCGCAAAAATGTAAAACTACTTCTTGACAAATCCAAAAGCATCCCTGGGTCTGAGACAATATCCATGTTTAGGCATGGATCTAGTGCGAATAGGAGAAAAGGTGGATGTTGGTTGGGCATCAGAATCATCAATATCAGAATGAGGAGAATTTAAAAAGGAAACTGGAGATACTGAGGTATCCCGAAAAAAATCAAACGAGGTATCTAGTTGTGAATCTGTCATATCTACTTCTGTTGTAACTACAGGAGGTGGCATGTAGATAGTATCAGCTTCCCAAGACAAATCTAGCGGTAAAAGGGGACAAGGGTATTCTCTTATTAGCCTATCCTCTGAACTTTCTTGAGTAGGGCTAGTGGCAGGCTCTGGAATCACTGGAGGCGGAGAAGACAAAATTTGTCTATCTGGTGTTGGAAAAACATCCCTGTCGATAACCTTAAAAATGCGATTTACATGTACAACTTGAGTATCTGAGGGATTCGAAATGAGAGAAATTTTAAACAAGACGGGAGAAAGTTGTTCTAAAACTCTATAAGGACCCTTATTAAATTTACATAGTTTCTTAGTTAAATGTGGCTTGCTAGCGGGAATGTGTAAATAAACAGTATCACTGACTTTAATGTTTTTAAAGTAAAAGTTAGAGGTAGGAGGATGAGCCTGAGCATACGAAGCCTTTTCTAGGTTGGTCTTGACGACAGAGAAGGTACGTTGAAGATTGGTGACTATCTCCTGAGCGTAGGATCTAGTATCAGCATATGATCTGAATTTCAAAGAGAAAACCAGATCATATGGCATCAACAGATCTCTACCATAAGTTAGAAAAGCAGGAGATTCCTTGATGGTGCGGTGGTAGGCAGTACGAAAAGCTAAGAGAGCTAAGGGAACCTGTTCACACCAATCTTCTTGAGATTCGAGTACTAGATGACTTAACGAATCAATCAGACATTTGTTCAACCTCTCCACTAAACCATTTCCTTGCGGATTATAAGCCACAGTGTGTTGTTTTTTAATACCCAAGATGTCATACACCTCCGCCATAGCCTTAGAAATAAAATTTGAACCCCTATCTGAATATAGCACTTCCATTATACCGTGACGTGAAATAAAATCAATTAAAACTTTTACAACTGTTGAACTTTGAATATCAGGGACAGGATAAGCTTCGGGATATCTTGTAAAATAGTCAGAGATTACCAGGAGCCATTTATTGCCATTTCTAGAAGTCATAAAAGGACCCACTGCATCAATTGCACATTTCTGAAATGGGCGATCGACAACAGGAATCTCTTGCACAGGAGCCTTTTGATTTTTGTGGTAACCCCTTCTTTCCAAACATGACTTACAAGATAAAACATACTTTTTTACGTTGTTATAGAGACCTAGCCAAAAAAAACTTTGACGTACACGGTGTAAGGTACGAGACAGGCCAGCATGGGCAACAGTTTTGTTGTCATGACATAAATGCAATACATCTTGGACGAGGGTGTGAGGCACAACTAAACGAACATTCTCCGAATTACTATTTAAAGGCTGACAAACTATAGCATTTTGCTGAAAGAAAAATTTATTGGATCTTTGAATATAAGGAGACTCATTATTGAGGCAAGCAGCAATCTTTTGACAAAAGGGGTCAGATTTTTGAAGCCGAATGATATCTTGTAGAGGGAACTTAGGAATTTGAAAAGAAAAAGGTTCGGAATTAAGAGTATTAACTTCACGCGAAAGAAAATCTGCCATTAAGTTAAGACGACCAGGCTTGTGAATAATTTTATAATCATATTGTTGCAGGGACATAATCCAACGAGCAATACGTGAAGTGGGATCTTTTAATTTAAACAACTGCGAAAGAGATTGCTGGTCACAATATACAGTGAAATGAGAACCGTAGAGGTACTGTTTAAAATGTGTTATGCCAAAAACAACAGCAAGAGCCTCCTTTTCCACAACTGAATAATTAACCTCGGCAGGAGAAAACTTTTTTGAGGCAAAACAAACAGGATGTTGAAATCCCGAATCATCTTCTTGCACTAAGACCACACCCATCGCGTATTTGCTAGCATCAGTGCAGATCGAAAACGGTTTGGAAAAATTAGGCAAGGCCAAACAAGGAGACTGGGTTAAAGCAAGTTTTAAACGATCAAAGGCATCCTGTTCAAGATCTCCCCATGCAAACTTACAAGTATCCTTCGTCAAATTAGTGAGAGGCAATGCAATATTAGAATAATTAGGAATGAACTTTCTGTAAAAACCCGTTAAACCAAGAAAAGATCGAACTTGCTTTTTAGTCCGAGGAACATTTGCTTTTAAAATAGTGTCTAAATTTTTTGGATCAGGCATAACCTTACCTTGTGTTACACGATGGCCTAAATAAGTTATTTCATCTTTTGCTAAAGTACATTTCTTAGGTTTGAGCTTCAGATTGGATTGTTTTAATCGTTCAAAAACTAATTCTAACCTGTGAACATGTTCCTCAAATGATTCTGATGCCACAACTACATCATCTATGTACACTCCTATTTGAAAGTCGGAGAGACCGGACAACACCACTGACATGAGTCTTTGAAAACTACTACTCGCATTGCGCAAACCAAAAGGCATCCGGCAAAAGTGGAAAAGGCCTTCCTCAGTGGCAATACCCGTTAAGTGTGCATCATCAGGATGCATGAGCATCTGATGGAAACCCGAGGTGAGATCAAGGGAAGAAAAGAACTTAGCACCTGACAGGAAGTCAATCATTTCTTGAAGATTAGGCAAAGGAAAGTTATCGGGGATGGTCTTGGCGTTTAACTTTCGGAGGTCAGCTACAAGGCGAAAAGAACCATCCGGTTTCTTGACAAGAAGCACTGGGGCAGCATAACTACTCGTAGAGGGTTCAATTATACCAGCATCCAACAGTGTCTGAATTTGTTTACGCATTTCGGGCTTAAGATGGTATGGGACACGATAAGGTTTTGATCTTACAGGAACGTCATCGGTTAAATGAATGCGGTGTTTAATTATTGAGCAAGCGCCTAAGTCAGAAGGAGTAAGAGAAAAAACAGATTTATATTTAATAAGCAAAGATTTAAGGGTCTCACGCTGCTGATCGTCAAGGTGGGTTAAGTCAATATCTTTCGCCCATAGGCTAAAATCATCTTCCTTCTCTTCTTGTCCCTCAACAACATTAACAATTTCATCAGGCCTTTCAATATTTACAGGAGTTACGTAGACAAGTTTCATATTTTTATTTAACTGAATTGATTCGGAAGTAAAATTAATGACCTGAACCAAACATTGGAGATCGTGAGAAATTTTAGAAACAGCGTTAGCAATTAAATACGAATCAAAATTTAAATTAGGATTAGGTTCTAACAAAATGTCTTGGCCAATAAACGAAGAGTCAACATTATTTACATTTACATGAAAAAGTTTTTGAGAAAAAGGCGGCACAGTAACTCTTATTGGTAGGCTTCCGAAAAGAGAAGGAGAGGACACTTGACAAGGTTCAGTACTCGTCACTGGGACAGATAACTGAGTATTTTCAGGCTGCTCATGCCGCCAGCTGACACACACATCCTTGTTACTTAAGAGACAGTCATGACAATTTAAAGTAAAGCCAGCTTTTACTAAAAAGTCTAGTCCAATTATAAGATCAAAATTTGGAGATAAAATACCACGAGCAACTAAAAATTTACAATCAAAAGACTTATCAGAAATAAGTAAATTGGTAGCGATTAATTTTTCAGTATTGATATCTACACCGGTTAGAGCTCTAAGTTGAAAATTTGGACAATTTAATTCCTTAGCATCTTTCAAAACATCAGCTACATGGCTGGAAATTACATTTACTGCAGCTCCACTGTCTATGAGAGCACGAAGTGAAATATTTTCAATTTTGACACAAATTATAGGTAAATTAGCTGGCAAAAGGGACATATCAATGAATGGATCTACACGGGGACTCATGGAGTGTTGCAATCCGGTACAAACTCCCCCCTCAATTAGTTTGGGTGCCTACTGGATTCATCACTTGTACTCTGAGCTTGCCCTTGATTTGAAGTAGACGGGCTCTGATTTGCATTAGCAGAAGCTTGTGCTGCCATATCTCGCTCCTTTTTTCTACAGACCCGACTAATATGACCCACTTTTCTGCAATAATAGCAGACAACTGAACGCTGAGATTGTGGAGCATAAGGCCTATGTGGCAAAGAATTCCGTTGGCCCTGTAATGATGCAATTTGCACCTTCATTTCTTCCATTTGTTTAGTCAAAAGCTCCAATGATTTCGTATACTGCTCCGTAGTGGATCGAAAAATCTGCGCTAACTCACTGTCGCTAGTGGTAGGTCGTGCACTAACTACATTGATGTCCGAGGCATAAGATTGAAGTGCCCGCTCAACACGTTTGGCCAATTCGGTGGCCTCCTGAAATGTTTTTGGGTCCGCTATCACTACTTGAGCACGAATGTTTGCGGCTAACCCTGCCTTGAATTGCGAGAGTAGCATGTTGTCACTAAAACGTTTTGGAATTTCTTCCCCAGCTGAAGACTTAAGAGCCTTTTGCGCGATACCCTCTAGCCTGGTAGCAAAGTCCCTTACAGTTTCGTTTAAATTTTGTTTGCAGTTTGTAAGGTTTGCTATTTGTTGAGCTACGTCACTTGACTCTGCAAAATGGCCCTCAAAACGTGCCCTAAATTCCTGCAAGGACTCAAAAGTAACCTCTTTCAAAGTGGAGGCATAGAATTGAAGAGCTGAGCCCTCAAGTTTCAACTTCGCCACTGCGATGGACTGTGCGTCAGTCCACGACGCCAACGGTGCTATCTGCACCAGGTAATCGAAAAAGGATGTCACATTGTTACCATTTAAATTAGGTAACATACTAATGAAAGAGGGATTTGGAAAGGCAGTGGCATTGCCACTGTTACTACTCGAATTTGGCATGACTTAAAAAAAAATATTCCTAACACTCACTGCAAAATTTTAGAAGATATTGAAAGGTACATTTATGAATGTCAAAATTTTAGTTCGGTTTACTTCGACAACACACACAAGGGTAAAAGGGCAAGGGCCTTCACGGCACCATTTTGTAGTGTTGTTCCTATTTGGAACACCACAATTCAAATTCACAGCTAACAAAAGTTAACAAATCAGAAATGCGTTGTTTTGAATGAAGACAATAACCCAGGATTTTTCTCTTGCCGCCCTTAGTGTTGATCGTTGTCAAAGTAAAGAGAACCAAAAGGATGGGATTGAAACATTCTATTTAACCAATTAACATATTAGATCAAGTAGAAAAAAAAAATATTAAAACTTAATATGCAGCACAATGAACACTTTAACAATTTATGCAAGACTCAGCAGCAATTGACAATGAATCGCGAAATAAAAAGGTGAAAATTACACACATTTCTATGGTACAACTCACAGCTTAATTAAAACAATTACTATAGATTTTGATCAATTTAACACCTGCTTCAGTGCTGCAAAAGCGATCAGGTAGCACTCATAGATGTTGGTAAAAAAAAATTTTAAACCCCTGGGTACCCATGGTTGCAAACCAAAATTTAAATTCAGTGGAAAATCATGTTTTGCTTAGATGCTACTCTTGTATGGGAATTAACTCTTTACAGAATGGTACATTACAACTAAATATATTCAATCCCTATTTTATAATTTTACAGGAAGACCGATGGTCAAAAGAAATTTAAACAAAACAAAAAATATAGGCTCAAAAGAAAAAAAAGCAAAATGACACCTAAGACATGTTAAAGGAAAAAAAAAAGGGGGGGGGTACATTTAAGAAAAAAATTTTAAAGGGGGAAAAGAAAAAAAAAAAAAAAAAAAAAAAAAAATGGCGCGGTAGCACGCCCACGTCAGCACCGCTCTCCTCCGTGTTAGTCAGTCATCTTTGACTCCTGTGGATCGCCCCAGCGACAGTCCCATGTGGTTGAAGAAGACGGCCGGGATGCTTGCCAAAATGCAAATAAAAATGGAAAATTCTCACCCTTTGCAGGCGCGCAGAAACTATCGGTGGCTTGGGATCAGGATGGCATCTAGAAATGGCGTCAGCACAAGTGCCGGAACGGCAATTCCATGCTCCGCAATTTAGGCTTGATAACTCCTGCACCGGGGGTAGCGGGTGGCAATCTCACTACTTCAGCATCTCCATCGGCGGGGCACTCTGGTGGTAATATCTAGCCGATCTTCATCTCAGATGTGGCATTTAGGCGGGTCTGGGCTGGCGTTGGGGTGCTCCTTCACCCAAAAAAAATCAAATAATTAAGCAGGATCCATTTTGGTTTTTTTTTTTTTTTTTTTTTTGTAGAAACTAGTTGCTTAAGGCAACATATCTGCGTCTGTCTTGGTCACCCAGGCTTGGGGTTATCAAGTCACGAAGTTTTGCTCCTAGAGCCACAAGACGCACCTACCTCGTTGGCATCTCCAAGCGTAACTGCCCAAAAATCGCGCGCTTGCCTCTCCTCCTCACTCCGGAACCGCTACCCTCAGCCAATCAGAGCAGAGAGTGCACCTAAAAGTCATTCCGGGATAGTCCGAACTGGACCGGAAGAGGGGGAATCAAGAAGCTTCTAGAACAATTTTGGAGGAAAAAGATAGCGTCCTTTCTGAGATCTGATGCAACAGGCAGAGAAAATGATGCAATAGCATGAAATTGTAAGCAAAACTTAAAAGATGAAAAAAATTATTGAAAATTCACAGGAAGATGCCTAACCGGAGAAATAAAGTAATAATAAAAAAAAGGAAAAGCAGGATTACGGGAAGTTACGAAAATTAATTTAAAATAAAAAAAAAATCCCATCAAAACAACATTAATGAAAAGGGAGATATGAAGTATAGCCACTATATTTCAAAGTGCTGATTACCCACAGAACGGCAATTAAAAGGTGAACATTAATTTTAAACATCCTGAAGGCAAAAAAAACGGCCGGTGAAGAGAAAATTTAATCACAAAAAAGGTAAACAAAAGGGAAAACTTTACACTGCCAAAACAAAATAAATAATTAACAGCCCCCCAAAAGTAAGAAATTACACAGTGGTTATTTAAATTTTTAACTAGAAAGATCTTAAATTACTAAAACGTTCTGGGTGGAGGTAAATTACATTAATTATTAACCAAAGAAAAGTGATAATATAGTGACAACACCACATTAGCTACACAGGATATATTCATTAGAGTGTTTAAAGTTATTTTTTTCTTTTAAATGTGGAGTTCTGTGGTTAATCTGGGGTTTAAAATATAATGGCTGTGCACCATGCCTCTCTTTTCATTAACGATATGTTTTGATGGGTTTTTAATTAATTTTTGCAAGTTCCCGTAATCCTATTCTTTTCAAATTTTTATTACCTTTATTTCCCATAAGTCCATCATTGTCAGGTTTCTCCCAGTAAATTTTCAGAAGTTTTCCTCATCTTTTAAGTTTTTTTTCATTCTTTTAGCACAATTGCATCATGTTCGGTGTGCCTTGCATCATGCGATGGAAGACGCCATTTTTCTTAATTTTGCACCTTTCCAGCTCCCTCGAATATTCTACAACATTCTTTCCCCCCCCACGGTTGCCCCGACTCTGACTCTCCCGGAATGAGTTGGAGCACTCTGATTGGTTGAGCGTGTTTTTCCGGGGTAGGGGGTGAAGATCATGCGCACGTTTTTGAGTCAGTTTAGGCTGGGCGCTTCATGATATTCGGTGGTTAATCTCATGCTTGTTCTTTCTGATCAACCATACCAAAATGGTGATGCAGTGAAACTAAATATGCTACGATAGCAAAGTGGTGCGGGCACAAGGTGTGCAATGTGATCAACGTTGATACATAATTTACCTTTAAATATTATATCTTTAATGCGCCCTCGTCGACTCATCAACCCAGCTTTGATCTGCATGAATTAGTGGTGCTCCCCTTCGTCACCGATCCTGGCTCGGGATCTCGAGGCATTTAGGTGCATCGATGTGATGATCCGGCTATACCTGCTGTCAGCACATCGTAAAAAGCAATCCTGCTGTCGCCTTCAACGAGACCCCATGCGGGATTCTAGCCAAAGGGAAATTGTTCCTACAAATGGTGAGATGAAATTTTTTGCCCTCACAAAGCTAGTAAAAAGGTGATGACATCCTTTTTACTAGCTTTGTGAGGGAGGCCCTGACAACATCTATGGGACAATTATTACCTATTTCGGTCACCAGACCTGTGGATAGCCGTAGCAAATTAACCAGTGCCAAGTAATCTTTTTGTTTAGCCGATGATCATTTTTGCCCGTAGGTGGCGTGACTATGTAATACCACTGTTTTTTCCTTTTTCCTCCCCTTTTTTCTTTTACTACTGTAGTCATTCACCGCTGGATGAGCAGCGAGGAGCCCTTTGCAGATGTTAATTTCTAAGATCTAATTCATGGTTTCTTCATGTGGGTTGCACTCAAAGATGTATTAATGGTTTTTTTTTTTACGTTTACGTTTCCTCTTTTTTTTTTTTTTTTTGCCTTTGTTAAGACCGTCGATCATGTTATAAAAAATGGGATTGAGATGAAATGTTGCAAGCAAACTTACTTAAATCTGCTTACGTTATGACATGTCAATTTTTCTTTTTTGGTAACGATTATCTATTTAATTGCATTGGATTTGGTGCAAAAGTATGATTTACTTTTAATATTTTAATTAATTAGATACTTCATGGGTACCCAGGGGGTCTTAATATTTTACCAAATGTATGTGTATTCTTAAATGCTCTGATAGATTTAATTGCTCAGAAATCAATAGCTAATAATCAATTATGTCAACAACATCAGTTTTGTGTATGAAGAGGCCGTAGCCTGTATTATTTGTAATATGGTACATGTGAGCCCAGCACCTAATTAACTTGAATAGTCTTGTTTTTCAATAGTTATATTGATATCTTTTGATTCTAATATATTTTGTAGTACTACTACTACAGAACACAAAGTTTGATTTTACTCTGAAAGAATAGTAGACATGCGTTGTGAAAATTTTGCAAAAATAACCTAGGTAGCGCTTACCGCCCTTGTGTGTAAATAGTCGAAATAAAGAAAACTAAATATAGGGATTGAAATCTGTCATTTATTTAACATATTAAAAATATTAGAATCAAAAGAATAATAATACAACTATCGCAAAAAGAAACAAATCAAATTAACATGGTACTACTCAAATAATGCAGGCTACAGCCTCTTCATACACAAAACTCGTGTTGTTGACATAACTGATTATTAGCTATTGATTTCTGAGCAATTAAATCTATCAGAGCATTTAAGAATACAAATAAATTTGGTAAAATATTAAGACCCCTGGGTACCCATGAAGCATTTAATTAATTAAAATATTAAAAGTAAATCATACTTTAGCACCAAATGCAATGCAATTAAATAGATAATCGTTACCAAAAAACAAAAATTGACATTTCATAACATAAGCAGATTTTTGTAAGTTTGCTTGCAACATTTCATCTCAATCCCATTTTTTTATAAATTTTTTATAACATGATCGACGGTCTTAACAAAGCAAAAAAAAAAAAAAAAAAAAAAAAAAAGAGGAAACATAAAAGTAAAAGTAAATGAAAAAAAAAAAAAAACGTTAATACATCTTTGAATGCAACCCGCATGAAGAAACTATGAATTTGATCTTAGAAATTAACATCTGCAAAGGGCTTGAGGTATAATATGGCAACACCCTTACTATGTCTTGCCAGTTGGCAACAGTAGCCGTTGTTTACATTTTCTGTACTTACAATGTAGCATGTAGCTGATGTAGGATGTAGTTAAGATCTAGTTAATAAAAGCTTATCTGTAAGTTTGTTTCATTTTTACTATGTCAATTTTATTAACTAGATCTTTATAATCAAACGATTTGAAGTTAAACGGCATTCGAATTGAATAGAAATGGATCTACTACTTAGGCCTGAAAGATTTGACGTCGACCCCACATGTGCTGCAGCTGAACTAAAATGGAAACATTGGAAGCAGATTTTTATGAACTTTTTAACTCAAATCGCTGATGTGACAGAAGCAGGAAAATTGCAACTCTTGTGCAACTACATCTCAGGGAATGTCTTTCTTAATATAAATGACGTCACTGACTTTACAACTGCTATTACTGTTCTGGATTCCCTGTATATCACTAAAAGGAATGAAATATTTGCCAGGCACTGTCTAGCCTCTAGAACCCAACAAGCAGGGGAATCTGTGAATGAGTTTTTACAAGCATTAAAGCAGATGAGCAAAGATTGCAACTTCAAAGCTGTCACCGCCGAGCAGAATAAAGATGAATATGTAAGAGACTCATTCATTAGGGGACTAAGTAGCTCCCGTATCTGTGAACGACTCCTAGAGAACACTACAATTACGCTAGAAAATGCCTTCGACCAAGCCAGAGCTCTAGAACTAGCAGAGCACCATTCAGCCTCTTATTCATTAACCAACTCAACTCCTGTTGCTGCCATTGGTGACCAAGCAGACAACATTGAAGACGTCCAGTTAGCTGCTGTTTCTAATTCCCGTGCTACTAGATGTTACTTCTGTGGAAATGAAAGACATTTACGAAGTAGCTGCCCAGCCAAAGAGGTGAATTGCTGGGGTTGTGGTAAAAAAGGACATTACCAGAGGGTTTGCAAGTCGAAAACTTTACGAAACACCAACACCACCTCTGCTTCAACCTACCCCCTAGCATCAGCATCCATAGTGCCCCAGTGCCTCTACAAGTCTTTCACCAAAGTTTTGGTAAATGGGATTCAATTGAATGCTTTAATCAATACTGGCAGTGCCCTCAGCTTCTTAAATGAAAACTGTTGAAAAGTGCAAAATTCGAGTACAGCCTTACTCAGGTACCAAAATATCTTTAGCCAACTCTTCATTAAGTGCAGATATAGCTGGCCGCTGTACAGTTACACTCAAATTGCAAGCACATGTATATGTGAACGTTGAAATGTTAATAATGAATAATTTGTGTGCAGATGTCTTAATCGGACATGATATTCTAGAAGATCATTCTTCCGTTGAATTTAATTTTAATGGTTATAGAAGACCTCTAAAAATTTGCTCTCTTGCTGTTGCTCAGGTACCTCCTGCCTCACTTTTTTTCAAACCTGACACCTGACTGTAAACCTATTGCTACCAAATCGAGACGGAAGTCGGAGGAAGATAAAAAGTTTATTGCTTCTGAAGTCACTAAGTTACTAGAGGAAGGGGTGATTGAGCCGAGTAGATCTCCTTGGCGAGCACAGGCTTTTGTTATAAAAGGTGAGAACCATAAATCCAGGATGGTGATTGATTATTCCCAAACAATCAACAAATTCACGTTGTTGGATGCCTATCCTTTACCTAACATTGAGGAACTGATATCTCAAGTGTCAAAATATAAGATATTCAGCTGTATTGACCTTAGAAGTGTCTACCACCAAGTTCCCATTAAGGATTCCGAAAGACACTATACTGCTTTCGAAGCTGACGGCAAGATCTATCAATTTCGACGTGTCCCTTTTGGTGTTACTAATGGTGTTGCAAGCTTCCAAAGAATCATCGATAAAATAATCTCTGATGAAAAGTTACAAGGAACTTTCCCTTATTTAGACGACATAACTGTATGTGGTATGAACCAAGCTGAACATGATGACAACCTTGAAAAATTCATGATGGTTGCAAAAAAATATGACCTAACTTTGAATGAGGAAAAGTGCAAATTCTCCTTGAAAACCGTGACACTTTTGGGCTACACCATTGGGAACAAACCTATTAAACCAGATCCAGCTAGGCTTGCCTTTATTAAATTTACTTATCCCAAAAGATACGGCATCACTGCAACGAGCACTAGGCATGTTTGCCTATTATTGTAGATGGATCCCAGGTTTCTCCACTAAAATTCAACCGCTCTTAAACAAAGGTAGTTTCCCACTCAATACAGAGGCTGTGACAATGTTCAACAATCTGAAATCAGATATTGCTAAGGCATCGTTATCTGCTATTGAAGATGGGATACCTTTCCATGTAGAAACTGATGCATGAGAGTTAAACCATTCTGCTATTGAGAAAGAAGCTTATGCTATCGTGGAGTCCCTCCGACATTGCAGACATTACTTAATTGGTCGCCATTTTGAAATCTTTACAGACCAAAGGTCAGTAACTTTTATGTTTGACCAGCAACACAGCAGCAAAATTAAAAATGAAAAAATCATGCGATGGCGATTAGAGCTTACTTGTTTCAAATTTGACATAATATATCGTCCGGGAAACAAGAATGCTTGTGCTGACACATTATCTAGAATAATTGCTGCAACAACACATCCTGAAATCAATTTAGTTAAATTACATGATGACTTGTGTCACCCAGGTATCACTAGGATGTATCACTGGATAAGGTCCAAAAACCTACCTTTTTATTTAGATGACATCAAAAGAGTCATTACTTCATGCCCTTGCTGTAATGAAATAAAGCCGCGTTTCTGCAAATCTGAAGGGACCTTGATCAAGTCAACTACTCCTTTTGAAAGGTTGAATATTGATTTTAGCCCTTGCCAACTGCCTCTAGAAACTGTTTTCTACTTACTGTGGTGAACGAATTTGCAAGATTCCCATTTGCTTTCCCCTGCCCAGATACTTCAGCTGCTACTGTCATTTGCAACTTGCAGAACATTTTCTCAGTTTTTCGTACAGGTGCTTATATACATTCTGATAGAGGGTCAGCATTTATGTCTCATGAGTTGAAGTCATTTTTAACTTCACATGGGATAGCAACTAGCAGAACAACTTCATACAATCCTAGAGGGAATGGTCAAGTAGAGCGCTATAATGGGATAATATGGAAAACAATCCAATTAGCCTTAAAATCAAAGAAGATGGGGATTGAACACTGGGAAAAAGTACTTCAGCCAGCCCTACATTCGATTCGCTCGCTGCTCTGTACTGCAACAAATGTAACACCACACGAACGGATGTTTTCCCATCCCAGGAGATCTTATAATGGACGCTCTTTGCCTACCTGGTTATCCTATCCGGGCCCCATACTAATGAAGAACCATCTTCGAGCTAACAAGTATGAGCCTATCATCCAGGAGGTAGAGCTTATTGAAGCCAATCCTGACTATGCACACATTAGGTTTTCTGATGGACGTGAAACTAGCGTTTCTATTCGTCATCTTGCTTCAAAAGGCGAAACCTTTACACCTGGTACTATTAATCATGCTAACTGTCAATCTCTTCCAAACCCAACTGATATGAGAACTGAGGAACTTACAAGGCTTCCAGAATCCTCCCCACAGAGTCTTGAACCACAGCTGATTGATGATTTGAAAGAGAGTGATGTTCCTGACCTTAACAGTGAAAGTTCCCATGTTGAAAATACAGATAGTCTTAACGATAAAGTGCTGGCACATCCTAAATGACCAAGGCAATGCTCATCTTATTTATCTGACTACGTAACAGACTAATAAACTTTAGAGAGGGGTGAATGAGGTATAATATGGCAACACCCTTACTATGTCTTGCCAGTTGGCAACAGTAGCCGTTGTTTACATTTTCTGTACTTACAATGTAGCATGTAGCTCATGTAGGATGTAGTTAAGATCTAGTTAATAAAAGCTTATCTGTAAGTTTGTTTCATTTTTACTATGTCAGGGCTCCTCGCTGGTCATCCAGCGGTGAATGACTACAGCAGTAAAAGAAAAAAGGGGAGGAAAAAGAAGAAAAACAGTGGAATGTTATATAGTCATGCCACCCATGGGCATAAATGATCATCGGCTAAACAAAAAGATTACTTGGCACTGGTGAATTTGCTACGATGATCCACAGGTCTGGTGACCGAAATAGGTAATAATCTAATAATTGTCCCATAGATGTTGTCAGGGCCTCCCTCACAAAGCTAGTAAAAAGGATGTAAATTTCATCTCACCATTTGTAGGAACAACTTCCCTTTGGCTGGAATCCCGCATGGGGTCTCGTTGAAAGCGACAGCAGGATTGCTTTTTACAATGTGCTGACAGCAGGTATAGCCGAAACACGAAAACACCTCAGATCGAAACACCTAAATGCCTTGAGATGCCCGACCGGGATCGGTGACGAAGGGGAGCACCACTAATTCATGCAGATCAAAGCTGGGTTGATGAGTTGACGAGGACGCATTAAGGATATAATATTTAAAGGTAAAGTATGTTATCAACGTCGATCACATGGCACACCTTGTGCCCGTGCCACTTTGCTATCTTAGAATATTTAGTTTCACTGCATCGCCATTTTGGTATGGCTGATCAAAAACAGCAAGCATGAGTTTAACCACCAAACATCTTGAAGCTCCCAACGTAAACTGACTCAAAAACGTGCACTCAATCTTCACCCCCTGTCCCGGAAAAACACGTTCAACCAATCAGAGTGCTCCAACTCATTCCGGGAGAGTCAGATTTGGGGCAACCGCAGGGGGAAAAAGAATGTTCTAGAATATTCGAGGGAGCTGGAAAGGCACGAAATTAAGAAAAATGACGTCTTCCATCGCATGATGCAATACACACCAAACATGGTGCAATTGTGCTAAAACAATGAAAAAAGCTTAAAAGATGAGGGAAACTTCTGAAAATTTACTGGGAGAAGCCTGACAATGGGAAATAAAGGTAATAAAAGTTTGAAACGAATAGGATTACGGGAACTTGCAAAATTTAATTAAAAACCTATAAAAACATATCTTTAATGAAAAGGGAGGCATGGAGCACAGCCATTATATTTTAAACCCCAGATTAACCACAGAACGGCACTTTTAAAAGAAAAAAATAATTTTAAACACTCTACTGCCTGAAAATATCTGGTGAAGAGAAAATTAAACAAAAAAAAAATATATAAACAAAAGAGAAAACATTACTTAGCTAACACCAAAACAATTAATTAACAGCTCCCAAAGGTGTTAGTATTTAATTAACTTTTACCTGGAAAGAAACTTAATTTAAAAAAAAAAGTCCTAGGTAAAGGTTAAAATTTAATCACTGACAAAAAAATAAGTAACAGTGACAATACAACACAATACACTAATAATTATGCCACTTAACTTACAAATTAATAATTCATTTATTATTTTTTTGAAGACAGATTGAGTTAAAAACATAAGTGAATGTATGTTAATAAAACAATAAATACTCACATGTTTGTTCTTTATCCAACTGAATGGTGACTCTTAAATTAGGCTCTAACACTTTATCAATGACTGCAGACCAAAATGAGAAAAGCAATTATTATACAAGTCGTTGTTTTTGTAAACAACCATTAATAAATTTTCCAAATAATCACACACTAGAATTCAATTAACATTACAACATTTGAAAATAAGACAATGGTTTAACTGAGTAACTTCTGGGTAGGTTTTAAGCTGCACATTCATTATTAAATTGAACATTACATACTCCTAGTAATCAAAACAAAAAAAAAGTTTTTCTTCTGTACAAGAAAAAACTACTTAAAAATTATGTCGGAGGGGTAGATGAACAATATGCAAAATTTGTCTTGAAGAATATTAATCAGCACCTATGATAATGCCTATTATGGTCAACAACCAAATGATAATGCCTAATACGGTCATAAAGGTGTACATCAGAAAGTTATAAATTTCAACTATTTCAGCAAACTAAAATTCAAAAAGTATGTGACAAAAAGCAGAAAAATATACTTCAAGCTACATATCATCAATAAATCCATAGAAAATTCTGCCATCTTTATAATATATTTTAAAAAAATAGTTCACAGGAATATATTTTTAAAAAATAAAAAGGAAAGAAAAGAAACAGAGCTTTGGAGTACCCTTGGAAACGTTTCGCCTCTGTGAATATTTCAAGCTGCTCCCGGAAAGATGAAATTTCTAGAAGAACAGCTATGTAATGTAAAAATGATTAGGAATATAAGATATTTTCCATTCATTTTATTACCTACAAAAAAACGCTCTAATGATATTAAAATGAAAGACTTCTAGATTAGCTCAAACTATTCAAATGAACTAGAAGATAAAGCCCATATTGTGGACGCAATTAGAACAAGTGCTAGGAAAAACATTCGACAAAAATATGTCTACACTCAATATTTATTAAACCTTTGTTCACTTATAATAAAAATTAAATATGATGTTATTTATTTTATAATGAAATCAAAATTGCATTTTCTTCTAAAAAGGTGCATAAGATTTTCCCATTCCAAAGATTTCATTTTCCAGGGAACATCATTTTTTATATCAGTGTTTCATGCATAGGCAATCCTTTTATTTGTAAAAAAAGTTAAGCTGGGTAGTTAATCTAGGAAAACTATTCTAAACAAATTGGAATCCAAAATTTCCCTTCAAAGCCTCATATCCATGACTTCCAGTGGTGCACACAAGGCGGGGGGGGTCCAGGGGGTCCGGACCCCCCCCCCCATCGGCTTTGATATTTTTTTTCGATTAATTATTATCCTATCTATAGTAAATAAAATAATTCCAAAAAAAGGTAGCAATAGTTTCAGTTCTAATAAATAAAAAAAGAAATTTTTTTCTCGTTTTCCTCAACTTTTCAAAAACGAACTGAAAGCGAACATAAAACACAATTTTGTTCTCAAAACTGTACAACTATTACTTTGCTTCCTATTGTACTGTGTAGTGTATTCTTAGGGAACTGGATGGGACGAGTTTTGATGAATTCCATCTAATAAAAACGAGCTCTTTCATCACTTATTTTTGTCAATCTGGAACATCCCTAAAAGTTGGACCCCCCCCCCCCAAACCGTAAAAGTTGGACCACCCCCCCCCAGCCAAAAATCCTGTGTGCGCACCTGATGACTTCAGTATGGCATCATTATCACTTGCAACACTTAATTTTTGTCACGCAAAATGATAAGTTTTTTTACTCTCGGAAATAATATAGCGCTGAAAATAGTGAAAAATCACTTGAAAATTAGCAAATGGTTGGATTTTCAGATTTTTAAAGTAGTGTAGATTATATTAGGCAGGTTGGAGTATTTAGGCTGATTAATTTTTACCAACTATGCAAAAAATTCCAGAGCTGGGGGTCGAACCCAGGACTACCGCTTAACGTGCGGGTGCTCTACCACTGAGCTACTCTGGGACGATTCCCAGATGAAATTTCTTGATTTAGAACCGTTGGGAATTTATCATCTTCCTCTGCAAACCACAGATGGAACAGATGAAACAATTAATTCGCGACAACTCCGTTACGCCGCGGAAGTTATACATTTTTTTAAAAAATATTTTCATATATACATATTTTATTATAGTTATACATATTTTATTATATATAAAATATGTATAACTTTCACAGCGTAACGGAGTTGTCGTGAATTAATTGTTTCATCTGTTCCATCTGTGGTTTGCAGAGGAAGATGATAAATTCCCAACGGTTCTAAATCGAGAAATTTCATCTGGGAATCGTCCCAGAGTAGCTCAGTGGTAGAGCACCCGCACGTTAAGCGGTAGTCCTGGGTTCGACCCCCAGCTCTGGAATTTTTTGCATAGTTGGTAAAAATTAATCAGCCTAAATACTCCAACCTGCCTAATATACTTGAAAGGTTGATACAATCACTTTCTAAAAATAGCGTAGATTATTTTCTTAATTTTTTTATATAATTATGAAAAATTTCAAGCAGATTGTACAAGCATGTAGATTTCATTAAGATCTTTGTGCTTAACTTTTTAATCTTTTTGGAGTAATAATGGTAAAAGTTTTATCTTGGAGTGGTTGAACCGGAATTATTCCAGAATCGGGGATCAGCGTAACTATGTAGTAGGACTGTACTTTCAATGCTTCTAGTCAAGAAAAGATGTCCTTATGCAACTCAAGAAAAAACTTTTAAGATAAGTAGATGTTTTATGCATTTCATGGGCTATTAAAAACCTCAAATAAAAATTAAGTCATTCTGTAGAAGTAAAATTGTAGAACTAGAAAATTTTAATATTCTTATAATGTTTTACAATTATTTATCAAAGTATATAATTCACAAACACAGTTAAATTTTAAGTTCCATGCACAAAAATCTCGTCTAAAAACAACTAAGTAACAATTTAATTCAAAACTGGCATGTGATTAGACAAACAGTTAAAATTATTTTTTCCTTTTTTTTTAAAAAAAATATAGTATAATGCATATGCAAAATCATGAAATTTCAAAAACAAACTAAGAAAATTCCAATGCAGACAAAGCTTTATTTTATTTTTTTTTTTTTTTCAAAATGAAATAAAAGGATTTTACATTTGAGAAACCATATACTTTCCCTGTAAATTATTATACCAGTTGAATTTTTCACTGTACAAGACAAGCTATTTTTTTTTTAAATTTTAAATTTAGCAAAATACCACAAAAATTCAAGATATGATAGATCAAATTGCAGCAAATACTCGAATTTTCTAAAAAAGGAAAGAAAAAGAAGAAAAAATCTCAGCCTGAAAAAAAGAAGTGAAACATTTAAATTTTTCAGTTAATGTGCTGAGGTCTATACTTTTAAACTGAAAAGATATTGCAAGACTCCACATTTTTTTAAGTTTAAAACTTTAGTAAACACACTTTAAAAAAAAAAAAAAAAAAAAAAAAAAAACTAAGGTTTTAGTTAGGAAAATTGCACTAATTAAAAAAAGAGGAGGGGGAGAGTTTCTCAATATTAAATAAAACTTTAATTATTCAATTCCTATTATTAGCTCACACTCTCCCTATATATATCTTGTACAAATTTTCAATCGTTAATAAAATACTTTTTTTAATTATCCACTCAAGTTCAAATACATTTTTCTTTTTTAACTTGTAGTGCATGACACTAATGTTAATACAGTTTTGGTGCCAATCAACTGGATAATTTATGCATTATGCTCAATGGGCCAAAATTCATCAAACTCGCATATCTCAAAAACTATTAGACGTAGAATGTTGAAACTTTATATTCAGGGTTTTTGTAACATCTAGTTGTGCACCCACCATTTCGGCAGGGTTTTAAAAAACCCGGGTATTTTTTTAAAAAGCCAGCCCAGGTGGGTATTTTTGGGTTTTATTAAGATTTTTTAAAGTTATAGCACTTTTGGATTAAAATTTTTTAGTTTTATTTCAAAACAGAACAATTTTAATCTAAAAGAAAACTTTCATTACAAAGTATTAATTAATTAATTAATTAAAATATGAAATTAACTTTCAATATAATGTAATACCAGGGGTCGATCCAGGATTTTTTTCCAGGGTCCATTTTTGTGAAAACTGCTTTTTTTTTTTTTTTTTTTTTTTTTTTTTCAGTACCTAATTTTGTGAATTTCAACACTTGTTTTTGTCAATTTTTATACCAATTTTTTTAAAAAGTCACTTTTTCTGTTAAAAATAATTGATAAATCAGATTAAAATGTAGGGTAAAATGCCATTAAGTCTGTTTTGCTTGACTGTATTTTTGTGAAGGGGCCATTTAATTGATTATATTTTGTGAAGTGGCCGTTTTAATCGATTATATTTTTGTGAAGCGGCCATTCTAATCAATTTTTATTTCGTTAAAGGGCCACAAAATAGACCCAATTTTCGTCAGCATCGCTCCCTGAATACCATACCAAACTGTTGTTACCGAGGAAAAAATAATAAGGGTGTTCAACTGATAAAGAGATTGAGGTTTTTTATGTGAAACTCCAGGATTTTCTAGGTCCAGCCAGATGTTTAAATTAGAACTCAAGTAATTTCATTATCAGGGTAACACGACCGGCAAAACCTGTAAAACTCAGGAAAATTAGAAATCGTGAAAAAAAAAACGGGAAAACTTGGGGAAAATGAAGAATTTTCATGAAAACCGGAAAAATACAGGGAAAAATATATCTGCCGCAAAAAATTCATTTATATTTTTAAAATAACGTAAACTGTAAATTTCTGTTTGGGAAAGATTATGCCTCTATTTCGGAAATTTCAGTAAAAAGTGAGCCAAACCTCACCCTTTCTTATTGAACGGAGCATCGGAACTTTCCATTAGAAAGAGCGATATTCCCTTTTGTGCTTCCTCCTGGTAGAATTTCCCCTTCTAGTTCCCCTTGTATGTGGGCGCTGCTACACGCACTTCTTGTGTTTGTTTTCACACTTTCTTTTGTTAGTTATTGCCACCTCGTACCTCGTGCGTTCTCAAGTGTGTCCCGCACACCACCAGTGATGCCAGATTGCGGGTATTTACCCAAAAAAAGGGTATTTCTTGAGCTTGAGGGTATTTGTGAGGGTAATTTTAACAAACGGGTATTTGAGGGTGATTGCAGTTTGAGTTTTTGAAATTTTTGGTTTTGTAATTTTTTGATAAGCAGTTGAAAATACATGACAAAAATCCCTGTTTCACTTGTTATTTTTCCTTTTTTACCTCACCTTACCCCCCCCAACACACACATATACGCTGAAGCCCTTGCATACAAAAGGGGGGATCAGGGATGGGATCAAATTTATGACGTTGTCAAGGGGACTATGAGTTCGGGGAGATGCGGGCGGCTGATAAAGATAAGTGCTTCGTTGAAGGTTTCACATGTCTCTTTGGTTTACGAGGGGGGGGGGATTGAATAGAAATGACTTTTCTTAAGTTGAGCAGAAAAAATAATATCTGGGTCTGGAGATTTGTCCTGTTTCGAATTTCTCACGTCCGTTTGAGCTATATATGTTATATACATATAGTACCAGAGGCGTAAAGGCCCGTAAATTTTAGTTTTAAGGATTTTTCCGGAAATGGGAAGTTAGGGGGGGGGGGGTTAATTTTCAAAACGACACGAATGGCATGAGGTCGCAGAGGATATGGACTGGCGGAGGAATGTGATTAGAAACGGCCAAAATTTTATTTGACCCATGTAGGATTTTCTGACTGAAAGATAAGCCGGGTAGCTTTTTTCCACTCCGTAGGTGGGACTAATAAAAAGTCTGCACCTGGCTAGTAGGCTTCTCGGTTGGCCGCTCTACGCATTCGCCTTCGCCTAGTTTTCTATTTCTTTAGTCGGGCCGACCCTGACTTTGCATTCTAATACCATGGGCACGGGAAAGGGATGCACAATTAACGTGGAAATATTAGAAATTTTTGTAGACATAGGACAGTAAAAAATGAAGCTTGAATGTGCGTGTGGTATTTTAAATTCTACATGTAACTGTCACATTTATATTAGCTTTTTAGACCCGTGTTTATGGTTTAACTATGGTATGGTAGTGTTGTGTATTTAAGGCAAACCTGCATATGGGTATATATCAAAGGGGGTTGCTTGAGCAGAGGAGTTTTTAAGGATTTCTAACGCATATTCACGTGACATCTGGAGAAAACCACCCCAAACTCCAGATCGTTAGATTGACAGCCACGCGGTAGGCCAGAACTATTGACCTTCACACTTCAGACATCTACCATTTTCACTGCCTTAAAGCTTTTCACGCTAAGCCAAAAATTCATGCTTCTTCCCTAAGCCAAAAAATACCATATGCATCAATGCCAAACAAAATTTACTTATACACGTTTCAATTGACTTAAAATCGCCTATAAATGAGAGTCGTGTATAACTGAAAGACTGAAAGAGTTATTTTCTAACTCTTCATTTAAATTATGAGAGACAGAACATTAAAAAAACAAAAGCAAAGGCGTAATAATTTTTTTTTCCCGTTAAAACGAGCTACATAATTTTTTAAAAAATATTTAAATAGTTTAATTTTTTTAATTAAAAAGTAAATGCATCCTCGTGGAGAAATTCGTGCATAAAGGAGAAATGTATGTAACTGAGAGGTGCATAAGTGACAGGTCACTGTATACAGTGCCGGATGTAGATGTGTGGTGGTCCTGAGGCAGCAAAGGAATGTTTTCCCCTAATTATTTCTCAAACAAGTTAACAATTTTTTCGATGACCAGTGTATCATTTCTTGAGTGTGTGTGAGGATTTACTTTGTGATTGTTTCTCGCAAAGCTACACATGATTTATCGTATCGAAGATTAATATTAATCATTTTGACAAGAATTCGAAAGGCTCACTGGAATGTTCAAAATGAAAAAGGAGTGGGAAAAGTGAGAGAACGGGTCTTCCATTGTCAGAATTGTATTTAAAAAATTTATTTTGCACATCATTCAGTATTAGGAAATTTTATGGAAAAATGTCTATTGTGGGGACCCCACCCTTGTGGAGGTCCGAGGCTGAAGCCCGGCTGTCCTCCCCTAAATCTGACCCTGACTGTATATTACTGCTCAGTTTTTCTTTAAAAATTTGTCTGCTTAAATATAGAAACAATGTAACTAAAATTTAATGCAATTTATTAATTAATTATTAGTACAGTTGAACCTCGATTTAACCTACTTTGATTTAACGAATTCTCCGATTTAACAAATATTTTTTCTGTCCCGACAAAAAGGGTGCTAAAATGCTCTGATTTAACGAATTTTTAGCTTTGAATTAACGAATTTTAGCTTTGAATTAATGAACATTTAGCTTTGAATTAACGAGCAACAACCGCTGAAATAAAATTTGCACATAAAACTAAAACTTTGAATTTTTTGCACACAAAATTAATATCGACAAAAAGCTTTGGAAATTTTATGTGCCTTCAAAACACAGCCACAAAAACAAAGCACTATCAAAGGTTTCTTTCCAAAGTGCCATATGTATTATGTATTAAGAACAAGTAACATTAAAGAATTTAGATAAAGTTTATCTCCTAATGTATCACTCATAATTTTTAAGCTCGCAGTAAACAATAATCATTCTTTTTTTCCATATCAATATCTAAGGGTATCTTGCATTGATATTTTTTTACCATACTCTTTACAAAAATTGATATTCAATTTAACGAATTGCTTCGATTTAATGAACGGAATTGTAGGTCCCAATCAATTCATTAATTCGAGGTTCGACTGTATACTGAAATTAAGCTATTATTAATTAGGCTAAATTAATAATTTACGTTGTCGTGTTTTTCCAGCTAAGACAAAATATTATAATATTTATTTCACATATTGATGCTATACATTTTTCAGTCAAGATTCCTCTTCCTTATTCGAATGCCAAATAGTCTAATTTTTTATATGCATGGCATTCTCAAGGGTGCGGCTGGCTGGACCCCTGGGTCGAGGGACCGCCGCCAAGGGGGAACCCCCGAGTCGACCCCTAAGCAGTTTCATTTTTGAATTACTATAACTAATACAAATTAGAAAAAAATATTTTGAATATACTTTTTATTCAATGAAGTTTTAGGTTATTTTACAGATAAATGTTGCTTAAAATTTAAAATAACATATTTATGATAAACCGTTTATCGTTTCTTTTCAGCCCATCCAGGGTCTGATTTCAACTTTTGTGCTACACCTGAATCGCTATGCTGATACGGGTGTATTTGTATCGGCTCACATTTTCAACCTAAATCTGCATGTAGTGCTCATTTTATGGGCTCCAAGTGCCCATGCGATAATCAGGGCTTGAGTCCACTTGCCAATTCTGTGGTGCAAATTCAGTTCTATCATTTTAGTGCCCTGCTAGTAAAAGCAATAATATTTATTTGATGAAGTTTGACAATATGTTAGTATAAAAGTGATATCTTTTCTTTCGATTTTGTTCATGTGAAAATGATTTTTAAATAAAATACGTCAAAATTAACCATTACTAGTAATCCTGAACTGTAGCTCTTTTAATATGGAAATAAGTACATTCATATTCTATTTAACTCTTGTGTCACTTTAAGTAGCATAATTTTATATAGCTTGAACTTATAAAATAGTTACCATAGCACACTCATTCCCTGTATTTTCAGATTGAATTACAGTTGAAAAAGAGTATAGGTAAGAAATAACAGTGCAATTTTAATACAGCACGCGCATGTTAAAAAAAAAAAAAAGTCTGAAATTCTTCCAGATTTTATTTATGCACTCGGCTGGAAGAATTTCAGTTTTTTTTTTTTTTTTTTAACCTATTGAATCAATTCTGCCATATAGAGGAAAATGATAACTGTAAGTGCTCATATAGACTCCTGTTCACATAATTTTGTTGCTGAAAATGGCATCATGTTGTTTGGCCCCTAGAGGTAAAATGTTTTGGATGAGTGCATATTGGAAAATCTAAAGTATCCATTTCAGTTATGAAATTGGATCCTTGATCGGAATTTAATTCGTTGTTAAAATCTCGTACTAAAACAGTCTTATAATCATCCTCCTTCAGCAACGTTTCGAAAATAGCGTCTAATTTATCTTCATAAGAAATTCGAGGACTAGCGTATGTAACTGCAAATCTCACTTTATCTTGAATATACGCAATGACCCTTTGAACACCCTTGATCTGGCTCTGTAGGCATGGGTAAAATGTTTCATATTCTTTTTATAAAGTTTTTCTCTATAAAAATCATAACTCCAGATGGCTTTCTGTTTTGGAAACCACTGTCTATCCGTCCGACCAAAGTGAATCCTGGTATTTGAAAATCATCTGAAGGGATAGTCCATGTTTCCCATAGCAATACCAAATCACTCTGCAGAAAACATGGATCAAACGGAAAAGTGACCACGGCACGCCACGTAGACAAAAATCCCGTGCTTGAAATAAATAGCACCCGAGTGCTAAAAAAAAAAAGGAAGACAGAAAAAAAGAGTGGAGGCTTGTCTGTAATCCTGGGTCCATAATTGAATGTGTGTGTGTGTGGGGGGGGGGGGGGGCAAGATATTTATATTCATGTATATAAGTATGTATATCCTTGATTCACCCTCCCCCCTGGAAAAATCCTGTCAGCATCCTTGTCTAACACATTTGACAAACAATTCCTCCCATCCCAGGGCTTTTGTTCTTCGTGTAGAGCAGCGGTGCGCAAACTGGGGGTCACGAGAAAACTTTTGGGGGTCGCCAAATTCAAATTTATGAAAAATTTACAATTATTCATCTCAAAGAATGAGAATAATACAAGAGAAAGAACTGACTATTATTTTATGAGCACGATATTCGCGATCGCTATCACGGGGCTCCAAAACCCCGTTATCATGCAAAGTGATTTGCGGTATCGGCTGCTTACTTCCGCCTATAACTAATATAAGGTTCAAAAACTTTCCAGAAAACAAATTAGGTTGGATCCGTGATCCATTTTCGTTTGATATTATTAATTCCAATATACCATTAAATGTAAAAGAACAGTTAATATACTGATTTGAAAATAAAGGCAATCAATATTTTGATTCAGTTTGCATCGACCTACTCATGTGCAGAGACCGATCTATACACCTGTGGGCCCAGGGCAGAGCCGATCCCACGGGGGGGTGTGGGGGGTGAGACACCCCCCCCCACTTAAAATGCAGTTGGAAAATTGCTATTCTGGACTTCCAAAACTCCTCATTCTAGTATTTACAAGAGTTTTTAATCGGCACTTTTCCTAACTTTTGTCCCTTTGATGTCCTACTTCCAGTACATACAACCGAGTGAGAAATTTCTTGCATATTCGCATCAGTCAAAAGAAAGAAGGGGGAATGAATAAAGAGCACTCTGCAGACTGGGTGGCTAGATACACAAAAGGGAAAGTCGGAGAATCGGCTCTCTGCAATTGACACCACATACGTCCCATGACACCTGTCTCAGCATTTTTCCCAAAGCAAATAGTCATCTCAGATGTCCATAGTAATCTAATTGTCTTCTGTGCACATGTCTATGGGAGAAATACTGAGAACGAGAATGTTCCAGTCTCATATATTGCACTGAGACAAACTATGAACTGCCACTCTGTATGAATTAGTAATAAGTAGTGCAATGAGGCCGTAACTGGCCCGAGGCTGTCGCCATCCTTTGGTCCAGCTCGGTCATTTCTGGGAAATAGATGTATTTTCATTGCTTCTTTGAAATGCATAGGAAAAAGAAATTCGTTTGTACAGTAGAAAATAATGTGTCCCCTATTCCTGTTAGCTCGGTTAACTGGACAGTAACCGAGCCAAAGTCGATCAAACATATACTTGGAGGAGCCTTAGCATACCTTGATTAGAAGAAAACCATTTTTAGCTTTAAGATATAATTAATACATCAATTTGGTAAAAATGAATAAATAAAAAAAAATTCTAGCATTTAACAAAATGAAGTAAAAGTTTGCTGCAGTGTTCATTTAAGACTGAAGACTGAAACCAGTTGTAAACAAAAACACGAAACTAGTTGTAAACAAAAGAAAACGATAAAAAGTGCAGTGCACAAAATATGATATGTAGTTGTTTTGATAATGACTAAAAGAAGAAGCAAAATAACGGTCATAATGGAAAGAGAATTTCCATACAAACTATTGGAGCTCCGTCAAATCCATTCTCCAAGAAAAAGATCATTGTTGATCTGGTAACAATATATCTAGATTATATTTGTACTACTTTTTATTATGATTTACTTTCATATTATTCATATAGAAATAACCCCAATTTTTTTGTAATTTAATTTAATTTTAGAAAAATGATGGGTAAGTTATAAAAAGAGATAAAATACAAGAGTATAGATCACAGCGTTAAAATAGGAAGATAGCAGAACAAATACTGGGGGTCGCGACCTTAGGAGCTTCACAATTAATATATGCTTAATTTTCCATTTTATCTTAAATTAAAGCAAAAATTAACTTTTCGAGCTGGAATTACTTTCCTTATTCCAGTTTTTTTTCCCTCCCTTCAAGCCTCACATTCTTTTTAAATGTCTATTTTTTAACACTTTTCAAAGAACTTGAAATGTTTATGCTTTCGTCTGCCTGCCCGTGCTCTAACTGCCGTAAATATTCATCGATCGAACTTTTATGTAATAATGAAAATTACCATACCATAAACCTATTGAAAAGGATGTAGGTACCATTTATAGTTCTTTTACAGGAGCACACAAAATAATTCTAATGCATTGCAGCTTATAGGCAGAGAATGTTTAGAGTGCATTTTAGAAGCGTTCATCATTTCAAGCAAAACAAAATTGGTATTTATTATTGAGGTTTATGAGAGCATTCTGTCCATCGGCATGGGTGGACGTAGAGTTGATACCTCTACAGGGCTCACAAAATACTCATAGATCACAATATTTTAGTTTCTTGTTGGCTTTAACCTGTTCACTACCGTCGTTGTTAAGACGCAATGGCAGAAATTCCTCCCTCCTGTATAAATCGTTGCTTCTCGGCATGGGTCTTTGAATGCCCTGGCATGGCCCAGTCATGCGCTTGTGCAAGGCTGTCGCCAGAGCAGAAACATTCTAAGACTCCCGCCGGGGAGCAACGATGGATACAGAAGGGAGGAATCTCTATTGTCGCATCTTTAGCTACGTTGGGAGCGAACAGTTAACTGTTCGTCATGCAATAGCATTCCTGCCAACATCTAACTAAGAAAATCCAGTAGATTTATGTGGTATCATAATCTTAATTACTTATCTAAGTCAAAACACTCTTCGAAATTTTTTCACACATTAAATTTCGCCATCTATTCTATATATGTTTTTTAAAAAATATAATTTGACATGGCACGACACAGTTGTGGTTTTTAAAATGAAAAGTTTGCTTTTTATAACAACTTATGTTTGAAATTTCAATCACACATAAGGTCGTGATACTAAAAATTGAATTTGTAAAAGAGCTCAGAGGAATAGAAGAATTCTTTTAACATAAAATGAATAAAACTTCAACATTTCTTTACGTCCACAAGTTTTTTTCTTAAATGTTCGAAATTTTACAAAATTTCTACTTTTTAGACAAAAAAAAGTAGTAACTTTCTCAAAAAATGATACAATTAAACGACTTGCCATCTCATTCTCACATTTTCAAGAATCCTTCACAAATGAGTAATCAATATAAGCACAAATCAATATTATTGGACCAAAATACCATGGTATACTGGTCCATATTGAATTAATAGACCCAGAGAGGGGTAATCTTTCAAAAATGGTGGGGAATAAATGTGTCTATTATTAAAGCTTCAAAATTTAAGAAAACCAGGAGATTTTAATGCAAAATCAGGAGACCAGGAGAAACCATCAAAATCCAGTAGAGTTGGCAGGTATGCAATAGTATATACGCAAATAAGACAGTGTTGGAAAGTGTTTTACAGTGCTCTCGGTATGGCTTCCTTTCCTTTTTTTAAGTAAAGGTAAAGACTCCATTGAGGTTCCCCCCCAAACTCATTTTCGCCAACCCAAGCTAGGACAGATAGTTTTGTCACATATGGATAGGCAAATATTTTCTTCATTCCTGAGAGAATATTTTATGACTAAATTAAAAGTTATGAATATTTTATGAAAATTTAATTACTTTTAACAGAGTCAGGAATGTAACCATCCCTACCGAGGTAGGGTACGCCCATCCCAAGGGGCGTAGCCAGAAATTTTTCATGGGGGGGGGGGTTACGATTACTACAACTCATATATATGTATACATGTGTGTGATAATGCAGTGAAGAATATACATTTTGTATGGCAAAAAATTCTTCATCGGGGGGGGGGGGGGGGGGTTATGACCCCCATAACCCCCCCCCCTTGGCTACGCCCCTGCCTACCCAACAAAAATGTGGATTTTTGTTGGCAAAGTGATAATAATAGAGTCTTTTTGTGGAAAATTCCACCTTTTACGTACGACCTCTGCAATTTATTCATGTACTAATTCACTTTATTAATGTAAAAACCAGATTGATCATAATGCGTAAATAATGTGAATCCTCTGAAAGTCGAACTTTTGCGGCTCCCTCTGTACAACTTAAAGAGGTATTTATGCCGTTTCTATGTTATGGGCATGTTCTGTTCCTCGAAAAACTGTCCAATATAGGGAGGTGTCCAACTTGGAAACTAAATCGGCAAATCTATTTTTTCAGTCGGCAATTTACCTCTTTTCACCCCCCGAAGATTTTCTTCTGGGATCGGCCCTGGCCCAGGGCACAGATACTTTTGGGGCCCCCTGCACAAAAAATTTTCGTAGAATATTACTTAATTAAATTACGATAAAACCAATTATCATTCCTAAGTTAACCATATGTAAACATTTACAAATCAGTAAAATGTCACGACAAAAACCACTTTTGTGAATTTTTCAATTTTGAAAAGTTTTTATGGGTATTTACAGTCATCATACACCTTAGAAACGATAAGAGGGGGAAACATGCTGAGGTGTCCTATCGAATTTATCTAATATCCAATCGAATGCATAATTTTTAACATTACAAGTTACATTAAATTAAAAATTTTGAATATTTGTGATGAAATGAAGTAAGTAATCAGAAATTTTACTTTTGAGAGATAATTTTAGTAGCTATTATGATTACATAAAGATTTTGGGGCCCCCGAAAAATCGGGGACCCAGGGCGCGTGCCCCGAATGCCCTGCCATAAATCTGTCCCTGCTCATGTGAATCCGGCTTTTCAAAATTAGTTTCCATTAAAACAAAATATCGATCTCGTTTGGATCCAGAGGAGGACTTGCGGTTTGCGATTTCCAATACAGATCCGAACATAGAAGCAATCATGAGCTCTTTGCAAGCACATACTTCACATTGACTTTTTATGATGTAAGTTTTTTAAAAGCAGTTTTCATTAAAAAATATTGACATCCATATGCATAAATAAAGCATTGTTTCATAAAATTATGTGTTGCTTCATTAACTGATTTTTATGATGTTACAACTTTTATAACATTTTTATGATGGTTTATAAGTTTGGTGTGCTATTTAAAAAGGCGTTATTTCAATTGATGACGTCAAGACACTCTTTTAAAAACACGCTGTAAGAGCAAATCCCAGAAAGAATTTCAATGTAACTTCGTTGTCAATTAAACAAAATGTTTTCTGTCTATCCAGGGGTCGCAACAAAATTTTACACAAAATAGGGGGTCGCATATGAAAAGAGTTAGCGCACCACTGGTGTAGAGGATATCAGGATACGCAATAAACACCACCACTCTAAATTACATAAATAGCCAACATATAAGATTTTGAATTTGCTGTTAAAAGATCAGTGTATTTTTAAATGATACCTACATAAAATTGTATTGCAAAAAATTAATAGTTGTGAAGTAGGAAGTCCCGCTTTTCTTCTAGCCTTTTCTGTTTTAATATATAGACCAGTTCAGTAGCATACTTTGGGTATAGAAGGTAGAGCATGGGCCATTTGAAAAGCGTGTGCAGATTTCCATTGCGATATCAATATAACAAAAGAAGCATTAAACTTATTCTCTCCCATCATTGCAAGGATGCAACAACAGCGATTCTCCCATCTATATCCATTGTTGCATCCTGACATGGGTCTTTGAATGCCGCATTGGCCCACAGTAGGAAGATTCAAACACTGTCGTGTTTGAAGAGGAATAGAGAGAGAGTCAAACGGGCCACTTGACGCTGGAAAACAAGACTTTTTAAATGTATCATGAACAAAAAAGGTGCTACTAAAAATTACTGAAATCGGTTCTGTCCTTCCTTCCGGATTCAGAAAAATTTCGGGAGGTGGGTAGGGGATAATTAGGCACGGAAGATTTTATCAGAAATGAGTCATTCTCTCCCTCCCTTCCCAATTTACTTTTCTTCTTGAACCCATACTTATCCTGTTCATTATCATTTTTGAAAGAAACCCTTACTATGACCCCTGTTACTTCCTAGCTTGAGTGTAAGTTGGGTGCTAAGGTCTTTTGCTTAGCGCTTTTTCAAGGAGAGCAAAGAAGTTAAATATGGCTTCAGTAGTAGGTTAAACTCCCTAAAACCACCACAGATTTTCAGATTTTTGTGCACCTGAGGAAGGAGGAGCATATCACCCCTCCTTTGATCTGACCCTATAAATCAATACTATTTCGACATTTTGAATTCCCTCCCCCCAAATGGAAAAATTTCTAGCTACTCTCATACACTCAAAGACCCATGACAGGAAGCAACGATGGGTAGAGGATGGAGAATTGCTATTGTTGCTTTCTTTCAACAATGTGAGTGAACAGGTTACAGACTTTAAGACATCAAAATACTTTTTTCAATCACTGTCCTTAAAATCTAAACAGGTCCAATCTTCTGAAGTATCCCAGTTTTAAACAGCTTTGGGGCCCCATAAAATCACAAATCCTAAAATTTTATGTATGAAAGGACGTTTCAATTATAAAGCGAACATTAAGAATGAACTAAAATAAAATGAAATTAAAAGTGCTATTATGGCCAATTATCTATGCCGAGGGAGGATTGCCCTCCGTGGAGAACTTTCTAAAGGGTTCTAACTCGTGTTTATATGAAGTTTCGGAGAAAACTACGGAAAATTCTGGATGGCTAGGTCGATGGACGTGACCAGGGTTTGAGCCAGGCACCTCCTGTCTCCCAGTTGAGAGCACAAATGCGCTCGGCCACTTGTAGTACAAGAATGAACTAAAATATCACTAATACTAATTTAATAGTTGCGATAATCTAAGGCACATTGAATGTGCATGCTAAATCTGTGATACCCGTTCATCTTCCTTTTTCTTTCGTTAGTCTGCATTATTATTCCAAAAAAAAAGTGATAAATTATGAATGTCTTCATTCTGTGTAGCCAACAAGAATGATGATAATTAATGATTATAATTAGTAGTTTAGTTATTATGAAGACAGTAAAATAAATATTTTGTTGATAAACCTGATATTTAAAATACAAAAAAGAAGCTCATAAAGGAAAAGGTAAAAAAGAGAGAGACATAAGGCTTATGTCAAAACTATTCTTAAATACTTAAATGGAATCAATAATTTTATCTCTTCAATTAAATTAACCAAAATGTATATTTGAGTATTCTTCTTAATGTTGAGACACTATTAATGTATTTTAACAATTAAAACGAGACAGTTTACAAGTTAGTGCTGCTAATTTAAGGACTTGGTCATTAAATTTATCAACTTTTTAATGTATTTAGTGAATAGATTTCCTACTTTGGGCAGTGAAATTTTTGGTGATTTTGCTCTATAATTTACAGGTTCAGATGAACTTGGATATTGTTTTAAATTTTATAAGCTTTGTAAACCTGGTCTGTGCTACTTTACTGGAATTGGCTCTCCAGAAGACACGCTAATAGATCATGAAAAAAGAAAGAGCAGAGCATAGAGAGAAACTTCCTACCGAAAAACTGGCTGTGTGTGTTGGGGGGGGGGGAGAGTGTGCGACAACTTTCACTATCATTTTCTACTCCCGTATGTGACTTACCAAATTTACCACTCGTAGGAGTCAACCAACAATAGATAATTACAGGTCTTCTATCATTGAACGCGGAATTTTTGTGACGAGTTCCTTCTGACAAAAGATGCACTTAGCTGAAAACTGACTTTGAAATGCTTTAAGTGATTAGTCGTCAAGAAGTCGTATCTTCTTGATCTATCAGAGTTAAAAATATATTGCCTGTCTGATTCTTCAGCAGTTTTATTAGGGGTGATTTTTATAAGGGTCAGGGATGAAATTGCGTCCGGAATTTATTGCCGCCTCCGTGTAAGCACGAGGTTCGGTTTCCTTTGCAGTAAAAAGTACTTTGTTGGTACTATTTCTATTTGACAATTATTGCACGGGAATACAGGGCAGTATAGATTTCCCACAGGATTCAATCCTCCTCTATTGCCTACAGACCAATGCAGTACATGAATTTCTAGCTCTCGCTTTTTATTTATTTATTATATCACTGCTAATTGGAGAACTTGAGACCAAATGTCTCAGCTTAGAAAAGTGGGAGGTTTAAAAAGGTAGTTTGATTTTTTTAATGTTGCTTGGGGGGGAAAAAACCATTCAAGTTTTTTTAGTGCTGCTTAGTGACAAAGTAACTAACTTTTTGCAGAAATATTTTTTTCCTGAGTATACGTATATTTTAAATCTGATGGCGGGAAAAAGTTTTTTAACTAACTGGTTGAAAAAACCTGTAAACCGTAATAATGAATTGACTATGGATGAAAAAGAGGAAGTTGCACAAACAGTGAATAGTTCCACTATGGATATATGTACAGATGATGAAGAAAGGGCACAGACAGATTCCATAGTAGACAGAAATGAAAATACAAAACTAAAAAAAAAACAAGAGGAGCAACGTTAATAAGTTCCACGACGGATGGTTGCAATTAGAATGCTTTAAAAACTGGCTAAGAAGAGCCAAACTGTCCGAAATGGTTCAGAATTGGCCCACTGTAAAGTTTGCAAGTGCACTATAACTGCCCATAAGTCTGAACTTATGAGGCACAAAGAATCGAAAAAACATAAGAAGAACGAGAAAGATTTTTTGTCCTCTAAAAATATTAGTAACGTTGTCCGCAATTGCCAGACAACAGATGATGTCAAGAAGCCCGAAATTAAGATGGCAAGCTTTTATTGTCGAACATAATCTGCCCTTTCTGTCATGGATACGTTGGTGCCACTCTGCAAAAGCATTTTTCCAGACAGCAAAATTGCTGCACGAGTAGCATCCAAGAGGACTAAAATCACCACAATCATAAAGACAGTCATTGGAAAAACCTTTCTCAAAAATATATATGAAACATTAAGGATTCCAGGACGGTTTTTTATTTTCAATTGTAATGGATGAAACTACTGACCAAGCGGCTGTGAAACAATGCGCGTTGACTTCCATTTTTATTAATAATGATAAAACAGTTAAAACCCGTCTTTTCGACATAGTTGAAGATAAAAGTGGATTGGCTGAAGCGCTTTTCAACACTTTAAAAGAATGCATAATTTCTAAAGATATTCCCTTGGAAAATTTAGTTGGATTTAGCTCCAACACTCCAAATGTAATGGTAGGAGAGCACAACACTGTGTTCTCCCATTTGCTTAAAGAGTGTCCAGGAATTGCATGCATAAAATGCTCATGCCACATGATCCATCTGGCAGCTTCTAAAGCATGCATGAAGCTGCCCAGAACTGTAGAAGACCTCTTGCGAAACCTGGGATCACATTTCAGCAGGAGCTATGGGCGAAAATTAGCATTTCAGGAATTCCAAGAATTCTTCCATGTAGAAATTCACAAAATTCTTTCTCCTGCAACGACAAGATGGCTTTCTGTTAAGAAATGAGTTGATAGGGTGTTTGAACAGTATGAGCCCCTGAAAGCATATTTAACCGAAGCATGTTTCGAAGATCCTTTGCATACTATGCAAACAATGCTGGATACTATGAACAACGAATTCACGAAGTTATACTTAGAATTTCTCTCTTATATTTTAGAAAGGGTATGTGACTTCAATTTGATGTTCCAAGCAGAGAAACCTCTTCTTCATAGAGTGAAGCCGGAAGTTGAGAAACTTCTTAAGGATATCGCTTCTAATTTTATGGATGTAAAATATATTAAAAGTGTTCCAATTTTGGAAATTAAGTATGACAACCAGAAATTCCATTTACCACCTGAAAACAGTTACCTAGGTGTTATGGCAAACGAAACCAAAAATGAGCTGAGAAAAAATCCAGAAGTCCAGCAGAAAGACTGGGACTATTTTTTTAATTCTATCAGAAACTTCCATATAGAACTGATTAAAGTTATCAAAGAGAAGTTTGACTTCAAAGATGAACTTTATAGTATCATCTCTGTGACAGAACCACTGGTAGCTCAAAATTTTGAAATCAAATCATTTCACAATGTTGTAAAGAGATTTCCAATTCTAAAAAAACATATTGATTTGCAAGCACTGGATAATGAATGGAGGAAGCATGCTTTGATGGACCGTAGAATAAAGGGATTAAATCTGTCTAAACCAGTCGATGAGTACTGGAAAGAAGTTTTTGAAATGAAGACGGCTACTGGTTTACCAGCTTTCCCGAATGTGCAGATTGCCATGAACTTACTCCTAGTTTTACCCTTTTTAAATGCTTGTGTTGAAAGGGTTTTTAGCAGTGTTAAAAACTGTAAAACTCTCCACAGAAACAAATTGAAAACGGACACAATGCTAGCCTTATTGCAAGCTATTTCAATGAAGGAAAGTGTAAAAGATGTCGGTGGATGCATAGGTTTTGAGCCAACCAAAAAAATGCTCAAAACTAACTTATGGGATTAGATCAATTGGATTTATTACTATTAAGTGATTATTTTAAGTCTTAAAAATACCCTTCAATAATAATTTGATTCAAAGTAAGAAATTAATTTATTTGCCATCTTTATTTTCTTTATACATATTATTAATAAAAATGTTGAGTTAATAGTAATTTTTAAATGTATATCTTTATTAAGAAAAAAAATGTAATTCTTTTTTGTGTGTATTATCTAATTGTTTAATTTTATAACTACCCAAAAGCATGAAGTTTTTAAAAGTCTGTATTTCACTCTTTTTTTTTCAATATTTTTAAAACTAATTAATTAAAACTAACAAAGAACTATACCTCACACAAAATGAAATGAGTAGAAAACTATTTGAAATTAAATTTCCTATTTTTTTAATATTCAAAGCAGAAAACTGACACTAGGTAGCATGTAAGCGTTTTTTCCCTCTCAAGAACTTGTACATATCTTTTATAATTTATTTTAAAGTTTAACTATGCATGCGAATTTAATGTCGTATTGCAAAAACTAAGGCTATTCTGCAAATCGCTTTTATTTAATTTTTAAAATTTTACAGAACATTTTATAAAGTATATTGTTTTAATGAGATATTTAATGTACATTTATGCATTTTGTACATTTTTCGGAATTTCAGTTAGTTTGGAACTTGCATCTAATAACTAAGGAAGAAAATGGGAGCGGAAATTGATGATGCCTTATGAAAGTTCATTACTTAGTAAAGAGTTGCTTTTGAGGAAAAAGATAAATTTTACTCTCAAATTTGTTAATATTTTAAAAACTTCTTATGAAAATTAATCCACGCATGCTATTTTGATATGGTATTTCAAAATGTGGGGCAAATCTGCAAACTGTTTATTATTATTTTTTTTAAATTGTATATTTTGTATACATTTATGCATTTCGTACATATTTCTGAATTTTGGCCAATTATTTTGGGACGTGTTTGTAATAACTGTCTGCAGAAAGAAAATATGGGGGAAACTGATGACATTTTAAAGCAGTTCATGATTAAGTCCAGTTTCTTTTGAGGAAAAAGAGAAATTTTACTCTGAAATTTGTAAATATTTTTAATACTTTTTTTTTTTAATTTATCCATGTATGGTATTTTGGTATCTTATTGCAAAAAGTGGGGCAATTCTGCAAATTGTTTTTAATTTTTAAAATTGTATATAACATTTTGTAAAGTGTACTGTATTCTGTATTAATCAGATATTTTGTCTTCATTAATGCATTTCGTACATATTTCTGAATTTTGGCCAATTATTTTGGGACGTGTTTGTAATAACTGTAGAAAGAAAATATGGGGGAAACTGATGACATTTTAAAGCAGTTCATATTAAGTCCAGTTTCTTTTGAGGAAAAAAAGAAATTTTACTCTGAAATTTGTAAATATTTTTAATACTTTTTTTTTTTTTAAATTTATCCATGTATGGTATTTTGGTACCTTATTGTGCAAAAAGTGGGGCAATTCTGCAAATTGTTTTTAATTTTTAAATTTGTATATAACACTTTGTAAAGTGCAGTTATTTTGTATTCATTTATGCATTTCGTACATATTTCTGAATTTTGAAAAATTATTTTGGGACGTTTTTTTTAATAACTAGAGAAAGAAAATATGGGGGAAATCGGTGACATTTTAAAGCAGTTCATGATTAAGTGGAGAGTTTCTTTTGGGGAAAATGAGAGATTTCAAGTTTGTAAATATTTTTAATACTCTTTATGAAAATTTATCCATGTATGCTACTTTGATATCGTACTACAAAAAGTGGAGCAATTCAGGAAATTGTTTTTCAATTTTTAAAATTTTATATAATACTTTATAAAATACATCATATTCTGTTTTTCTTGAAAAAAAGGAAAAAGTGTGTGTAATTTGCCAATCAATAAAGAAATTTTAGTCAGATAATTTGTATACATTTTAATCAGATAATTTGTATACATTTATGCATTTCATACATATAATCATTTTAATCAGATAATTTGTATACATTTATGCATTTCATACATATTTCGGTATTTTGCTAGTTTTGGGACGTATTTTTAATAATCATAGAAGTAAAATATGAGAGAAATTGATGACATTTTAAAGCAGCTCATCATGATTTACTCCAGAGTTTCTTTTGAGGGAATGAGAAATTTTAGAATTGATTAAAAATTATTGTGCAAAAAATATAAAAAATAAAAATTGTTTTAAAAAAAAAAAAAGAAATTTTTCTCTCGAATTTTCAAATTACTTTCGTAATTTTTATGTAAAATTTAACCATGCTTTTTTTTTTGTTTTTGTTTTTTTTTTTGTTGTTGTTGTTTTCTTATGTCGCATCACAAAACTTTTGATAATTCTACATTGTGTTTGTTTCATTATTCTATTTTTACCATTTAATAAAGCATATATTAATCACACATTTTGTATATATATTCATTTATTTTGAAAGTTCGTACAGTTCTCGCATGTATTTTCAATAAAAACAGGAGGGGAGGAGAAATATAAGACTTCATGAAAAATTGGAAAATAAAATTCGATATGGAAACGATTGATAAAGTCGTTTTTTTTTTTTTTTTTTTTTTTTTAAGACATTTTAATCTGAAACTTGTATATATTTTTTATAAAATGTGTTTTCGGTTTAAAATTTGTAACAATGGGCAGAATATGGCAGCATTTGGATATTGGGAATGGGAGGGATGACGTCTCAGTCTATCAAACATTTTACAGTTTAAACTTTAATGCAAGGGCAGATTAAAGGGGTGGTCGCTAGAGATGAGTTCGGGCTCATTTTTTGAAGCCCAAGCCCGCCCGAGCCCGAGAAGTATTATTAAAGTTGGAGCCCGAGCCCGAAATTTCAGCTAAAGACAAATAAAATTAACTACTTCATTAAGAGGATACAATACATTTTGGAGCTTCACACACCTTCTAGTCCCCGTGCCGCTATTTTTTGAAATAAGTACGTCTATTTATCCCATGAATCACTTTTTAAAATCTGTTTCAAGGAGTATGTTCAACAAAGAAGAAATTTTTTACGAGCCCGAGCCCGCCCGAGCCCGAACGCAATCGTGAATTACAGAGCCCGAGCCCGAGTCGGGCCCGTCTCATCTCTAGTGGTCGCCCCCGAGAAAAAAGAAATTAATGTAAAAGATCTTATTTTACTTCTATAAAATGGATGTATATGTCAATCTTCTAACTAACCGTCCCCACCGACAAACTTTCAATAATCCATCACTGCAGTAATGAAATAGCTAAAAGATTCTAATCATGCTAGAAGAAATTGGTATACCAAAGTTACCTATTAACTTGTCATTCGCGTGGTATTTAGATGCACTGTGATAAGATATCGATTTTGTTGAATTTTTTTGTCTTTATGAAGGTTATTTTTCTTTGTCTCTATGATTAACAAGTAATTTTGCGATATAGTATACCCTCACATTTTGAGATTGCCAAGTTCAAACAGTATAAATTTTTTAAATATTGCATTTATTGCAGTTTGCAAGACTTTTTTTTTTTTTTTCTTTACAGGAATAATTTTGATAAGATAATTTCTGCACGTACGTAGTAAATAATTTTAAGAATTCAGCTAAAGATATGAATCAAATTTTACACACATTAAAATTATTATTTTATTTTCAAATTTTCAAGATTTTTTATAGTGCATTTTTATTCTGTTTTTCTTGAAAAAAAGGAAAAAGTGTGTGTAATTTGCCAATCAATAAAGAAATTTTAGTATTCTGATCACAGTTTATTATATGTACCAGTAGATGGCGCCACTTTCGTTAAGGCTGAGAGTAATTGAGGGTATTTTCAGATCAACACGAGGGTGAAAACTAGATTCTGGATTGGCAACACTGCACACCCCAGTCAGTCAATTTGTTAGTTTCATCTGCATACGTATTTTTGATTAAATGTTTATTTTAGAGCTTTTCTGATGCCTGCTGGAAGTGGTAGGAAAGTTTGCCCAGAGTGGTTAGAAGTTACAAAATTAGATGAAAACAAAGTGAAATGCAATCACTGTGGTACTAAAATAAGTACCAAGATTGAAAGGATAAGAAATCACTTAAATAAATGTAATGAACTTCTGCACCTTCAAATGTTATTTCCTTTGGAGATAAAGATGCTCCTACTTCTGCAAGGAGTGTCGAAAGAGAAATTAAGAGCTTTGAAGAAAATGTGAGAGGTGAACTTCACATCAGTAATGGTGCTATGCACTAAGCGACAGAAACAATGAACGATTTTGCAGTAATAACTACTGCAGGGATGTTAACTCCAACACTCGATTTGGGAGCACCCCGGGAGCAGAAAAAATTTCATTTGGGAGCACCTCGGGAGCAGAAAAATTTCATTTGGGAGCAGAAAAATTCCATTTGGGAGCACAAAAATTCCATTTGGGAGCAGAAAAATTCTATTTGGGAGCACCTCGGGAGCACAAAAAAATAGTTTCCGAGAGGAAAACTAAGATTCGAGATCAGAATTAACATGATTTTGGAGCATAAAATTGAAGATTTAGGAACACAATAAATGCATACAAGAAAAGCAAAGTTTGCAAGCAAACACCATTTGCTAAAAGCAAAACACTATTTGAAAGCACTTTAGGAAAGCTCTGGAAAAAAAAAGGGTGTATACAGGCTATGCTATCAGCAACTTGGTAAAAACAATACATGGATTTACATGGACGGAAGGAATTTTTGTGTGTGTGTGTGTGTGTGTGAAACTGCTCTTTTTAATAGTTTTTATATAAATGCTAAATGGAAAGAGTGGGAGGGAAGTATTTCTTGTATGCTATGGTACTTTTAATGCATGTTCGAAGGTTGTAAAAATACTAATATTTAAATGGTAGAATTAACATCTCTGCCGTTTATATCATTCTAGAATTATGTATTCAAAATTTAGTCTATTTTAAAATAAAGATTTTAATTACGGATCTATAAATGAAATTCGTAACACATTCGGAAAAATTTGCGGACGCACTTTGGCTGAACACGGGCCCAGGGGCGTCGCCCCGTCTGCCCCCTCTCGTAGAGCCTGCACACACACAAAAAGAAAAACAGTGGTGTAGTTTTAAGAAAAAAGGTTTAGGAACACTGGCAACTGAAGACTCAAAAATCATGCGTCCATGATGAAAAGTGAAGAACGCTTACTTTTGCTGACATAAGCTCGAATGAAAAAGTAGTGAGACGGCATCTCCCCGCTCATGATCTTCACGGGCCGAAAATGTCTAGCCCGGCCCGGCATTTAATTAAAATAAAAAATTCAGACCCGGTCCAGCTCGTATATTAATCATGATTTAAGGAAGGGGGGGGGGATCACAAGCCAATCGTTTGGTCTTGTCCAAATTTTAGGAGAGCAAAAATTTCCGGAAAGGCTCGATTTTGCAAGCGCAGAGGACCGTCTTTAAGAGTATACGCTTGTTCCGGTCCATTCTAGAAAATGCTGAGGCCAGCCTGTGCCTTGAATGAATCGTGCTGCAAAAGCCTGGGCCCGCACAGATCTCTACCCCCCGCGACTACACCACTGTCAGCGGATTTCCGGATTATTTTAAAATGAAATATTCTATTAATTCAGACAGCCTAGATTCTGATTTCTAAACCGGTCATGCTTCCAATTTTCATTCTTGCTACGGGCCGGGTCATAAACCGTGATTTTTTAGGGGCTGGGACGTCACCGTAATATACTGTTTTCTTTACGGATCGGTCTGGTTTAGATCAGGGGCGGCCCTGCGGTACATGACACCCACTCCACCCTGCAAACGTAGAAAAAGACGTCCCTTTTACTTTTTTCAAAATTTTAAATTGGAAATCGTGCCCCTTCATAAACAAAAAACGGTGCCCGTTGCGATGATTACTTGTTTGCCTATCTGGCCGGCCATGATTGAGGTGACTAACAAAGCCCGACTGGTCCGATCCGGGGCGGGTAGAATGGCTTCGGAATGCAGCTTTCGTACGCAGTTTAAATCTTGCTTTATTGCTAACTAGCTTTCCATACACGCTTTAAAAGATAAATGAGCGTGGCAAAAATTTAACAAAGAGTCAAAATGACGTATTCGGCGCAGACCGGTGCAAAAATCGGCTAAAAGCGCAGTTCGGCGCAATATTTGTGTTTCGGCGCACCCTAAAAGAGTCAAAATGACGTATTCGGCGCAGACCGGCGCAAAAAACGGCTAAAAGCGCAGTTCGGCGCAAGAATTTGTGTTTCGGCGCAGCTCGGCGCAATCGGCGCAGAATTAACATCACTGCTACTGATAGTCAAAAATTTAATTTGGATTTAAAAGTAGCAAAATCTTTCTTTAGCAACAACATTGCATTTAATGCTGCAAATAGTACTGAATACAAGAGCAGGATGATAACATTGAGACCTGGTTATTCTGGTCCCAGTACCAGTGATTTGGGTGGAAAGTTGATAGATATAGTTAGTGATGATTAGAGGTCTGCGGTGCACGGAAATTTGCGGCGGTGGCGTAACGACCTCAGATACTCGGCGGCGCGCCGGGTTTCTGAGGTGGAGGAGTTTCTGAGGTTGGTGGAAAATTTTTTGGAAAAGAGCATAATGAAAATGGACGTATGCGTACAAACACATACACACACCTATTTATAAATTGACATTAAAAGATTTTTTAAGACTATGAAAACTAGTCTTGAGTATGATTGTCTGTGGTTCCGAGATTACGGCCAATTAGCTACATGTGGGCTCTACGGCCGAGGTGTGGAATGCTCTCCGTGTGGGTCTTTCTAAGGGTCCTAATAAGCATTTCGGAGGAAACGGCGGAAAACTCCGAATGGTTAGGTCGACGGATGCGACCTGGGTTTGAACCAGGCACCTTCCATCTCCCAGTTCAGAGCACTATGCGCACAGCCAGTGGTGGGGCTCCAGAGTATGAGCCTGCGGTTTCGGTGCACTTTTAAAACAGTTCTACTGTAAAACTGAAACAAAAGATTTTATCAAAATCGGATAGGTTTATATTGCTCTTATAGCACATTTACGATACATTTAGCTGTCTGTGTACAATTGATACATTAGTGTGCGCTCCCTGATACTCGTAAATACAACAAACAGCTAAACCACAAAAAGTTAACACTTGAACAAATATTTATTTAAACAAAAACATTAATAGATACAAATACCTTGCACTGGACTTCAGTGCTTTCAAAAACTGAATACTGATGCATTAGCACAGTTTCTTATATATATGCATTAACCAATAATAGATTGCCATGTCATCATCCAATCACAGGTTGCCATGTCATCCAATCACAACAAGCCTAATGTTATTTGCATAAACACTGAGCAGAGGGCTTAGTGGAACAATTAAATATAAAAAATTAATTATTGACAAATGGTTGTTGATAAATAATACGGGGTTATAAAATTTCAATTAAAAAAGTTATGATTTGATATGACATTTAGAACTAGAAGGTCCAGCTGCAGTGAAGCAACTAAATACTAACTTTAACTGAACTGTAACTTTAACTTGACGTGGAACTTTAATGTGTGCTTCAATAAGAGTTTGTTTACATCTTTGAGGAAGGCTTACTTATGCATTTTAAGTTGCAAATTAAGTTTAAGGAATATAATTATGCTTTACTAGATTGATGTTTGCTTTTAAGATGTTATTTGAAAGTTAAATGAAATAAAGGTTTGGGAAACATAAAAGAAATGTGTTAACCAACAATTTGCTTTTAAGAGTTTTTTTTCCCACAACCTTCTCATGAACCATTCCAAACCTATAATGATCTTTTGAGGTATAAAGCAATGTTCAAGCACTTTTTATAGCAATCAAATTACGCCATTGACTCAAAAAATTCAAATGGTATCTTTACAAGCTACTAGTGTTAACCTTTTGCAGACCGAATTCACATCCAGCCATGTTTTGAATTTGTTTTCTGTATATTTTGCCTTCTAATTCGTTAACTAAAGGATATTAGTCATTTAAACGGGGGGAAATTGTATACAATTTTCTCTGTGTTCGTAATTGTGAGCATTGGTCATTTCTGACTAATGACTTCTGACAAAGATTTACATTGGTTCCAAAAACCGGAATATAGCATAGCTGCCAACCATTCCATTTTTATCGAAACATTTCCCACCACCAGGTGTAGAATCTTGTGATTTCTTTCAGTTGTCCACTAGGCGATCACTGAAATTATTTTGGTTACCTGCAAATGAAGTTTTTTGCCCATAAAATTTTCGCAACACAAAATTTCTTAAGAACATGCGGCTGTTACAATGAAAATAAGTTGAAAAACATTTATTCATAAAATTGCCATTACTATTATGAAATAGAAATAGAAAGAAGTTCAGAATTAAAATAGGATTAGGAAACAGCATTTTCAAGCTAAAGAATAAAAATGGGAATAGTTGTTTTTGTTTGTTGCCCGAGGGGCAACCTAATGTTTTATTTTACCACCTCCTTCTAGAAACACTGCCTGTCAACTTTGTAATAATGCAATGAGAGAGGTGAAGCGATAGGTGGCATTACTTACGTTGCCTACCTATCCCTTGACGTGGCCGACTTAAATTAATATATTTTATAACAAGATCTCTTAACAAATACTGGTGTGAGAATGTAAAATTGATAAAAACTGTATAATAACACACATTGTTGATAAGTACCATTTATGGATGTTTTACATGTTTTCCTCCTCTAGATCGTTTTTAAAAAATCTAAAACAACTAATGACTGTTATTTGATAAAAATATTACCACAACCTCCGGAGATATATATTTCGGCTGCCCATCCTGACAGCCGTCATCAGTCTCTCGTTTCTGTGGGAATGATTTTTTTTTCCCGCCTCCTCTTCTTCTGCGCCATTCTTATTGCGCATGATGTCATTCCATACTTCATCCACCGTAGCGTGCGTCATGTCGTTGATGCTGCCCTCTGTAGTTAATATTTCTAGTGATTCTCGTAAATAAGCGTAGGTGTGGTTATTAAAATTCGCTATTTTTTGTATTGCTTGGAAATCTATTGTAATAGGGGTGTTTAGTGCGGTGCGGGATAAGGCTGTTGATTCTCTATTGAATTTAATGTCGTTTATATGTTCTGTTTGGCGATCTTTAATTTTTCTTTTAGTGACCCCAACGTAGCAGCCGGTAGTTTTGTTTTCGTTATTTTTTATGGTAATTTTATAAATACCTGCGGTGTCTGTGGGTTTTATTTGGTCTTTTTCGGATCTGATACGTTGAAAATCAATTTCAAAATTTTCAACGTATCAAATTCAAAAATTTTCAACGTTGAAAATCAATTTCAAAATTTTCAATGTATCAGATCCGAAAAAGACCAAATAAAACCCACAGACACCGCAGGTATTTATAAAATGAACATAAAAAATAACGAAAACAAAACTACCGGCTGCTACATTGGGGTCACTAAAAGAAAAATTAAAGATCGTCAAACAGAACATATAAACGACATTAAACTCAATAGAGAATCAACAGCCTTATCCCGCCTCGCACTAAACACCCCTATTACAATAGATTTCCAAGCAATACAAAAAATAGCGAATTTTAATAACCACACCTACGCTTATTTACGAGAATCACTAGAAATATTAACTACAGAGGGCAGCATCAACGACATGATGCACGCTACGGTGGATGAAGTATGGAATGACATCATGCGCAATAAGAATGGCGCAGAAGAAGAGGAGGCGGGAAAAAAAAATCATTCCCACAGAAACGAGAGACTGATGACGGCTGTGACGATGGGCAGCCGAAATATATATCTCCGGAGGTTGTGGTAATATTTTTATCAAATAACAATGGAATACCTCCATATTACATTTTAACTAATGACTGTATTTTAAAAATAGTTTGTTTTCAATTCAATCCCTCTCCACCTAAAAAGGTTAAAAGATTTAGTTGGAGAACTTTGTTTTTAAGTCTTTGTAAATTTTAAATAAGAAAACACAGCTACTAGATTTAGCTAAAACTCATTATAAATTAACAGCTGATTATGAATACATCAGATTATTTTATACTCTTACCATAAAAATATAGACATTAACATTTCCAATATATTTTATTTAAAAAGAAATCATCATTTTAAGTTCTGCATGCACCTTTATCAAGAGTTCTGAATTAAGTAGATTTGGTTTTTCATTTGAAATGTGCTATTATAAGTCTGTGTCATTATACAAAGTTTTTGTCAATTTTACATTCCAACGCCAGTATTTCTTAAGAGTTCTTGTTATAAGAAATATTAATTTAAATCGTTCGTATCTTGGGATAGATAAGTAACGTAAGTTGCTCCACCTACCGCTTCACTTTTCCCATTGCATTCTTCCGAAGACGGCAGGCAGTATTTCTAGAAATATCTGATTTTCGTGGGTAACTGCATATTTTGACCTCTGCCCATCACTAATTTTACTGTAGGAGTTTGGGCATGAAACAAGTCCACATTTATAATTTAAAATAAAATTGTTCAAAAATAGTGGTGGAAAATGTTCAGATAAAATGGAAATGGTTGGTAGCTATGATATAGTGATGGGTAGCTTTAATCTGTGCTCTCCAACCTTTTATCGCCACAAACCGGTCCACGTTTGATAATTTTACCCCAGCCCGTTGAGGGTGGGAGGGCGAGGGTGTTGAAGGTTTCTAATTTAGATTGGGTTGACTTAATAGCTTTAATTTAACTGTATTTAAACATAACTCCAAAATAAAATACAGTTACACACACACAAAAGAAGAAGAAGAAGAAGAATATAAAGTGATGTAACATTTCAACCGGCAGAGTTGTTGTCTGGAATTGTTTTAAGGAAAGAACATTTATTCTCTATTAACAATTTTAATTCATGATCTTGAAATCTTTAATAAGCAACAAAAAGAAAAGAGAAATATTAAAAGAATCATAATATTTCTTCTGTTACAAAGTTATAAATAAGCACAAACACGACAAAGTCGCAAAAACCCGATAGAAATACACAAAAGTAAATAAAATCCAAAGAATTTAATGTTCCTTGGCTGCCTGGTACTATTTGATCCGGGGAGCGGTCGTGGCCCGGGGGTTGTGGACCAATGGCTTAAATAATAAGTGAAATATTAAGAACTAAGCCGACCGATTTGTATGGTGGGTAAAGCACCGTACTACGGTTTTCGGTTCAACTCCCGGCGGTCGGGGTTCGATCCCCGACTGGGCGTGGCTGTCATTGTGTCCGTCCCTACATAGGGGTAACGCTGACTAGAGACCCTTTATTCCTAAGAGACTGGACAAGTGCAAGTCAGCCGCTGATTGGGAAAAGCAGCTTTTTTTACCACCTGAGGCGGTTGTGAGTCTTTCATCAATGGGAGAAGCATAGCGCATGAAGGAGTTCGTGAAATAAAAGATTATTAACAGCAAAATAAAGGTAAGATTCTTTCAACTGTACCTTATTTTTGTTCAGATTTGTTTGCTCATTTCTATCGTATAAGTTTTATGTATTAAAATGACGAATTTAATTGAAAAAATACCAAATTTGTAGACATCCGAACACTTTGGGCGAATCGCTGTTCCTTTGTTTTGAGAGTTTCTCTCATTATTTTTAGTTAAAATGTAGTATAACTATTGCATATACTCTAGCATTGATAGATTATATGTTTATGTAGGGTAATCTGAAAGTTTCCATCTTTATTTAAAAAGAAATTTCAAGTTTTTTGAGGTATTTGAGGAAGCAATTGATTGGCGAAATTTTCTTTCATGTTGGCATAAAAGCTTCATTTTCGGCTCTCGCCAAGCTGAAGCTTGTGTTTGTAAACAAACGAAAACATGCAGAGATGAATTCGGTTTTAAGCAAGTGAGTATTTAAATGGGGAAAGGGGAGGGTGATCCCCTCTGAAAAAATGTAAAGCAATTATTGAAAAATATATATGCTACTGGTTGTAAGCATAGAAATTTACAAAGCATCATAATATTTATAAATAATATTGCCAATTGAAAACTATAGTTTTTAATGCTCTTTTGTAACTAGATAAAATTTTAAGAGTTTCATTTAATTTTATGTATGATTTTAGAGCCTAAGAAAACTGTGTTACTAATTATTATATTTAAGTATTAAGAATTAAAAATAAATAATATTGAACTGTTTTGCTTGATTAAAAATAATTATTTCTGAGAACATTTTGAAAGCATTTCTAAAATTTAATCTTTTATTTTCTCTTTCAGGTGTCTCATTTAACCCTTAAAATGCCTGGGTGTTCAGCATTTAATTGCTCAAATAGATCTGAGCAAGGCTTTTATATGAAAGCATTCCCCAGAAATCCTGAATTAAGAGCCCTGTGGACAGCAAAAGTTAAAAGAGAAAACTGGAAACCATCTTATTATTCCTTTCTGTGTGCAGTGAGTTATCGATTTCTTTGTATTTGAGAGAAAATATTTTGTGTATTGTGTTTGTTTATTAAGTTGTATACGTGGGGATTATGAATCACATTCTTTTTTTAATAAGAATTGTGATGCATTTATAAAAATGTTGTTCAGATAATTTACAGCATGATATAGTTGACTATTTGAAAAGTTCTATGTCCAGGGCCTGATTATGACAAACCGGGGCCTGAGGGCCCGTACGTCTGAATGTTGGCACCCCTACATGTTACTACTGTGCCTGACAACTACTTTATATATTTTTCATAATATTAATAATCATAATAAGCAAATTTCTATTTATAGGTGACCCATTCTCGCTGGGTAGTCACTTATAAAACTTCAGCGGGTGCGGCAACTAACCGCGCGATCACTTAAAATCTAGCAGCCATCCTAGTTACCACTTCTTTTTGCAGAAATCATTCATCTACTGTGACATTTTTGTCTATGTCAAACTGTACTACAAATGTAAATATTTTTAAAAATAATTTTTGCTTTTAATATTGCATAGCTGAAATACGATCTATTCTAATATACTTCAATTAGGATAATGTAAATAAAAGTATGTCCATTATGATTTGAAAATGCACCAAAGACTTAATTAAGCAATCTAAAAAAAAGACTTCCTTAGGGTCAACTGTATTTTTGTCAAAATCACCATTAGATTTGCTTTCAATCTGGTTCATTAAAGATAGTGTTTGTGAGTAAAATGAATTACCCTGCATTACACAAAGAAATACTTCCTGTTTCTCTAAATGTGAAACTCTTAATAAATTTAAAAAATTGTAATCTGAGAATAGTATGCAGTCATATATCGTTACAATATGTTTCATAACAAGAATATTTCCGTGTACATCATGTCCCTCGTGTATGGCAAGCCTAGACGACGGATATCTGTCTAGAGGGAGGAGGTGATTTGGGCAGAGAACTTTTTAAGGGGCTGTAACACGTATTCATGTTACATTTGGAGAAAACCACGCAAAACTCCAGACCGTTAAATCGACAGCGGCAAGATATGTCAGAACAATGAACCTTGACACCTCAGCCATCTACCATGTTCAACACAAATATTTCAGATTAATATATTAAAATATATCTTAAAAGAAAACGACATAGTATAAATTCAACCCTAATGAATTTGCACTTGAGAAAAATTTTCAAAATTATTATTTTTGACCCTCTAGGCTAAAGGTTTTGGTATAGTAAGTTATAAGAAAATTGTACTGCAGTCAGACGTGGATCCAAGGGGAAGGTGGTGTTAGAAAAAAAAAACGCTATTTCTTTACTTACCTTTTATTTCCATGACATTTTATCTCTAAATTTGCTAAAGTGAAAAAACGAAACTTTTGTAAGCTCCTTTAAAAATTTTCTAAGTGAAAACGTAAGTTCGTTAGCATTTGAAAATGGCGGTGTAAACATCGTCATGTCTTTAACGCCGTAATAAAAAGTTTACATTTCTCGCCGATAGATGGCGCTGTTCCTAATTTGCATAAAATAAGAACTCTTTTTTTTCCTATGCAAATATCCATCGTAGTCCCGCACTAACTGGCAGGTATAAAAAGGGCATCACAAGTTAACCTTTCAGTCAGACAGTGAGAGTTCTCGGTCTGCTATGTTGTGTGTGTAATCAACCGACGTGATTCAAGTAGAGCCGGATCAGGGATCCGTGCTGCAGTACCCAGATGATTCAATATGATGTGATGTGTTTTGTGAACCAGAATAAGATCGCCGCTGGCGACTTATCTTCGAGAAAGCTTATTTTTATTTGTGCCACTAATCGGATGTTGCTTAAGTATTGTGTCTTCACCATGTGCACTGTGTAAACCTACCATAATCATCTTGTTTCAATAAACTACAGAAAAAAGGTACCTAATTTGTCTTTCTTATTTAAACGCATATTCAAAACCAAAGATTTCTACTGTGCAACTCAACTTAAATGAGTTTCAACTCTGCCTAGAATCTACAAAAACTTATTTTACAGATAAAATCCAGTGACTATTCAATTTCAGCCAAGGACTTTTAATTTGTTTGTTGAATAGCTTAATTTATAATATAATATAATCAGTTAGTTTCCTTTTCATGGTTATGGGCCTTCAAGCCCAAGTTTAAATGTGTTTTGAATATGTCGAGTGTATTTATAATGTGTTTTGTTTTTAAAGTGTTTTTAACGTATACAAACAGATTTTAAGTGCCTTAAAATTATAAGAGGGCGGGCCTGTAGTGTTTTTAATCTTTTCTTGTAAATTGTGTTGTGTCCTAACTTTCCAAAATGGAAGCTTCAATTACCCAAATAGAAAAATTGTCTGCCGACAATTATGAGTCTTGGCAGGAAGACGTAAGGGTATTGTTGATGGATAGGAATTGTTGGGAAATAGTCAGTGGTGTAGAAAAAAGACCCCCTGAAACTGACGCTAAGGAATTAAGGGATTACAAGATTAGATACGGGCGTGCTTATAGCACGATATTTTTGAACATTTCAAATGAATATAAGCCTCTTATTTCTGGCACTTATGACCCCAAAGAAGTTTGGGAAAAATTAAATAAACAATTTAAACCTGAATCTAGAGCTCGTGCTATGAGACTCACAGATGGCTTTTTTTCATGTAGATTGAACGAAGGGGAGGAAATAGGCTTATTTGCAGCCAGGTTGAGGATGATAGTTAAGCAATTAAAAGACGCTAACGCCCCCCCAGCTGACTGGTATCAGTCATTTCAATTGCTAAGGTACTTACCCTCGGAGTATCAGGGAATTGTTCAAACGATTTACCGCTGGCCTGACGAAACATTTAAGTTCGATTTAGTTTTAGCCGAACTTTTGGCTGAAGAGGCCAGACTAAAGCAAAGTGTAGGGGATCAAGCTACCGTCGCAATGTCTAGTCAAGTGAAGCGTGACCCACCTAAGAATACTGTAAAGAAAGACACTAGAAAGTGCTATAGGTGTGGTAGAATCGGACATTTAATTGCTAGCTGTAGAATCCCTCCCCCCAGTAATCGTAAAAGTAACAAACGAAAACCAAAGAATCACATGATAGAAGCCCACACAAGTGAGGATTTAAATGATTCTTCATGGATTTTTGATACAGGGGCTAGTGCTCATTTTTGTCGGGATAAAAGACTTTTTAAAAACTTTGAACCAATTAAAGGCCGGTCGATGTCAGTCGCCATAAACGGCATTGATTGTTCCATAGAGGGAAGGGGAACAGTCGAGTTAAAATTTCAAGGTGGTAAAAATTTAAAAATATAAAAAAACGTCCTCTATTCCTCTAAATTAAGGAGAAATCTCCTGTCAGGTCCTGCATTGGACACTGAGGGCATTACATTTAGAGGGGGAAATAACAAAGTAGAGGTATTTTCACGTGACCGACAAAAACTATTTACAGCACACAAGAAACGTGGTCTGTACCATGTTTACCCTACAATAATTAATAAAAAGAAAGCAGAAGCTAATTTTTCTTCAAAAGGTGACAATCAGAACTTAGAACTTTGGCATAGCCGTTTTTGTCATATTAATTGTAACGCTATAATTGAAACTAGTAAGGGAAAGGTATTTGGCCTACCCGTTTTTAAATCTAAGCCGTATAAACCCTGTCATGTTTGTAAAATAGCAAAAACTAGAAGAAAGAGCTTTAAAAGTATTCCCAAGATTCGATCGAACAAACCCCTCCAACTTTTGCACATGAATGTATGTGGACCTTTACCTAACCCATCCATATCGGGACATAGATTCTTTTTAACGATAACAGATGACTACTCAAGAAAAGTCACTGTTTATCCTATGAAGCAGAAATCTGATGTCTTCGAAAATTTTAAGAGGTACCAAAAACGTGCAGAACGGTTTTTAAACAGAAAAATTATCAATATCAGAACTGACAATGGCATGGAATTCTGCCATAATGAATTTAAGAAGTTTTTGGAGGAGGAGGGCATTAAAGCTGAAAGAACCAATGATTATACGCCGGAACAGAACGGTGTAATTGAGAGATTTAATTACACGGCCTTGGACGCTGTAAAAGCTATGTTACACTCCAGTAAACTGGGAAATGGTTTTTGGTCGGAAGCATTGTTATGTTTCACATACACCTGGAACAGAGTATGTCACGCAAACCAATCTAAAACACCATTTGAGCTATTTTGTGGTCGCAAACCTTCTGTAAAGCATATACGAACTTTTGTATCAAAAGCGTTCGTAGGTGTACCACGTCAATTACGAAGTAAGCTCGAAATGAGGGCAAAACAAGGCATACTAGTTGGGCACGCTATGTTTACCCGTGGCTATAGAGTATGGCTACCGAGTGACAGAAAAGTCGTTGAAACAAGTAACGTAACGTTTGATGAAAATTTACCCACTCGTGAGAGCAGCGGAGTCGTGCTGGAACCCATTACAGCAGAAGAAAGTTCCGATGAGGAAAGGGAACCAGAAACAGAAGATTACGAGAAACCTAGCACATCCGAAGAAAAATATGAAATAAGTAGCGGTGAATCCGATGAGGAGGAGGGAGAAGAAACAATTCGTAAGACCGAATAGCACCACCTAAAGATGTAGTTTGGATGAGAAAAGCCGTCCCTAGGTCAGACGGGTCCAGAAATGATATATACTACGGTATATCAGGAAGCAATATAAGATTACGATCCTGTAGAGAGGTCGAGGCATATTGCAAGAAACATGGACTTAAGTATGACCCTGAAAAATTTAGTTTTAAAGGTAAAGATACCTACACCGGCATTGTGAAAGACGAAACGAATTTAACCAGTTCCTGACTAGAGGATATAGTAATTCCAAACTCATATTTTCAAGAAATATATTCTCAAGATTCAGAAGAGTGGAAGAAAGCTATGACTGCAGAAATGAATGTTATGTACGAAAGAGAAGTGTGGAAACTTGTACCCGTACCTCAAAATGTAAAAATAATAGGCAATAGATGGGTATTCACAGTAAAACACGACTCAAAAGGTAAAATAGTATGATACAAAGCTAGACTGGTCGCTCAAGGATTCGGTCAAAGAAAAGGTGAAAACTACGACCAAGTTTTTAGTCCAGTGGTCAATTTTTCGGTAATACGATTATTTTTCTCTTTCTTAGTTGGACATTTTTATTGGTTTCATATGCAAGTAGACATAAATTCTGCATACCTATACGCCCCAGTAAAAGAAGATATTTATATGAAGCAGCCCAAAGGATTTGAAGAGGAAGGTAAAGAAAACTACGTCTGTAAGCTCAACAGAGCTATTTACGGCTTAAAGCAGAGTGGACGTGAATGGTTCAATGAAATACACGGAATTCTAAGTGAGTTAAATTTTAATAAGCTAGAGTGGGCTAATTGTGTCTACATTTATGAAAATAGTTTAGTTTTACTACTGTATGTTGACGACATGGTGTTTATATCTAAAACCAAAGAAAAAAATAGAGAAGGTAATTAAACTTTTAGAAGATAAAGTAGATCTAAAGAAGTTGGGTAGAACGAAGAAACTACTCGGGTACAATTTGTTGAAAATAGGGAAGGACTATTTATCCACCAGGAAGATTACATCAATAAAATTTATGAGCGGTTTAAGAAGTATCAGATACCATTAGTTTCATTGCCAATCGCAACTGGAATTGTAATGTCAAAGACGCAAAGTCCTAGTAACGATGCTGAGACTAAGGAAATGGAAAAACTGCCCTACCGTAATATTTTGGGATGTTTATCGTTCTTGGCTAGTAGAACCAGACCTGATATATCTTAAGCTGTAAATATCCTTTCTCAATTTCAATCTAACCCCGGCCATCATCATTGGAATCAATTAGTAAAACTACTGGGATATGTAAAGTCAACATCGAAGTTAAAGCTAAAACTTTCCAACATTAATGAAATTTCAATAAACTGTTATTCTGATGCCGATTTCGCCTCAAATAGAGATGATCGTGTGTCGATGGGAGGTCACATCTTAATGTTAGACAAAACCCCAATCTCGTGGCGAACTTTTAAGCAGAAATGTGTAGCCTTGTCATCTATGGAATCTGAGTTTATTGCCCTGACAGAGGCATCAAAAGAACTGTTATGGATGTATAGAATCCTAGATGAACTAAAAGGTTTAGACATTCTTCCAGAAAATTTAAAAGTTACCTTATTTTGTGACAATCGTGCAGCTATCGACTTTTCAAATTCTCCTATAGAGAACAATCGCACCAAACACATACATGTAAAATACCATTTCTTAAGAAGCCTCGTTTTAGAAAAATTGTTTAAATTGGAATACATTAACACTAAACAAAACCCCGCAGACATTTTCACAAAACCCTTACCCAAAATCAGCCTGTCCACTTTCAATGACAAAATTTTTAGTTAAGTGTGAAAGACCTACTCCCGTTTGTGGGAACCTAGGCAATTTTTTTGTCTCCTATAAGCCCTTCGGCTTGAGACCTTTTTTGAGGGGAAAGGGGGGAAATTTTTTTGAAATTTTTGATGAAAAAAAAAAAAAAAAGAAAAAAAAAAAAAAATGAACTTTATGTGATCGTGTTTGTCCTATTATGTCTGTCTGACATCTTTACAGTCAAGGGAGTAAAGTTCCCCATGGAGTGCGATATTCTTAGCTCTGGTCTTTCTCTGAAGTTTTCGAGCAGCCTCAAAAGCGTCTCGCGAGGTGAAACTGTAATTTGCCAGAGAATCCTGAGGTGATTGGTTAGTTCTAAGAGTAGAGTATTTTCATCCCAATCACAGGAGATGTTAAAGTTTTATTTCAGTAAGTCCCATTTTTGCTAGTGGAAGCTCCTATATGTCCACCCTAGTCTGTAAGGTGTTGTGTCAGGCATATAATGTGTTAACCTACAACACAAACTTTTTTTTTCAAATTTTCCCAGGATGCATCCCAGCTCGATCTCAGTTGGATTTCAATTCGAGCCTTTTTTTTCAAATTTAATTCGTATTTTTTTTTCATTGCAATGTACTGTACTGTATTATATTGAATGAACTTTGCAAAATGTGAGTATTTTCTAAAGTGCACTGAACGTATATCATGAGTAATTTTGAAGTATGAATATTTTTATGATTAGAAATGTGTTTATTAATGTTCTAGCATAAGTGTTTATATTTGAATGCATTTATATAGTAATTTCTAGTAAGTTGAAAATTTTTTGAAATGAAGTAATTTTTGAAATGTGTACTAACCATGCTGGCCAGCAACAACTGTATATAGTGTTTCTACTAACCTTTAGTGAATTTTGAAGCATTTTTTCATGCATCATGTTTAACTTAATTTTTCGTTAAAGAGGAAAGGTTACCTCTAATTTTCGTTTACTTTGAATCTGCCAGTTTCCTAAATGTCATGGAAGGCGGGCCCTTGTTAGAAAAAAAAAACGCTATTTCTTTACTTACCTTTTATTTCCATGACATTTTATCTCTAAATTTGCTAAAGTGAAAAAACGAAACTTTTGAAAGCTCCTTTAAAAGTTTTCTAAGTGAAAACGTAAGTTCGTTAGCATTTGAAAATGGCGGTGTAAACATCGTCATGTCTTTAACGCCGTAATAAAAAGTTTACATTTCTCGCCGATAGATGGCGCTGTTCCTAATTTGCATAAAATAAGAACTCTTTTTTTTCCTATGCAAATATCCATCGTAGTCCCGCACTAACTGGCAGGTATAAAAAGGGCATCACAAGTTAACCTTTCAGTCAGACAGTGAGAGTTCTCGGTCTGCTATGTTGTGTGTGTAATCAACCGACGTGATTCAAGTAGAGCCGGATCAGGGATCCGTGCTGCGGTACCCAGATGATTCAATATGATGTGATGTGTTTTGTGAACCAGAATAAGATCGCCGCTGGCGACTTATCTTCGAGAAAGCTTATTTTTATTTGTGCCACTAATCGGATGTTGCTTAAGTTATTGTGTCTTCACCATGTGCACTGTGGTGTGTGTGGCACAACCTACCATAATCATCTTGTTTCAATAAACTACAGAAAAAAGGTACCTAATTTGTCTTTCTTATTTAAACGCATATTCAAAACCAAAGATTTCTACTGTGCAACACAACTTAAATGAGTTTCAACTCTGCCTAGAATCTACAAAAACTTATTTTACAGATAAAATCCAGTGACTATTCAATTTCAGCCAAGGACTTTTAATTTGTTTGTTGAATAGCTTAATTTATAATATAATATAATCAGTTAGTTTCCTTTTCAGGTGGTGGGGGCGATTGCCCCCTCCTGGGCAAAGTCCAAAAATCTGTTATAATCTGCTATATTATGAAAGTATAATGAAAATTAAGTAGCGGTTTTCTAAGGGGTGAATGTCGGGTACTACTCCCTGTCCTTTTTAATCATCACTCATCTATAGATTTTATCAATAATATAATTAATTACATTAATTGATTATATTAATTATAAAATGATTTTGAGCAATCTACCCCCCCCCCTGTTTCAGGTACAAAATCGCCCCCTCCTTGAGTAATTTCTGGATCCGCCCCTGACCACTGTGTATCTATAAACAATAAATTGACAATTTTCATCTTAAACCATAGGTCTTTTGAAATTTTAACATGAATGCATGACTTGTAAATAACATGATAATGCACATTTGGATACTAGTACATTAGGTTCAATTGAATGACTATGCATTCAAATCTGACTGCATGTACTTTTCATTTTAATATATAATAAGTATTTAATTTATATTTCAATCAAGTTTCATTCAATAATTGACCTTTTCAAATTATGGAAAAAAAAAAAAAGTAGTATAGATTTAGAAAAATGTCCCACGTCACAGACCTACTATTTATGACTGTGTGTTTGTGCACAAACAGTTGAATAATACATGTTATTCTTTCTCTTTTAGATTCATTTTGAAAATGACCAACGGGAAAATGAAGAAAGAGGACAGAAAAGAAAATTGAAAAAGACAGCCATACCAACAATATTTTCGCACTTCCCTGTGCAGCCAAAGAGAAAACCTCCATTACAGAGGGACAGTGTCGATACTAATGCAGTCGACAAAAATAAAATTGCCAACGAAAAAGATAAGCTTATTGCAAAATTGCAAAAATCCTTACAAGACGCAAATGGTATGATTCATGCCCAAGAACTTAAAATTAAAGAGCTAAAAGAAAAAAATTAAAAAACTGTCAAATGAGAACTATCGTCTAAAAATCACAGCAAACAAAGAACTGGTGTTTTGCAATCATTATTTAATGAAGACCAAATTAGCATTCTTCAACATAAAAAATCTTGTAACAATTGGTCAGACAAAACGGTTGAAAAGGCTCTGTCGCTAAAATTTAGTTGCGGAAATTCAGGATATAAGCAGCTTCTAGATTTTAAATTTCCATTTCTGTCAACTCGCACACTACAGCGCAGACTACAAAATTAAAAATTTAATCCAGGAATTTTGTTTGAAATTTTTTAAGTATTTAAAAAATAAAAGCAGCTTCTTTTAAAAAAGAGGAAAAAGAGTGTGCCCTACTGTTTGTTTTTATCCTTAGCTAAAAATAAATATTTTTTGATTCCTGAATCCCTTCAAAAAAAGTATGAATTGCCAAACAATGTTGTTGTTTCCAAACACCTGGAATTTTTAATTAATTATCAAAGTGAGTTAGATTTAAAGTTTACTCCTAAATTGACAATAGACCACTTAAATGAAAATCATTTCAATAAAATGAAAGCACAACGAGCGAATACTGTAATGAATCACAATGTCAGTTCTGGCTTAAAGCTTATTGCAGATATTGAAAAAATGAATCATCTTTTAACCACTGCCTGGTTTATTGAAATTATAAGTAAGTGGTTCTCATTGATGACTTCAAGAAGCATCATTAATGCTATTAGTAAATTAAAATTAGAAAAGTATCACGAAACAATATCATTCTTAAATGAAATTTATCTTTTTCGAAATTTAAAAATAGTTGACAACCAAGATAAAATATATTGGAAACCAAGTCAGACTGGAATCATAATTTCTACCCAATCCATCTTAAATTTGCAGGAAAAATTTTTAAATGAATTAAATTTTAAATTTCTGTTAACTTATAGATTTACCCAAGACTCACTCGAAAACCTTTTCAGCATCGTAAGATCAAAGCAACCTGTCCCATCTGCTCTTCAACTTAAAAACAATTTAAAACTTATCAGCGTCACCCAGTACTCAAAATCAAATTCTAATTTCAGCTATGAAATAGATGATGGTAAAGTTTTGAGCTTTTTTGATATATTAAAAAATCAAAAACCTCATAAAATTGTTTTACCAAAGTCATGGGATAAACTGGATACAAAAACTTTAAACATAGCAGAAAAAAATTGCTTATACCATATTGCAGGATACATTCTATCAAGAGTATCAGAATTAGAAAAGTTTGCGATAACTGTGTTGCTGCTTTTGGTTCTAAAGAGGAAAAACATTCTAGTTATGCTAAACTTGTATCCTATAAGGAATATCAGGATAACAGTCTTCTTTTTATGTTAATGATGATGCATTTAATTATTTTTTGAAATGTGAAGAAATTTTTAGATTATTAGAGGAAGTTTTGTTAAAGCAGAATAATAACTGCAAACAATTAGTTACAGAAAATATTAACAATGACGCGTCCATAAAGAATTTTAACTTTCCATCATGTCATCAGATAAAGCAAAAAATACAAAATAGATTTATCACTTTTCAGCTTAAAATTGTTTGATTAAAAAAAAGTAAATTAAATGCTCCGACAGGTAAAAAAAAAAAAGTTCTAAGTAGTAAAACAGTATTTTTACATAATAATAAATGAAATCATGTGTTTTAAAATTGTAACCTTAACTAGTCAGTAACCAAAATCCATATGATTTCTTTCTTTACTTTTCTATGTGGGTGTATCCTGGTGAAAATCTGTTTTTGAAAAATATTACTCTACATATATAAATATGACGATTTTGATTTTTTAATATAACTAAAACATTATTCAATCTGTATTCAATATTTACGCATCTAAACTAATTTTCTAATACGTAGTTATACATATATTAGTGTGTAAAATACATCTTTACTTAATAGAAATACATTAAATACGGCCAATAACTGTTTTAATCAAAGCTTTTGTATCAGAAGTAATTTAATGTAGAGTATTTAACTTATTAATATTAAATTTAGTTTATCATTTATGCCAAGTTCAGCACAAATAATTTATACATTGTTCCTGTTTCATAACTTATTATTTTTATTCAGAATTAGAATTTCTAAATTTTAAATTGAAAAAAAATATTATTAGTTATAAAAATAAATGAAGACATCTTTAAATCTGTGGCATAGTCACTAAAAATTTAACTGTATTAATAGTTGACTAAAGTAAGTACATATTTCTTCAAGAGCAGTTTGCTTTACTTTCATTTTAATATATCTCCCTTAAGTTCAAATTTTGTTTCAGTCAAAGAAATGTATGTATGTATGCAATCTTAGAATTATGAATTGGCTAATTTACTGAAAACTTTTGAATTGCTTTAATCTAAAGTGAAGATTTACTTTGTAAAATTTAACAGCAGAACTGCTAATAAATCAATAAACGTTATTAAAAATGTCTGATGTTGTCTTTATTTATTTGTTCTTTCTTTTTTCCAAGGAAAAGTTTAACTGCTGTGAGAAATGCTTAGTAACGTTTAAATATTTTTCAATCTGAGGAAGTGCAGAAAAATGAGCAATGCTTATTTTCTACAATTCATTAGGGAAAAAAAAATAATAATACAGCTTAACTAATTACTATTGCCCAGCATGTTCTTAAAAGCAATCATTCTTCTACATGTGAGTGTTACCGCAGCTGATTGAGTAAGGGGATAATAAAATATTGAACCTGTGTCTGGAAAAAACGGTTGTTTCAAAACGATCGTAATTCTAGAATCGCGGAGGAGAAAAAAAAACCTGCGAGGTGGACGAAAAAATCGCCGCTGAAGTGATATTACAGATGGGCTGGCACCAGAAGCAACCCCTAACTTGGTAAAAAAAAAAAGACGGGCTAAGCATGCGCAGGGTGATCAATCTCCTTCATTGTTGCATCTCTACCCATAAAGGGTCTCTAACGCTGACCGCCCTGATATGACCTGCATTAAAAAATAAGATTAATGCTCTACACGATGTAATTAATATATCAACTTATGATTTTAAAGACTTATTCAATAGTATACCACTAGACGACTTATACAATATAATATTGAATCTATTTATACATAGTAATAATAATATAACCCTGCCTTCTTACATAGATACTATGTATTTCGAAAATCTTTTAAAGTTCATAATCTATAATAACTACATTCTACATAATAATAAATTATATAAGCAAGTTATAGGAATACCACAAGGTGGTTCCAATTCCAGTTACTTAGCAGACCTATATTTATATAATTATGAAAAAAATTACAATAATCCTTCTCTTATAATATATAGGTACATAGATGACATAATAACAATAGCTACTGACAATACTTATAGTGATACTGACCACCTACCCATAGCCTACCATTCAGCCCTAGAACTAATAAAAAATCCTAATAATAATAGAATAATTAATTTTTTAGACTTACAAATTAGAATCAATGACGATAAGAGTCTTTCCTTTAATATATATAATAAAAGAAATGACTTTAATTTTCAGGTTAATACTTTCACTCATTTCAATTCATGTATGCACACTTCTGTGTTTAGAAATATTATCTCTAATCATAAGTATAGAATAGAGTCTCTAACAGAGTACTGTTCTACATAAATATTTTACAATTATATTAGCATAAATAGCAATAATAAATGAATATAATTATTATCAATATCATTACTGTTAATATTATTGCTACAGTTTTTCTCCATTTCCACAACCTCAACTAAGTACTTCTTAGCTACTGCAGCTAGTACTACGTAAAACATAGGCTAGCTATACTAGTGTAATATTTATTTTATTATTTATTCATTTAATTATTACCATTTTTATTTATTCATTTAATTATTACCATTTTTATTCTTTTTATTTATTCATTTAATTATTACTTTTTTTATTTATTTATTCTTTTCCTTTCCATACTTCCAAAGTATTATTAATATATCATTTTTTATTCACACTCCATGGCATTACTTGTCTATTGATTGCATTAAGCCTTCTCTGATGGCAACATGCACTAATACTGCCTCCATTACTGAGCTTTGATCTTCGTGTCGGTCCACTTCCTTGTTGTTTATTTCTAATAGCTACGGTCGCGCCCCCAAGTTACAAAAGGACCCTAATTTTGGTCAGGTAACTTGCAGAAACCTAGCTATTATTGTTTTTTTTTTCGATTAAATTGAAATGTGTGTGCGGTGGCGCCTGATGATAGAGCACACCATTTCAATATTAATTCCATTTTCCGACTATTTCTGATTACATGTGATTTGGCTTAAAAGCACACCAGTTCTAATTTGGCGCTTTATATTCAATTTTTCCACTCTTTCATTGCCTTAAAAGGCTATATTTAAACACTTATCCGGTATAAGCTCGTTAATTGGCACCATGTGCTATCTACTTTTTTATTTTTTTATATTTTTTTCACTTTATCATTGGATTATCTTGGGATTTCACTTTACGTAAGTAAGCTATTATATATTATATATATATATATATATATATATATATATATATATATATATATATATATATATATTAAGAATTAATGAAAGATTTATTTTTAAATAAAGATATGAATTAAGTTCCCAGGCGGGGGGGGAGTATCAAGATAGCTCTTTAAAAATTTATGAAAATGGCTATTTTTATGATTTTTTTTTTCAGTTTTGCACTAATGACAGAAATGCAACCTGCGTTTCAAACAATCAAGTCATCTTTTAACTTTATCTGCTTTTTTTTTCGAGTGAATATTGATAAAATTTAATTTTTCAAATTTTTTTTAATTTGATGTTCTCAATTGGAAACATTGGCCAGTAAAAGGTTAAGAAGAATCCAGAAAAAAATAAGCAGTTGAAAGTTTAGGTACAATATTTTTTAAGTTCTAAAGCCGATTGTACGCTGCGGCACACAATCAGCATTCTTTGACGGTGCGCTGGCCTAGACTGCGGCGGTGTGGTACAAATGCCCGGCAGCGGTGGCGTGGCACGCCACCGCAGACCTCTAGTGATGATGTGGACAATAGTATTAAAAAACGACTTGATAAAAATATCTCAGTTACTTTATTATTGCATGGCTGGTCAAATATTAAGAATGATCCCATGATTGCCCCATGTTAGCATACAGGTCACACTTCTTTTTTTCTAAATGCAGTGGACTGTGGAAGTAACAAAAAGACTTCTGAATATTGCTCAGAAATCGCAACTGAAGCAGTACAGCATTGCATTGAAATTCTTGAAATTGAGGTATTTGCTGTATGCACAGACAATGAAAATAAAATGGTGAAAACACGAGAAATACCTGAATATGGTGTTTTATGGGTGTTCTGCCCACTATTTAAATCTTTTAGAAGAAGGAATTTCAAATAAGGATGTTCTCAAACATTTAGTGGAAGTGCAAAAGTTTTTTAGAAGCCACCACCAACCACATGGGTGGTTAAAAGAAAAGGGTAGTTTGATGCCCCAACTACCAAATTCTACTTGTTGAAATTCCCAAATTGACTGTATTAATACATTTGCCAAAAATTTTCACAAATAGGTTGAAATATCCAATGAAAACCCAGACGAATTTCCTCAAAACATAATTAAAATTTTAGAAAATGTTATGATATACAAAGAAGTATTGCACATGCAGAAGCAATTAACAGAAGTTGGTAAAGCCCCCGATGCAATGCAAGCAGAAAAACCAATCTTGATAGTTCTGTTGAACATTGGCTTGATGTTATAGAAAATGAAAGCCTATTACCATACAAGTCACTGATTGAAAAGAGGATCAAGCACTTCAACCATTTCATTATCGTGCACATATGATGAGTCCAAAGTATATGGGTAAACGTCTCAGTTCAGAACAAGAAGATATTGCCGAAGAGTGGGTGCAAACAAATTATCCAGAATGATTGGTACCAATGATGGGATTTAAATTACAAGATGTCAATATGTTCCTTAAAGGTGCGTTCAGACTATGTTCTTATTGTCGTTAGAGTTATTATTGTAGCTATAGGTCTTATTTATGATGTCAGTTAGCGACGATAAAACCAGTTTTCTGGGATTCAAGTTCTTTCCAAATCCGTACCTAATATCTCTACGATCAGCCAATAGGAAAGCAGAATGAGTACGCTTCGGTCTAGCTCGCTCGAACTATGCAGCAGTGTTATTTATATTCTTTGGAAGAACATCGCCTGCCATAATCAAATTCAAAATGGATGCCAATTTAAAAATAATTACAGAAGTTAAAAAAAATGAAATAATTTGGAATACCAGGAGGTCGGATTACAGGAATTCTAGAGCTCGGGAAATAGCTCTCCTGAGAATATCGGACAGTCTTGGAATTGATGGTATGTTAACAATATTTGTAAATTCAATCTGTGTTTTCATAGGAAAGAACAAGCCACATTTGAAATATTTTGTTTACAAATCAAAATAAATTTTAAAATTTATTTGAATGACATAGAGTGCTGTTACTTTTGAAGCTTGCTAAAAGCTCTAAAATACATGATTAAATTCCAAGAGATAGAAAAGATATTTTTTTAAAAGAAATAAATGATTTCGTTCTTAAGTATGTACCTAGAAAAGCTGCAATTATTTTAATTTGTGTGGTTGTGACGACTTATTGATTACTATTACTAATATAATTACTATTTGCTTTAAATTTTAAAGAATAAAACACGCTCAGAAATGCTGTGATTAAGCTCGAGAACCTAGAAGATGCATTTCAAAACAGTTGATCTCGTAAATAAGTAAACTAAAGACATTATCTTAGTACAAAGAAATGGAAAATCTTATTTGTGGCTTCTTCTTCCAGTATTATTAATTAGTTTTATTGTATCAATGTTTAGTAATGCTTTGTATTAAAATACCTATTTTTAAATTGAATAATAAACATTTCTGTTTAATTAAAATGTCTCCTCTGTATAATTATGGGGCAAGATAAAAATTAGAATTTATCTTGATCCATTCTATAAATAGAATATTACTTATTTTTTTCTAAATAACATATTCTTATTAAAGTACTTTGCTTCGGTAAACCTGCTTCGTTAAAAAGTTATTTCTATTTATAAAATGTTGCATTCAAAACAACATCCCATAATATCTAAGTGTATTATTTATGGCTTAAATGCAAAAATTTTTTGGGACCAGTTTCATAAATAATGTTTATAAAAATGTCTTTATTCAGTAAAACTTTAAAAATGATTAAAATCCTAGAATTCATTCCTGACCTATTTGTTTTGACCATGCTTACATGTTTCAACTCACTCTGTTATTGCTCGAAAATCATTAACCGGTGGTGAATTTTAAACTTATAAAAACCTCAGTGAATCCAGCTAATCGCTGCATTAGTCACTCAAGAATGCTTAACCAGTCGTGCTTTTAACTTGAAAAAAAAGAATGTAGAAATTGTCACCAAAGTCAATTGTAATCAGAAATTTTGAAATATAAACATCACCAAAAGTCTAGCAAAAAAGCTTTAAAAAGTTCAGCTAGGGAAGGGGTTAAAAAAATTGTCACAGAAAAAGTGTATATTATGTCTTTTTAAAATAAAAATTTTATATCGTTAGTAGCAGAGGCAGAAAAATTTTGAGAAAATTACATGTTGGGTTAGGCATGTAACCTAAAATAATACATGCCCAAAAAATATTACTGCATTTTATTGCTCTGTAATATTTACATTATTCAGACTGTTTGCATTCAAAGGAAATGTTGTAACCACAAACCGAATTGGTATGGGCACCTAAAACATATGAGCAGCATGGCCATTAATATTTCTGAAGTCTTTTCCTGAGTATTGCCAATGATCAATCACTAATTTAGTGCATCCCCAATCAGGCAAGTGGCAAAAAAAAAAAATACATGCCCGGCTGAAAATTTTACATGCCCTGGGCATTTCGGGCAATAGCTTTTTCCGGCCCTGATTAGTAGTAAGGATTTTTGTGTGACATGGTTATAATCATTCACATCCAAGAGAACAAAATTTGTAACGAGTTAAAAATTGAGTAAGTTATTACTAAGGTTTTGTTGTAAGTGTAGTATCAATCCATTTTTATTACATGTGTGTAAAATAATTACCTGACTTTAAAAAGTTCTTTCATTATTGCTGGTGGATCCAAAGATTTATTTGCAACAAAATCACTATTTTGAACAAAATATTTTTTCCTGATGAGGCATGGTTTCATTTAAGCGGTATATGGTACCTAAACACATAAAGATCTCACTTCTGGGTGGCGACCTATCCTCAGTTACTAATAGAAAAACCTTTACAATCTCAAAAAATTGGCGTATGTTGTGCTGTATCATGCAAAGGATTGTTAGACCTCTGTTTTCAAAACAACTGTTGATCGCTCTGTATAAAAGGAACTTATCCAGCAATTTGTTGCGTTGTTATAAGTGAATGAGTGAGATTGTTGTTTACAACAAGAAGGTACAATGTGCCATATGAGTAATGAAACCATTCATATGCTCGAGAATTTTTTCGGTGCTTTTTTTTTTTTTTTTTTTGCACAGTACAAGTATGTGCAAATATAATTCCTTTGTAAGAAGTAATATACTCAGACGAATTTTTACTCTTCTAATAACTTTTTAAAATTTAATTGTGATATTTCAGCAATTATATGTGCATTTATTTATTTAATTTTTTTCCAGAACATATGGCAATGTAAGTACACAATTGTCAACTGGATCCTGCGTGGAAAATCTTAATCCAGTTTTTGACGATTCACTGTTGCCAAACAGCCAATTTCCTTTAGATTTGTCGCAGGAAGATATGGCTGCATCACCACCAGTTCTCTCACCTCTTTCACCTGAATTTCAACCTCCTACGCCTTCACCTTCAACTTCCTACAAGCGTCCTGCAGGTGAAGTACAGACTCCTGCACATAAAAATGTAAATAAGAAGGACAGCAAGTCTGATCAAATAGACAGTTTGATTTTAGAGGAGCTGTCTCAACCAGCAACAAAAAAATGTCACTGTTGCTTCCTCAACATGGAAACTGTAAGCCAGCAAATGGACCCAATCCAGCACTTGCAATTTCATAAGAAAGTGCTGGATTTGGCCATTGAGGTTTTACAAAATAAATAAAAAATTATTTTGTTAATCCTTGTTTTTTAATTCTTTTTTGTCCTGTTTTGAACAAATACCAGATTAACAAGAGGCAAAAGCTTCATTCTCTCGCTTCTGAGTAAAATTTCTGAGTTGTCTGATGTAAATATGAAAAAGAATCAAGTTATGTAGGGCTAAACAGCTATTTTCACCTAAAATGCAATTTTTGTTAACTGCTTGCTCAAATATAAATGAAATGTTTACTAGTAAACTGACTAGGAAAGAAAGGCAGATTATTTTGTTTTTCCAGTGTTTATGTTAATTTTAAAAATATATATTCATTTTTGATTCATAAAATTGTTTTAACTAATTAGCTTGTACTTTTTTTTTTCCCATCGATACATGGAACAAGGTTTTGCTTTCTATTTCTTTGACAGTATGCTAATTACATTCTGTATTCTCCAACTCAAACTTTTCAAAGGTCTGCACAAAGCAGTTAGTTTATTATAAATATAAATGATTTAGTATTCGGCCGAATACTATATTGTTCAGTCAAATCAAATATTTGGTTTTTAGCCGAATATCTATATCTATATCCTTATAATTAAAAATGAAATTCTGTTTGTCAGTTTGTGGATTTGTTTAATATACAAATCCACAAAAATGGATCTATCAACCTGAAATTTTGCACAGATGTGTAAAATAATATAAAATAAATGATAGTCCACTTTAAAACGTCGAAAGTCCAACCGTTCCTGGAGTTTAAGAGATTAATTTTTAATGTTTTCCACTCATAAAACTTTCCGTAATTGTAACCCTTATAGTGAAAAAAGTGTGAAATAAGCATCGTTGTTGCCAAGTGTGGCGATTTTGCCGAAAAAAATGTTTTAAATTCATAAAGTAGAAATAAAAGAATAATAATGATTTTTTTCTTGTTGTTGTTAGTTTATATTTGTAAGGTGTGCATGGGGAAATCAGAGCAGGAATCAAATGTTTTATACGTAAAACAATAAGGATAGAATGTTTCCCAGGCCAATATGTAAAAATTTTTAGTTTGGCAAAAAATAAAATGGCTGATATGAAGATTTTGAGAAAGTTCTAGCAGTTTTCACAGTTTTAGGCTTGGCGCAATTTACTGAGAGCTTAAGGAAATAGCATTTTTGAAAACAAGTGTATAAGTTTTATAAGAATAAGGCATTAAATTTTAATTATACGTGCAGAAATAATGCAGTTATTAAGGGATTTCAAGTGATCTATCTTCAGAATTCTCGCCAAATTGAGTAAATTGATTTAAGTTGGAGGAATTCTGCCAAATTTTAGAAAATTGAAATCTTGGAATTTAGTACATCGGAGTTAACAATGAATAAAAAACATACGTTGTTGATAATTTAAAAAATGCTGCAAATTTTCAAATAAATGCCTACTTTACTTTTTGGCAATCAAACCATATAAGTGACAGATATTTCCCATTTTGATTGCTCTTAAGTCAATGCTTCAAATGATTCCCTGAAAAAAATCTTGCAAAATGGTCTATGTTGACACTTTGGCGAGACTTAGATTTGAAACTGGTATGTATGATAACACTGGTTGCATGACCCCGCTTGTACTATATATAATTTCCTTCATGAATAAAGTTTCATGAAGCATCAAACATTTCATAAGATTAAAAAATTATGAAATCTAATCCCCCGATCTATACATATTATGTATATTCAAAAATCCATGCTCTGTTTGTTAAATAAAAATATGAAAAATGTATTTTCAAAATCTCAATACTAAACAAAGTAAGGATAAAATATTGTAGTTCTTATTTTCTCAAAATGTCGTTAAAAAAGAAGTGTTTTATCAGGGTGTCTACTGGTCATGAAAATCATGAAAGTCACGATTTCAGGAAATGATCGCAAAAGTCACGGAAAAGTCACAAATTTTGCCGTTTAAAAAAAAACACCTTTCCAGTCCATTTGATAGCAAATAAGAGCTTGAAAAGGTCTTGACATTGCCGGAAATTTGTAAGTCTGTCATAACCACAAGCGGGACGACAGTGAACGAAACAGAACTTGTGATAGTTTGTTTTTCTCTTGATTTACAAATACAAAAATTATTTTTCACTCTACTACAGTCGAAATCAAGGAAAGATCCGTGGCCGCAAAGATGCGCCTCTCCCTCTGCCTCTCTTGAGCTTCTGTTCAGAGATAACACTGTTGAATCAGCGGAATGCAAAGAGGGTGAATATTAATTAATGCTATCGGCACATGTTGATTTTTCTCCTCCTGCTCCGGCAGCTGTAAAATGTTTTGTTTTCGTAATGCGTGTCCGTCGTGTATGAGTTTTGAGAGCATTTCATCTGTTTGTTTTTTTATATACCACCGTGATTCATGGAATTATTGATAACCTCTGGCAGTTTGTAATTTGCATCTCCCCCCCTTCCGTTTTAAGTTTAGTGTTGGTTCACAGTAAAAGTTAATCTTTTAAGACAAAAAAAAAAAGGGGGGGTGAAGCTGAAATTTTCTGGTTAAATGCCGGATAGTTACACATATTTGTATCTTATCAACTCTGTAGTATAATATAATTTAATATTTACATAAATATATTATATAAATATTAAGTTCAGTGGCATAGCCAGAAATTTTTCATGGGGAGGGCGGTTACGGATACTGCAACACACATATATGCATACATGTGTGTGATAAGGGAGTGAAGAATATACATTTTGTATGGCAAAAAGTTCCTCATGGTGGTGGGGGGGTATGACCCCCCCCCTCTTGGCTACACCCCAGATTATGTTATATTATATAATTTTATTATTCTAGATAAAATATTATAGTTAATTCTGTTGCTCAGTTAAACTGGATGTGATTCTTTGTGACTTTGAATATTCATTAACAATTGAAGTACAAATTTCAGTGCACTTTCAAGTGCAAATTTAAGCAATCTTATTAGAATAGCTGATAGAAATATCAATTTAGAAAGTTTTCCATATGATCAAGCTGCTAAAATTTTTAATGAATGGAAAAATGAGTTATTGAAATTGTACTGCGAATTAATAAAATGATGTTAATCAATATTTATGTTCTCGCTTAACTTTCAGAAATCTCACTCAAAATTTTTGGATGGGTGAGAAATCTCACCCAATTTTTTTTTCTAATGGCCTGAAGCTGTGTAGCTCAAGTTTTTCCCAACTCCCCAAGGGAGTTCAGGAGCTAGATCACCTGACCTTTGTTTAATGTTATTGTTCGCTCTGTGGCGGCATGATCACCTCCGCGCACAGAACACCCGGCAATTGAAGGTCGGTCGAAACGCTAACGGAAAACTATCCGAAGGAGCTTCTTATTCCAGTAGCTAGATTGAATGCCCCGGAAAATGAGAATCCCATGAACTTCAATCCTGAACTAAATTCTAAACTAGTGCATGCCGGTCGGATAGCTAGACTGAGATCGAGAGTCGTTGTTCCTGTGATACTCTTTGATAATAAGTTTGTATGCCGTTCTGGAAATTTAATGCTCTGGTTATCAGCAATGTAGGAAGAAAGCAATGCAGCTTTGAAATCTATGCCCTCCTCGGAAGGTCTGGATGCAAGCCTCGGTGCTGTTGGAGCCGTCTCCAATGCAGTATGCAAGATGGCAGTATTTGTTTGCACATCTATGCAGTTAATCGCAAGCGACAGCATCATGGATAATCTCCTGCAGACAGACCTCAAGGTGATGAAACATTTGAATATCGAACACAAATGCGACTTGATGGTAGAATATAACAAACACTACAAGCAACAAATAAACGTCAGGTTGCGAGTTCTTTACATCTTAGAGCAATAGTCAGAAAACCAGGAGGACTATTCTTTGATTGGGAGCAGACAGATGCAACTCGCAGGTTAGAGCTTACTGATGATCGAAGACGATTCTTCCCTGAACTGAACCCAGGGACTTATGGGTGGTAGAATGAGGCGCAATCCGGCTCGGCCAAAAGGTACCCCTTCGACCGGCTTTCAATTGCCGGGTGTTCTGTGCGCGGAGGTGATTGTGCCCCCACAGCTCCCATTGGCTTCGCTGGTTAGTAAATACCTACCACCATGTTTTTTTCCTATTAACTACCCCATACTGTTCACGATATCATTTCCCTAAGTAAAACACGAGCAGCTCGTGTTTTACTCGAGATTTACCCAAAAGTGGCAGTCTGAACGCACCCAATGTGTTACGGTGCCTACGTAGATTGGCTGTTACTCCAGAACACCAGCATGTTTTTTGTATGTTTTATGGGAATGCAGCAATAGAAAGAGGTTTCTCAATAAATAAGGGATGTCTGATCGAGACTATGCACGAACAGTCATTGATAGCACAACGTTGTGTGCAGTCTGCAATTTCCACATGTGTGTGTGGGGGGGTTGCTAAATGTAACCATCAATAAATCAATGTTCACAGCAGTTAAAAATTTCTCATTTAAATGAAAAGAGGTTCTTTAAAAGAGAAGAAAAACAAGAATGATGAAAAAACTAATGAAATAAAATCTGCAGCAGAAAAAATAAAAGAACTAAAGTTCAAAAAAAGGAAACTGATTGAGCAAGCTGAAGTAGAAGCTCAGGCTATTAGTTCACAAATTGCAGAAATGCAAAATAAAATGAAATTTGCATCATGCTTGTTGCATTGTTAGCTTGTTGATGCATATTGTATTTTTATTATTATTACTATTACATGTGTTGTATTGTTTTTGGGGGATAATGTTTTTTACAAATCAAAAGCAGTAATTTTTTTTTAATTGTTTTAACCACTAATTATTTATTTTCTTAATACTTGTAATTAACTGGGAAGTTTAATTTAAATACCTTTTGTCAGGAGATATAATGGTCTGGATGACTCTTCTTCTATAACTCAATAGCTAATCTTTTAAATTACTACTAATCATCTTTTTTTTTGTTGGGATCTTTTTTTAAATAATTACGTTTTCTTTAAATTAATCCTGCCTTTGTTTGCCCGGTCTCTGGAGGTGTAATTTTAATTATCAGGTAAATTCTGTCGATTTTCTGCTGACTATTAAGTTTCCCTCTCTCTTCAATAGCCTAACTCATTTCTTGCAATATCTTTTGTTCATGTCCGGTTTTTAATTAGTTTTACTCTCTTCTAATTTTAATTTTTATTCCAAATTTTACCCAGGGTTGTCTCGGACGATTAGCTATCTCCCGCTAAAATTTTAGAAAATTTAATAACGTTTTTAAGGCCCTTATGATCAATTAAGCTTTTTCCCCATTTCAAGATGGCCGTTCTTGCCTGCGTTTCTTCTCGGCCAAGTGGTTTCTTTCCCGCGTGCTGTAGTTGCTGGCCGCCATTTTCTTTTTCTCGCTTCCTTCCCCCGTCGATCGAATGTTCTCGAAGTTTCCCGGCTGAGATGGCGCGCTCTGATTGGTCCCCGCGGCCGGCGTCTCGTCGAAGCTCCTCAAGCTGGCAGCGAAAAGCGTCATTTCTGAAAGCTGGTGTGGTGCGGGTAGGACGTGATCTCGTCCGGTTTTTTTTCATCGCATTTTTTTTGGGGGCCTAGCTCGGCTTATCAGTCGTGACTTCATCAAGAATCAGCATGTGAAGTGTTTACGCGAGGGCCAGAGGGCCAGCTACTCCATGATCACCGTATAAATTTATTCTTTTTTTGGTGCGTAAGCACCCGGTGGCCCCACCACGTTTGTTTCATGATCGTTTTTTTTTTGCCAGTATGCTTCCCCTCACTTGATGTGAGTTGGGCTTAAGCCCCCACCCCTTTTTTTCATCTTCGACGTCCCGCTTCAATCGACTATGCGGAGATCTGCCATTTACCCTGACCGGGAGCCGCTTGTGTAGATTCATCGAGATGTCCCCGACGCCTGATTGAACCACGAAATCCCCTTCAAGGAGAGACCAAGATGCCGGCTCTGGGAGCCACCTTCGTCCGACCGTTAGTTTCCTGAAACACCGGGACCCGACCTGCCATTGGATCTGTGGGTGAGAACGCTCCAATTACGTTTTCTCTATCATCCTTATGCTACCAGGGATTTAAAATCAATAGCTAAATGTCTCTTCTCTTCAAGTAATGACCAGTGGTATAATTTCCTGTAACGCCATGTTTAAAATTTTTCTCTAGTTGTTAAAAGATGTATGTTGATGCTGTGTTATTTTTTTTTCTTACCTAGTTAATTTTTGGAGTGTCATAAAATCTGTTTCATATTCTGGTTTGGCCTATGCTAATCTCTGTAATTGTTTGAGTTTTCTGCACATCAATGTATTTTGCTGCACCCTTTGGTGTAAAAATTGCTAAGTTCCCTTTTTGGGGTTTCAAGTTTCTGTTAAGGATTTTGTCCGGGATTTTCATCAGATGCCTTGTATGGCTTGGGGAAGGTGGGGACTTGTTTGCCCAAATTTTTTTTTCTTTTTTTTTTGATAGGATAAATATTTTTTTTATATTTTTTCTTTTTGCTGCAGCAGAGCCTTTTAACTTAAGTACTTGGATCCAATCAATCTACCTTTGTCATGACAATTTTATTTAAGCATTTCCTTTTTTTCTTTTTTTTGTTTAATTTTTCAAGGGCTAATAATTGGGTAATTAAGGCATTCTAGTATTTTTTTGTTCCTGAGCAATTCTACCACGCGCTGTTAAACCCCTGCGCAGTGTTTACTTACTTTTCATTTCATTTACTGATGTCGCGAGGCCACTAGCTGTTTACCCCTGTTATTTGTTAAATAAATTTGTGATTTGGTGATCTTATACGATGTCTCTGCGTTTATTTTACCACTTTTCTAACGCACACTTCAGGCAAGGCTGAGATCTTTGGGTTATTTTCTACACTATCGGACACAACGCATGGTAAAATCTTAATTCTGATTAGGAAACTTGCTCAATTTAAAAAAATCAAATTTTTTTTAACTAAACTAAACTTTCACGGCAGTAGTAAGTAGAATACTACACATGGTTCAGACGGTGCTTAAAATACTTTTAAAAATGCTTACTTTTTTTTCCATTTCTAAGGCCTTTAAAACGTACTTAATTTTTTACCCATATCCTTAGGTGTATTAAGAGCATTAAGTTTCATTAAGTTTGCTCCTTAAAAAGTGCTTAATTTTTTGCTCTGAAAAAAGTCTGAACCATGTATTAATGAGGAGAAGGCTTGACTTTTTTTCTTCCTGAAGTGTTTGAACCCTCTTATATGAAATAAATGGTAGCATTACTATATATATTTGTTAATTATACGAAATTCTACATTACCATGACATATGCAAAAATAATTTTTACAGTTAATTAAGCTCATGCAATTTGTGCACAAAGGTCATAAAAATCATGAAATTCAGTGTATGAAACTTAGTAGACACCCTGTTTATTTTGAGTGAGAAATACAGCATATGTGAAAGCTTCGGTACTGAGCAGACTGTTATATGTAAGTTAAGGGCCGTTAGTGCCTGTGAATTTTGATTGTTTAACGAAGCTCTAGAAGCAATAAAGTTTGTGTTCCATCCTGGCAAGTGGACTTATTACTAGAACTTTCTACATACACTGGACTTTAGAACTATGAAGCCAGGAATTAAGCAGAGCTTTCTCCAACATTATTGTGAACCTGTTTTCTACCCATGAGAGAATATGAAAATCAATACACCTTTGCTTTATAGATAGGAAAATTATTACCCTGCTTTTTCAATAACAAACTATCAGCAGAAGACATTTTTGAGAAAAAAATTATCTTGAATAATACCTACAAACCAAAATTTTTGTTTATAATAAATCAAAATTAATAATGTTAGTCCTGACTAATGCCTAACATTATTAATTATGATTACTAACAAATATTTTTAGTTGCCATCATTATTTAGGCTAAAATATTAATCACCAGTTTTTAATCATTAATTACAATTAATTTTTTCTCAACACTGGCTGAAGAGAGATACAGGAGTTGAATTTTTGTCACGTTTATAGGTAACAAGATAAAAAAAAATCCATCCATCTTAAAAAGTTTAACATGATGCATCAAGAAATTCACGTTTATAGGTTTCATTGATTTAATTTAGTCTGTGGTTAAGAAATTCTACACAAGGGCAATCTGCCTAAATCAGGGGACTGGTTACATCTGGAGAAAGTTGCCCAAAAATACCAAACCTATAATTCATTGAACATTAATAGATGGCTGAAGTATACAGGTTTGGGGTTGTGGCCTGCCATGTGGCTGTCGATCTAATGGTATGGAGTTTTGGGAGATTTCGTAGCCTTAATATGTGTTAAAACTTCGTATTAAAAACCTATTTTTGATCTCAATGTATATGAAATAACTTAATAACAATAATTTAATGCGTTAAAGGTATAAAAATGCTCAGAACATTTGCAAAATATTAATTTATAAAAAATGCATAAATGTCAATATGCTTATAAGTTTTTTTCTTATCATTTTAGCTTTTTTTACTAAAGAAATTTTGAGCTCAGTTTAAACCTTGCTTAGAAGAAAGATATGTGAAAAGATATATTGTTCAAATATCTTATTTAGGGCATATTTTGAAATAAATCTGTCAAATAATAATAACCTTTTTTAATAACTACACACACACACACAAGAAAAAAACCCTCAGGTTTGACACCTAACAATCTACAGTATTATTTCACTTGTAATTTTTGCATTGGAGGCTGTTGATCTTATTGATCCCCTAATGTAATTTTAATAAATTATTTAATGTCACACCTTGTACATTTTTCACAAAGTTAAAAACAATATCTAATGCTTACCTAGGGATTCCAATTTCACTTAAACACAACAATTTCATTAACATTAAAAACAGCAGCAGCTCAAGCTATCTAAGAAGAAGAGAAAAAAATCTAATTTAGTTTAGTTATAAGATTTGTAAATCCAATTCAGTAACAGATTTTTCAAGCTTTTATCACAAAAATATAGTTGAAATCAAACAAAATATATTTTAAACTATTTATGTGATTAAAGAATTAAAAATTGAAATGACCACAGGAGTGATATTCCCAGTGAGCTTAAATTCGAGAACTCGCAAAATCATTTCTCTGGTAATGAAGCTTTTACACCAAAAACTATTGATCTTTTTGAGTTCCTAATGCAAATTTTATCTTATAACATCCAAATGCATTAATTTCAATTCATTTTATTTGCAGACATTTCAAGCTTCAATTACAAAAAAAAAAAAATTATAAATAATATATTTTTAAACATTAATGTGATCAAGGAATATTTTTTTCTTTTCTTTTAACTGAGAAGACCAAAGCAACATTCTCAGCAAATTGGTTGGTTGGTGTTTATTGGCACAAGGTCCAAAAAGGACATGCTGCGCCAGACAAGAAGTTAAAATCATATCATGATGTATTCAGATAAAAGGTACCACTAAATCTAGTAAAAGCTAATTGTAAAGACTAAAAAGGTAAAAAGTAAAATTCAAAAAGTGTTAAAAGCAGATAAAAAGTGAAACAAAGACATCTGGATGGGGGTTCCATCCAGATACAATTCAGACAAGTGCAGACACTTCACACCGAGAAAAGAATGTTAGCCCGTTGAAGGAATAACAAGTGATGGTGAGGGGTTTCACCCAAAAGGTCGTCAAGTCTGGGATGAGAAATATTAAAATATTTTAGGCCAATGCGAAGACGAGTCAGAATAACATTGTGCTTGCGGTATGGTTGAGTGGACCAGTAATTAATAACTATAATCTAAAACTTCTCAGCAAATTGGAATTTGTGAATTATTTTGCTTGTCACAGTATTTGTGGCAGAAGATGTTAATCTCATTAAGTTTATAATGTAATTTTTTGAACTTGCAAGATTAAAATGATATTGACTTCCCAAGCACATTGAAAATAATGAGCTGGGAAGCCTCCTACATGCATTGCTGAAATTATTAAAAGGCAGCTGGGTGTCATCACTTCAAAAGATGCTGAATTGTAACAATTAAACATATAAATTAATAACTATAATCTAAAACTTCAGCAGCATCTTGGTCATTCCATTATACATATGTAATGCAGCATTTACAGCTGTAAATCAAAATATTTTTTAATTATTGAATACTAAAAAATACATTTGTAAACCTTTTTCTCCAGCTTTACTGTAATAAGTATGTATGGCAGGATCATCTAATAAAAATTTTGCAAAATAACATGCATTATGATCACTTCGGAAGGTACAAAAAAAATCCACCCTTCATCAGTTGAATAAAAGATCAAACATTCACACGTGTAGAAAAATTAGAACATCTAGAGAAAGGTCCATGAAAGCTAATTTTTCAATAAAAGCACCATTACAAAAATTAAGATAGTAGACCAGTTTCAGAAGTAAGATATGCTGTAGTCAGTACTAGAACGAGAAAGAAAAAGTTTGCTCTGTTCATATAGAAAACAATGGGATTCAAGAGAGTTTTTACGAGGGCCAATAAGAAAGCAGGAATCCAGATGTGGGGTTTCAAAAGGCTAATGGGAAAGAAGGAAATCAAGGTAAATAAGGACAGATGGGATTAATTATAACATTTAGAAAGGGGAAGAATAGTGAAACCAACATTTACAATTTCATGTTTTTGGGGATATTGAAAGCTTTAAAGCTATCTGATTCCCTGGGGAAACAGGGTTTGCAAATAAGTCTAACTGAACTCCAGTCAAAAGTATGGTTGGTATTCCAACAATGTTTAGTGACGGCAGATTTATTGGCTTCATATTTTTTAACAAGAGCTGTGTGCTCTTCAATTATAAATTTGAGGGCACATTTAGTTTGCCCATTATAAGAGAAACCACACTGACATTTGACACAATAAATGCCCCAGGAATTCAAAGTGTCAGTGGAGTCTTTTAAGCAAGAGAAGGTTTGTTTGTTTGCAATTGTAAAAAAATTACTTTATGGTGTACCTTTGTGGTGGGATTTTATATAGTTTTTATTTATTTATTACTGTTTTCCATTTTTTTAACAGATCTGTCTAATAAATCATTTAATTGTCAGAATATCATGTTAGTTATGTTGCTTAAATAACCAAAATGACTCACTTAAACACTAGCTTAATAAATTTAACGAAATATATTAACTATTGCTTGTTTATTTATGATCATATAGATAATGTGGCCATTTATTATGCGTGTATTTTTTCCCTCAAAATGGGACATTTACTAATTTCAATAATTTTTAGATAACATTTTTTCATCAAAAGAGGAGATCTACTTATTTTTTAAGACTAAGATCAAAAAAGAAAAAAAAAATGCATGTTGATTCTAAAATACAAATACTCTCTTCCTGTAACAATTTCTGAAATTTACTTTCATAAATAAAAAAGCATTAAGAACAGCAACTTCTAACAGTGTTTTCATAACTTATTTAAGGGAAAAAACCCTTTATACTTAATAATAATAAAAAATTATTAGATGCTACCATCAGATGGGTTTTATCTCTTTTAAGTCCTTTTTGAAATTGCTGATCTCTTTCTAAAACCAAAATGTTCAAATGTGCTTTAGTACAACGGGATAGGCTACCAAGAAGTGGGACAATCCTGCTCAAATTGAGACATATAAAGTCACATTAATGCATGTTGTAAAAATGAAAAAATTCCGTGAAAATTTCTTTAAAAATCAGTAATTAAAAACATTTCATTTTCAGCCCAAAAGATACAATGAAAAAGTTTTTAATTACTATGACCTAATAGAATGACTCAACTTCAACTTACTTGTCCAGCCAGATAAGTTTTTAATTCAGGTAACTGGGCATTATCCAGGATATTCCCAGGAACAGCAATACTGACAGTAAAATCTCTCTTTACTTCCTTAGAACTTTCAGACAGAGAACTGTCAATTTTGGATTTCTCTTCCAATTTCTTTTGCTTTTTCTTCAATTTATCTTCTTTCCATTTCTTATATTCCTCTTTCTCTAAAAGTATAGAAAAATAAATCGAGTATTATGATACAAAAGTTGATGGAGTTTTTTTTAATTGTAAAAAGTTTCAAGGGCTGACTTTCTAGCGAGGTACATCAACATTGAGCAATAACATAAGTGTACCAAGTCAGATACAAATTGGAGAACTTTTACTTTACTTCGGGATTAAAGAACTATTATTGCTATTTTAATAATACTAGGCAGTGGTGCAGTGGCTGACTAAAGAGAAAACAAAAAACAGTGTCTTCTTATTCCAAGAGAAGGGTGGAGGAAAAAATAACAACCTCAGAGCTGGATTCTCCGCTCTTCGCTAATGCGAATCGGTTGTTAGTTAACCACTGCTGACGTCATTTCCCACGATTTGCGATTCTCCGCCAGTGAGTTGTTAACGCAGTTGTTACAAAAAGTCTGTAAACGGTGGTTAACTGAACTACTGCTTCTACCCAGTTGTTTTCTCGCACATCGTGGTTAAAGCTATGGCGGCTCTTTATGCCTTGTTTGTTTTAGAAGAAAATGATCGTCGTGAAAGGGTGTATAGGTATAGGTTTGACGCCTTTAGCCTGGACGATGAATCATTTCGCCATTTATTTATATTGAACAAATATTTGGCAAGGAATTTGTGTGAAAAGCTGCGAGAAGAGTTGCAGCCGACTGGTGTTGGAAGATGTCTCTCGGTAGAAACTCAAGTAAGTTTTCTTTCTTTGCATATAATTTAATCTGTATGTAACAATTAATAAATATAGGGTAGTTTTCCGTTATGTGTGCTACAAGTGCTCTTTTAATTTTGATGGCACAACACATTGACGAATGAAATAACTCAAATTAATCCTGAGTACTGTTGACAACATCTTGCAACATGTTTCATTTACGGCACGCCTATAACGGAAAAAAAACACAGTATATTGAAATTTATAAAAATAACTAATGATTTTATAGAAATTGTAAAAGTGATACTTCCTGTGATACATTTATATAATGAAGCACTCAGTCAACATAAATGTTATACCTGAAATTAAATGCATTGTTAAAAACAGAAAAGAGAGTTTTTAATTAGATCATTTCAGCAACAGCATGCAATGACTAATTACAAAACTTAGTGTTGGATTTAAAATACAGGGTTGTTATCTGTTCGGAAGTTGCATATTTACTTACTATTACATTTTTATTTGTATATATTATAATAACATTACATAATTGAGTTATTGTACTAATTATTGTAATTATGTTACTAGCTATTGTAATAAGCAAATTTCGCATATTTTGCAAAACTGCTATGTTTAACTTATGCAACTGATGTGAACTATTCATAATTTTTCATTTTATAACATGCATTTTAATGATATTTACATTGAGAAATGATAGAGTAAATTTTAGATTTTTATTATATCTTGTTAACTATTTATCACACAAATTAGTAATAACAAATTTCTCAAGTGTAAAAGCCAACAGAATGAAATAGCAAAATCAATTTTTTTATACATAAAAACATTTTAAATTTACTGCTCCCTTAATTTTATAAACAGTATTTTTGTGTTATGTCATTTATTTTCTCATTAACTACTTTCTGCAAGCATTTCTTAGAACTTTCGCTTTCATACTCTGAAACAGTAGCACATCCTCCATTGTTAACAATGCATGCTGTTATTGCTTATTGAGAAGGATGAGAAAAATCAATGAATCTTTATGTGTGAGTTATCGTTTTTAAGAAACTTATTACATCAGCAATTGCAGAAATATTTCTATATAAATCGTAGCGTTTTATTTTCATATTGAATTAGTTATGGTATAACTAAGCCTTGCATTTATTACAATTAAGTATAAAAGCACACACAAAAGTCACAAATTTCTCCTGAATTCAATGGTATCATTTCTTGATTTTGGCTTCCCCCTTTTCATTGTGGGCTTGCATTGCAGCAGCTGCTGCATATCCCCTTGCTTTGGTCAGGCTTGGGTGAGATGCTTTAGCTTGAAATGTTTTTATTAAATTCTGTATTGTGTTTTTGTAATGTGAAGTGCAATTGTATGCAATACTGATTTTCGGTTTTATGCTACAATATACATGTATTTATTTAGGTCTTATGCAGCTTACGTTTTTTTGCAACTGGCTCATACCAGCGAGCAGTTGCACAAGATCTGACATTAGCATTGAGCCAAGCATCTGTGAGCCGTGCTATTAGGAAGGTCGCAGATGCTATCAACAGGCGGATGCTTCATGAAGAGGTAGCGTTTCCAAGTGTGGAAAGCTACCCCATGATAAAAAGAAAATTTTTTTATGTCAGCAACTTCCCTGGTGTAATTGGGGCCATCGACTGCACCCATGTTCCTATAGCAGGCCCGCCAGCACCATTGGATGAGTGCTACATCAATAGAAGAAACTTTCACTCAATAAATGTACAGTTAGTAAGTTTCATTCTTTTCATTATTCGTGTGCTTCTGATTTCAATAATTGCTTTTCATGTAAAATGTAATTGGCTCTCTGTGGTGTACTATTCAGAGGAGGGGGAACCCCCCATGCAGGTACCATTAGGAGCTGCAGCTTTATCTCCCCCTACACACACACAAATAGAAAGAAAAAGAGCTGCTTGCCCTACTGGGCTCTCCTGTACTGGCTACTTGCTTATAACTTCAAATATTTTGTATGATTCAATCACTTGCACTTTTATTTATTTAGTGCAGAATCAATCGTTAATGCCTCATAAATGATGTAGTCTCTATTACAGTTACAGCCACCCAACACCCATGTTAAAAGAAAAAAAAATAAAAAACTATATGAAATAGATTTTAAAAAATCTGAAATTCTTCCAGATTTTATTTACGCACTCGGCTGGAACAATTTTTTTTTTTTTTTTTTTTTTTTTTTTTTTAAATCTATTCAATCAATTCTGCCATATATACTAAAATGATAACTGTAAGTGCTCATCTAGACTCCTGTTCGCCTGAAGCATAGTCCATGTTTCTGTTAGCAATATCAAATCACTCTGCAGAAAATATGGATCAAACGGAAAAGTGACCACAGTGCGCCACATAGACAAAAATCCCGTACTTGAAAGAAATAGCACCCGAGTGCTACAAAAAGTTATGAGTGCCTATGGTGAAAAGTAATTATGACTTAATGGATTTTTGCTTTAAATATTTAATGCTTTGAATGTGCTTTTATTTTAGATTTGTGATCCTGACTTAAAAATTTTAAATGTAAATGCAAGGCATGCTGGACGCACACACGACTCCTTTATATGGCGGAACTCAAACTTGCGTGCCATCTTAGAAAGTGAGGATGCTGCAAATGATGAGCACAGAGGCTGGCTAGTAGGTATGTTAGAAAATGTTTCATGATTGTGTTAAACGAATCTTTTCTTTCTAGAGGGGGGGGATTTACACAGAAAATGTACTTTTAAACGACTACATTGAATAAACTTTTTAAATGCCAAACACAGCCTTGTTCTTGGCACTGAGCCAAGCAAGTGTGCACTGACCAATTTGTTGGAACAGACGGAGAGAAACAGGCACGTCTTCTGCGACTCAAGCATAGGCCTAACGGTCAATTCTTTAAATTAAATTTGTGTTCCTTAAATATTCACCTACAAATTCCTGTTATGTAGTCAAAAATTATTTGTTTAAACTGCTTTTATAGCCAGGTAATTGAAAAGGAAATAATGAAACATTTGGACAGAAATGTTTCATGGATCAAACGGAAAAGCTATTTTACGCAAAATGAGCATTCTGACGCTCATTTTGTGAGAAAAATGAGCATCAGAACTGTTGGTGATTTAAGCTAAACTTACATAATTTGCTGCGATTATCATGAGTTATTTCAAACCCTGCTGGGTATTATAAATCAAAAAAGGTTAATTAAGCAGATTAATGAGAAGAATAATTTTTCTGATTAAAAACTTAAACTATATATTTGATGTTTCAGGTGACAGCGGATATCCACTGGAGCCATGGCTAATGACACCATTTTCGAATCCATCCAGCACCCAAGAACAGCAGTACAACTCAGCTCATGTAAGAGCCCGTATATGCATCGAGAGGTGTAATGGTGTTCTGAAGGGACGCTTCAGATGTCTGCACAAACACAGGACTCTTAATTATTCTCCCACCTATGCTTCTAAAATTATCAATGCGTGTGTTGTATTGCACAATTTATGTGTTAAACATAGAATTGAGTACGACTCTGACAGTGACTCGGATGACTCAGATTCTGATGATGACGACAACAATGACAATTTCAATGTAGACACTCCAACTGGCATTAGCATCAGAAGGAAAATTGTACAAAACCATTTTTCGTAAATAAATATTTGTTACAGGCTATTTGTCTAGTAATTCATTGTGTGAATAATCACTTTTCAAAAGATGGCTCTGTGCTTCAATCTAATTAGTCCTGAAAAAGGTCTCCAATCAACTTTCATTTTTCAATTCCTACTATTAGCTCACAACCTGTGTATATATATATATATATATATATATATATACTAGCGGTTACCCGCGACTTCGTCCGCGTCGGCTTTAGAATTAGGTCCCGAGAGAAACGAAGCATGTGTGAATAACAAATATGTTTGCAACTAAAGAAACAGCATTTAAATATTATTTGCTTTTTACTTATTTTAAATGAAGTATAATGCATGGTAGTATACTTCATTTAAAATAACAGAGTACGTAAAATTACTAAATTTAGATTTTTTTCAGGCATTTGGCGAATAGAGACAGTTACGACAGTATTTGCGAACTGTTTTGAGTGTTCTTGTAAAACAAATATTTATGCTATATGCATGAATTTTAGCCTATGTTAATCAGGAATAGTACATATTTCTATTAGCGAAAAGTTTTAGAATCGGTTCTATAGTTACAGAGATACCCAGAGAGCGTAATGTATTAGAATTATTTTGAGTGTTCCTGTAAAGGAACTATTTGCGCTACATGCATTAATTTTAGCCTATAATACTCAAGAATAGTGTAGTTTACTATCAGTGAAAAAAGGTTTTGGAATCGGTTCAGTACATACAGAGATACACATAGAGTGTAATGTAATTCTTATGAGTATCCCTGTAAAAGAACTATTTGTGATATATGCATAAAAGGTAGCCTATAACACTCAGGGTCCCCCCAGTGTCTAAGAGAGTCTGCTCTCAAACATGGAAGGCGGGAGGTGCCAGGTTCAAACACCGGTCGCGCCTGTCGACCTAGCCGCTCGCAGTTTTCTGTGTTTATTTCAAAAACCTCGCGAAAATACGGGCTAGGATCCTTTAGAAGTTGCCAATCGTATTCAAAACCATTAATAATTTCATGTGCCCGGCATTTATCCAAAGCCATCTAGAGCAGTGAATCAAGCCTAAAGCATAAATCCGTGACGTCACAGTCCGGGTCCCTGGCCGTCCGATAAGCTTTGCTACGAAGACACTGTTCTGATTGCTTTTGTGAGTTTATCTTGGGAACAATTTTAAAATTAGATCCCTTTCACAAAGTGAAAAAATTTGCTTGATAGAAAATATTTATTTTTCACGAAATTTACTCTGAAGAGTAAATTTCTTTCGATATAAAATATAGTTTGAAAAATAAATATAGAAAATATACCAGTGGTGTAGCCAGAAAATTCTCATTGGGGTGGGGGTTACGACTACTACAACTCACATATATGTATACGTGTGTGTGATAAGGAAGTGAAGAATATACATTTTGTATAGCAAAAAATTCCTCATGGGGGGGGGTGTGACCCTCCTAACCCTCCCCTTGGCTACGCCCCTGCTATACACATTTAAAAAACAAATTTAGAATTGAAGAAAAAATAGAGAATATTAAGAATATTCAAACATACTTTGTGTACCCGATTGTTAGTATAAATCGAAAATTCAACCTTCTTATCCACAAAGAATTTTGAGTTTGAATATTATTCGCTAACTAGAATTCTTTGGAAATAACAAAAAAAACTTTGCAAAACCTAATTTATTTAATCATATTTTATTTATATTAACAGACTTCATTTTAATTAGTTTAAAGAAGACTTTGATTTTTTTCTACTGCAGGAATCTTTTTATCGAACTTCAGCTGTAATGAGATCAGATTATGAGGTCTATTTTATAGTTATTACAACATAATAAAAGCACTAATTGAGGGGGGGAAATATATGCCATCAAATGAACGATTCTGAATCGGGGAAGAATGTTTTATCTAAGTTGCACTAGTATTTATATATATATAAACGTCTATTATACTAGATACTCATTGATGTGCTTGAATCGTCCTAGATTATACTAGCTACTCATTGTTGTTATTATTGTCCTTAAACTGCTATTAAGCAATAATTTATGGTTAAATTACTTTTCTTGCTTCTGTAAAAGGACTACAGATGCTGCATATAGTTTTTCTTTTTTTTTTTTTTTAATAGAGAGCATTATTTCGTAAACCGGAATGACATACACTAATTTTGTTTTATTCTTGAAATATATTTACGCTCCAAAATACACTTTAAAAACCATGACTGTCTATAAAGCATAATTATTGAAATTATTGAGTGCCCTAGAAAAATAACTATCCATGCTATATACATAATTTTCGATGGGGCATATGTTTAAGTATATAGAAATAACATATAAAATCTATTGCAATCAGTACATCTTTATGGAAGTCAGAGCACTGACAATGGGCAAACAGTTCGGGAGGAATCAGTTGCAGATTTACGAGTTTAATTTGCAGTGTAACGTTATAAAGTTCTTCATCAAGACAATGTAACGCTATAATCCAAGTAAAACACTACTGGATATAATTACGTGGTTTAATTAGCGAATTAAATAATGACAATTAACAAAGCGAAGCAAACAGCGAATACAAAACAAACGAGGAACGTGCTTAGGTGTTGCGCGAGGTATGGGCCCGGGTCATGGCGTCACATCCCCTTGCGGAAAGCGCATTTAGGCTTGTAGTAATTCTCTAGGAGGCTTTGATTTATCTCGGCAAAAAATCACTCGTCTTGGCAGACTGCCGGGATAATACGTAAGTACACTTTTCTTTATTTATGCTTTTTAATTTGGCGTAAAATCAACATAATTTCCATACTTATTTATGTTTTTCAAATGCATGTGATTTTGCAAATAGAATTTCTGCTTTATTTCAAAAGCATAAATCATTTTGTGCGGGCGATAAAATGGTTTTTAATTAATAGTTAGAAAAGTAATTAAAATTTCCGAGCCTCAGGTACACTTTACCGAAGTCATGGGTCCAGGCATGCTCAAATTTTCAAAGCTCTGCTTTCTGTAGATTTGTCTGGAGAACATTCATTTTTATTATTAGAGATAGATAGATTTGGCATAAAACTGGCATAATTTCCGTATTATTTAATGTTTTTCAGATGCACTTGCTTCTTTATTGAAGTAATAGCATTCTTGTTAGCTCAAAACATGAATCATATGATACGGGCGAAACTCGCCAAGCATGGCAACGTAAAAACAGTTTTTAATTAATAATTTAAAAAGTAATTAAAAATTTAAAATTCAAAGTAGCCTATAACCAACTCCAGGGTCCCATCTATATCTAAACCGAAATGCATCCTAATCGATTCAGCGGTTTAGGCGTGAAAGCGTCATAAACAAACAAACTCACTTTCGCATTTATAATATTAGTTAGGATATATATATATAAATATATCTTGTTCAAATTTTTATTCTTTAATAAACCACTTTTTATTCATCCACTCAAGTTCAAATACATTTTTTTTTGAACTTGTAATGGATGACAATTGATGTTAAAAGTTTTTTGAAATATTAATTCATTAATAATTTAATTATTAAGTAAAAAACATTTTCAGTGCAATGTTTAAACCAAGTGGTTTTTTAAAAGAATAATTTAAAATTACAAATACTACAGATAGGATAAGTTATGATATATTTTTAAATTATCCTTTAAGTATCAACAATAAGTTTTTATATCAATTTAATAGATACCGTGATGTTTTATAATTATTAAAAATCATTAACTTGAATTATTGGCTGCATTTTTAATTTGTTTCTAAAATAGCGGTGTTGTGTGTTAACAACTTAATTCTAAACCTTGAAAATATCATTTTGAACAACTTATCAACATTATTACTGGTGGATCTGAAAGCAATATTCCATGTAAAATGTAGTAGACAATTACAACATGTCAGGATGAAACAAACTGAATTGTTCCTCAAAACTTGTAAACAATATTCAAAGCACTTTTAACAGGAATTCAGAAGCAGTAACGTTATTGATAACAGACCGTCAATCTGACAGATTTCCTCAAATACTGAAATTTACACACAATAGAATTTGCTCCATATGCTAAAATCTCTGAATACTTGAGCAGAGCCCTTGATCGCTCCACAGCATACAACAGAACTGAATTCACGAACAACTTTCAAAATACAGCTTTGCAAAACAGCGGTGTTTCTGCCCCCTAAATTATGCAAAGGGATATTGCTCTCAATAGCTAACGCTCTGTGCAAGAGATAATTCGACAGAGTCAATGAATGCTCACTTACCTTTTGGAGAGTTTTCTGAAAAGTTCTGGCAAAATCCATCACTACTTAATTCTCTTATCATTTTTGTTATATCGATTGTCTAATGCAATGTAGGAAAGCAAACATTACATGTCCTTTAAAAAAATCATGCCAGATGTTACTGATCTTTACAAGTTTTTGCCAAAATTGCTATAAAAAATTTAACCCTGCTAGGCCATATCGTTATATTTGACAAGGAAATGCCAACCCTGATGTATCCTGCATAAAAATTAAATGTTCTTAATCTTGCATTCTAGGTAACTGATTTACATGCAAGAAAATGCAGAAGCTAACTTTTTCACTCATACAACATTAATTTGAAGCCCCAAACAAGTATATCACCCTGAAAATTCGTAACAGTGTTAACATTTATTAGAAATGTATGCTTCGTGAAAATGAATACACATTTGTTTTTTTAAATTGCCATATGTTTTTTTCAAAATTTATTAAATTTTTGAAAAAGTGTCATAAGTTTTATTTTGAAAATTCATTTAATTTTTAATGCACATCACAAAAAGTTATGGTAACAACATCATGATCTAAAATATTAGAATCTGCATAATTCGTGAAAGTCTACTGTGTTTTGCACATTTTATATTTAATTTAAAAGATGTTAAAAATATTTTTTATAATGTTTTGTTCTATGGACTTCAGCATGTAAGGGTATGGTATGAAAACACAAGCATCATCTGCTGTGACGTAATATATGTGTGTAGTCATTATAATCTTCACAAATGTTCCATTAACTTCTTCGACAAAAATGTATTCTACATTTTTTAATGTTTTAAATTAGTATTATGATTACCTTTGGAAGGTTTCAGTCTTGTTTAAATTATTAAAAGGGGTACAATTTTTACCATAAAGGCTACTATTTTGTACCCTGAAGGCTACTAAAGCAACTATTTCTGTGGCTGTATCGTGGTGGCCACCCTGACCGCATGGTTCTCATGTAAAGTAACAAAGCGAAAGAGAGGAGAAAAAGATTTGTGAGACATAAAAAAAGCATGATGTATCTGAATGCATAATATAACGAGTGGGTACTGTACTTAAAACACAATATATTATCCAGGAAACAAAAAAATCTTGGTTATGAAAAAAAAATATTTTACAAAGTTAAACATTAATAGCAGCATAATTGTACTAAGAGATATTCATAATTACATCATACTCTGGTTTTGACAGCCTCCGAGCAAAACATATTTAGCAGCTTTTTAAAATGATGCTTGTAATTGAAGATACAGAAAGAAATTATTTTCATTACAATTTCACACATTCAAACACATCTAATATATATCTTACCTATTAAAGTAGCAACAATAACCCTCCCCCCCCCAAGATTGATATAATTTATGTACTGGTATGATGCAGAAGTGGAAACCCTTACTAGTGAAGTCTATTTCAGCAAAACAAATAATTTAGTACAGTATTAATATCATGACTAATTTTAATATTTATCAGGGGTCGATGCAAATGAAAATTAGACCCTTTTTGCAATGCCTTCGCAAATTACAATAGATTGTATGGACCCTTTCACAATAATGCAATCGTTTAAAAAGACCCTTCATAGGCATTTGAACCTATATTTTAGTTTTTTTAGAAGAAAAGGGACTTTTATTAATTGTTTGTTTTAAAAAAAAAATCAAATCAAATTAATCGGTTTTGTTTGATTTAAATTAAGATTTTTTAAAATGAAGTCAGTTATTACATTAGATATTAGCCTATGAGCCAGAGTTTGA